>OU795037.1:70904649-71595534 GCA_917208275.1 Patella pellucida | reverse complement strand
ACGCTAGCAATCGCCAATGGATTGGGATACCTCGCGTATTTCGCCAAACATTACATTTTTTTATGCGTTGCTACCCATTTGTGTCCATTTCTAGGTCCATAATGTTAGCGACTTAGCTCCTTTAACCATGTATTTAAATTAAATCAACATTGATGTTGTGATCTTACCGGAGAAAAGATGGGCTTTTGATATCCAATTTTTAAGACAAAATAAACATTTTACCATTTGGTACACGAATCGTGTAACGTAATGCGCTTCAGCCCCAGTTGATATACAAGGGACTCGAGGGACGAGGCTAGACACATTGCACCAAATCAAACGGCGTATGTAGACTGGAATATCCAAACTCTAGACAATTGCAATCGATTGAGACTGCTGGCTTATTTCGCCGAACATAACTGATTTGAAATTGTAGTAAAAACGGAAACCATTGAATGTAAAATCAGTTTATATATTACAGTATTAATAATTATATGCGTTCTAGGTCTCAAATGAGTAGGCCTATTACTATCAAAAGGAATACAAACGTAAAGCAAACTACTTACCCCCCTTTACTGCAAACACTGACGGCATAGTTTCCTAAAGGAATCATACTCTCTCGTAATAAAAATAGACCATCCCTGCATACCCCTTGTCTTCAAAATATTCTCGGTTTCTTCACGAGTAATACGTCCATAGAAAAATGTTGTAGATGAGGCCTCTATGGGGTCCTCTAAGGTTACTGTCACTTTTTGATAATGCCATACTGTTGATTAGTTCATAATTTTTTTTAAATAAATATTGATATGCTCGTTTTATATATACTGTAACAGAAAGGTTCATACGGTCTGTAAAATTCAACGTTTGAGTACAATTAATACATTATTGAAATAAATAACGTATGGTGTCCTTGACTTCAATAAAGTTCACCTATCAACCAACAATTCGTATAGATAAATTTTCATTACCATGAAATTTAACGAAGTATCCCATCTTGTTTCATCTAACAATATCTGAGACTGCAGAATTCACTCATTGATAACAGTTATGTATGGGGAGAATGGGAAGTAATATATATTATATCCTTGCAAATTATTATTAATATATAGTTTCCTTGTATAATGAGTCATGGGATAAAGATACACGATTTACCACATGATTAGTTTAGATGATTGAAGTCATGCATACCGGCAATTAATAATTATTAATTGATAGTTTTAATGTATGTAATATAAAGATTTTAAAAGTCGCGGGTCGCCGTTAAGCCAGCCGTTAAGCCAGTACGACGTAAGGTCGCCGATCGCCACCCCCCTTCCGTCTTGCTGGCTTAACTCTCGCCTTGTATCTAGAAATAAAATAAAACCAAGTACGAACAATTCAAACCATTAAACAAAATTCGAAATCCTAAAGAAAAACGGTTAAGGCAAAATAGTTTAATCTGGCGAAATAGTGTAATCAGCATAGAAACACGACGATCTAAATGGGACGCTTTCAGCCATCATATTAATGGAGGCCAGAATTAGGTTGACAGAGAAGTCTTTTATCAGCTTCAGGAAACAGGGTCAATATATAAGCTTACATTCCTTTTAATTTTCAACTACAAATATTTTTTGGCATGTCATATAGCATGCCGCCCTTTCCATATTTAATTCCCGCACGGTTATTCAAATTCATGTCAGTAATATCCTAAAAACATTAGGTGGACTGGTAATGAATCAAATTCACGCCAGTAATGTAATATTCGTTAAAAAGACTAAAAACGTTTGTAATAAGAAATATAGTTCCTGGCGTGATTCCTTTCGGAACGGTCTCTGGTCGGTCCGCTGACCGTACCATTCCTATCCGTCCATATATATAGCTGCAATATGAAAAACACTGCCCCCCCCACCTCGGGGATCACGTGGCTAAGTGGGGAAAGGCGCTGGCCGCTAGCCTTGAGTCGAATGTTCGATCCCTGCATTGGCCGAAAAAGTTTATCTCGATTTTTTCGGCGTGGTTTCACCTTGTCGGTGGATGCAGAACGGGAAAAATTCCCTTATAGCACACCGTATGGCATAGGCCCGTCTTCCATTAGACCAGGTTAGATGCATAACAGTGGGACGTTTAACCCCATTTCATTTCATTTCACTTTCCCGCCTCTGTATTGGGGCTATTTTGGAATCCTTACCGACCGTCTTTCAGTTCACCGCGATTCTTTGTTTGCCAAAATATCCAGTAATAGTTAAATAAAATTTAAACAAAACCTTTACCCATATAAAACCGTCTAAATACGAATGTGTCGTATATTTAAGAACCGTTTGTCCAAACGTTTTTATAAATTAATTTCAAAACTCTCAATCTGAATGAGGAAGAACAATTAAAGATCCGTTCCCAGTATTTATTGGAAATATGGAAATTCCAATCTTACTATAGAAAGATACAGGGCATAAATTTGATTTAATAATAATATAATAATATTTATTTCCTATTATACGCATTACATCGTAAAACAATCGCAAATGCGTAGTACAAAATATATATGACATGAAAGAAATTCAAACATATAATATGAGATAGAGAGCGAGAGAGGGAGAGGGAGAGAGAGATGGGGGTTAACGTCCATTCAACACAACTAGGTCATTTCGGGACTAACATATGGTTTTTAAATATATTTCAATAATTCGCTTGCGCGTAGGGGTCTTAAGCATTGGGAGGAAACCGGAGTGTCCGGAGGAAAGCCACGAGGTTGAGAAGGCACTCCTATCTCCATGCCACATACACCAGGACTCGAAACCACAGCCGCAAGCCAGAGGTGGTCGGCCAGCTAGATGTCGAAGCGCGGCACTCTAGACCACTAGGCCATCCCAAACCCCCACATATAATTTGAAATATAAACATCTTATATAATGACATTATAAAACATATAAAAACAGATATGGAAAAAAAACATATAATATGAAATTAAAAACATATAATATGAAATTAAAAACATATAATATGAAATTAAAAACATATAATATGAAATTAAAAACATATAATATGAAATTAAAAACATATAATATGAAAAAAACATATAATATGGCATGAACACATGATAATCATAAAAACATATAATATGACATAAACACACATACATGTAATACGCCATACAAACAAAGTTTAAAAAGCAAGAGTAGTGAACGTGAATTATTCAGTCTAGTGCTTTTGGAAAAGATGTGTTTTGAGGTGTTTTTGAAGGAGTACAGGGAGGAGGCATTGCGAATAGAAAGAGAGAGAGAGAGTTCCATAATTGAGGGGCAGCATTAGCGAAAGTACGCTTGCCGTATGTCACACGGAGGAACTATCGTGCTGGCTCAATAAAAAGTACCCCAGCTGAAGAGCGGGTCCGCCTCCGTGGAATCCTCTGTGTTTAAATATCAGACAGATAATGGGGTGTTAGCTGATTGAGACATTTATAATTGAACATGAGAATTTTGAATTCAGTGCGGCTGAGCACAAGTAACCATCGTGGAGAATTGGGGGTGATGTGCTAATTCTTACGGGTGCGTATTATGAATCGTGCAGCAGAGTTTCGAATATATTGGAGACGTTTAGTTAGAATGAATGAATGAAATAGGGTTTAACGTCCTACTGTTATGCACGTTTAGTTAGAGAGCTATGATAGAGATCAGGCAAAAGACTATTAGTATTACAGTTATCAAGGCGCGAGGTGATGAAAGCATGAACAAGTGACTCAGTAGAGGTGCGTTCTCAAACGTTGCGAATACGACCAATTTTATGCAGCGTGAAAAACATTGTCTGGCATACTTTAGTAACTTGACTAGATTAAAGACCATTTTCATCGAAATAAAAACATAAATTACGGACAGTATACCTTCCCCAACTTAAACCTTCTTCTTTCAGATGTAAGATCTGGAGAAAAATGCCCGGAGCAGAACTCTTGGAAGGAGCCTTAAAACCCGATAATAGGGTGAGAGGGTGGGTAGAAAAATACATATAAACTGCTAAAACATAAAATCGGGAATATTTCTATAAACCATGTAGATGTTGATGGGCAAGTGACAAATACAGTCATGTCACGTGTTACATACTTCCGGGCGGAGGTCAAAGTTATGAACAATATACTTTCCTAAACTGAAACATTCTTCCTTCAGATGTAAGATCTGGAGAGAAATGCCTACCGCCAACCTTTCATCCCCAGCTGTCAGAAAATAGGAATGCGGTGCCTACAAGCTCCGCTGTTACAACTCTACAACCCCACAATCCCATAAGTCTCCAACTCTCACCCCAACTTCTAAACCCTTTCCCGGTGCACTGCTCACTTAACTTCTCAAAACGGGTTTTATAGTTGACATGGTAAAAACATGCAACAGATTCTAAATGTAAATTGAATTAAATTCCCCCTCCCCAACTTATCGCAATGATGAATAGAAATTAATGTGACCTTTCGACTCGAATAAATAGTACCAGAGCAAGGACATCAAATGGTTATGTTTGTTTGTGTTTTTTTGTGGGGGGGGGGGGCTGAACATTCTTGAAGTGAAATTAGAAATAAGAAATTGCAATATAAATGTAAAACGGGATAAAATGCCCCACATTAGGTCGATAATGCATCACTACCAAGTCTCCATCCCGATAGATGTAACTATGCATTTTAAACAATTGCTTTCCTCTCAAATTAAAAAATACTAAACAGAATAAATAAATAAACCTAAACAACATAAACATTCATTTCAGGCTGAAAAACCATACTGAGATACAAATTTGACACAAGTCTGTCTTTCTATGTCACAAAACCGACCACACTTAAAGTTTTCACACCTTACTATCTCTGCAACTTTGGCCAAAATAGCAAAAAGCAGTGATGTCATTCACAACTCCAGATATTCTCTTTTTAGATGTGTAACTATGAGTTGGCAACCTGAATAGCAACTAGTGTCAAGGAAACATTTTTTTATCTCGTCTTCTGAAAGAGATTTGAGGACCTCGTTTCCTTAAAAGAAAATTCCGATTTTGTTCCCTGTTTTTAACACCGCGCTGTTAGAGAGGACCAACATTTTATCCAAACAGTTGGGTTGGTGTTTGCAGTTTGTTGGCAAGTGACAAATACAGTCTTAAGTTACGTGTTACATGCTTCCGGGCGGAGGTCAAACATGGAAGAACTTTCTCATTGCCAATTGGTATAGTTTTTCATTTATCAACACATCTATATCCATTAGGTACAAGTTTGTTAGAAAGCATCCACGCACGAATATCATCAACACATTTTTCAATTGAAACCTTTGAAATTTCAGCATTCTTACATGTAAAATACAACTGAGTATCATCAGCATACAACATAAAATTCAGACTGTGGCGAAGTACGCCCTATAACATCCTCTGAAGGAGTTCAGTAAAGTGTGAACAGTAGCGGACCTGTTGATGATCTGTGTAAGGCGAGGAGGAAAATGTTGAATATACAATTTCAAGAGACTAGTGGGATATTTGTCAAGTGAACAGCACTTCAAGTTCATTGTTCTACAGACGACGAAAAACAGGGTTCAGTTACATGAGTAAAATATGTAAAAGAATGTTCAAGAGCACGATCAGTAAAGTATACTGAATTGGTAAGTTGGTATGAAGTCCAGTGAATTTCGTAGCATTCAAACTTTTTGTGTGAAGAAATATGAGAACGATTGTGCTAGCGCCTGTGAGTTCTGTGTGGTCTGGTAAAGTAGCAGCGAATGACTTCTATTCGCCAATAATGTCATCGAATTTTTGGAAGAGTTTCTTCTGATAAGAATTGCGAGCGACTGATGTTAGACGATTGTGTGCCAAGCGCTTGTCATGGAAAATCTATCGGTTGATTTCCATAGGATAGGCCTTGAACTTCCATGCCAGGCGCCGCAGGTTATCACGCACAATGACAGCCATACCACCACCCATGGAAGATGGCCTAGGTCGACTGTAGACATCGTAACCAGAAACTAGAGAACGAAGTTCATTTTTTCACACACTCACCTTTCTGGGAGCTGAATAACAACGATTCGGTGATGACACAAATATTAGGGTTTCCCAAATCGGCAGCTCGACGATTAGGAATGTCTGCTCGTGTGACATCAAAGGTTGCATGCGCTTGGTGTTAGACGTATAACTCTTTACGTGATAAAAATCACGGAAAAAGGCATGATCGATAATCCGACTAAGGAAAGACGCTGGCTCGCCAGTCTTGAGGTCGGGTGTTTGATCCCTGTCTTGGCCGAGAAAGTTCATCTAGATTTTCCGACGTGGTTTCCCCGTATCATGTGATGCAGGACGGAGAGCCTGGCAAGGACAGCTGTCTAGTCGTTTTGATTGGACGAAAGACCGATGTCCCGTGCACACATTGGCATTCACGTAAAAGATCACTTGGCAGTTGGAATTAGATATAAGAGTATATCGTAGCGCCGCTGCCCCAGCAAAATTTGCCTCATTGCACACTCAACCTACTAGTAGGTTAGGAGCAAAACAGTAGGGCGTTAAACCCTATTTCATTTAATTTGCTACTGGGAGGGTCGTTGGGAATGAAAAAACCGCGTTAGTATATGCAGGCAGTGACTGAAGCAACCAGGACTCGGACCCGTAGCCAGCTTATAAAATTTGCCGGGGGGGGGGGGGGCTACGGAACTGGGGACTGGGGATGTGGCCAGCTAAGAACACTCCCAAGAAATCATTATTGTTGGCGTAATATTGGGGGGGGGGGCCTTATTCAATTTTTGGATGGACTAGCCCCCCACCCCGCATTTCTTGCATATATTTTACCATTTAGAGCTTTAAGCATGACCATTGATCCTGCGGGATCTATCACAATTCAGACTCACGGTGAGTAACATACGTTGATAATTTGGTTGCTGCTGGTTGATTGAAAAACACGAAAGCACCTTGGTTCAAAGAAAATAAGGGTTCTCCTTAGATTTTATCAGCATGTGCCTTTATCTTCCTTTTAGACCTTTTATTGTTTTTGAGAACGGGATTTGGTTTCTCCAGTCATTTGATTTTAATGCTGTGTAAAATAATAAATTAACTGGAGTTACACCTACATGTATACTTGAGTGGGGTGTTGCCAGGTCTGAAGCCAGAAACCGAAATTTAGCCGACATGGGTGGGGGGGGGGCGAGGAAGATAAATTTCGAAGGTCATCGCCAACTGCCGTAAGCAGGAGGAGGGGAGAGCACGAAATTAGAAGCTGTGAGAGTGAATTTAGGCCTCTATTTTATAGCCTTCCGAATGTGTCGGAAAATTAAGAGTTTCCGTCCGACATTAACTGTCTCTCGGCCAAATTTGAGAGGATATGTCGCACTAAAACTCTCTCCCGGCGAAAATACGAGCATAGCTAACCAGCGATTTTTTTTTTCGATGCAGACAAAAAAATTCCGACAGGAAAGGACCGACCCCCCCCCCCCACTAGCCTCAACCTTGGATCACAACGTATTGTGTAAAGTCCGACCGCTGAATGCGGAAACATCTTGTCTAGATTTGGTCCTTAATCGCTTTATATATCATTTATGTGAAAACAATCTCCAAGAAAAATTTCAATCAGCTTACAAAAAGCGGCACAGTACGGAATCCGCCTTACATCGTCACAATGATATCGTATGCAGCCTGGATCGAAAGAAACCGGTGTCGCTAGTTTTATTGGACTTGAGTGCGACATTTGATACGATAGATCAATTAATCCTACTCGGGAGACTTGAAACTTGGTACGGTATATCCGGAGATGCACTGAAGTGGTTTGAGTCCGATCTGAGTGGAAGGCAGCAGAGTATTATTATTGACGTATCTAAAGTTCTTGATTTTGGTATTTCCCATGGTTCAGTAATGGGTCCGGTTTTGTTCACAGCATACACTGCACCAATTGGAGATATCATCCTTGAGATGGGTATTAATTACCACCTCTATGCGGATGATACCCAGTTATATGTTGAACTTGATCCTTCACAAGATACCACTACATCAGAACTTGAAGCATGCATTGCACGAATTAGAATCTGGATGCGCTGCAATTTTTTTTAAATTGAACGACGACAAAAACAGAGAATATAATAATCGGGAATAAAAAGAACATTGACATCAATCATGTGACTATTGGAAGCACAGCCATAACCCCATCCAACTGTGTCAGGAATCGTTGTCTGTTCTTTGATTACTAATTTGCGAACTTTCACCTGTATAACATTGGCAAAATTTGACCCTATGCTAGTAAAATGTTAATAAATGCCTTTGTTATGTTATCTTTAGATTATTGTAATTCGTTATTGTATTCTCTTCCTAAAACGTTTGTAAGTCAGCTACAGAAAATCCAGAATAGAGCAGTCCGAATTGTATCTCTCACCATATTTCACCTGGGGCCTGTTTCACGAAATTTTAACTAAGATAAAATCCAAATTTTAGTAATTTGATTTTAGCTTGATTTTTTTTTTATAAACAATTTTTTATTCAGGATGGCTGAATGGGATTGGGGAACAGGCTTAGCCTATGTAAAACCCCTCTCCCTTAGCTTGATTTTAGTGAATAGCCAATCAAGTTAAGATTTCGAGAAACAGGGCCCTAGTCTAAAACTGTTTAAACGATTACCTTTGGAACCATTCTATTTATCGGATTTGATTAAACAATATGTGTACCTTCTCGTTCCTTACGTTCATCTCGTAAAAAACAACTTCAGAAGTCAAAATTTTGTGAGAGAGCTTTTGCATAAGCTGCACCAAAAGAAAGGAACAAATTGCCTCTGAAAGTCCAAAATAGTCAAAACTTAGCTTTATTTAAACGACGTGTAAAAACCCTGTTTTTGCATTCAAACTTTTTAACAATCATATCTACATTGTAAAGCGCCACAGGTTCGGCGCGTTGCGAAGGCCAATTGATGATGTTACTGACAATTGGTTTTGAAGATTGTATTGAAATTTCAGATCAGGGTCATATTTTAGCCTGATAAAATTGCTTGATGACCTTCACCATACCTATATCAGAGTTGGTGGACTCTTGGATTTGAGTAATTTTGGCACAGTATGGTCAATTATATAGTTAATGTATTCGTCTATCCCGCGATCAAAAACTGACAGATTATATGTAGGTAGGTTGTGAGTGACGATACACAACTTCATGGCATAAGATTCAAGATTGTAAACGCAGTTTCCACCTGTCGATGCTGGCGGAGGTCTTGGGACTGGTTTATTCTTTTTAAAAGGTATCCAGGTGCTTAATTGTGATCAGTGATTAGGCAACGGCTGTTGGGTGATGATGGGTTCAAAGCAACAGCACCTGGGCAGTAATTTGAAGCACCTGTAGATACAAAAGTTTGCACGAAGAATCATAAGAGGCAAACACTGGACTAACAGCAAAAGGTCCATTTAGTTTCTTAAAACTTGCCTCCAGTAGTAGACATCCTTTAAATCAATTAATCAACAACAGAAAATACCTATTGAGGTTCACGAAGATCGATACAAATACAAACAGTGTTATTATTCTTCTTCACAACCACAACAAACCCATTGAGAATAAGCACATTTCTCTATTACTCCTGGTGTTCCTAAACGTTGAAGTTCGATTTTCGGTAATCTGAGTTTCTGTTGCACTAGATTGATAAAGTCATTAACCATAACTTTATGCACAAAAGAATGTGTGACAGAATTGACATTAACAATGTCAGTCAGGATAAATTATCCATCTAAGTTTTTGGAAAATGCTCTTCATACAACCCCCATCTTCATAAGTTGAAAAATTCAAAGAAGCCTAAGTCGGACATTTCCAAAATCAGACCCGTTAATGCTTTCCTCAACTGCTACTCCAGCACAGGATATCATAAAGTCAACAGTGGCAGGGTTAACCGTAAAAATATGAAAGTCGGAATCGTCATCTGGAGATGTATCAATAATATTGCAGTAGAATGTTTCATAGACAATTTTCAATTAGACTTGCACATTTTTGCAAAATACCCAAGTTTTCAACATTTCGAACAGTTAAAAGTCAGCAAGAGGTACTGGTTCAGTCGAGTTCCTTATTTAGCAACAGAATCTGATCTGCCCTACAAGAATCCCTTACTAAAGTAACTTGGTTCAATACTAAATGTTAGTCGACAAAGTTCCTCAGGATTTTCGATCTTAGTTTTCACTTGTAGTGGGGCAGGCAACAAACAGTGTCTAGATATTTGGATGGTACATAAAACTGACGTCCCTTGTACAAGTTTATCTTTAAAAGAACCCATGAGAGCACAAATTTTAGTAGTCAGAAACACTACTGTCCAGAGCACTTTTTTCTTATAGTACATAAGACATGAAACCCAATTTCAATTTTCCAATACTAACAAAATCATATATAAAAATCCTGTTGCATAAAGATTGTTTATTAAACTTAATAGGTTTACAGTACAAAAGCAAAATATAAAAATAATTATTTCTTGTTAAAACATAGCATTAGCAGGCAATGATAAATACTCCCACTATCAATGATGAAAATGAGAAGAAATTAACAATTGAAAAGGTAATTAATTTTAACATTTAATAATATGTAACCACACCCCCTACCCCAAATCTTTGTAAATCAGTTGTAACTATATAGAGATAAGATTTTAAGTCAATTGTAACACTACATAGATAAAATTATAAGACAATTATAGAGAAAAGATTGTAAGTCAACTTCTATAATGATACCTAAATCATAATACGCATATAATAATACATCTGTAAGAGATTAGACCGTAAGCCAATTGTAATTATAGAGATAAGATTGTAAGCCAATTGTAATTATAGAGATAAGATTGTAAGTCAATTGTAATTATACAGATAAAATTGTAAGTCAATTGTAATTATACAGATAAGATTGTAAGTCAATTGTAATTATACAGATAAAATTGTAAGTCAATTGTAATTATAGAGAAAAGATTTTAAGTCAATTGTAATTATAGAGAGATAAGAAATCAACTGTAACAATAAAAGATACAATTGTAATTATACAGATGAATATTGTAAGTCAGTTATAATTATATTGAGATAAAATTTAAAGGAGCTAAATCACTATTAGTTTGGACCTAGAAATTGACACAAATTGGTCGCAACACATATAATAATGTAATATAAATGTATATAAACTGATTTAAATTCAACTTGAGAGTGCTATGAATGCAAATCACTGTATCTATAGTGTTGAAATTGTAAGTCAACTGCCGATAATAATGGCACAGGGTCACTTTTACTACATAAAATAAGGTATATTTTTTTTATTTGAACTTAATCAAATAACATTAATAAGGCACTTCACTAATATATACGATAAAATAGTAAATGTAATATTACATGATTTAAACAATTCTTTGCCATATAGAAATAAAATAAATAAATAATGAACAGATTCGAGATAAAGTATTGGTCAACATGATCCATTAGGAGAAAAAGTATATTTCGGTCAAATAGTATATGCCAGACCAAATATAATACTATAGGGACCCTGTTCTGTGAATACACAGTGAATCTATACTATCATTCATTCAGTGAAATCTAAACATTACCTTAAACATGTACCTTAGTTTTTCAAAAATATGATATATATATACATTATTAAAAAAAATTCATGTGAAATTACCCAAACTCTTGTCAGCGATAAAAACTGCACAAAGTCAATATAAAAAAAATCAAAGAATATAGGGGCAATAATTTAGGGTAATAATATCGATGCACAACTCGATTCCATTGCATTCTCTTTATGAGTAGCTGAACAAGATTTAAAACATCATCTAAAACTCTGACCTGTGGAGTGTTTAAAAAATTTTGTGGATGGACAAACTTAAATTGTAGGTGCATATATACTTGACAATAAAATTCAGAACATATTACATTTATAATTTATCAATATTATCTGAATTACCCCCCCTGGCCAATACCAGCACCCCAAAGCTTTACACTTAGTTGCAAATATATGATCAACCTCTACAAATAAAATAACATGACAAATACAGAAAATGAAATTAAATGACTATTCTTTGACATTTCTTAAGATAAAAAATATTATATTACAAAAGCTTTTGAGTGTCTAGAGAATTTGATTAATCCTTTGTGTTTTTTTTTAATAAAGAAGATTAAATCTGAGTTCCCGCATGGTAAAAGCTTTATTAATAGTGCAGATATATCATGTATATACACATAGACTTAGATGAGAATAAATTCCATCAAAGTTTATTTTATGCCAATCGACACCTAAATAAGAAAGTAATAAAATCTAAATACAAATTTAAACATTATGAAAAACAAAATTGAGCAAAGACCTTACAAAAATACCGGTAAATACATCAAAATCATAAAGGCCATAACTTATATTCCGAAGTTACATGCAAAATAGTTAATATAACAATCAGAACACAACTAACTTAGAAAAGAATATTATGTAGGTACATTTGATAAATTTTTAGTGTCTCTTTCTACTTACACCCCCTTTCTTGTCTCTTAATGGCATAATTTAAAACAATTCAGAAATCATGTTTATCATCACCAGAATAACTGAATATTGAATAACGTGATATCGATCTTTTATACCCATCAATATTGGTCTTAAAATATTAAGAAAAACGAAATTGTTGACATTTGGAGCTAATAATTTAGTGTCTTTTGACAATAAAACACAAATTGCAACATAAATGATTTGTGGTACCAGTAGTTAATTAATATTGAGATATCAAGTTTACTCTACATTTTGTTCTCATTTTAAAAAAAAACGATAAATATTGTCTAGGTGTGGTTTATTTAAAGGTATGCCATTTAGTAACCCAAAGCAGAAGATGAAACTATCTTACTTCCTTTGTGCTATAAAATATATAATAATAATATATCGTAATTTATAAAGCGCGTTAATACTGATGAAAACAGTTTCTAAGGCGCTGTTGGTTTTTATATTCACTGTTTGTTTGCAGATCAGGGTTTCGAAATATCACTCTATTTTTCTTATGTTTCATTTTATATTTACTGTGGTCATTTTCTTGGACTAACATGGTTATATATTATCAAATATAAGAATGGAGCCATGGCGGTTTCAAGCATCTTGTAAAGAGAAGATTGAATGAATTTTTCTGATACAAATAACCAGCGGCTGCTAGGCAGGATATGCCCACATTTTGCAAGGGATAGATAGAGAACAAGCTAATAAACAAAAACAATTTTTTGTCCAATCAGGGGCCATAATCCAGGAAAGTATAGACTAAAATATGCAAAATATCAAAAGGGACTGAGATTTTTCGAATATAAACAGATGTTTTGAGTATCATCAAAATCGAATCAAAATTGTGACCTCTAGTGGGTCCATAACCTTTGTATTATAAGTTTTATCAAAACCAGATCAAAATTGTGACCTCTAGAGGGTCCATAACCTTTGTATATTAACTTATACACAATTTGCAGCCAAAGTGCTGACATTTTGTTGGACAGTTTCATTTCGATTTTCTTGAAATTTGCATTCACCCTTCAATATGATGTTATGGTGAAATTTCTCAACGGTTTTTAAAATTGGAAAAAAGTGTGATTTCTATAGGGACCACAAGCTCAAAACGCAATTTTTTGGACAACCAGAGGCCATAATTCAGGAAGTTACGATCCGATATACATGAAAATTGAAAGAGACCAAGAATTTTGGGATGTAAACCTGCATTTCAAGTTTCATCAAAATCAGATTCAAAATGTGCACAACCTTGATATACCAGCTAGGTAAACACTATTTGCGTACAAGGGGTGGCCATATTGTCTGACAGTTATAGTTCGATTTTCAGGAAATTTGAACTCAACCATCATAAGGTGTAATGGAGATACAGTAAAACGTTTTTTTAAATGGGATTATAATTTTGAGTAGCGTGTGTGGATGGACGGACGGACAGACAGGGGCGACGACAATATACGTCCACATGAAAATGTGGGCATATAAAAAACATACATAGTATTTAAACAAATCATTATACATACATGTGTAAGAGTAACTTTAAGCTAAAACTAAAATCATTTCATACAATTAACAATACTATTTAAAAACAACAATTATTATGCAATATTTTAAAAACAAAAAACATATTCAAAAATAGTTAAATTTAATTATCTTCAGCACTGTTACAAAAATAATTTTTGACATAATGTGATAATGTTGATATCATATTGTATGCAAAATGTGAGAAGAATATGGCATGCCTATTCTAATATATACATATTAACTTTCAATTTACATGTAATGCAGATTTTTTATTGGTGTACTATGAGCAGTTTAACAAATGCTACTTGAAGATCAAGCTATTTTTAACAAATGCCTATTCTTTTTTAAGTCGGGCACTTATTCAGTAAGTGCTGTATTGTAAATATTAAACAAATATCAAAAGAAAATATGCTCAAATATTCAGATAAGTTTCCATCAGACTTTCAGCTGTACAGTAAAGGTAGCCCTGCATTACTTTCTTTAATTAATTTTTAATTTTGACCTGGAATGTCTCTGAAGTAGCAAAATAAATAATATGAACACTACCTAAAAGTTCAACTTTAAAAAACATTTTTATATAAAAACATGAATATGAAATTTTAAGTACAAAAATATCTTTTTACATATGTACAAAATAGTGTAGACATCTAAAAATAATATTACAAGAAAAAATTACATTTCAGAAAAATCCTTGAATAAAACAATAAAGAAAAAATTCAGGGAATTAAAAGAGGCATCAGTGTTTTGAAGGTCTGTAGAGGGTTCATTTTTTTAAAATAAGGGTTGATTTTCGGAATTAATTTACTGGTATTTATTTCAATGTAAATAAAGCAATGTTATATAGAGCCTGGAAATAACACAAACTAGAAATAACTGACAACTGATCATATAATATATATCATATCTTGTTTAATATACAACAGTTCCAATTAGAAACAGAAATAGTAACCATAAACTTTTAATTCAAATTTGGTTCAATGTCAGCAGCTGAAACACAATACTCACTAGAAAACAATTAATTAGATTGTATGTATAAGTAATTCAAATCGAAAAAAAATCCTCAAAGAATTCAGATATATAAGTAATTTCATATCGTATGTCTAATACTAAAATAAAATCTATGTGAGAGATAACAGATTTAATTTCAACTGGAATTCCAAGGGAAAATATTTACTAAGAATGTTTTTACAAGAGCTGCCTTCTCAATTTTAATTGGATCGTATTTCTGACAAACAATATTTGTTTTGAATCATAACAGAACAAAATTTAATCCCTTTTACATTCAGAATTCCCTTGGAAATATACATTTGGTTTTATTAAATCTAAAATCTGTATTGTTGTCCTTGGCAAGCATTCTATATTTGATAGCATAAATTAAAAGATTTAAAAAGTACTACTATTGAGTTGAACATAGCTTAAGCTTAAAACATATGATTTCATCCTAATAATAAATTTTGATGTAGTAATTCCATTTTTGTTGCTAATTCTGAAAAAGTAGGTCGTTCATGTTTACTGAAAGGAAAAACATAATAAAAATCAGTAATCTAATATATGAATATGAGGCCATAATTAAAAGATTGTTTGTTTGCCCAAACGCTACCTACCCCAAAAAAGCTGCCGTTTTTAAAGGATTTTTTTTTTTAACAGCATTATTTATACGCTTGACAGACAATGACACCCAAACGCGAAAGAATCGGTCGAGAGATTTAACAGTCACTGTCATGCCTATACATATTAACATCAAACTCAACACATGATTTCGTAAAATCTTGTTATTTATTGTCAAAGTCTGGGCCTCTCCCCCCAAAAAAGAATTTGCCTACCTACCTACCCATACCTAATCATCATGAGTCGGGTTTGGGCAAAATGAAATATTTTAACCCTGGGCTGATGAGAGCCCCAGTGTTTTTAATCATCCGTCTATGGGTGGGGCTAGGCTATGAATAACAGCCACTCCACATACTTCAACACTATTTGCAAACAGGGGAGCTGCCATTTCAAAATAAAATCAAATAAAACCTGTGACCTCTTGAGGGTCCACAAGCTAAAAACGTGATTTATTGAAGAATCAAGGAAGTTACGGTTCAATATGCAAAAATACCAAAAGAAACTGCGATCTTTCGGATATAAACATAGTATACAAAATTATGACCTTGGCATTACATACTTTTACACTATTTGTGTACAGGGAGTGGCCATTTTATCGGCCAGTTTTGGTCCAATTTTCACAAAATTCAAACCCAGTTGTCCTTATGGTGTAACATTGATTTATTTAAACGTTTTTTTTAAAATCAAAAAAAAAATGTGATTCCAGAGTGCACACAAACTAAAAACGGGATTTTTCGTACAATCTGGGTTCATAATCCATGAAATTATAGTCAGATACATGCCAATATTGAAAGGAACCGAGATCTTTAAGAGATTAAACCCATATTTCAAGTTTCATCCAAAATCGGATAAAAATTGTGACCTGTAGAGTGTCCACAAACAAACTGTGGACAGATGAGCGGACAAGAGTGACGACAATATACGTCCACATGAGAATGTGGGCATATTAAAAAAGTCTATCCAAGCATAAAACTGCTATTAACTTACTTTTCTTTCCAACAAGACATCATAATATTATAAGCTGCATCACAACATGCCTCTGGCTTTTTTAATCTATTTCCAGCTTGTAGAAATTCAACAATATCTTGACATTTCATTTTCTAGAAATAAATTTAAAATTAAACAAATGAAATAAAAGTAATTTCAAACTAGATAGACAACACAAATTAAGAATAAGTGGTCGCCATGCAAGATATTGTCACATTTTTCAAACAATCCAGCACTTAGGGTCTGATACACACAAATATCTTTGGGATATTTACATATATTTTAAGTTTCATCAAAATAGGATTAAAATTGTAACATCTAGAGGGTCCATAACCTGGGTATTTAATACTTTTTTTACACTATTTTCCATTTCACTACATATACTTGTAGTATATTTATATATTCTTCTTTGCATATTTGAAAGTGTACTTATTTATATACAAATAAATGATTTAGGGTTTAATGATTAGGGAGCGTGTGATACATTGATGGAGAGAGTTCAAGACATCAGATTAAACTCAATACATCTATAATTCCTTACCCCAAGTTTTTTTCAATTTTTTTTTTATGTATTAAGTTAATAATTATTATAGCTATTGATTTGACATTCTGTATGTTTGGGGTAAAATAGACTATAATAACACTTAGTACTAGATTGGCACAGAGCTTTCAATCACAAACCTAATACAAAGTTTTTTAATTTTAATTCTTGTACTTACATAATAAGGCTTGCCACCATATGTTAGCGCCTCCCACATTGTAACACCATAACTCCACACATCAGATTTGGAATCAAACTTCCAGAAAAATATACACTCCATTGCATACCATTTCAAGGGCCATTTTCCTGCTGTCTCAGCCTAGCAATTGTTGAATTTAGTTTATCAATCAATAGTAAAATTACACTTCCCCACATTTTATAAACAGAATCAAATGACTGTAATGACAGTCCTTTTTAAAGAGGCAGACAGTCAATTATGGGATTTTGAATATTGTGGAACTTGAATCTCTAAAGGAATTACAAGTCCAACAAGCGGTTGCCATGCAAGATACACACACATCTTGCAAGAGATGAACAGAGAATAAGCTAAAAAAGAGATTTTCGTATATCAACAGGGGACATGTACGGTCCGACATGTGTCAATATCACAAGGAACCAAGATCTTTTGGATATTAAAATACGTATTATGTTTCATCAAAATTGGATAATAAAAAAAGGGGCAAGCTCAGGAGACGCATGATTCATAAAATCAGGGGCAATAATCAAAGAAGTTACTTTACTCATGTCCAAACCATACAATCATCGAAAGAAACCGACAACCGTGATCTTTGGGATATAAACCCATATTTCAAGTTTCGTCAAAATCAGGTAATTGTGATCTCGAAAACTATATGCCACAACAATAACCGCCATTAAGGTGTAACAGTGATATATCTAAACGGTTTATAAATTTGGATAAAAATTGTGACTTGTAGAGGGCCCTCAAGCTAAAAACATGATTTTTGGTACAATCAGGGGCCATAATGCATGAAGTTACAGTCCGATCCATGCCAAAATCGAAAGGAACAAGATCTTTGGGATATACAACTATATTTCAAGTTTCTTTGAAATCTGATAAATTGGTGACCTGTAGAGGGTCCACAATCTTGGTATTTCATAATTGGCGTACATGGAGTGGCAATTTTGTAAGGCAATTTCGTTTGATTATGTCGGGCAGTTTCTGTCCAATTTTCATGAAATTCAAACACCTCTGTCAATGGTTTCAAAGGCTAAGAATGCGATTTTGCATTTAATCAAGCTCCATAATCCGTATCAAAAGGAACCAGTACCAGAGGTTTCATAAAAGTACCATATATTACATAGTTGCAATCAAATTTTCACACAATTCGAATTTAACTGTCATGATGGTGTTATGTAAATTCAATTAAATATTAACTTTAGACTCTAGAGGTGGATGCCGGATAGACAGATGAGGGCAGCGACAATACAGATTTTGTGTATAAAAATAAATGATCAGTAACTTGAAAAACTTATAGTTAGATTTGGTTGTAAAAGGAATAAATCTTTAAAACATACAATAAGTTTGACAACAGAAGGAAAAAACCAAATTAGTTAGTTTTTCAAGGGAACAATATTTTATTTAAAGTTTCAATCCTAACAATATGAAGCTGAACCATTTGAGAAAAGAAACCAATAACTTTGTTAGAAATAAACACAGGTTGCCAGGCAACAAAACATACGCCCACAGCAGCTAAATCGTCCGGGCAGTCAACAAGAGTTGTCGCATATTTTACTTTTTTCGGAAATGAAACATTTATAATACACTAAAATCTGATTAAAAGTAACTACTCATTATGTAATTATCAGAAAATCATTGGAATTTGTTTGGCTTTGATAAAGTTCTCCTCCATGCTGTTCAAGTTATCTAAATTCATTGAAACTCAATATACTTGTTCGTCTCATGACCTTCAACAATTTATATAAATTTAAAGTCAATCGGATATTAACTTTAGCCTCTAGAGCGTCCACATAATTTTGAAAGTGATATAGGGCCATAACTCAGTCAGTAATTATCTGAAATTGCTGAAAATCAATAGGCTTCTTCGTCTCATGACCTTAAACACTGTGTATAAATTTAAAGTCAATCGGTTATTAACTTTAGCCTCTAGAGCGTCCACAAGATTTTTATAAGCGATAAAGGGCCATAACTCTGACAGTAATTATCAGAAATTGCAGAAAATCAATAGGCTTCTTCATTTAATGACCTTAAACACTGTGTATAAATTTAAAGTCAATCGGTTATTAACTTTAGCCTCTGGAGCGTCAACAAGATTTTTTAAAGAGATCAAGGGCCATAACTCTGACAGTTATTATCGGAAATCGCTGAAAATCAATAGGCTTCTTCGTCTCATGACCTTAAACACTGTGTATAAATTTAAAGTCAATCGAATATTAACTGTGGCCTCTAGAGCGTCCACAAGATTTTTTAAAGTGATCAAGGGCCATAATTCTTGACAGTTATTATCGGAAATCGCTGAAAATCAATAGGCTTCTTCGTCTCATGACCTTAAACACTGTGTATAAATTTAAAGTCAATCGAATATTAACTGTGGCCTCTAGAGCGTCCACAAGCAATTGTGGACGCCGGACGGACGGACGGGGGCGACGGCAATATACGACCACATTTCAATGTGGGCGTATAAAAACCAACATTGTTTCAAAGAACAGACATTGAATGAATGAATGAAATGGGGTTTAATGTCCTACGCTTAAGCACCTTACCTGGGCTAATTGAAGGCGGGCATACGCAATACAGTGTGCTATGAGGGAAATTTTGCCCGGGCAGCAACTGAATTCCAACTGCCAAGGATTCTTTTACGTGCATGCCAATGTGTACACAGGACCTCGTTTTTTGTCCCATCCAAACAACTAGGCAACTGTCCTTGTCAGGCCCTCCTTCTGCATCACTGACAAGGGAAATAACGCCAGAAAATCAAGATGAACTTTCTCGGCCAATGCAGGGATCAAACACCAGACCTCCAGGCTAGCGAACCAGCGCCTTATATTCTTAGCCACCGTGATCCCAACAGAAATTTAAATTGGTGCAATCTTATTAATAAAATAATAAATATAAACATAAACATAAACTGTACCTCATAGTAATTATTATCTCGACTTAAAGCTTTTGACATTCCAAAATCACTGATTTTAGCAAATGCTCTGTCGACTAATAAAACATTTCGAGCTGCTAAATCTCTATGAACAAATTTTTTATTTTCTAGATAAGCCATTCCTTTAGCCACTTGTAACATTAATCTGATAATCTCTACCTCCTTCATATCTCTAAAATATAGAACATGTTACATCACAATAATTATTGGTGATGATGAAATAAAAGGATGAATGTTAGATTAAGAGAGAGGTCCTTAAAGGGACAATCCAGATAAGAACAGAGTCTCAAAAATTAAAGTCCGAGTATTTGTGAAATTTATGGACCAAAATATAAAAGCATGGTGTATTTACATTGTCTGAAAATTTCAGTTGATAATATTGAGTCGTTTGGACGTGGACGTCAACACTGCTTATCCGGACACGTAACCCTTTTAAGATTTCGGGTTATTTTTTTCATTTGGTGACCTGATAATCGATTTACGTTTCTTGAGTGGTCTATACAGTGAATGATCCATGTACTTTACTTGATAACAAAAGGTAAATTTCACCTACATATTATTTTTATAGTAAAAAGTCTGGTTTTATCCAGATACTGTATAAAACAAAGGTCTCCATTTCCAGATACAGACTGTCATGTTTAAGTAATTTACAAGCGTATCACAAATATCGGGTTAGTTGATCCCCCTTAGATAATGGGTTTTAAATGATTTTAACACAAAATTAAGCAGTTTTATTCCCCAAAAAGTTATCGGGATTGGCCCTTTAATTGTATACCTATAATAACAAACCTAATAATATTAGACCGATGTAGATCTCAATAGTGTGCTGTAGGTAGGGAGCATATAGTCATATTTTCATCAAATTATCTGTCTAACTTGAGAACAGGGGCCTGTTTCACGAAATTTTAACTAAGATAAAATCCAAATTTTAGTAATTTGATTGAATAATATTAGATTGATTTAGTGCTTAGCCAATCAAAATTAAAGTATCTACTAAAATTGGGATTTTATCTTTAGTTAAGAGTTCGAGAAACGGGCCCCAGACCTTAACAGCCAGGATGACAATCTACAACTAAGTTAACTCATCAATAATTAAAGAGATATCTGGTGTTCTATATAATGATTCATCTTCTTTGAAAATATGAACCATAATGTACTGATCTAGCTAATTCTAAATAATTTGTCTGATTTTTTTTTTATTTATATATATATATTTAGATAAAACCCCCAAAAATGCAGGAGGATGAAGAATGAATTCAACTTTATAGAAACGAAGAGGAAAATTGAAATAATATAGTTCTTACTTATTCCTGTGAAGAAATTTGTTTAGAGGTCCAAGTGGTGCTAATTCTAAGACCAGCATAATGCTATCTGATTTACAAATACCTGTCAATAAAACAATTAAAATGTGGAAAAGTTTATAAGCAATGTGTTACACCTTATGGTACAGATCTATTTTATGAAAGATTTTGATTAATAATAAATTTATGTAACAACAATATGTGGCATATTATTTTCTTCAATAATGAAAATTTGGAAGGCATTAATGAAACAGTATTCTATTGACATATATATAAATACATTAAGAAATTACTGTGGGCTAGAAATTGTGGTGTTTCTATTGTTTTCATTTTTTTTACATATCGAGCTAAAGAATACAGAAATCACATAAAATCAGTATTCAGTAGCATTGTCTAAAAAAAACAGTGGCCCAGTGAGTAATGCACTAGTCATTAACCAGGATGTCTAGGTTCGATTCCTGGGATTTTCCAGAGTGGTATTCCTTTGTCAGTGAAGCAGGAGTAGTGTCTAATCATGAGGACCTGCGTAGAAGTTTGTGTGCACTTAAAAGAAACTTGACAGTTGGAAATCGAGATAAGAGTTGGCTGTGTAGTGCCACAATCCTGTATGGTGTATGCACATCTTCTTTACTCTAGTTGGTGCAGAACAGTAAACCGGGTTTCATTTGTTTTTGCCAAAATAATCTCCAGAGTGATCACATGGTTTTGTTACAAGGGACATAACTCTAGTTAAAATGAGGCTTTTTCTTGTTATACAGTATTACATTTAGTCAACCATACAAATTTCAGAAAAGATTAGGTAACAAATGTAGTCCTTAGTGTACTACCCCACTATTATGCACTTATGGTCAGAAAGGGGAGGGAAGTCAATATTAAAATGTGGGCGTGTAAAAAAAATAATGTAAATATCTGATATTATAGGTCTGCCACTTCTACAGTTAGTATTCAAAGAAGCCTTTCAGATGGCAGTTTCAATTTAGAAAAAGAGTATAAGTATGACCAAGGTTGCATTAATTCAATTTGTATTCTTCGTCAATTACATTAACATATTAACATCATTACATAGTATTTTCATTATATGCTTACCAATCAATCTAACAATATTCTTATGATCAAACTCCTGCATTACTTTAGCTTCTTTAAAAAGCTCTGGCTAAAAAAAATAAAATATAATTACATTGATGAAATATATAAACAACATTTTATATTGATGCTGAACTATCGGTAGGGGGAACTGGTTCTTGAATGAAGCAGAGAATAAAACGTCAAGCTAAATCCAGACAGTCTTGACATTTTTATATCAAAAGTCAGCCACTTCAGCATCAAATGACAGAGGATGGTATGAAAGTGGACACTGACAAATTCAAGGAAAGAATTAGAAACCATGCTTTGCATGATAAACTATTTATTCACTGTCTTTATTGGCTCAATCGAACAGAATAGTAGGACATTAAACCCCATTTCATTTGATAAACTATTTAAGCCAAGTTCTCGCCATCACTATCTTAAGTCACCAGCCCTCTCAGAGAACTAACGAAGGGTGACATTCCTATCAACCGGGATGAACAATATAATCAAGCATGGCTGATAACCAGCAAACCAGTTCTTGCATTCTTCAATGAAGTAAACTTGTAGGTTGACGCGTCACAACACAGAATAATGCCCATATTTAGATGCAAGAAATATCACCAAAAAATCTGTAAATGTCATGAAGAACCACTATGAACAGCACCAGCTCGTCTTCAACAAATGCTACTCCAGCTACAGAAATATGATATAAAGATAAATCACTTTCCAGGAAAAGACATTCCAGTCGCTGAAAATTCATTAGTCAACCTCAAGATGATATATGTCTGAAGAAATGGATGTCCAAGTCTATGCCATAATGTCAAATTTACCAGTCAGTGATCACTAAATGAATATAATAAATGACTAAATGAACAAACTCAAATATCTAATCGAATGGCCTGAGAGACGCAACAGGTGTCATACATACTTTCAAGGATTTTGGAATTACATGAATACAGACAATCTCACCATTTAGAACGATTTGATCAAATCATCATACTAACTCAGAAGATGCTCACAAACTTTCATTCAGGTCACCTTGAAATACAGTCAGCTTTCTTGATAGAGTGAAGAGAGATGGAGCAGATCTGTTTATGAATATAGAACACAAGTTGACAACACCGTCACAACTTCTTGTATGAGTTGATGTCTTCAATCAACCGTGCTAGCCACAGATAAACAACTACAGCCAGCTGTACAAGATACAACAAGAATCTAAAACCTCAAACTAGACAGTAATAGTTCTATGAAAACCCCAATACAACAAAACAGTCCATGTACAAAAATTATTCAACAACGATACTCCATGGTCATTTGGAGCAGTAACTACAATATTGCTAAATCGCTCATATGTTGTCACAACTACAAATGGTAACGGATATAGATGCAATCGAAAACACATAAAGCCCTTTCATCCAAATCAAGGAGATCCAAATACTCATCCTAAGCTACAATATTGCCAAATTGCTAATATATTGTCACCGGATATTGACGCAATCGAAAACACATAAAGCCCTGTCATCCAAATCAAGGAGATCCAAATACACATCCTAAGCTAGCTTGCCATGGTCAACCACCAACTTATACTCAACCGAATAGAGACCCCCATTACTAGTACAACATCTAGAAGTGTCAACAATAACATTAGACCAAAGTTAAACCATGAAACATAGAAGTCCAAAAAAATTAAACTTATAAATTGTGTTTATTTTAATGTTTCATAAGTGATGCATGCTGAAAACTTCATCTGTATTTCAAATCCAGATACTCATAGTTTCATTTCCCTTCATAACAAGAGAGATGTAACATAATGTAATCTTATTACCCTTTACATACTCAGTTGTCTGACTCAATATACAGGCGTATTTTGTACTATTATTACTTCCCACTGCATGGAATAACCATGGTCCCCTAATACAATCAGTCCAAATCCTGAACCATCTAGCTTACATGTTGAAAAAACAATCATCTATTCATAAAAGTGCTGCATTTTCATGGTATCTCAATATATATAGATGTATAAATGCAGGCTTTCAATCTTCAATATTAATTTACATACCTCAACACCAGGAACTAATTCCTCATTTTTCAATGTTTTAATAGCTACAGGAATATCTTTAGAATCCATACGGCATAAACCTTTAACTACTGAACCAAACTGACCAGATCCTACAAAACAATATATAAAATACAGTATTATTGTATTGTATATTAACATGTTTAGCTATTGAGGTATAAAATACCGTATTATTGTATTTTATCACCCAAAATAATACATTCTACAATAGATATCGCTTGTGTGGTAAATTTCATAATCCACATGAATTTGATTGGTCAATCAAAAAAGAACTCCTTTCTTATTTAAAAGGAACTATTTTTTTTTTATTGACCTTGATAGAAACACTGGGTCAATTATAAAGGACTTTGCAATGGTTGAATTGTTGTCCTAAAATTGATGTATCAGTACGTCATAATGTATTCAGGTTCAGTAAAAGTGAAATCTATAGAAAAGAATTATATTTATTTATTTCTGCATGTAAAAAGGGATTGGGGATAAAGAAAATCTCCTACTGAGTCCTACTTGTCTGTTTTGATATAAAAAAAACTAATAGGAGATTCTTTATTTATAACTATTAATTAAGTCAACAAAACTTTTATACGAAAATTTGAGAACATATAAACCATGCAAAAACCACTGCAAAGATCAGAGGAAATAACCGACCATGGGGTGTAAAGATATTTATCATACCTAGATCATCCTGTAATGTAAGTCTATGAGGTTCCAATTCAAACCGTTTTTCTCTCCGTCGTACTTGCATATATTCACTTTCTAGATTATTGGAATTAACATCTTTGATATCTGGTGCTGCTTCATCTGCACCTTTAAAAAGAAAAATTATTCAGTGAAAATCCAGCTGATATTCTCTACCCTCACCAAGGTATAATATAGCAACACATGTAAACTATTCAATTAGTTATTAAAGATGTGTTCCTTTCAGCAGAATTGAGTCATCTGATCTGTCCAACCCTTTCAACTTATTTGTAATGACTAGAAAAAGTCAATTTGTAGACTTTGATTGCCTGAAAAACCATTAAGAAATTAAACAGGTTTTTTTTTACCATCAATGGTCATGTATACAGAATATGTATAATAAAATATAATTATGTACACAATTTAATATGTAAGAATTTCAATGTGATGTAGTGTGTGGGATTGGGTTACAGTACAATGATTTTAGATGTGTGATTTAGATCATGAAGTCTGTCATAAATAGGATCCATGTTTTAATCAGATTTTCCAATGATCTATATTGTAGGCTTGTCATATGAATAAATGTCTAAATAATAATTAATAGAACATCTGAAGCGAAAATAAAATCCTGTAAAAGGCAGATTAAGTTTTTACATAATGCATCTTTAACAAAGAAATAGACCTTATTAGCAATTAAATCTTACCAGCAGGATCATCAGTGTCTATAACTTCTGTAGATGGAATAGGTGGTACAGGAATCTGAGATCTGATAGAAGCAGTACGGAATACCCGTTGAGGTGGTTCAGGTACATCTCTTGACATCTAATAAAATACATTTACAACAGTGTAATTATGTATTATAAGGACTCATACCATATGTATGGGTCATTCCACAAATAAGGGGTCCATGGAAAATTCATACATATCATTGCTCAATGCAGCAAAAACACCTATTTACTAATCACCAATTGTTTAAAAAAGTAATTGATCATGTAAAATATTTATTTTTGTATACTTATGTTCTAATAAAACATAGAAAATTTTTCTATGTTGTAATTCGTACTGTCCCTGAATTTTTGTGTTACATTTTGGGGACATTTTGTACTCAACATTTTAGACTTATATTTCCAAATATTTTCACGAAACATGCAGCAGAGAATCTAAGATTTTGTTTTCTTATTTTTCATTTCTAAACAAATGGTAAGTAATCTCAGTGGAAGGATTTTAATTCACGTCTCACAGCCTAAATTTTTGTGTCCCCAATATAATATTTATGTTGTATTATTGTTAAGTTTGCCACGATCTAAACTTGAAAAATCAAACCAAAATGTTTTATTTTAATTCCATTTGGATAACATTGTAATAAATAACAAATTCGGAAATTATTATTAGCTGCGAATTAAGTTAGAGAGAGATGTTTAGTTTATGGCCACATGGATAGACATACCAAAAGGAGCCGAATGGATATTTTCTGAATGAGTTCGAAGCAAAGTTGAGCGTCCCTATATTTATGTTGTTATCGAAATTATATTATGATGTGAATATACCTCCTGCATATGACGCATAGATGCCATACATTGTAATTGCCAAGTCCAAAATAACAGTATTTCTTCCATAATTGAAAATTATCCTTCCTTGACAATCGGGAATCATGTGACAGAATGGTTGCGGTGTCACAATATTATTATGAAAATGGGTAACCCAAACTTTTGTGTCGATATTATTAACTAGATACACATGTATTGTATTAGTATATGTGGATGTAACCAATGCTATATTACTTCCTTTGTGTTCCAGTGAACAAGTCAACAATCTTTAAAGGTTACCTTGCTCTTTTCAAGTCTTTTGGTTTATTGTTTTGGCTAAAAGGTTATATTCACAATGTAAGTTATTTAAAGGGACACAACCAATTCTCAAAGACTTCTACTTATTTTGATTGTTGAAAGATTTATATTTTTTTTTATATTTGAAAGTGTATTTATTTTTCAAGTTTTAAAGGAGAAATACTATATAATATGGTTTGATTTAATTATTAGTAGGCAAGTCGTCAACATTTGGTGTCCCTTTACACGTGAAACTGCAGTACTCAGAATCACAGTAAACCTTTCCATGTTGATTTTTCATGATAACTGATTTACAATTAGATCATATCGATTGTTAATGTCATACAAATATCATCAATTTTGCAAAATCTTTATTTTACTAGAAATCTACAGAAACTGTTCAGTTTGTATAGGGAATTTGGGAATATCCATGTACATGTAATTGACATTGGCACAAATATACACTCTTACTGCATAAGACTTTTAATAAAGGTGCCTGTTTCAGTAAAAATAATACATCATAAACACATTAAAATATCTTATATATCCACAAAATTTAACATTAACAGCAGTGATGGGATATCAAAATTTTAGTTGTTGGACATTTTTTCCAGAAAAAAAGGGGGCATAACTCTTATAGTTATATAAGCAGGCATTTTGAAACCACAATTAAGAATCCCGTATCAACAAATATTCAAATTCATACTTAATATAAAATAGGTTTATTTATTTATTTTAAAACATAAACCCCATTCAAAATATGATTATAAATCTGACAAAATAGAATCTTTCCCCGACATCAGACGTATTAGATATAACTGGATTAGAACTCTTTAATTCCATTTGTCTCGCGAGATTCCTACTTTCATGCTGCTTGTGTGTAAAATAGCTTTATTTAACTTCGGCTTTCACAGAAGAAATATCACAGAAAAATTACATCGGATACAATGTACGTACATGTATATTGATTTGGGGTGTTAGATGCATTAGGATATGTGACATATATATGACTTGTGTCTACGTTTTATTGGCCGACATCATGGAGAATAAAACACGAGACAATGGAGAAATTAGATTGATATATAATTATATAGTCCGACAAAGGAGAAGCAATTACTTCTGTTCAGGATTGAATTAATGAATTGTCTGACAAAGAATTAGTCAGCCAATCAAGGCAGATTAAATAGTTAAACAAGGTGGTTTAATCTCACTGTGCCCCCTAATCAACTGGTGTTATAGGTTAGTGGTGTGAAAACTTAAGTAAACAAAGGATTATAGACTGTATCCTTATTAGTACTGTTCATCTAGTTAAGATTTAATTTTTATAATGATTAAAATATATAAGTTAAGTTCACGTGTCATCGGTTAACAAGTATCTTAAATATTATTTACCTACCTTCTCTTCAGACAGTAATCATAAATCAATCAAGTATATATTTTAGAAACTCACTATCATTATATAAGGATAGTTGTCACCCCCAATTACATTATATCTTTTAAAATGGCTCAAGTTTGCGTACGGTTTATTCCTAATTCTCAGAACGGTCAAAATTTAGTATAAGTACAGAGTAAAAAGTGCAATTGAATACACCGACGCCATATCCCATTTAGTAGGGTTATGAAATATGTTTGATACATGTATTTGTTGTTACATTATTTGTTGTTACATTTATTGTGAATAAAGTTGTTAATTGGTTTAATGCTAGTAGTTTTTAAAAATAGACTATACCTTTAACACCATTGTATTCAATAATCCCCTTGCTTGATTAATCCCCCCATGAGAACAATAGCAGGGGGCACAGTGAGATGTTCCCAACAAGGTAGGTGTATAGACTGTATAACACGATAAATACGTTGATCACTTAATTACCTAATTAATCCAGCCTATTATCAACGATAATCGGTTTGCACAGTAGTTATAATTTTATAACTGATTGAGATAACTTAAAATTTTAGTACCTATGTCACACTTTTGGATCTCTCATTTATGGAACGACCCATATACATGTATATTACTGAATATAACTGGTTACTTCTGTTTATCCTACCCTTATGCACAAACTAGGAACACAGCTCATTGGAATTTTTAGTTGGGGTTAATACAGGCCAGAATAAGGTCACCAGAGATGTCGCCAGCCTTAGGAAATAGGGTCAATAGGCTTCCATTCCCTTTAATATTTTGTACGTTATGTACCAAATAGAGTCTGGAATACTATTTAAGATCAGTAAAAAATAATAATAGGTGAACCTTGCTGTTTTTCATATCTAATAATGTATGGAATTCAAATTCATGTCAGTAATCTACAATAAACAACAACTTACAAAATCTGTCTTGACATAATACTAATACATTAGCACAGTTTTGAGATGATTAACTCAGATCAGATTATATTTTTGGTGACTTCAGTCTTTTCGCACACTGTGTTGATCAATTTATTTTCAGTATTTACACATGGAATCTCATCCAATAATTAAGGATTGCCCATTTTTTAAAATTTATGTTTTGCATGTACAATCCTTAATAAAATGATAGAAATTGAGCTGAAATTTTCAGATAGGGTTTTTCTTTACATTTTGTCTTTGATTTGCAAACTTAACCCCTTGTGGACGGGATTTTCAACGAAATGACGTAACCCTGGACGGGATTATTTGGGGGGAAAATCCTTTGTTTTAAATGTGAAGTTATCTTTAATCTGCTTGGCTTAAATTCTTAAAAAAGAATTACTGATGTAATATTATAATGTTTCGAGTTCACAAAATTAATTTTTCCGTGCCTTATTTTTCGATTTTAATCCAGGAAGTTGCGTACTTACGTCGTTAGAATAGAAATGTCACCAGACACCGAATTCGAACGATTGTGAAAATTACCACGTTGTCGGTCCCTAACAGCCGAACCATTTTCCTCCGAATCTTCTAATGAAGACACATCATTTCAACGTTATCAGAGCCACTGTTCGCGAATATTTCATCCAAACTTTCGTCGAAAGACCGCTAGCGTTTCCTGGCAACCGCCATTGTTTACATGCGTGTACTGTGTACACTGATCTATATATAGATCAGTGGTCGTGTATATGAAGAAAATTACACAATAAAATACATGTGCTGACATCTAGAACAATGGGAGATAACTAGTTTATGACCTCAAGACAAAAGGGGATTCCCTGTGCTAAATTTAGCGTTTATAAATGAGGACTGATTCAGGGTATCACGTGTGACGTGTTAACACGTCACCCGTCCCTGGGCACGGAAAATATTTGCGTGTTAACACGTCATCCGTCCACAAGGGGTTAAAGCAAATCGTATCAAAGGATCTATAGATAAATAGATTATTAATACATACTGATCGACGAGAAGATTGGTTAGCAAACAGTGCTTCATTACATGTTCTCAAATATTCTGAAAAATAAAAATCATGTAATAAATGATCGATATAATATATTACATGAAGAAATATTGAAGCATAAGTGCCCAGAACTTCACTATAGGCTCCCCCAATTGAAAAAGTAATATTAAGAATAATCCAAGTAATAACAATAGTCTTACACCATTTTCAATGATGAAATACTAATTATAGTTTTCTCTTATGTCCCTTTAGCATGAATTTAAACTTACTTATCATATCTTCTTTACTGAAACTTGGGTTTTTACATGGTATTGTTAATTTACAGGCTAGACCATCTTGTTTATTATGGTAATGATCAATCAACTGTTATAAAAAAAGAGAATATTATTGAATTGAAATGAATCTGGAGAAATCTGAACTGGGATTAGCTTTAATTCAGTCCCCAGTTATGGTCTCATATAATACTTTTCGTTTTCAAATTAAATATCAATGTGCTGTAAAAATACTTCAGCCAGTAATGCATTTTTCTTTTTATTGCATCACTTCCCGTTTACATAATATATGGAATGTAATATTGGTGCAAAATAAAGATGTATTTATTCAGAGAAATTGGCGAAGTGAGTATATTACTTGTCGGTCAGGTATTTTAGAAATTATGGTACACTATATAGTAAACACCATAGTCCATAGTTCCACAAATATTAAATGTTTACATGATTTTATGTATAATACTAAATATAATCACCAAAAGGTAGTTAGAAACTCTTTCAGGTTAAATAATTGACATTTAATCAATGAAGATAAATTTGGGGTATCACACTGTTTAAAGCTAAAATAAAACAGATGAAGTAAACAGCTCGTACCATTATCAAACATTCAAACTTTGGTCCATCTTCTATAGACAGCTTTTCTTCTGAGTTGATATTAATAAAGTAATGTTTTATTGAATTTTCATGGCATAATGTCAGAGCAAATGTCTTTTTATCATCACGTGCCCTCACCCTGAAAACAAAAGAAATGTTAACATCTTGTAGCAGAGACTGGACCTGTGTGTGAAGTTGATGCTGGCTGAGACATTAAAATATTTGCTACAAATAAAAAATATATCATGATTTTATTTCTAATTTGCTTTTAAACTTGATACTCAAAGTATTGTCAAGTTTACCTTTTTTTAAATTTATAATTGATGTGTATGTATCATAAAACATACTAAATCCACCATTTTTGTATGAGCTATTGAATTATTATTTCTGAAGAATTTAATTTTTTTTTTTAATTAGCCATGAGTTAATTGCCACTTACATAAATTTACCCTGTTCTTGACCATCTTTGGTAATCCTTGTTTCAGCGATTGCGCGAGATAATTTACCGTGGAACCATGGCTGTTTTAAATGTAAATCTCTTGCTACCATTTTCATAAAATGGTCTCTCATTGGTCCAAATGCTTTTGACATGTCTACATTCTATAAAAGTTATATAACAGTACATTTGAATATAAATTTTCGAACTCTTCCAAAGGAATAAAATATAGAATCTCTTAAAACAGGATTAGAAAAATATATACCAGTAGTTAGCTGTATAAGTTCTCTAATTATAGATCTGGGCATGTATAACCAAGCTGGACATAACACTACAACTTGTGTATCGTTTAATTTTGCTGTGTTAGCACCATTATGTTCCCCCACCCGCCAAAGCAGCAGCTAAACTTGGGTGAGTCCATGCACTATCAATGGTTCTTTTAATGCACACTATTGTGTACACAAGACCTCTGTTTTTGTCTAATCCAAACAACTAAACAATGCTGCTTGTCAGGCCTCCAATTTGCACCACCGACAAGAAGGAACCACACAGGAAAATTCAAAAAAACTTTCAGTTAACATGGCAAATCCTGGTTAGTAAGTCAGTGCCTTATTCACTGAGCTACCGCACGATTCCCTTTTTCATTGGACATTTTGAATTGAAGTCTCTTGTTCTGGTTATGATGGCATTACCTTTATAGCTTTAGCTCTAACTGTCATTTCCTTCTCCAGGTCACTATAGGTCATTCCACGAAAAGCTATAGCCTGTTGATCTGGGTCTCGTTCACATGGTGTTGTAGGTGCCGTGACAAAGCCATCCAAATTATTCTTATAATGTTCAATAAGTTCAACTGGACCTGGGAATTTTCTGCCTTGTGGTATCATGAACTGACCGTCTGTTTTTTTCTCAATAATATAATGATGGATACTGAATCAAAAAAATAGTAATATCTAGTGGCAATAACATTTCTCTATCCACAAATTTATACTACAAACTTCATAATTTATTCCAAATTTTTCAGTCCCTTCCTGACTGTATAGCATGTGATTGAGTAAGAAACTTCATTATTTGTTCAAATCTGAAAAATCCGTAAAGAGAGAGTGAGAGAGAAATGGGATTTAACGTCCACTGGACACAAACTAGGTCATTTCAGGACTAACATGGTTTAATTTTTTTTAAATAATTCGCTCGCACATAGGAGTCTTTAGCAGTGGAAGGAAACCGGAAGACCAGGACAAAACCCACGAGGTTGGACAGGCTTCCCTTCTCTTTGTCGTTTACAACCGGGGAATTGAAATCATGCCAGCTGACTCAATTACAGACCCTATGATAAAGTGAGCACACACTAACCATTCGCAGCCATCTACCTCCCCCCCCCCCCCATTCGAATAAGCAAATTCCAAATTCCATTTGGCAAAAACCAGACAGCTTCATTTGAACAAATTTGAATATGTACAACCCCTGGTTTGAGAAGAAGTAAAAAATGGATGATTAAATGCATTTGAATAAATCTATGTGCTTAACAAGGATGTACGTAATATTGCCTGGTAATGATACAAAAAACTGATAAAAGGAAGTAATGTACAATGTACAATGTAACAAATGTTCATTACTGAGTTTAACTTGTCAGATTTTAATAACATATATCTCTACATGTGTCAATCATTTTTAGCATTTTCACATTTTTTTTTCAAATTATAACTTAGATTTACGAGTCAAGATGTTATAGAGGTATTATTATCAAAACCAACACACTAACTAACACATCTACTTACCCTCCATTATTACAAATACTGACTGCATAGTTTCCTAATGGACTGATACTCTCTCGTAATAAAAATAATCCATCCTCCACACCCTTTGTCTTCAAAATATTCTCGGCCTCTTCACGAGTAATACGTCCATAGAAAAATGTTGTAGATGAGGCCTTTATGGGTCCTCCAAGATTACTGTCTCTTCTTGTTAATGACATATTGTTGATTAGTTCATAATTTTCTCATAAATACACCGTTAATACTTTCACTTCTGAAAAAAATGAAATTGAAGCTAGAATGGAATGGTTGCTAATGATAAGCTTATTGATATGTTTATATACCAGTAGTTTATTTTACACGGCTCCAATATAACCAATATTAATCACTATATTCATATTCCTAACTTCATATGTATGGAATATTGTGATATATTATTACTGAAATTTCATCGTTCTTTGTTGTTGTCATTAATTAATATTTCGTTTAGCAAGGTCACCTCATTTAGTAGAAATGTCCTCAGCAGCATGGATTCTAAATAATACGAGTACATAAACCTTTTTTGGAAAATATAACCCATCTCAAGGTGTCCGCCTACAATTTATTAGTCATTACACAATGCTGCAAGCATATGGGGTTGACCCTCTGTTATAATTATCTTAATTTTTTATGGCCTTATTATGCAATTGGAAGTCAATAAATTTCTTCTTTTTTTTATTACAAATATCACACATCCTTTCATAAATGAACTCGAATAGTTGACCTTATGTGTGTTCAAAGTTATATATCCATTTATTTACATTTTATTTCACACATGCACCATCAACAGGCATGGAAATCGGATAAAATCAGATGTGTGTTTAGTTTATCTTCTGTCTTTGAAAGTCAATTACCCAGGGATTTGCACAAAATATTACCAAAATGTAATACAGTTTTCCTGAAATAAAAACCAGTAGTTGCCAGGCAAAATACGCCCACATTTTTCACAAGACGGACAAGCTAATTGCACAAGCTAAAATGACAATTTTTCATGCAATGAGGAGCAATAATCCAGGCAGTTACGGTCAGATATGCATGAATGTCAACAGGAACCAAGATCTTTGGGATGCTAACACATATTTTAAGTTTCATGAAAGTTAGACAAAAATTGTGATCTCTAGCGGGTTCACAACCATAGTATTACTGTCAGATCGTTACTTTTTGACGATTTTTAAAATCAGATAAAATTGCGACGTATATAGCTCGTGGGTCCATGAACAACAATACAAATTCTGGTCACAGGTTGTGCGAATACAGTCGAAGGGTACAAGTGATAATGGTATAAATGAACTAATTAAGAATGACCCCAAAAACATTAATTAAGAGACATTTGCTATTTTATGATAAAACTATACAAAGTGATGCCCAATCATACACTTGGGTTCTCGGCAATAGGCTTTTTAGGGTAGGACACTGTATGAAAACCATTTTATATGAACGACTGACCTTAGCTACCTTTGGAAGGGGATCAGTTTTATTGCTTCTCATAAAAACTGACTTGATGCATGTTTGATCTTATACAGTTTAAAGCAAAATGACTTAAGGGGCATTATGGAAGATTCGATAATTTAAAAAAAACTACATAATGTAAAGGGAATATGCTAAAATTTCAGTCAAATTGCTCCACTTAGAACCAAGATATCAGCGATTGAATTTTAGGCTTAGGCTCAATCATCAATGAGCATTGTGCAGCAGATCGGATTCAAATCCAGTTAAAAATTGGATCGATAGTTGATTAAAGTCTTTTCATGTCAATTGATATCTAATTAAGATAAAATTTAAGACCTAAAGAAAGACCTCCAGTCCAATAGGCAAATTTAGCTCTTGCATTATATAACGTATCTCTAAAAAACCTGACATTTACCCTCAAAATTTGGAGCTTTACGGTACTGTTCTCACATTTTGGTAAATTTTTAGGCAATTATTTTCATCAAAAATTCGTATTCAAGACTGCATTGTTTAATAAATCATTTGGAAATATATTTTACGAGATACGATATTTTGACGTAATTTAATATTTACAAACAACTGTCAGAAACTTGTATCTCATTTCTTTTTTAATATAGTAGAGATACGAATATCGTATCTCATTCATTTTGGAGAAAAAAAATTCTTTAAAATATAGTATCTTGTTTTTTTAATGTGGTGTTATAGGAACATGCTACACACTCATACACCCTTGAAGGTAGTCTTTTATAGCATGTATATATCGAAGGAACAATTCAATTCGCCAGTTATTACTAGATCTGTCAAGTTTTTTGTGTCTCCTGAAAAGAAGGAAAATTCGAGATACGAGATTTTGGAAGCGGAGCGACGATATGCAAACTCTACATAATGATATTATACATGTCAATCATAACACACAGGTATATTCAAATATTTAAATATTCAGCTATTAGTTAAATTAATACCCGATTGAAATAAATAACTTACAAGTCCTTTACTTCATTCAAACTATAGAACCTTGTTTAATTTCAACTTATAAGCATAGTTTTCTTTTCGTATCGATTAATTTTGAGTATCCTTGAAATTTAATATAGAAAATTTCATCATGTTTCATTTAATGACATCAGAGACTGAAATTTCTCAACAATAGTACAGGATTGACCGATTTATAATAATCATATACATGTAGGAGGAAAGGGTAGCTAGTATATACGAGTACTATATTATATCCAAGCAAGGTATTAATTGTAATGAGTCATGGAATAACGATGATTACAGTAATGGAGTAATATAAATCATTACCCAATTCAATAGTTTTAATGTATGAAATATGACAAAAGTAGTAAACTAATATTGTTATTGTAAATGTTATGAGTTTATTAAAGCTATAAGCTTATATGATCCTCTGATCAGACTTTTTAATTTACAATACTGGTATATATTCAGAAACACATACGGTACATGTACCAGGCAAGACAGACACATTGCCTGATATCAGAGAAGGAATGAATGAAATGGAGTTTAACGTCCTACGCTTCTGCATTTAACATGGGCTAATTGAAGACGGGCATACGCCATAAAGTGTGTTATGAGGGAAATTTTGCCCGGGCAGCAACTGAATTCCAAATGCCAAGGTATCTTTTACGTGCACGCCAATGTGTACACGGTACCTCGGTTTTCCGTCCCATCCGAACAACTAGGCAGCTGTCCTTGTCAGGGCCTCTGTCTGCATCACTGACAAGGGGAACCACACCCGGAAAATCGAGATGAACGTTCTTGGCCAATGCAGGGATCGAACACCCGACCTCCAGCACTTAGCCACGTGATCCCCCTGATATAAGAGAAGTTTTAAAGCACTCCTACAAATTTTGTTCAATATATCACGATTATTATAATGAAAAGGATAGGTAGACAAAAGAGAGTCACAGTAGTTTTAAAAAGTGATCAAGGACAATAAATCTGAAAGTAATTATATAAGCTCATAACAGGAATATATTATAAACATCAATTGAGATGAATGGAATATCTTTGTAAATACTTAAAATTGAACAATATTTGGGCTGATATTCAACTTTTACAAAATGCTTTCCTTCATAATAATATACATTTGTAGCCAAATTAGTAAACTGATAAATGTGAATTGTGATTATTTAGAAAATCCATACATATAAGTTAAAGTTGGTATCGGTAACGTAGTTCGTGTTTAGATCAGGAACTATATCAGGATGTAGTAAAAGTACCAAGAAAGTACAGAGATTACCTCTCTTTATCCAAATTAACATCAAATGTAACAGGATACTGAAATTTACACACATGTTGTGATTAGGGGCATGTACAATAATACAAGAGAAACACTATAGTCTATTTATAATAATATCGAGACAAAAACTTCCTGTTTCGTATTTAGACTGGGTTCATTGTCCATTAAACAATATTTGAGTTATTAGAATATAAGACACACCATGCAGCTACAAGTAATTTAGATGATTCCTCAAAATGGTTTCAAATAATTTATGACCTATTTTCTGCTTGTTTATTTATTTCATTTTTAGTGTTGATTTGAATATAAGATGTTGTTTGAAATGGCGAGGAGATTGTCTTTTATCCAAAATATCTTGCATATTTGAGGTTGGGAAGATGACTGACAATATGTTCAACAACGTTCAAAAGTAGACAGCTATTCACTAAATGAAAAGCTGGTTTAACAATTATCCTATTGTTCTGCACAAACTGGGCTATTAAAGACGAGCATACACCATGCAGTGTGCTATGGGGAAAATTGTGCCCAGACACAAAGGCTGACAGCTATAGAATCTGTGTGTTCCACCATGGCAAAACAAAGTCTAATTACTTACAGTATAATTATTGACCAATCAAAATCAAGGAAACTTCAAAGCTTTTCATCAATAATGATATCATACTGATATTTTACTAATTAAACTATACTTTTTTCTTCTATGCTACACACAAAGAACTATCTACTTTGAGAACAGATCCCTGCCCTGAATGGTCGCCATGGTATTCTATTCTGAGGTTCTCATCAGATTCTTCGGTTCTCAATTGGAGCTAATTGTAGACAGTGTAACTTCTGTATGATTCTTATTCCTGTTACAGAAGGCATTCATTTCCAAACAGTCCAGAAATCCTATACACTCTTCAGTATTAATTATAATGGTATTAGTTATAAGTTGCTTTGAATCAGCGAATGACATGATTATAAATTATAACTTTTAGTTCCTGATTCTATCCATGTCTCAAGCCTTGAAAAAGGGAACTTTCACAGACAATGTCAGGCACAGATTCAGGCTTTGTTAGGCACAAAATCGCTGGTGCCTGCCAGCAGTGATTTGTCTTTTTTATTGATATTATTATGACCGGCACTAATGACATTTTGTCAGGTACATCTAAAACCGTTATTTCCAGGCCTGATGTCTTATCACATGTATGAACTTCGTAACTATACTTGTTACCTTAAACTGTGTTTAAGGTAACAATTGGTACAGTCTAAGACCCCTTACGCAAGATGAAATAGGTTCAAACGCACAATTGTCAACACATATCATTACAGTTTGTATTAAAATAAGTAATTCCATCACAAAAAGTGAAGACTGCACCATAAAAAGAGTTACCGAACAGTTTTTCTCTGCATAGCGCTGTTTATGTTGTAGGCCTAATAACGTATTAAGCAACTTTCGGCCATGACGGTCGGCCAGTTGAAATTTCGCGTAGGAGATGGGTTTCATCAAATCATATAATTATGCGGTAAGGCCTCACCTTTATTTCAAGAAGAATTGATTTATTATATGTTAAGCTGCGTGCAGTAGTGCTTTGGGTCAGTTTATTTGTAAATTAAGCGAGCTATAGGCTAGTAAACTTTTTGTAGTCATTTGACTAAAAAACTTGCGCAAAGGAACTCTGTAGGAAAAACCACTACTGCGACTGGAGTAAGACGGAAGACAGCAGTAGTGGAACCATTTCTAGTATGAACTATGAACAGGAAAATCTGCCTAGATTGACAACAACAACAAATAATGATACCTGCCATTATTGAAAGGAACCAAGATCTTAGGGTGAAATTTACTGTGAGAAATGATCACACTGGTCATGTCATCTAGTATAAGTGCCCTTTCTTACAGGAATTAAATTTTTTTAATTCCACATGACAATTCAGAGAGCTCGTCGACAACTATGTTCATGCAGGCAAATCTTGGTGTTCATTTCTGTACGTCTGACTATACTTTGAGGTGCCAATATCTATTTCTGGAGTTTATGAACATATAAAATAATATGTCAATGGCTACTTAGAACAGTAGTTAATTATTTATGGTTTGATTGGAAGTAATAGAAATATGACGAATTCAAAAAGTATGTCTGTTACCGAGGAATTGCCCAGTTTCTAATAGTAAGTGCAGGAGGACTGCACTACACGCAAAACAAAAATATACAAGATAAACCTGCAGACAAGACAGAAAATAGACATTGCAAAAAATAAACAATTATCAAATCAAGTGAATGGATCCGGGGGCCAGCTGTAAGCGTCCACTGCGCTGTACAGTCCAACGCCTGTTGTGGTACAGGCTTCACTAAAATGATTTACAAAAAAGACATAACAAGAATAATGCGACCAATCTTGACAGTGGTTGTCTCTTCTTAACAATCACTCAAATTTTCAAAAAGTTGTTGGGTTTGTTCTTTATCATTCATGATAATTTTACTGGATTGGAAGCCTACATATAAAGATCACCTTTAGTTTGATTTGAATACTTTGAAGTATCGGTACAGTTGTCAGTATGAACCAAATTTGACATCCTAATACATGATGTCAATTATAAAAGCTCTAAAAAGATTGAAATTCAACGTTTTAAAGGTATCTAAGCAATGGTATAATCTTAGTTCCTTTAGGAACTGTCTCTGATCATGGACTATATCCATTGACAGTTCCTCTAGTACCGCTCGCTATATAATATAGCGGCAATATTTATGAAAATACCACTCATCCCCACCTCTGGTCTAAGGCTATTTTTAAATCACTATCAACTATTTCTCATCCTGATTCTTTTTTGTTTGCCAAAGGAATCATTTCTTGCACAGCTGACACACATTTATAATAAAACAATACTATTTTCAAGCAGAATTTCGCTATTAATCAAAAACTTGAACATGAGCAGACCACTAAATTCTTCTTGACAAGTTGAACATATAGAGTTGAATTATTATAAATTTGTGTCAGATATGATGAGAAATGATTCCTTTTATGAAAAATAAACATTCATTTCATGGTGATAGTAGAAGGTAAGACTTCCAAAATAGCCCGAGAAAAGACGTGGGGAAGAGCGATATTTTAAAGTATTTTCATATTGCAGCTACCTGCAGGAACTGTCAGCGGATCTGTGACTCTTTGCGTTAGCCTAGTAATTATTATTAATAATAATTGTAGGAAGTAATTAAATAAGCTGCCAATGGTTGTTGTATAAAATTTACCAAAAAAGTTCACAAATTTCAAGTAATTTTCCGGTCTTTAGCCCTACTATAATATACAGTGCTTCTACTACTGGACTTGTGTATGTTATGTTCAGAAATATCAAACGTGACGACACTACCGTAGGGTACTGACTACTGAGAGAGTCATATCATCCTCAATCATGAGACAATATAATGCATATAAATATAAATTCAAATTTATAAAAGATCCAGTAATAGTAATAGTGAAATAGAATGAAACACAACCTTTGCCTTTACCTGTAAAACCATCTCAATACGAGAGTGTCAAATATTTAAAATTATTCCGTAAAATCTATTTTAAATCTGTTTTATAATATAATTTCAAAGCTGTAATGTGAATGAGGAAGAAATATTAACTTTACACTTGAGTCAGAGGCGGTAGTCGTCATTATCACGCATTTCACCCATTATAGTTGGTGTATCAACAAAATCGACCCAAAGATCAAGTCTATGTTTACCAACGGGAAAGTACTCGGTTTTTAAAACCATATTAAAAATGGATTGAGACTGCTTGAAAACCAATAGACCTAATCATAGAAATATATTTCTATGACCTAATGTACTCAAAGATGTGTGTTTACAGTTTCGCCCGGGCCAGTGTAGGTTATCAATTGCGATGTTATTCTAGGCTACATGCCCACTTTAGTCCAGTCAATTTGTGGTTTGACCTAGAACAAATTGACACCATTGGCATTAGCTAACCAATAACTAGTTAATTTCTTTGGTTCAATTTTATTATAAATGCCCTTGGGCAACACCGAATTAACCATTGGGCACAGGCCCCAGGGACCCCCACATTAGAGGGCCCCCACAAAAATCTCAGTTGTGCGCCTCGAGCATGGTCGGACCGAGGACTCTAACGGTCGATGACCTAGTGACGGGGCCCCTCCAATGATCTGAGGGCCCTCCATTTGTTGTTGTTTGTTGTGGGTAGGCTATAACAGTATAAGCTGAATTTGATGAGATGCACATCATGATCATACGAAATATTCAGATTTCTTGATGAAATCCCGTATTACCATTTGGTACTTACAGTGTTAGACGTTCGTCAAATTTCGAGTCCGGCTTGTCAGAAATAACGTTACGGCCTCCATTCATCAATCATCGAGGGGATATAACACGATTCCGAATCAAGTGACCCCGTTGTTTATCACTAAGCGACTTCGAATTTAGGTTTGAGGTAGCTCTACTCACCTACAGATGGTGGATTTATATCCACCTAAATGGGCTCAAGCACCCTCCTCTAGAAATGCCATCTTTTCATAACACCTACGTGGATAATTTTGCTAGAATGCGCTAATTTTGTGGCATAATTTTTGTATTTTTTTCTGGAGGAGGTACTTCTCAATGGCTCCGACACAAGTGCCTGAAATTCCAGGAAATCACGTTTCCGGCCCCCAATCACGGTCGGTGATTAGGGCTCCCAAATGTTCCAGGCCCCAGGGCCCCCACCGTGGTTAATCCGAAGTTGTCCTTGGGGGTCCAGATCGTCGGTGATGCTTTCTGAACGATTTCAGGCTAATAAAATTACTCAGCAACGAAGTTAATTTTTTTTAAAACTCCTTTACCATAAAAAACACAGTCGATGGTGCATAATAATAAAAAGGCTGTGGACTGAATGGCCCCTGTTTGTACGAACAATCACATTTTAGTTTGTGGACCCTGCTGAAGTAACAGTTTATATTTGATTGTAAAAACCGTTCAAATATATTAGATCACAATTTTTTTTCCGATATTGATAAAACTTGAAATATATAGGTATATATATCTTCCAAAGATCTCGGTTTTGTTACTTTCCATATCGGCATAAATCGGACCATATAACTTCATGGATTACGATCTCTGAGTGTACGAAAAATCACGTTTTCAGCTTACGGACACTCATAGAGGTCACAATTTTCACACTTTCAATATTCGCGCATATCGGATTGTAACTTCTTGGATTTTAGCCCCTGGTTGTACGACAACTTGTGGCGACATGGGCCATATAAGGTCCATGGTGCAGGTTACAATTTGATCCAATTTAAAAGGCGTTCGAATGTATCACCGATATACCATAATTACTGTTGAGTTCACAATTCCTGAAAATCGGACCGAGCTGCCCTACATAATGGTTGGCCCCCTAAACGCATGTAAAACCAAGGTTAGATCTAAATATATAAAGACAACCTACATATTTCGCCAATGTCACGAGATGTAAACCGGGATAGCGCCAATTCTAACCCAAAACTTTGGCTTATAGAGGACACTGCAATTTGTATCTTATTTTCAAAAATGTTCAAATATATTACCATTACACCATAATTATTTTCTTAAAATAGGACCAAAACTTTCCCGTCAAATAGCCACCCCTTTTACGAAATGGTCCACAACCTTGGTAATAAAAACATGTATTACCAAGGCTTTGGACCATCTAGAGGTCACCATTATATGCACGATTTAGATGAAACTTCAAACAAGTATCGCTAGTTCTTGGGTAAGTTCAATTATCGTGCCCCTGCCTTTCACGGTGAAACTTAAACTGTGTGTTAATAGGATCAAAAATTCTTGTATGAGTAGATGACTTTGTTAGCATCAGATCTTACACTCTTGAGCGATTGCCCCTGCTTTTCGCACAAAATTCGAAATATGTGCGGATTTCATAGGCCGTAGGGGGGGGGGGGGGTGCATGTCTTGCTTGACAACCGCTTGTTTTAACTGGTCAGAACTGATAGCAGAGAATTCTATGATGGGTAAGTGACACGAGGAAATAGTATACATGTATATAAACTCTATCTCGTCGTTTTATTAATTACCTTACATGTAGCCTATTGCTATGTTCACACCTAATGCGCTTTCAAAGCGCTTTCCGTAAAACGCCATACGGAAGGCGCTTTCGTTACCACGGGTGGCGTCACACTACAAATTAAACCGCTTTCGATTCACATTAAAACACGTCACACTCAATGCGCATTAACAGCTTTCCCCATGCGATAAAACGGAAGTACTGCACTGCGCAAGCGGTGTTCGATCTCAACGCTGTTATGCGCGTCAGTTATATCGCTTCAGCCAATGCGCATTAGAAATGCGGTTTCGCTAAAGCGGCTTAGTTTTGGTTTAATGCGCATTGAGTGTGACGCGTTTTAGCGACTTAAGGCTTTAATGCGCATTCGATGCGCATTAAAAGGCTAGTGTGAACACAGCAATAGATATTATAACAGACGTGAGATAGACTTGAAATAAAGATCGGCTGTTCAGTTATCTATTATCGCAACCCTCGCAATGGTAACCTGCGTGAAAGAACCTGGCGAAAAGAGTACTTGTATACACCCCCCCCCCACACACACACACACACTTCGTCGGGCCTTCATACGGTCACGTGAAGCAAAGAAGATTCGATAGTAGTATTCGATGAACATGTAAAAGGTGGACATTCCATCATAGCGTTTGTCCATCTTCATTATCCTGGTGAGTACAGAAAAGTAGAACGTTTCTTACTATTATAAGTGTTTAACGCCGGCTTCCACGCTCGGCGCACGCCCAGGGGTTCTTTCCCGAAACTGGACAATGTGACTCTACACCACGGAACAAAAACATGACCGCAAACCAGAGGTGACCGGATAGTTTGAGCCCAAAGCGTGATACTCTAGACCACTAGGCCACCACCCACTTCGCCCCCATCCCGCGCAGGACTTAAAACTCGATTTCACCTTACTTCAACTTTTAAGATCACTGAATATTCAGTCCAAATACTAGTTGCTTCCCTTTAATGGGATTAAGGAAATGACAGGTTAGCTGTCAGAAAATCGAAATAAGAGCAGAACGTGGGGCTAATGTCTGGCTGTAGTAGCCCGGTTGGTAAATACAGTTAAGATGTTTCACCTGGAATTTAGAGCTAGTTTTACTATTTGGTAATGTGACTATTTATTATAATGACATAGGTCCAATTGAAAGAAGGTGTTAACACGTGTTTTGAAACACCCTGTATTTAATTAAAGTTACATTATTCAAGATATAGATAAGAACTAGCCATTCTTGCTATACTAGTTCGAAAGTAGATGATGTAAAATGAATAATTTGAAAATTTCATTCAAATTACTCTATTACAAGCGAAGATATTGGCATTTAAAGAATTGTCCGACCTGTGCAATAATTTCAACCACAGTCCTGGTTGATCAAAGCTAAGACTCGAAGCGTCTGGCCGCGCCATATTTGATTTATCACTGAAACGTTTTAATCTGTTTAATATCGGAGCAATCTGATGCCATCCAAAGTTGATTAAGGCCTGGATTAGTTAATTAATGTCTAATTAATACTTTAGAAAACATTTCATGCCCAAAAAAAGACCTGCACTAGGCAGATTTTGCTCTTGAATAATGCATGTTTAAGTGAATACGAATAGTTTCGTTGATAAAGGTATGCTATGTTACAACAAATAAGATATTGTTTATTACTGTCACAACAGGAAAATATAGAGAACTATGGATTATTTGAAACACAAATCTGTTAACTCTTTCGACCCTGGCAACATAGAAATGTATATTTACACCGCTATGCCCCCCCCCCATCCCCACTCTGCGTACGGAGCTATAAGAACTAGTTTACCTGTACCAGATAGATTGTTCCAAACTAAAACTTCTCTTGGTTAGATTAGGTACCGAGTTTGGCTTATTTCCTTGTGCATGGGGCTGCAGTAAAAAAAGTATCCAAACATTTGTATCTAACTGTTTCCTGGTTCTCATAATATGGAACCAACTCTATTCCAGTCGGGAATTTACCATTTTCTTTCACTGTTCTTGTAACATAATCTGCTAAAGAGTATTTCAATAATCCAGTTGTTTATTACTATAGTGTTTATTACTATAGTATAAATCTTTAGATTCTGATATTTCTCAGTATTTACTTATTATTAATTATCAGATCTCCTTAGGTCTACTGAATATACTATCTACAATTCTATTTGTCAAGGCGACAAGAGTGTTTCATTGAGTAAAGTATTGTTCTATTAACTATTAACTAAGTTACCCGAGAAAGTTGTTCGCGATGTTTCAGTCTGGGTTCATTCACCCCCTGGCAGTGGTGCAGCACCGAGTCAGATGGGAGGGGGGGGGGGGTAAAGGTCCACCCAGGTTCTCATTTGTGGCGTGCAGCTAAAAGAACCACTGACAGCTGGTATTCGATGGGGAGTAGACGGACACGCCGATGACCCACCGGCACCCCCGCACCATAGCACATTGAATGACATTTGACTGCCTTCATTAACAGGACTGATGTTTAACCCCATTGCATCTATTTTCATTGTGTTTAAAAAATCATCAAGGTCAATGTCTCTTTTCTGTAACTAACAAATACTAAAGAACCCATTAGAACTGCGATATATAACTGAATTCTGAAACTGGCAGATTAACCAATGCTAGAAAAGCTGCTTGTATTGGGATGCTTAAAGAAAAAACTATTACAACACTCCCTTTTGACTATAGCTAGTGCTGGTGTTTGATTAGATGTTAGCTCTTTGCCGCTCTGAACGGTATCCAGTCTCCATGAACTGTCCCGAGGATACATTCAATCTGTTTAAGTAGGGGAATAATTTTTAAAAATCAAGGCGGAAAATGGGTGAAACCAAGTCCAAACAACCATCTACAATGCCGTCTAGACAGCGAAAAAACATTTCTGGTTTCATAGCCTCCCCCAACCTAAATCATCTGTTGAAAATTCCACCTCAATGACTTTGTTCCGAATCTGCTTTAGTCTGTACTCGGTCCATTGGTGGTTTAGGGTTCTACACTGGTGGTTCCCTCTTACCCAAGCTGTCCGATATGACATAGCCGCCATCAAAGGGAACATGCTCTACCACCTCTCATGGACTAGAGCCAGCAATGTTTCGCCATAACACCGATTTCCAATTGTTTTGTGCTAGTGGTGTAACATTATAGTCTTGTGACAAGATCCAAGGGGGGGGGGGTCAAGGGGGCCGTGCCCCCCCCCCCCCTTCAGTCCCAGTGAGACTGGTCATAACTGTTCAGACCAGTACCTGCAGCCAGTAATGGGATTTATGGGACTACACCAAACTATAATGCATGCGACCTCTGATGATTACCCTTTGCTCTAATATATCCCCCCCCCCTCGACAAAATCCTTGATCCGGGCCTAACCATATGGTTACAACAAACAGTTATTTGAGATAGTGGCGCCGAGGTAGCCATCCCCTTATCAACATAGTGCTTAGTGCAAAAAGATAACTTCGCACAAGTCTCAGTAGTGCTGTTAGGTCTCCCAGAACGTTGACGGTCCTTTACCTCATTAGTCTGCTAATATTTTTTCAATAATCGACTAATGGTCGAGAGATTGTTACCCAACGGTAAAAATACTTTACACTGAGAAATACCTCACGAAATTGTGCGGTACATAATCGATTTTTTTAATAATTAATAGGCAGATTCCATTCAGATTAAAATACCTCAGGTAAAATGAAAGTTAATTGCCCCAATTTTCGAGACATAATTCAATGTGAACGAAAATAATGCCAGCTTCTTTTATTCTGAAATGCTTTAGACAATTCAATGATCCGAAGGAGATGTCTAACAGGGAAACTATTTCTGACAGACAAAAGTTAGAACATTAGTGCTTTAGGCTGTTGAATACGACAAAATTAACAACACAATTTATTTTAAGAAAAAAATTAAAAATTAATAATTAAACAACAGATATTAACAAACACACACCTTTGTCTATTCGAATTTTATAATATCTCTAAAGTTCGAAATGTCTAATCATTTTCCTGCTTCTTTTATGGCACCTTTTATGCATGAAAGCCATGGAGGCGGTGGAAAGATTAGACGGTCATTTCCTGACAGTCAAACACCAAACAGGAATTTTAACGGTCAATGTAATTTAAAGACGCAATTATGTATTAGTCCACATTGTCGATTATTTTCAAGATTGGATCAAATACATTTACAGCGGAATTCGTGTAAAATCTCGGAAATACAAAAATTCTGATGGGACGCGAAATTTGTTGTCAACTATAATAACGACGCGAAATTACTACTGCGCTGTCCTTAATATTGCTACAGGGAAGGGTAACATGTTATAAATACATGTAATGGCATTTCAGTATCGTTAGAAGGAAAGAGAGAGAGAGAGAGAGAGAGAGAGAGATGGGGTTTAAAGTCCACTCGACACAACTAGGTCATTTCGGGACTAACATATGGTTTAATTTTATTTCAATAATTCGCTCACTCGTTAGAAGGAAGGTGGAATGTTAGGCTACTCTATACATCATGATATAAGATTTATTGCATATGAGTTAAAAGTATTTAAACAACAACATTCTAAATTATACATGTTTGGGATTATATTATTATTTTGCGAGAACAGTACAAGTCGCTATAGAGCGAACATGGTTTAAAAAAACCACAAACCTTAAAATCCTAAAATAAAAAAAAAGACGACCTTAAAATCCTAAAATGACTATAATGAACACTCAAAATATACATTATACAAACATTAATATATACAAGATTACCTTTATACAATTAATAATATATCACAACTTGAGCATTATAAGCTCTTTATACCGGTTATTCATAATAAAACATAATATAATTAATACATTCTTCTAACAGTAATTATGTTTATCTTCGTCCTAATATTTCCCTGTAGCTGTTTATTCCAAATATTCCGTCTTTATATAGATATTGAGTCTAACTTTCAGTGACCTTTTCGGACGTTCAAAAATCCCGACAGCGTTCGTTTGTTCGCAGTTCCATTGATGGTGCTGATATCCCAGACAAGCCCGACAGTGGATCAGTATGAACTTTCATAGTGTGCAACAGACATGACATATATTTTTGTTGTGCACTAAATTAGCCAATAGCTTTCACATTGATAATTCACCAGGTCTCTTTAAATTAGGTTGTTATAGCATGGATTTGTCTGAAATCATTAGACACAGATAGCATATTTTAATATTTGTACACGCCCATTATATCCACGGTAATAATGGTATTTAGACGAAATATACTCAGAGTGCATTAAATAGGTCTAAATTCAATGTATCCGAAAAGAGACCCCGCTAAACCGTGTTTGTTTAACGCCTGCATCTACAAAAAGGATATCGCAGAATGCTTTGTGTCTACAAAGAATTGAGTGTTGACAGTTCGGTGACCACGAAATATCATATGATTTAATTAATCACGCCAGTAGCATGTTTATTTATTAGTTATTCCTGATTATGAAACGGACTAGAAGCTCATAATGAATCAGTGGTTTCACTAAAATCGCTATATAATCTTACATTTTTTACAAGATGTCATTTTGTCTGCGATATCACCCTAGATTGAAGGAAGAGGGTGCTAAACAAAGTGAGGCGTCGATTCAAATCGGGAACCAAGTATAGAGAGGAATCACGGAAAATTTGTCTCGGTAACAAATGAAATGAAATGAAATGAAATGGGGGTAAACGTCCTACTGTTCTGCATCGGCTGGGCTCATGAAGACGGACATACACCATACAGTGTGATATAAGGGGGAATTTTGCCTACAATGTATCGAATTTCAGCTGTTAAAGTATCTTTTATGTACATGCAAATGTATACACGGGACCTCGGGTTTTCGTCCCATCCGAACGTATCGGTAACAACTACAAAAGTCATATTATTATTATTATTATTATAGAAAGTGTTTAAACTTTGAAACAACCCCAACACATAAACGAGTTCATAATCTGCACACATGTATAAAGAGTTGTTGGCAGTTTTCTTATTGCAAAAGGATATCTACAACATACTATACAGGTAAATGAAGGGTATATAAAAGTACTAGCTAATAAACTGAGGACAGAAACATGTTCATGCATATAATAGTATAATGTTTTTACAAGTAAATGTGAACAGACGGGTGATGGCAATATACACGCACATTACGTGTGAGCGAAAACTAATTAATACCCCCGTCAAACCGGAGTGCGTCGTTACTACTCTGCTACGGCGACCGAAAATAGTCGTGGTACAGTATGGTGGAAACGACAGATATCGTTTTGTGGTCCCCATGGTCGCCGATTCACGACATTTGTTTTGAGCATGTTAAAAACAAACGCCAAGGCTCTGCGATCTGACCTGGAAAATTGTGAGAACTCGACCTATTTCAAGTTTGTAGTTTATTTACACGTATTGCCGACGACCTTGTGCATTTTCTGGCCACCATACGGTTGCAACAGCGCAGTAAGGACGCCACCCGGTCTGACGGAGGCATAAACAATGACCTGAACAGTATTTTTTTAAAACAAAATTGTTATGGGTTTTCCCTTCTGTTATGAAAAACTAAACTATCAAATTTGTCCATATCACAACTTGATTATTTCTGGTTTTGTACGTCTGTTTCTATGTTTGTTGATGTTCTAGCGGTACACTATCTTGCTTGTGTAAAAATGGCGCGTCTGCCCCACCTCTCTTTTGACTTGAATATCCTTTTGATATAGTAATCTGAAAGATAATAAATATAGATGTTTATTTTTTGTTGTATTAAAACTTTTTTTCCTTACTGAATGTAAGAATGTCAGACGACCTCGATTTCATTGACTATGTGTTATTTAATTAAATTGTGAAAATCAAAATGACAAACTCTCCATTATTTTCTTTTTTCATTTTTGACCCAGTCGTATTACGGTCAGTAATCTGTTATTATTATCAACTTTGGCTTGCACCATCTTTAATGTACAAGAAATGTGTATACGCTAAACCAAAAGGCCATGGCACCAGATTGACAAAGGAGACCTTCCTTGACAACAGGGGACACGGGGATACAAATAACAACGGCCAAATAAACTTCCGTTCACTGGTGACATAACGCACATAAAGGATTACATGAGCTTCCGCATAAGATGTCATTTAGTAATATTTAAAAATATATTTAGAAATTAATTACAAAATTTTTTTGAAATGTATATCTATACCTGTCTCTCAAATCGGATTTTACTACATTGGCACTTGACAATTCTCACAATACACTCCTTAAACTTGCGATGCATGAAACAATATAGTATCGGATTCTGTGCGCTGTTCGAATGACCCAACAGAAGGGCGAACGGATACAGAGGTATGACCTGTTTAGATATTCTGTTACTGAAGACCATCAAAATGTTCAGGATATAGTATGGTAGCCAACAGACAGCAAATAAAATAGAAATTATGATCATCATTAAAGCCAAACGTCTACGACTGAGCATCATTTTAGCTTCGTTCGTGATGTAAGAGTTTTGTCTGCCAAGACGTGCATCTTTTACCCACAATCTGCATCCGATGAGTGAATACAACAACAAAACAACAGTCCCCGGTATGATGTAAATAAAACAGAACAGGAATATATCGTATATTTGTCTATGGTTGTGGCTAGGCCACTGTTCGACACAGTAACTTATAGGCATGTCGTTCACCACTAGGTCATAATGGTCGACTTTTCTCACGAGAATTAACGGCACCATAGCAGCAATGGCGAGTAACCACGTGATACCTATTAATTGTTTTGTTTTGGTTACTGTGAAAATTTGACGATTTTTCATCGGGTACCGGATGGCAACGAATCTGTCAGCACTCATACAGACAATTGTCAACACACTAGCTCCGACGTAGATACCTGAAAATAGATAGAATATTGTTTAGAATGTTTTAATGTTAAAGTTTACCCCAAAAACGTATGTCAGTCATTGCAGTCAGGCATGTCCAATGCATCTTATCATAAATTACAGAAATGTTGAATAACTAGTGTCTAGGACATCGGTTGTCTATTTTACATTCATAATTCTGGCCTGGAGTGACATTCTGCTATTTGTAGAGCTGCCTATGCAAGAATGGCAATTGGCGAATCTACTGGCCGAACGTTAAACTTCTAGTGCAGTTGTAACTCTTGGTCACTATATACATGTATAGATCATTATATTTGTGAATATAACTAGGATAAAGAAAAACTTACATTTATATTACATGTATAGTAATAAAAAAAAAAAATATTGTTATTGCATGTAGGCAATTTACGGTCGGATGACATAAAATTATCATGTGGCACAGGGTTATACAACACATTTGAAACGGGTGACAGGCATGTACTTGTATCAACAATTCATTGATGCAAAAAATATAACTGGTTTGAATACAGCACCAAGCCTGGGTGTCAAACATCTAGATGTCAGTAGTTTCCTTTCCAATAATATGACATTCCTAAATTCGACAGGATTGTTGTAAGTCGAACTTGAAATTTATTTTTTACGTGCTTTTTTACCCCCGCTCCCACTTTAAATTTTGATCAAAGAGCATGTTATCCATCTTTATATATCGTCCACCTGTTTGTTATCTGACTTTAGCATACCTTGTAGATAACCCGTTATTTTACACATAAATTCACCAAATATCCACACTTGAAAAACCATCTCTGATACAGTCATCGGTATACAACAAACAGCAACTGAAACAGAAAAAAACACCACACAGTTAAATTATTTCTACAAGAAAACTTCTGTATCGCTCTGAACATCCATTGGTAACAATAACTGGTTGTCTTTTCTTGCTTCAGTTCTAGAATATTCAAATCGTGGTTATGGGCATTGGCGGATTACCCATGAACCATGTGGCACACCTGTCCCAGGAACCCCAAGATTTATGGAGCCCTTAGAAAATTAGAATACGGAATCGATTTTAAATAACGACTTTATTCCTTAAAGTGTTTATAATCCTGTTTTATGTATAACCATGTCAGTCGCTGCGCGGGTGAAAAGGTTCATTCAGTTATTTGATCTGCATTACAGAAGGCATATAACGCAGGAATGGGCAATTTAAGCAATGAAGGTGACTTTACTCAGAAAGCGGATTTTTCAGATATCAGTGATTCCGTTAATGCAATATGTGAGCATCCAATGCCCCTGGTCTCGCCATGGAGCAGAACGTTTAGGAAAACAGAGTGTAAATGACGCTTTCTATATCGCGTTTATCCTTAGTACCAATACCTACAGACGTTGCAAACTATCGCAGGTTCCTTCTCAGTCCATCCATTTTTCAGGGATTCTATTTAAATATAAATGTAATCTACTTTTGACAGGGCCCCTGATACTTAAATGATCAAACGCTGGTTATGGATCACCGGGTTAAAGAGATGTCTATATTAATATATATCCGGAATGCATTTAAGTATATTATGTAAAATTGGTGGATACAACATTGTCCTAACACAAAAATGTAAAACCCAAAATATTGATATTTGAAAACATATGACACTATATCATGGGAAGCTGCAGTTGTCCAGGCAGTAAGGCGCTGGTCTAGTTCCAGAAGTAGACCCCGGTGTTGGCCGTGAAGTTCCCCGGTAGTTTCAAGCGTGCTTGACGTCCTGGCAAAGAACAACGTCTAGTAGTTTGGTTGGCCCGGATTGGAAGAAAACCCGAGGTGTCGTGTAAAAGTTAGAAATCAATTGCTTTCCGGACAAAATCTCTCTCAATGCCCACAATCTTCATACTTTATAAAACTTTAAACATAAGATAATACTGACATGCCTAAATCAATATACGTGTACCTATACGTCTGTAGCCTTTAGATGCCAATACTCTGTTAGCAGAATCGTATTTAATATAATTAATGTTCGGAATTAAAGTTAATCTTTGCCCCCAGTAGACTAATTGATTTTCTACGTTTGATGACTAAATGGTGTTATTAGTATTAGTTAGTTGCTGTCAACGAGGACAAATGCGTCAAGAGGTCGCAAGCTTTAAACTTTCCGTCGACTAAGGCTTGATTAAGTTAGTTTTAAAGATCCTTAATTACCTCTGCTTCTATTAGTTAACGAAATAATTATATTGCATATCATAGATAATATGATTACACCAAGTGCACGAGTACAGTTTATTATATGTACACAAAATATAACCATTCAATACACAGTGAGACTGACAATCAATTTTCTTAAGCGTTATTTACACTTATTGCAGTCAAGAAAGTTTTTTGTTTCATTCTTTAGTGTTTTTTTTAGTATGATTTTTTTTAAATTTTAGAATTTCAACTACGCTCAAAATTCCGAAAAGAATGATTTTAATTAGCTATAAATACACATGCTTATTTTTTTTTAAAACCTCATTTAATCCAATATCGGTTCTAAAAATAGAAGTACTTAACCAGAATAAGTATGGGCAATTAAATGAAATGAAAATTGGTAATGACAATAATAGTTGTTTAGTTCTAGACACGCAATGTGTAGATCTATGCTTAATCAATTGGATACCTAATACAGAAAGAGAGAAGTCTCTTGGCACCAACCAAAAGCAAATGTTGAAGGAATAAATGTTTTAGAGATATGGATACCCGAGTATAACATATACCCGGATCCAGCAATTAATTTTTGGAGGCTTGGGATAATCATATTCCTGAAGCAATGGCCCGAGAAATCCCTCTCTGGCCATTGCTGGAATGGCGTCTGTTTCTTGAACTTACGCGGGAATGTATCTATTCTTTCCATTCAATGAAATCATTCACTTAAGTACAGCAACATGACAGCCCTCGTTTATTCTGGGTCTTTCCTAAAACTTTTATTCTTCTATGCACTGGTTAATTAGTCATAATAAAATCGTGAGCCATGACGCAACGTTAAGTAAACATATTTGATCCAATACTGGCACTCATTTTAAATGTAAAGCTTTTGTAGGGCAGCTAGTGATTGGCCAGTAGACGGACTACTTACCAATCAAAATTTAAAACAACAATATCCACTCAAAATAGCAGTGTGTAGTTGGATAATTGGCGATCACATTATTCTGTACACAGAGCGGAGCGTGTTGGAACAACCAAATGATTTCAGTGTCATTTGCCCCAGTAATCGACCGAATTTTGGATTTGCATTTTATTGTATTTACGGGCTGCATATGGTGAAATTTGCCAAGGCACCTACGCCTTTCTACACCTCTTCTAAAAATCAATCTTCGGGCCTTTGGTTGCCAGAAAACCCTTTCTTCAAAATAAACACTCAACAAACATTGTGAACCTCTTAAATACACAATACATGTTATCAGTTGTTGGGGTGTTGGGATGGCCTAGTGGTCTAGAGTGCGCGCTTCGACCTCTAGCTTGCCGGTCACCTCTGGCTTGCGGATGTGGTTTCGAGCCCTAGTGTGAGCGTATGTGACATGGAGATAGGGGCGCCTTCTCAACCTCGTGGGTTTCCTCCGTACACTCCGGTTTCCTCTCACTTCTAAAGACCCCTTCGCGCAAGCGAATTATTGAAAAATTTTTTTTAAAAAAACCTAAAAAAACACACACGTTAGTCCCAAAATGACCTAGTTTGTGTCGAGTGGACGTTAAACCAATTTCTCTCTCCCTCTCTTATCGGTTGTTTTATATAAAAACAGAAAATACTCAACAAATTCTTTTAGAAAACCAACCAGACCAATTTTGATTTGTTTATTTGTTCGCTACTAAAACTCCGAGTAGGTATTCTATCAATTCAAATTATGGAAGTATTTGTTGGCAGCTCGTATGCAAGGAAGACTTCCTGAATTAAGGTATGGATATTTAATATAATGAAAGTTGCTTGCATGTCTCTAGACTAAATCGGCTGACAGTAAATGTATCCTTAAAGTTAAAAGTCCTAGAAAATTTCCCATAAACCTAATCAGTCGTTGAATACTGACAATTTCGGAATAATTTCTTAGTGATTGGTTTCGCGGTGAATTGGACACAGATTTCACAAAAGAGGATAACAAGTTTATTCTCCGGATATTTTCAGAATTTTGATTAATTTTAGATTTTATAACGAGGTCAGGTTGTTAACTCTCGCTGTGGCACATCAAAGTGTCTAGCTCAGATTCTTTTCCAAGATCGAAAGTTTATTACTATACCGTCTGTAAACTGTCACAGATTAAAGAAGGTCAAACGTGGTGAAGATTAGGGTGTTTTCAGATCGTACATATACTTAATGTCGGACTAAGATCAACGAGGTGGGAATATAGGTGCCTGTCACAAATTTCGAGTGACTGAAAAGTCCATCAGACACAATTAAGCCACTTTCTGTCCCTGAGAGTCAATTGGTTCTGGTTAATAAAAGCACCATCTCTGGGGTCATTTCAATCATCCAGTACTGATTACTCGACAATTCATGTTTGATGAGGTATGTTAGAAAGCGGAATGGTGTGTAATTAATCAAAATATAATAGAGACATTTGTACATCAAGTTGTTAGTTTCTCTAACCCACACAATGAACACAAAATGGTTAGGTTAGGTTGTGTGTAATCAATTAATTATGTCAAAATTAAACGCATTTTGTATAATAAGTGAACTAGAATATAACAAAGAACTAGACCAGGAACCAAACACGGTGCCACGTGATGTGCAATAGTACAAGGAACAAACATGTCAAAAGTCATGCTAATCCGAAGAAAAAAAGAACATCACGACGAGTGGCGCTTGGGTCCCAGTTCCTGGTCCCAAAAACTAAAATATATATTTTTTTTATAAAGATGCTTATACAGTAAAACCCCATTAATGTCAGTAAATGATACATGTAGGTTTGTCACATCTGCCACCATTGCGTTTTATTAGAGACTTATATATTGACAAAGTTTGTATTAGTTTGACCAGCAATCCAGATATAGTAATGAAGATGTAGGAGTAATCGAATGGCATGTATGGTAAGTATGATTAATATGAAGGCCAGTAATTGATAAATGGCCACAGTGCATGTAAATACAGTGCGTCGGCAAAAAATCGCCATAAATCTCCTCACGGAGAAATGTTAATATACTTTTTACGAGCTGTTCGACTACGGCTCGATGCTAGTCGCTGTCAGATCCGTCTTTAAAATGTCTTACGCCAAGGACGAAAGGTGTTATTGTGTTTCTTGCCAACCGAGTTGGTTACGAGCTGACTAATAAATGTGTACATAGAACAGCCATCAAGCTTTCCTACTCAGATACAAAATAAATGTTATGGCTCATTTTCCCTCTTGATTACCCCTGGTCAACCGTAAACTTCTGATGAGAAAACAACTAAAGCGGTCGACAGATCTGGTATAAACCGTGTGGTAAATATTCATCAATCCATTGGGTCAACCTGCTAGTATATCTTATTTACTGGTCAGACAGCGGAAGATGGGCTAGCTCGAATTCCTGACGTAAAACGAAAGGCGTCTGGAATTCGCACCGGTCTTTAACCAAACTCGTTTCACTTGACCTTATCAATGATTTAGACTATTTCAAGATACGATTGGGGCAGGTGAATTTAAGCTATGCTTGTTTAAACGTATATGACATTTCCAACTAGCCTTACTATTTCCCCCTATACATGGTATTATATATCTTCTTGCCATGAACAACAAAGTCTTCGGGAAAATTACAATTTGTTACCGACAATAGGGACAATAAAGCCATACCGGTGTACCAAATATACATTCTGACAAACAAAACCTATCGAAAATAATCTGAAAACCATCTGATATTTGGAACCTCTTTATTAACGTAAAAACCACTGGAGAAGGAAATTCTGTCAAATATTGGGTCATATCATCGAAAACTTGCCACATAAGGCATTATATGGCATTCATAATTTCAGATCGTTCGTGGAACCACTAGCCTTTCTCTTGGGAACATCGTTAAAGCGTATATCTACATGGTACCGATAATCATTAGAATGAAGATGAACTCTATACCCTGGTATGATTATATTCACAACTGATTTATTCAATTGGCCAAATGAAATAGAGGCCATAAATCACATGCCTATTGTATGTTAATTAAACCGCCCCCCTTATCCTCGTTTTATCTTTGCTGATGGTTTTAGCTTTTAGTCTTGTTAATTTGTTGTAATTAGGCTGAACTATATACAGTGAACCATACATCTTTGTTTACTAAATAGTATGTTGTATTTTAACATCCTGTGGTTTCTATTGAAACGCTAAACAATAATAGACCCTCCAAAGCGATAAGTAACCAAGGTTCATTTCAACAAAAATATACAATAGTTAGTTGATACATTCCACGGTAAATATTATCCCACAAACCATATGGCTTGCAATCTAGTTAAAATTATGCCTTTATTTCCTATCAGACGTTCTTCACTAAGATTCAGATCAGCTGCCGTTTAGACGGCTGACGCCGGTGAGTTGAGTGAATTTAAAGAACCCACTTGATGTATACACTTAATTTACACTGAGTAAATACTCAAGTTCACAAGTTTCTAGATAGGAAAGGGTGGACAACGTTTCGTCCATAAAAAAATGTTTTTAATACATACTCATTATACGTTGATATCATAAATTGAAAGACACTGTGTTGGATGTGCATGTTTATAGTCATTTGTACCACCAGTAGCCTATTTTATATATATAAATAAAATAAAACCAAGTACAAACAATCCAAACCATTAGACAAAAGTCCTAAAAAAACTGTATAGGCAAAATAGTGTAATTAGGCAAAATAGTGTAATCAGCATATGGACTGTTCACCGTGTACAAAATACACGACAAACAGTGGTAACAGGTGTCCTAAAGAGTAAGCTTACCATGTCTGGCGCGCCACACCCGCCATATCTGCATCCTAATTAGGCGAAATCTCGGTAAAATAGCGTGATTGGCCAATGGACTATCGGTATGCAAAATGCACGTGATGAACAGTGTTAACGATGTAGTAGACAAACATTATCAGGGAGATAGTATACGAGTCAATTAAAAACATATAGAATACTAGTCGAGAGGGACATGTTATATTTACCAATCAAGTCCAGGCGCGGATCCAGGGGGGGGGGGGGCGTGCCCCCACCCCCTCAGCCCCGGCGAGACTGGAATTTTGGGTTTTTAATTGATGATATAAACATGATTTTCGCATTGTCTATGCCCAGGCAATGCGTCAAGGCTCTGGGGATTACACCAAACCACTAATGTATGCGGCACTCGAATGATTACCATTAGTTACAATGTATGCCCCCCCCCCCCCACCTCGAAAAAATCCTGGATCCGGGCCTGAAGTCAATATGACGGCCATAAAACTTGTTAAAGGTTTTAATAGGTTTAGTTCGCAAGTATCCCTGTAGTTGAAGCTTAGATGACAAATGCCACGATCTACTTAAAAAATCAGAATAAAATGAAGAAGCTCTCGCGTAGCGATTTAGCTGAGATACAAACACTCCATAAGCTGGTGATATTGGAATGTTACTACTAATAAATGCAAAGTTAACAATCGGAAAGTCAAAGTCATCACGTTTATCGTACAATTTAACAGTAAGCTTATGGCAATTGTCAAAATCGAGAAGCAGATCCAAGTAGGAAGCCTAATTGTCACTGTCAGTAGTGTTTTTAATTCTGAGCTCATCAGGATATATGAATTCTACATAATCACTAAATTTGGGATTATTCAGTGATATAACATCATCGATATATCGATAAGTGAAATTAAGATGTCTGACTAATCGTTTATTTGTGCCTGTATGTAAACGGCTTCGTAAGAATACAGAAACAAATCAGCAAGCAAAGGTTCACAGTTGGAACCCATGGGGATACCTACCACTTTCTGATAAATTAAAAAAGATATTACCAATTAAAAAATCCAACATCTGAATTATCTTGATGGCAGTGAATTTATTTTTGGAATCACTATATGTGGAATTGTAATTTTAATTAAAATAACTAAATATTGATATCTTACATTTCCCGATTTAGATGCGAATATATATATATCTTTTTTTAAAAAATCAAAATGGATTGGTATAGCCAGTTATCAATGATTTAATATTTGCTTTAAATATTTTTTTTTGTTATGCGGAATGTTGACTGACAGGGTGGGAAAACAACAATTACAATCACACCCGTTTTGGTTTAAAGCAAACCAATCTGAAACTTTGTATAAAAATCACAAACCATTGGTACATGCCCAACTAAAACATTGATAGTCCCACGAAGCACTGGGAGTTACGTAGAAGTTTTTAAATACAAATTTTAACCAACAAGTTACCACAATAGACCTTTCTGGTTAGGGGTTGATTCTTAAACCTTTTATAGTCTTCTAGTCAGTAAGATCATATCTAATTCAATCAACCTTCTATTAATATGTCATGTCTCAAGGGGGGTCTCTCTATTAGCATGTGATACATTTGAAGTAGATGACCCTCCACATCATGAAAGCAAGGAATCCGATATTTAAGTCCGATCATTATTGGAGTAGATTTCCATGAAGAGAACCTGTCTTTCTGTTATATGTCAAGATAATGATTTATCACTCTTTACAGAATCTGATGAAAGGTACGTCTTTCAGATTAACGTCATATCATGATCGGAGTAATGTCACATGCTTGGTTTATGAAACCTATGTGTCACCATATCATATATTTTCAAATATAATAGCATCAAAATTATTAGTAACAATGAATGGTTTGCAAATCTTGATATTTGATTAACAAAAATAAAGGAACTTATATTGTTTCATTATCTTACATTAAAGAAACATTATGGGAGATTAGATAAAGAGCGGGCAGTTTTCACTATAACAGTTAAATTAATCCACTCTGAACTGAGAATTTAGCCATTGAATTTTCGGCCTAGCCCCCATCATAATTAAATCATGAATGAAAGTTAAGCAGAAAATCGGATCCTAATCCAGTAAATATCGTTGATTATGATCTTGATAAGTTCATTAATGTCTAATTAATAATTTAGATAACATTACAGGCCTAAATACAGACCTGCAATGTGAAGATTTAGCTCTTGCATAATGTATTTTTAAGAAATGAACCCTATCTTGGCTTTAATAATAAGAAAAATATAATCAGGTTTTTAATTAAAAAACTGGAGGGGGGGGTCCAGAAAAAAATACAGCTTGGGACACCGGTCTCCATTTCCAGATGAAGACTGATGGGTTTAAGTTGTTTAAAAACGTATCACAAATATTAAGTTAGTTGTTTCTAATGTTGAAGATTTTGGATGACATTGAGTTAGAGACTTAGCCCCTTTAAAAGAGAGCACGGGTAGACTATTGATAACAAATCCCATTCAATTCATTAAGATTATGACAGGAAATCAAAGCCTATTCGTTTTAACTCATTTATATCATCAGTCTAAATGTCTTAGCCTATTACCAAATATAATAAACGATGTATAGAAACCAACGGATTATGTCAAACCTTTGTCATTTAAAAACGTGATCCATTACCAAATTGTTAAGGTATATGATACAACAGACCGAGTATTGTCAAGTTTTAAACATTCCATTATGATATATTAGATATTGATCTATTAATAGTCAACTTATTGTTCAGGGAGGAATACGTAATACGAAACTCCTCTTCTAAATAAAGAAGGCAGCTCTTAAAGAAATTTTAACACAACCCGACCACAATACCCCCATTTCACTGGGCTGCGGAAAGCTGCGGTACTCACGGACGTCCGCGGAATGGCTTCGACGGAAGAGCTTCGGCATTTTTACGCGGAAAAGTGGAAACAAATTTCCACGGAAATTATCCATTTCACACTCTCTCGGAGTACCTTCGGAACAGTAACGGTATCTTCGGAATACATGCGGGTAAACTGCGGTACAGATGATGGCGAAGCGGCGGAGAAACTGCGGAACATTAAGGAATGCGCCCGGATCGTCACGGAAGATATTCGGACAACTTGCGGGCTACACGCGGCAATGGTGGAAAATACGCGGGATAACTGCGGTAGCTGGTGGTACTAATTCGTTTGGCAAGGTAGAACTTCGGGATGACTGCGGAACAAGCGTGGGCCATCTTCGGCAACCGCATTTCGTCTCGGACCAATCGCCACGTACTCACGGAAGATATTCGGACAACTTGCAGGCTACACGCGGCAATGGTGGAAAATACGCGGGATAACTGCGGTAGCTGGTGGTACTAAACATATTCAAACATATTCAAAAGAACGTTTGCGGAAAATTTGTTCGTGCTTTTCCGCTGTTAAACCGGGAGCGATCCGGAACATTCGCAAGTTTTCCGCTGTTATTCCGTATACAAACGCAGTTGCCGCAAGTTGTCCATTGTATAATGTGCTTTCCTCTTCAAAACTGCAATTTTATAGGCGAAATCATGTGCTCGTTACCAATTTTTCCGCAGGTACGCCGTGATTGATCCGAGACCAAACGCTGTTGCCGAAGATCGTCCACACTTGTTGCGCATTTATTCCGCGTAGAAGGCCAGTACTCAGCGATTATTCGACAGTTCTACCGTGCCAAACGGATTAGTATCGCCAGATGCCGCAGTTATTCCGCTACAGCTAAGTGTGACCCGCAAATTATCCTCTTGTCTTCTGTGCTCATTCCCACGTGTTCCTCAATTTCTCTGTGATTTTTTTCCCGCAGCTCTGCCGTCGAGGTAGAAATATCTATAAACGGAATGCCTGCGGTATACATGCGGATAACTTGTGGCAAATACGTTTGTATACGGAATAACAGCGGAAGACTCTCGGATCGATCCCGGTTGAATTGCGGAAGAGCATCGAAAATTTGTCCGCAAACGATATTTAAAGGAGAGTTCGCGGAACAATTGGGGCTCGCAAAAGTCTGTGAACGACGAGGAATGACTACGGATTCACTGCGCTTCGTAGCTGAGCCATACGGAGTGAGAGGAAAAACTTACGGATTTCCTTCCTCAAGTCTTCCGTGGCCCAGTGAAATGGGGGTATAAGGTTGTACGGTTACGTTGCTCGGAGATGTCCGGCTATTTGAACCGTTCTGTCATTGCAGTAATTGATTCACTTTGCGAATAAAACAAATGGCCAGCCCCCAGTTTGTTACAGATGCAATTTTGTACAGAGACACCCCCCCCTCCTTTCACCAACTACCCATTTGTTTATCTTGTATACGGGTGGGTAATGGTATATTATAGCGGTAATATCTATTTGATCACCGGGTTATAATCTTGGTAAATCGTCTGTAATTGGTAAATAAAGAATCGCTCATAAACATGAATTAGACATATACATTTTACTGACCACGTGATATTTATTGATAAAATAAGCTCAGATGATGTTTGTTAACCTAACAGAAAATAATATTATAAACCAAGTTTTCCTACAGATTTCAATTATACCATAGGTGCCACACATCCAAACCACCTGCATATTAACGAAATACTTATATTTCGTTATTGCAATTGCTATTTCTAGGTTTATGGCGACTCTCTGGTAATAGGGGTAAATTAACCTTCGTATACGAGGCTTTTGGGAAACGAATAACGAGTGTGAATAGTTTTACCTGTTTGGAGAACCTATTTAACGGTCCACGGTAAAACGGCACGGTAAAATGACACAGGAACATCAATTGATTTTAGCGAATAACGTCTGTATGTCCTTATATCTATAAGCTATAAGCTTCTGTCAAGAGAAATGCCAAGTGGAAAATTAATCTGGCCCCAGGACGAAGACATGTCCAGAAGTAATAATAATATACATGTACTAATATCATTATCAGGGATGAGATCTCCGCCAGCTTTGTGCTAAAGGGCTAGTTTTGTGCAGGTTAATTGGAAAAACTTTCGTCTTACCAAGCACGTATCTTTGCGCGCACATATCTTGCGGGGACTATCTGTAACAGGATTGTATCCATCAGGTATCATCATTAATAGTATAAGTAGATTATGTTACATCTGCGTGTTTATTGAGCTTTCACTACGTCTAATAGTTTTACTCTATTAAAGCTGCTGATGTACATATCAGATGGATCAAACTTGTTTACTCCTACAAACCATGACATTTTGAGTTGTTATCGGATGTGCGGTGTAGCTCTTATGATTGGTGGGATAATATAATTCGTTTGCTGAGAAAGGTACGGTTGACGTTTGAGACAGTAAAACTGACAGACAGTGAGCTAGCGAGGACATGTAGTGGACTAGCAGGGATAACTCCTCCCTCTGTTTTAACAGAAGCACTACTCAACATTTCCGATTTATACGAAGCAGCTGGCATTTCCATTTAGTCAATGGTTGCATTAAGTAACGAAGAATTTTCGTTGGGTCGTTCCTTTTTTCGTATAAGGTTTAACGTCCGCTTCGACTAAGGGATTCTGTGCATGTACACAGTACTATGATTGTCCCACACAAAGAGGCTTATTGGGGATGCTAGTTGATACGTGCTGTTATTTTAAAATAAGATCATTTGATTTGTTTTCGAATAAATTATTTTTTTAACAGATTTGTATAACAACTTGTTTTTTATCATTCTGGTTCCTCTTATCACAGTATGTATCAGTTTTAGTTTTCTGGTCTAACATTATGCAAAAATGCTATTTTTGGCTGATTTTGTGAAAGGCACTTGTCCACCTTACTGCACCAGCATCCTTAATTTAAGTTTTGTAAGCCTTACAATAGATTTGAAGAAATTGATTTGGACAGCAATAACTTGATTCAGCTACATGTCTTTAAATCATCTTCCATTACCCGACATTTCACAGTACTCAGACTTCTTTACATGGCAACGCTTGAGGCGAGCTGGCCATTACATACACAAAACACATACGGGCACACAATGATTTCTCTTAAGAATTAAACCCAAGGCAATGATTACAGTGCACCTTTTTGAACTATTGATAATAAAATATAAGAAATGATATAAAGAGAAGACCACAGATAATTATGTAGCTGTCTCCACATCCCCAATGCAAATAAAAAAGATAAAATATTCGTCAAAATGAAGAAAGTTCGTTTGACGATGTACTTTTTCATGGAAGATTCACATTTAGATTGTACGCTGGCGTAAAGTGGGCGGTATTTCTTTCCTTACATATTAAGGTTTAATAAAAGATAAAACCTAAAGAGACTCCATTGGCAATAAAGGCTAAGATTAAAAGCTTTTTCTTTAACGTAATGTGTAGTATATTTTGCGAATTTTAATCTTTATGGACAGTTTAACAGATAACAATGAGAATTTATGCATTAAGACTATTCCACAAGGTCTTCTAGTGTCAGATATTTTCATGACAAATCAATCATCACAGAAGCAACACACGGGGTAAATGTCCTCAAATGATTATAGTATTGCATATTATTTTCAAACATAGATGGTTGTTCTGGACAACCCCTAAATATATATACCATGAACATATATTATAATGCGGGAGCCACGGTTGATAAGTGAGTAAGACGTTAGCTCGCTAGGCTCGAGGTCGCGGGTTCGATCCCGGTGTTGGCCGAGAAAGTTCATTAGTGTTTTCCGGCGTGGGTTTTCCTTGTCAGTGGTGCAGGAGGAAGAGCAATTGTTTAGTCGTTCATGTCGAACAAAACCAAGGTCCCGTGTACACATTAGCGTGCACATAAACGATCCCTTGATAGTTGGAATTTGATGAGTAGATCGTAGCGCCGCTGTCCGGGCACCATTTCCCTCATAGCACACTGTGTGGCGTATGCTCGTCTTCTTTAGACCTTTAGACAAGTTGGAGCAGAATAATAGGACGTTAAACCCAATATCACCCATGCAGTCTACTATATTATTTCGAACGTATGTTGGACGACATTAATTGCCATTTGAATTTAATACGGGGGTATATAAACTGATTTACATTCATTTTCGAAAACTTTTAAAAATCGCAATTTGTAATCGGTTTTCTTCTTCGATATTATAGCGAGCAGTCCAAATTGAATGGCAGTGGCTTGCGCCTAGTAACGTTTAGTCCCATTTATACTGGCGGATCATTACAAATGGCACCAGCTACAGGATATAGGATACACACCGGCGTGTACTGGTTTTAAAATTGTCTACTGTGTCTAAAATATTACATATAGGGAGCCCGTATTTTCACGATAGGTTAACAATATCACTATTGATTGGAATGGACCAACAATTTGTGTTTGTAATTTTGAGGACTCTGGAAAATATTGAGTTAGAGCTTTACTTCCGTTAACATAAGGGAATTTTGGCGGGTGGGGGATAATTCCTTTTGTATGTGTACATGTTTAACATAATGTTACAATTAGCACAGAGGAGTATTTTACAGACCACTCCATTTTTTTCAATAACAAACGATTGTATTGTCCCGAAACAATTACAAGATTTAAACATTATTGTACGGAAGACATTTACGTAGCGTGGTCATTATCTTTCAAGTGTATTAGAGCGAGATTGTTCATTATGGCACCCAATTGAACGAATGGAAATACTAGGTTTGTGGTTGGGTTAAGGTGGCTATGGTGAAGTTACACACGATATGTAAGAGACTTTCTTATCGTTTCAGAATACTGAGAGACACGATATGTATACTGAAATTTTCCACCAATTTCCCTTATTCCGTTATTTGCAAGAACTCCTTAATTGAACTCTAGACAGTATCATCCAACACGCATACTTTGTAAACTATCTGTTCAATAATATAATCAGATGAGATCCGGGGATCGATCCCGTTGTTGGCCGAGAAAGTTTCCCGGGATTTTTCAGTGTAGGTTCCACTTGTCTATGGTGCAGATAAGAGGACCTGGCAAAAATGTCTAGTATTTCGAATGGGACTAACAATCCAGGCCCGTGTACACGTTGGCATGCACGACAAAGAACCCTTTATAGTTGGGATTCGAAATAAGTGTAGGTCGTAAAGAACAATGTCTCTCCTAACACATTATATTATGGCGTGTGCCCGTCTTCATTGGCCCAGTCGGCGCAGATCAGTGGGACATAAAACTCCTTTTCATTTCATTCCATTTGCTTCGTAAAACCTGGACTTATCTTGTACTAAGCGAGTGGGGTGAGATTATCAGATTATTATAATTCGTCCCCTGTAAAAAAAAAAAAACATCGACACAACACCATGAAGGCAGTGGATGTCCGCCGCTAAAATTAAGTATTCTTAACACTGCAACAATTATCCAACTGTCTAAAACCATTTACATTTAATCCTAACCCGGCACCTAAAGTAATTATCGCCTTTTGAAAACAGAATATTGACTTTTCTCGCTGCCACAATGTATTTAAAAGGTGAAATAAGCTTTGATTATTTAGGTTACAAACAGTAAATATTGATTCACTCGGGGAAAAAAGTAGTTATAGCCGTTATTGTTGGAAGACGAATTCAACATTCATTTCACCCAAGGCAAAAGACCCAAATTACCACGTGTGATACACAGGCCATTAGGTAAGATATATTTGTCGGAGCTCGACACGATTTGATAATTGCTCTGTATTCCACTTCCCAATAGAGAAGCGAACAAACGTTTTTGTACTTTTCATTAAAACCTATTTCTTGTTTGGCACATAAAAAAGAACAAAAAAAACAACCTCTTGGCTCTCGTGGTGCGGATAACACAAAGCCAGAAACTGATGAGCATGGGCATTTACAGCCTATTAAAGATGTATCCCACTAAAGTATTCATTGGGCAATTATTTCCAATACAAGTATGGCATATTTGGTATTCGGTGTTTATGGAAAGTAAAGACAATCAATCTTATTAGAAAATTACTGGATTCGCCGAAAACACACGCACGGGGTTGCTTGCCTACGGGACGAAATGGAAGGGTCCCACTAAATGGTAGTCTATGTTTGCTCGAGTAGCGGTGGACCACTTCGTTGATCGATTGGCTAGCGGGTTTGAGAACACCGAGAGATGTACTTAAACGGTAGCAAAATAATGTAGAGGATAATACAGGAATTTACTAACGATATTCAAGTCACTTGACAGACGAGGCTTCTTTTAATATATTCTTGTGGCATATAGGAAAGTTTTCTTTGATTAAAATTATCTGAGGGGGGTTTGAAACAAACTTGGATTAGTTTGAATATGTTTTTAGTCGTCAAATCGCATCTACAATCTGGCAGACAGAGCTAATTAATGAGACAGGAGCAAATACACGTTCTCGACTAGGAGGTTCATATGAGTCCTTTTTTCTTTTCTTTTTTTATTAATCAAATCAGGCATAAAATAAATAGACAGAAATCCCGCGCTTTGTTCTCATAAACATTTAATACTTGCTCTATTTGCATTAACTCATAAAAAAATCACGTGTATCTAATAGTTCTTCTCATTTATGGAGTTCACGTCGCTAACAACATGAAAGTATTAGAGAGAGAGAGAGAGAGAGAGAGAGAGAGAGAGAGAGAGAGAGAGAGAGTCAGAAATGGGGTTTAACGTCCACTCGACACACACTAGGTCATTTTGGAACTAACGTATAGTTTTCAATTTTTATTTCAATAATTCGCTTGCGCGTAGGGGTCTTTAGCAGTGGGAGGCAACCGGAGTGCCAGGAGGAAACCCACGAGGTTGAGAAGGCGCCCCTATCTCCATGTCACATATGCTCGCACTAGGGCTCGAAACCACAGCCGCAAGCCAAAAGTTACCGGCAAGCCATAGGTCGAAGCGCGGCACTCTAGACCACTAGGACATCCCCCACCTCCTTAACTTAGAAACCTTAGTTAAACGTTTTCAAGATCATACATTTACATTGTTATAGTAAACTGTCACATTGTCTCCGAGGGAAGGTTGCTGGCTCACTAACCAGGATGTCCAGCTCCCCACCCGGATCGAGATAGTTCATTGGGGATTTTCACGCCTGATTTGCCTTAGTCGCCTATCATATATTCTGATGTGTACAGCTTCAAATTAAAACCAACCTTCGTTTATAAAATGGTTGCAGTTTTAGAGAGAGAGAGAAACGGGCTTTAACGTCGACTCGACACAAACTAGGTTATTTCGGGACTGACTGTGGTTTAATTTAATTTCAATAATTGGTACTTTTACATTAAATGGTATCTTTACCGCCATGCCTGCATCTAGACATTTTAATTAAGTCTTTAAAGATTTTTTTACCAGATTTGTGGGATTATCTGAAATCCATATTTCGGAAATATAATGAATTTTCTCCCTAACTTGTTAAATATGACAACTGGTACTAACAGAATAATGGCCACAGAATCAGTACAATACAACAAATTATTCATTATGCGGATATTAGTGGATATATCTGTTTTGTAAAAAATATAACGTGCGCTATTATATAAATGAAATAATTTGCTGAGGACGGAAGTCCATAAACTATGAGAGATTTTTGCAATTTCCGATTATCCTTTATCATAAATTCCCCCGAGCAGCCGTTTTGTTTACGTTGCTACGCGTTTGACATTTAGAACGTAATTTCTATTTTCGTCCATAATTGTTTTGCATCGTGAAAAGGAAATTCGTTAAACCTTTGCTTTTATTTTTTCTGCCAGGGTTAAGGATATTATGTTCATGTTAACATCACAGTTAATGGCTGTTATGTTAGAACTGTGCGTGAATTATATCTTGAATAATGGAATAATATTGTATATAATTTATAATCAAAAACTTCCATTTGAACCACCGTGGCCCAATGGGTAAGACGCTGGAACACTAGCCTGGAGGTCCCGTGTTCCATCTCGATGTTGACTGTGAAAGCATTTCGGGATTTTCTAGCATGGCTTTCCTTTGTCATTGGGACAAGACAGTGTCTAGTCATAACCATATGAGGCCATAATCGCAAAAGTACCGATCGGTGCAGAATAGTCGACGTTAAACCCGAATTCATTTCACTTACAAACTGTCAACCTTTACTTGGCGATTTGTAGATCACACGTTACATGGTAACCACGCTCGACAAATCGTTGTCTTCTTACTGTTAGAGTGATTTGTCATTTACAATGGCACTTGCGTTATTTAGAAAATATTCTTCGCTTGAAATATCCAATACATATTTGTTTCGTTAGTTTTAATAAATTTACCAATCAATGGTTATTCATAGGCGAAAGGGGGCTAATAGCCACAGGAATAAAATATTATCAGAACAACGCTGAAGCAATTAACTTTTGGCCAGATCAGACAGAATTGGAGAGTTAAAGGCGATCATCATTTGTTGCCAACGGGAAAATGGCTTTCTAAGATCCGAGTAATTATAGTTTAAAGGGTGTTATGGATTATAACACCGGCCAGCCAGAGTCTATCTTAACATGCCTTTGAGCACGTCCGTACTCTAAGAAATCAAAAGACGTTCCCTCGGAACGTTTGGGCAAAAAGGCGCGTCAGGTATCACCGAAGAAATGCCCATCATAATTATTATAAAAATTATAATAATTTTTAGAAAATTCTAATCTTGAGTTATCATTCGTTGTTTTGTCGCTATACGGTGCGTTGAACGTATTATCAATCTCTCCCAGTCTCTCATAAAACTCAGCTTGTAGAATTTGACTGGTTTCTAGTCAGGCATATTTGCTTTCTTTTGCATGCCAGTTTCTATTTTATTAGCCAGGACCATTAGTGCGAAGCCACACCCCTCCTGTGACGCGGAGGAGGCCCGTTTGTGCTTATAAAATCTGCTGTATATGATGTTTTTGTACTAATTTAGTTTCATTTTTTGTAGTAATATATTTAAGTGCTTCATACAAATTAATAAATTTCTACTCAAGTGTAAACGTTTCAATTTGGTACATAGAGTAGTATGTTTATCATAGAAACAATTTTCCTTTGATCTGTACTACTGTTTTTTTTCCTAATTAATTACATTTTTCCCGATTCTTTTGGGATAGGAACCAATGGTACTCCTGTCTGCTTGCTTGACTGAGTTTCGAAAATCTTCCTTCCTTTGATTTTCTTCTCTAGGTTTTGTAAAATGCGTGTGTATGACTTCCACAAGGGATTTCAGAAGGAGATGCTATGTATATAATTGTCATATTTTTCTGGCTTAAAAGGAAGAAAGATAGCTGGCAGGGGATTAGTTTTTCCCTGCACGACATAGCGACACTTTGGGTGAACTTTCGATGAATACCATCATGATATGATAGTGGTTTATCCATGCACTAATACTATTACTTTGAAATGTTTTGTGAGAGCTCTTACCGCTTAAGTATTAATATTTAACGTATCGATTGTCCAAGAAGCCAATTTAAGATATTATCCTTAGGAGAATCGGCTCGGATTTGACAAATATGGGACAGGTTTTAGGTTTCATGTCGTCGTTAGATCCTATTATGGCGTGACAGCACGAACCTTATACCTCGAGAAGCCGAAAAGATTCAATGTTCGCTCAATTAATGGGAGTAGTTTATCAGCAAATGTGGCGTACATCTTACTACCGCATGTTTCCTCGCTGATTAAACCGGATTACATATAGCTATCTAATTAGGCGTGTAAAAGTATGCGATATACATGTACTTACGAGATCGAATAAAAACAACATCCATAAAACACGTACATTATTTTAGTGTGTGTGTGGGGGGGGGGGGTGAATCCCTCACAACTACAAGTATTACGAACGTTCAATCTCTGAAACGGACTTCAGTCCAAAAATGATTAGATTCTGTTCAATACTTGCAATAAATTGGATATAGTCAAAGATGCCAGCGCCAACTATAATCCCCACTGTTGTCTTTCGACGAGCCTTTTTTTAATCCGATTGAATCATAACCGGGAGACTTTCCGGAACTTGATATTTTGATTTTTTTTCTTAATTAAATATTTAATCTAATTTGGTACAATTAAGCGAAGATTATGCCGTGAAAAAATGGTCGCATGCCACTATGCCCACTTTTCTAATAAAAACAAGTTTCAATGAGGCGAGGAACAATAGAGGGTTTAAATAGCGTTAACAAATGAACAATAGAGTGATTAACAAGGGATTAACTAGTGACTGAGTTCTAAGTGGAGGGACAGCATGACAGAATGGCGTGGAATCACGTTCACGTACAACGAATCATGTTGAAGGATGGTATTTTTGCCATCCCTCACCAAAATATCTTCAAGTTGACAGATTTCTTTAAGAAGGAGCAAGCGCACTTTCAGTTCACCATACTGCAGTTAGGTGCCAACGGCAAATTACGGCCTAAGAGAAGAAGTACCGGCCACTTGAAACCCGACTTCAAACTCTCAAAACTGATCTTCAGAACGGTATAAAGACTTTTTTTCGAAAATGCGGATGGCGTAGCCCATTTAACTGCTTTGTAAAAAACATGAATAATTATAGATTTGATTTTTAATTTTTTATTGTTTTTTTTACCATTATGATATTTCTTTTTTGTTTATGTTTACTATTATAATATTTTATAATTTTAACCAATTCATTGTGTATCTTGTTGTTACTATGTTTATCCCACTTTTATTTGTATGTTATATTTTTATTGAATTGTAAAATGTGATGTATGATATATCAAACAGAGAAAAAATAAAAAAAACTTTATATAGTTATATCCATATTTTGTATCCTAATCCGCTTAATAGACTAATCCAATTAAGAAATAATTGGACTTAATCCCGTTTTTTTCAGAAGTGGGCATAGTGGGGGCACACCAACAAAATGATATTGTCTCAAATACAAAAATTACGACCAGAGGCTATATCAAATAAAAACGTCGGACATAACGTTATGTTAATAAACAGACCAGCCAATATAAATATTAAAAAATTGCAATGATCAAAGTTCTCCATTAACTTTCCATCTTGTATCAATAACATATTTTACGAGTTCTGATCTTCGTGGAAATCATGTCCAATGTTTTAACTTCATTTGGCCCCTAAAGATTTGCCGTTATATTGGCATCTATCAAGCTAGCAGACATAGCTAAATTAATAGAGTATTGTTTTGTCTGTGCTCGACTTCTGAGTGTCGGTCGGCCATGTTGTACAGTTTCTCATAACTCTGAATAATATTACCAACTACATTTGCTAAGATTATCTATACATCTACGTAAGGTATAAACAAATAAAGAGGAATAAGTAATAAAATATACTCAAAATGATCTAACCATACCTATATTACAATACCATGACCTTTAATCATAGCATACAGTCTGAAGGTCATGCCTGCTTCACTACATACCTACAGAATGTCTGAATGGCAACTAATGACATTCCTAATTAACGCGCGTTTGTTGTGTTCATACCTTTTCTTTAAATATTATTGAATAGGCTCAGATTAATCATGCTACTCAAATGGCTAATAAGTAATAATGGTGCGACTTCTGTGGTGAAAATGCGATGATCAACAGGACTTTTAATTTGTATCTTGTATTTTCTTGAGATGAAAATAATGTTTCAATTGGGTTGATCTATACGTTATGTCGGTTAGTATTAATGTCTTTGGGGGAATCACGGTGGCTCAGTGGGTAAGACGCTGGCTCGCTAGCGTGGAGGTCGGATGTTCGATCCCTGAATCGGCCGAGAAAGTCCATCCAGATTTTCTGGCGTGGTTTCACTTTGTTAGTGATGCAGTCGTGCGAATGGGAAGAAAAACCGAGGTCCCGTATACACATTGGCGTGTATGTAAAGATTCCTTGGCAGTCGGAACTCGATATAAGTGAAGGCCACTGTCCGGGCACAATATTTGCCTCATCGCACACTGTGTGGCGTATACCGGTCTTCATTAGCCCAGTTTAGGAGCAGAACAGTACGACGTTAAACCCCATTTCATTTCATACTTATTAGTCTTTGGAGTGGGCGAAAGAAGAGTTAGGGTTAGAGCTTTTCTAGTGCAGAAACAAGTCTTAAGATTTAGAGAATGCCAGCTCACACAGTAACTTGGCCCAACGATAGAGTTTAGTTACAACCCGTTTAAAGAGATTTGGCTATTCGATCTAATAAAAAAAACGATCTAAAAGTTACTGAAATCTTAACAGGCATGTAATTTTCTTCTCAATTCCAGTTAGATGCGCGCCTCTCGCTATAAAGTAGCAAGTATATATTATACTATGCGTAAAGAATTCTAAAATAAAGAAATTTTTGCGTCTAAATCGAAGCTATCGGTATAAATGATAGATAGTGTGGAATAACATGATACCCCCACAACAATCAATGAAAGATATCTAATAAACCTTCAACATCTCTTCTATCACATTGATCGAGTACTGTAAATTCTTCTATCTGATTTATCTGATCTACTAATACAAAATATAACTAACAGACATTTTAATGGCTCCACAGACACGAACTGTTTTGCTTTGAAAACCATAGAACGAACACTTCAAATAGATAACAATATTATTATCTCAATTTTTTTCCTCTGAATTTTATGAGTAGTTTTTATTCAAATATTCTTCGTCTAGGTACTGTTAAGTGTTCCGTCTAGGATAAAATAAAGTTAAAAGTCTTTGTTCACCAACTGGGATAATGAAGACGAGTTTACGTGATGCAGTGTGTTATGATAGAAATTTTGCCCAGACGGCGATGTTTCCGACTACGTTTCTTAGAATTCCAGCGGCCAAGGGTTCGTTCACGTACACGGTGCAAAGGGTCTTGATTTTTCGCCCCGTTCTCACGGCTTAAAACTTTTTCCACGGACAAGATTGATCAGCAAGGTGTTTCTTGAACCGTAAATGCCGAACAAAGTGGTTCAGTAACTATGGTTTACATTATAATTCTTTGGTTAGAGAGAGAGAGAGAGATGAGGTTTAACGTCCACGCTCGACACAAACTAGGTCATTTCGGGACTAACGTATGTTTTAATTTTATTTTATAATTCGCTCGCGCGTAGGGGTCTTTAGCAGTGGGAGGAAACCGGAGGACCAGAAGAAAACCCACGAGGTTGGACTGACGACCCTACTCCTTGTCAAGTACAACCGGAGATTCGAAACCACGCAAGTTGACTCAATGACAGACTTTATGGTACAGCGCGCACACGCTAACCATTCAACCATCCACCCCACCCCCTTTGGTTAGAGCACATAAAACAAACATTTAATAATATAACCTTCCTTCGCGATTAACTTGGTTAAAATACTGTTTCATAAGCACCATTTATTCTTGTTACTTATGCATACCAGAGAGCACGTATTTGTCATGCGATGAGTATTTGGTGCCAGTAATGGTGAAATAATTACACGGAATTCCTGATCATTAATAACAAATAGCACGAACACGGCTTTAAAATCCCCTAATACTTAATTCTATTGTTCGGGATCAATGAATACATTACACAAATTCCACACATCATACCAAAATTCCCAGAATTTAGAAGACTAATAGTTATTGACGTGTACTTGAATTTTTAAGATACCTTAAAGGGACTATCCCGATTTGAACAGAGTCTAAAAAATAAAAGGGTGAGTACGTATGAAATTTAAACGCCAAAATATAGAGGAGCGGTCTATTCACCGTGTCTAAAAATTTCAGCTCAGAATATTGAGTCGTTTGGACGAGAACGTCAAAACTGATTATCCGGACACGTAACCCTTTTAAGATTTCGGTTCAATTTTGGGTTTGGGTGACCTGATAATCGACTCCCGCTCCTCTAGAAGTCTATACAGTGAATGACCCATGTGCTGTACTTGATAACAAAAGGTAAATTTCACCTACACGTTATTTTTATAAAATGAAATCTGGTTTTATCCAAGCACCGCATTATACAGCTCAGGTCACCGGTCTCCATTTCTAGATGAACACTGATGGGTTTAAGTTGTTTGAAAACGAATCACATATATTCAGTTTGTTGCTCGGCCGTGGGGAAGAGGATTTCAAGGGATTTTAACACAAAATTAAGCAGTTTTATTCCCCAAAATATTATCCGGATTGACCCTTTAACGCTACAGTGTCTTTAAAAGGTATATTTAACAATTTTACTATTGATAATTCGTTTCGTTTTTATTTAACACGTAACCATGTTGTCGCGAGGCCCGTGCGGTCTTGTCCAGCTGTGTGTTTGTCCGACCAGATTAGATTACCCAAGGAGAACTAAAGAATTCTAGACACATTTCTGAAACGGTGCTCTAAATTAAACATGTCGGCCAAATATCTAAAAGAGTTAAAACTAAGTGAGCATGAGACGGGAACAAATAAAATGAATTCGTATACCGACCTTTTAACATTTCAATGACCGAGACAGATAATATCGATTACATGGAACTTGTTTTTGGTTTTGACGACAATTTTCTTGTCAATATAATCGGATATAATATTAACAGCAACCGCTGAAATTTCATTGATATCCATCTATTACTCTTTAATTTTCAATGCATTCAGATGTATCCATGCACACAATCGAGTTTTCAGACTGATGCCATATAATTGCCCAATTCAACATGACAGATCGTTCTTTAAAATCAACTTATCTAATCGTTTTGTTATCATATAAGATAGAATGACATTTAGGTTTATTTTGACTCTTAATAGTTAAGAGGTGGGGGATATGACCGAGTGGTTAGCGCGTGCGCGCTGTGTCATAAGGTATATCACTCAGTCAACTGGCGTGGTTTCGATTCCTTGGTTTCACGTGACAAGGAGTAAGGTCGTCTTGAGGTGTTCCACTTTCCTCTCACTGATAAAGACCACTATACGCAAGCGAATTATTGAAATACAAATTGAACCAACATGTTAGTCCCGAAATGATCTAGTTTGTCGCGTGGACGTTAAACCCTATATCCCCCATAGTTTCACTGGGTAAGCATATACATCCTGTTACATCGGATCATTTACATCCTATCTGTTAACGCCTCTTTAAGTATGTAACTATCCGCTCCACATACCTTTAAAGCCATATTATTTCACGTTTCATAAAATACCCGCCACATTAATTTCCCATTTAATGTTTCGCCGTTTTACTCATTTGAGAAAATATAACATATAATTCATTTCATATCAATTAAAATGTTTCAAATATCTCTCGTTACATCGGAAAAATAACTACTTAACAGCATCCGATGGCCATCAGCGGTTTCATATTGATCGTTCAAAGTCTGTGAGTTTAAAATATCCTTTGCTCTCCAAATGTTAGTCCCGAAATGACCTAGTTGTGTTGAGTGAACGTTAAACCCCATTTCTCTCTTTCTCTCTCGCTCTCCAAATTAGAGATAATAAATAGGTTTGAAATCAATGTTCGATCGATTTGTTCTTTGGTACCTGCTGAGTCTACACACGTGTCTTAAGGCAAATACTAAAGGAGATATATTTTATAATGAATGAAAAGATAATGAAAGTATATTCTACAAAAACAGAGGTCTTCATCCGCAACAAAGTGCTCTTATCTGACAAAGCTAAAGAAGTTGTATATTGGGCTTGGGGAATAATATATAATTTGTTTAAGATAAATCTTCCTTACCACCTTTCATACTTTTCAAAGAAGCCCCCCCCCCCCCAATTACATAGATAATTTGTTATTTTCTCAATTTTATACATCAGTTCATTTTAACAGAACCATGGGGATAGATCTCCGCCTCCGTCATCGGCCACCTGTACTGATCTCTGATTATTATAAAAATAAGAATAAACTGATATTTCTTAGAATCAATAAAACTCAGATTACAAACAAGTTGGGGGTTGTTTTAATGGACGCGTTATGCTTTCTAGACGGTTGAACTTAATGATGGACAACATGTTATAATAACTTTTGGAATGCACACTTGAGAATTGGCAGTGTGTCGTGTCGTGGAGGTATGGCGGCATTTGGCTCATTGACCAAGGCATGGAATATGGTTATCATAAATCCCTTGACACTGTAACTAGTTCTGTAGAAACCAAGTCATAAATTGATCAAGACCGCGTTATTGTTATCTATCTCTATGTTATTAATAAAAATATGAAATAACAAAAAACAAATTCAGACGGAAGTTTATCACGGACTCCAAAATCTAATATATTATTGATAGGTCGGCGAAACTGAGATCGAGTCAATGCAAATTAGGTCAATGCGGTTTAAACATGCTACATATTTAATCTAATTATCATCTGTCATATAAACAAAGTAAGATCCACTTAGTGGGTCATATTATCTAATATGCACACATTATACCACTTGACCGCCAGACCTACCTTGATGAAATTTAACGAATAATTAGAAATAACCTCTTGTAAAAAGGGACATCGCATTTCCTATAACCCTTGTCATATAATAAATTCTTGTCCTTCGAAACTATGGCTTTGTATGTAAGCTTTGATTTAAAATCTCAATTACGACTTAGATAGAAAATTGCATCCCCAATAGCTATTCTCATTTGACTACTGTCTAGTAAAACTCGATTCTGTTAGAAAAATAATTACATTTATATCACCATTATCGACTATATAAGCAATGGTGAAACGTAGAAGTTTCATTTGTGTTCTGTTTATTACAACCCCAGGCAAGATACAAGGCGATAACATTGTTTTAAAGATTAACTAACCAAGCTAGTTAATCCGTAAGCTAAATATCTCATCTGACAAAAACAAGCCCCCGTGTATTGTCATTACCGGAATTTGTTTCCAGCAAAGAAAGAAACAACTATTCGATTAGTTTTATTCATCATTTGCTTGTAAACTTCACACAGACACCATTCGCATGCACACTGGTTTAAAGATCCCGTGCTATTCTTTTTCCCCCAATGAAATCAACAATTTTAACAAACAAAATCAATGAGTTTCAGTCATATTTGCCACTGCACCAAGCTATGTCAACTATGCGTCACTATTCGTAAATCAAGCTGTTAAAGGCGGGGGGGGGGGGTACATTATAGATTTATTCTTAATGTTCTATAGCTTTCAGAAAAATAGTTTCCCCACCTAGTTCTTTTAATAGCTTGTAGGACATAATGATTTAAATTACCCCATGTTAATTATAGTAATGCACATACACTACACAATTATTACCGTTTATAACACGAACATCGTCATTGGTGATTATTTTTATACGCCCACATTTTCATGTGGACGTATTATGTCGTCGCCCCTGTCCGTCCGTCCACAATTGTTTGTGGACTCTCTACAGGTCACAATTAATTCTTAGCCGATTTCGACGAAACTTGATATTGGCTTGTATCGGATCAAAACTTCATGGATTATGGCCCCTGGTTGTACGAAAAATTACATTTTTAGCTTGTGGACCCTATAGAGGTCACAATTTTGAACCGATTTGATGAAATTCTGACATGCATGTTTACAACCCAAAGATCTTGGTTCCTTTCGATTTTTGCGCCTACCGAAAGGTAATTTCCTGAATTATGACCCCTGATTGTCCGAAAAAATCACCTATTTTAGCTTGTGGTCCCTCTGGAGATCACAATTATAAACCGATTTAAAAAAATCGTTTGATTATATAACTGTTACACCCTAAGGAAAGTTGAGTTCAAATTTCGGAAAAATCGGACCAAAATTGCCATACAAAATGGCCGCCGATTGTACGCGAATACCGTTAAAAAATGGTATATTAAGGTTGTGGACCTTGTAGAGGTCCCAATTTTAATTCGGTTTTGATGAAACTTGAAATGCGTTGTTATAACCCAAATCGTAAATACCTGAATTATGGCCCCTGATTAAACGCAAAATCGCCTTTATGTAGCTTGTGGTCCCTCTGGAGGTCACAATTATTATCCGATTTTTAAAAAAATCTTTTCATTATATCAACGTTACACCCTAAGGAAGGTTGAGTTCAAATTTCGGGAAAATCAAACCATAATTGTCATACAAAATGGCCGCCGTTTGAACACGAATACTGTTAAAAATGGTATATCAAGGTTGTGGACCCTGTAGAGGTCACAATTTTAATTCCATTTTGATGAAACTTGAAATGCATGGTTATAACCCAAAGATCTTGGTTCCTTTCGATATTTGCGCATAGTGGATTGTAACTTCCTGAATTATGTCCCCTGGTTATACGCAAAATCGCCTTTGTTTAGCTTTTGGTCCCTCTGGAGGTCACAATTATAATCCGATATAACAAATCGTTTGATTATATCATCGTTACACCCTAAGAAAAGTAGAGTTCAAATTTCGGGAAAATCAGACCAAAATTGCCATACAAATGGGTTGTTGACCCTGTATAGGTCACAATTTTAATTCGATTTTGATGAAACTTGAAATGCATGGTTATAACCCAAAGATGTTGGTTCATTTCGTTTTTTGCGCATATCGGATCGCAACCTCCTGAATTATGGACCCTGATTGTCCGAAAAATCTCCTATCGTCCCTCTGGAGGTCACGATTATTATCCGATTTTTTAAAAACGTTTGACCCTATCACCGTTACATCGTCCTACGGAAGGTTAATTTCGAATTTCGAGAAAATCGGACCATAATTGCCAGACAAAATGGCCGCCGTGTGTACGCCAATAGTGTCAAAATATGGTATATCAAAGTTGTGGACCCTGTAGAGGTCACAATTTTCATTCGATTTTGATGAAAATTGAAATGCATGTTTATAACCTAAAGATCTTGATTCTTTTCGGTATTTTCGCAAATCAAATTGTAACTTAATGAATTATGAACTTTAATTGCAGGAAAAATCACCTTCGGTATTGCTTGCAGTGTCAGCTTACTATCTCTATATCAGGAACAGCATCATCGTGATGATGATTATTTTTATATCTATCGTCATGGTAATTATTTTTATATCACGAATACCAATACGGTGATTATTTTTATATCACGAACATCGTGATGATGATTATTTTTATATCTATCGTCACGGTAATTATTTTTATATCACGAATACCAATATGGTGATTATTTTTATATCACGAACATCGTGATAGTGATTTTTTTTTTATCTTCATGCCATCTTCATGGTCATTATTTTTATAACATGCAGGAACATCATCGTGGTGATTATTGTTATGTCATGGTAATTATTTTTGATATCGCGAACATCGTCATAGTGATTTTTTTAATATCACGAACATTATTTTTCAATCACCGTTGACTTTATATGGTAAACATAAGATATTGAGGGTAAATAGTGTGATTGTCGGGCACAAAATAAAGCTTAAGATATGATGAAATCACGTTCGAAATAAAGATGCAGTGAAATAGTTTGCCGGGTTCCACAGTATACCCCGGAAAAACAAGTCTTACTTAAAGGGCCAACCCCGATAATATTTTGGAGAATAAAACTGCTTAATTCTGTGTTAAAATCCCTTGCAATCGTCTACATTAGTGCCGAACAATTAACTCAATATATGTGATACGTTTTCAAACAACTTAAACCTAGCAGTCTTCATCTGGAAATGGAGACCGGTGTCCCAAGCTGTATTATGTGTTGTCTTGATAAAACTAGGCCTTTTAAATGGGTCATTAAATTTCATACGTACTCGGACTTTTTTGGCGCTTTAATTTCATACGTTCTCTGACTTTTTTTGAGACTATGTTCAAATCGCGATAGTCCCTTTAAAACTCAATTAAACGTTGTTTTGCGTTGATAGATGTCTTTTATTGGTAACAAGATTGTGTTTCCTTATTGACCTTATTAAAGTGTCTAGGAAATTCATTCAGTCACATTAAACTAGACATGTTTCTTGACACAGATATAGGGCAATGGTATTTGGATTTTTCGGATGTACAATGAATAGGCTTTTGTTCATTAACCAAGTCACAGAAAAGAAATGTTATCTCTTCTTCATCCATGACCGATAGAAAGTCGATAAGATATAAAAAGACTGAAGAAGATAAATCATTAAGTCGCAAACAATAAACAAACCAATATCTCATGGAATACGATTCTCCATATGGAAGTAGATGTATTATATTAAAAATATAAAGTAAGATTTAATCAGGCTTTAACTGCCTGTATTGTGATAAACATATTAATGTGAATGGCGAGCTTTTTAAACCACAACATTTTGATCCTCTTAAATATTTTGCTGATGTGAATGACATTGCCTACAGCAATATTTTCTAGTAATGAATTTTGAATTTATCATACTGCAGTTCATGAGCAAACACCCTTAATTTATCCAGGTAGATTCAAAACGTTAAATGTTAACATTTTCTCTCTTATAGATTCATAGAAATAACGCCGTTTTGGCCGCCGACTCCACTGTAATTTTATACATACATGTATTCACCTAAATGAGCAGTAATGTTGCCTGAAAGCTTTCGAATTTATCAAATTCGCGGGTTGTTCCTTCCAAACTAACGTCAACCTTAACATTGTCCTCACCTTGGATCCCCCGCTGCTCAAATTGCTGGACACACCCCTGGGTATATAGGGTTTTATCGGATTAAAAAGAAGTACATCAAAGATTTCAGCAAAAAATATAGGTGGTGTTGACGAATTTTGACATGTATATATATATATATCGTATGCAATGATGGACACCGAATGCTGACAAATTTTTATTGCATACTAAGCGGAATTGAACCATTCTTGAACTGCTATTCCAAGCTATTCCAATCTCAACCACATACTCGAGGGGGGAGGGGGTTTATTTACAAATGAAACAAGTCGTCCACCGTTTAATAGTTTATCTTGTATGCTTAGAACAATAAGAACATAGTAATCAAAGCAACGCTACCATAATTTATGAGTATAAAAGTTAACTCACAAAAAATGGACGGCTTTGAATTATTAATAAAAAAAACAAGTGTAATGATAATTTTAAAATTTAAAAAAAAAGAACGTACCTAGTATGTCCGCAACTGCCAAATTAACCAGGAAATAGTTAGCCGAGTTACTTCTCATTTTGGAATTCAAAAGAATCACAATTAGGACAAAAACATTCCCAACGGTTGCTATTAGGAATATAGGTATATAGATGCATATTAAGATAATCGTTGCTGTGTCATTGTTGGCTAGAGATGCTGTTTCCAAGTTTACACTCATATCCATACTATAGGAACAATTGTTATTACCATCTCGACAGTAAGGGCTGTTTAAACTGTCATTAGTGTTCAAAGACATGATGAAATAACCGATTTCAGCCGAAAATCCACAAAGTTAAATCAAAACACTCCCAAGTTCTTCTTTCATTTGATGTATCTTGTTTTACAAAGCCAGCAAAAACAATTTGCATTCCGACAGTAGATATAAAATCTCTACTTAGCAACCACCATCGTCTAGTTGTAACGATAAAGTATATTGAAGCAGAACGATCCACGCTTATTTAAGTCATATCATCGAACACGTCAGAATATTACCAAAGAAAGTTAGTCAATGATGTAAAAATTAACTTTAAACAGGTGTTGTTGAATCAATATCCATTAAGAGTAAATATGTTAATAATTAATGCAAGAATCATCACATTAATAACCTTAAGCTAATTTCTTTTCTTGAGACTTGTACTGGACTGACTTGACGACACTAATAAGAGCATTGTTTAGTCATTGTATATATACACCCTCTGTTCGCGTATACGTGTCGGACCAACCTCGTGATCAGGGCATCACATTCACATATCGGTGGCTATAACCTATAACTGACCGTCATCAATAAGTTTCCAAGTCAGTGGTTTAATTAGATGTTATTCGTTGATGAAATATCCAATAAATGCACCTGTTACTTGTATAGTCAAGATGGTAAGATTGTTGTTGAACGATTAGCGGACTCTGTTCATGTAGCGTACTTGAGATAGTGGCACCAATGATATATCTTTACTAAAAGCTCAACATGCCATCATAGTATAGACACGATAATAAACTGTTTTAAGTAGCATGCGGTGGTACGTCGGCTGTACCAGGTTGGAAATCAATACATGATTTACAACCTCCAGAACTGTGAAATAGAAAATAATTATGTGAAATCACTGCACTAATAATACACAATTTCCCCCTGTATAAAGTTCACATGGTTTGGATAGAGTAAATATGCTGTATAAAATTCTTATATTAAGACTTTTCTGGCAAACAGGTTGACTTATTTCGGCCATTGTTGAAAGACATGGCATCTTGAGTATGGACTTATGTCATACCTTCTTTCCACTGTCTGTCGCCAGTTTATATTTTACAAGTCATAAAAAAACTGATGTATTTAAAATCGTGTAAGTCAATAAAGAAACCTACAAGATTTGAAATACATCATGACGAATGAAAGCTGTTACAAATCTGTTTTATTGTTTTACTCGATAAACTTGTATAGTTTTCTGACAATTAATGGAGTGGTCATAATATTTTCTTTTGTACGTGTACATGGAATATGTATTTTTTACACCAAAAATAGCCGAAACAATAAATCTATCATTTAAACAGCTTTTCTAGCTCTCATATTTCACAAAATCTTATCGGTCTCTTGGAATTGATCGTTTGCAAGTGGTTGTTGAAAAACATTTGGTTAAAGAAGAAAAAAATAGTAAGACATTTCAAATAGTAACACTGCCGCAAAAGAGAGAGAGAGAGATAAAGAGAGAGAGAGCGAGCGAGCAAGAGATGGGGTTAAACGTACACTCGACAAAGACCTGGTCATTTCGGGACTAACATATGAGAGAGAGAGATGAGTTTAACGTCCACTCGACACAAACTAGGTCATTTTTGGACTAACGTATGGTTTTCAATTTTTATTTCATTAATTCGTTTGCGCGTAGGGGTCTTTAGCAGTGGGAGGAAACCGAAATGCCCGGAGGAAACCCACAAGGTTGAGAAGGCGCCCCTATCTCCATTTCGCATATACGCTCACACTAGGGCTCGAAACCACAGCCGCAAGCCTGAGGTGACCGGCCAGCTAGAGGTCAAAGCGCGTCACTCTAGACCACTAGGCCACCCCAACCCTCAACATACGAGAGAGGGAGGCAGAGAGAGAGAGAGAGAGAGAGATAGGGATAAACGTACACTCGACACAAACCAGGTCATTTCGGGACTAACATGATTTAATTTCATTTCAATAATTCGCTTGCGCGTAGGGGTTTATAGCCGTGGGAGGAAAACAGAGGACCCAAAAAAAACGAAATATAGATCTGAATTTTGACCAGACTGTATTTTAATCCGACCTCCGGGCTAGCGAGCCAGTGTCTACCCATTTAGCAACCGTGACCCATCTAATTCGCTCAAGATGTATTTAAAATCTGATGAAATTATAACAGTGTAGTTATGCGATGTAATATGACCCAGATATAGTAAAGCCAGGCTGACACTTGCACGATTTTTGGCCACGATTATGTCATGCCCATCAGTGTCCACATTGACACGAACTGGCACGACAAGTTTACGCATAATTTGCACATTGTTTACGCACTTCCCGCATTGGCACGACGAGTTTGCGCAAATCGGACGGTGTCGTGCCGACTCGAGTCGTGCCAATGCAAGCTACGGAATCGTGCAAGTGTCAGCCTGGCTTAAGCGTATATTTTCTCTTTCACGACATCCCAACAACTCCATATAGATTATTTTATGTTGATCGTCAAACGCAGACTTTTGATTGACTATATACGCATTCGAAGTTGAAGACAAATACGTGTTATAATTTTTATACCATCCCATTATGGTTGTCGTGGTCACGACTAAAACGCTTTTAAGTCCAGAAAAAAATGTATCCTCAGTTTTACAATCGATAATAATAACAAGGTCAATGGGATGAGTAGGTGTTTATCAGATTTTCAAGGATATCTAAAATAGTTCTTGAACAAACAGGAAACTGGGATGTCAATTAACTTTTCTTATTTTAAGCTATCACCTAATTTGATTACTTGATTATTGTCTAAATCTGAAAGCATACGAGTTTATGGACTTGATCCGTGAATATATACAATTTGGCTAAAAACTGCCAGGCAGTAGTATGGAACTTAATTATATCCATGTTTGTTTAAAATGGCGTAACATCCCTATAGAGTCGATCCGAGTGTCCAGAATTTAGTTCTGTGTCCAATCGAGATAAGCATGGAATCATTAACCACAAATCTATGGCGGGGGAAAGCGGCAAAAACCTAATGTTATGTAGAAATGTCTAATTCAAAACACACATGTAACATAATGCCATACCAAATACCTAAAACGTTTAATGCAAAAAAAACAAAATACAAGAAACCTCTAATACAAAATACCTCATACGTCTAATGCAAAAGACAAACTACAAGAAACCTCTAATACAAAATACATTTAACCTCTTATGCACAATTGATTTTACAATCTGAAACATCTACCATAAGCATTAGATGACATATCTCGTTGGTATTACTTACGTTTCTCCACTGAAATATCTTTATTTAGGTCAATGTCAAGGTCACCGAACACAATTTGGCGAGCTATTCGGCTAGCGAGCTTTTCGATCAATCCAGCTGGCAACCTATTGGTAGGCAACCTATTCAGAATAAATTCAAAGGTCGCCCAAACTCATCTATTTTTATCAACCAATAAAATCCATCGTAACGTCTATCAAACGAAAGTAGAATATATTGTTATTTTAAAGTGAAAGAACGTTATTAGTTCCGAATCAAAATTCGGGTCATCGTACAAAATTATGAGCATCAAGCTATAGGCCTATATATTCTGAAGGTAATTGAATAATCGTACACAATTCTGAGCATCTAGCTATAAATATTCTGAAAGGTAATTGAATAAGCTTTCCAAATCTTAGCAGTAAAAGTTGGCACAATCATATTAAAGGGGTACGCGCTTATCGAAAACATAGCCAATTTTCAATATTCTAACTGTAAAGAACGGTAATGTTCCGAGTCGAAATTCGGACCATCGTACAAAATTCAGAGCACCTGGCTGTATATATTGTAAAAGGTGATTCAATCAGCTTTCCAAATATTATTAGTAAAAGTTGGCACAATCATATAAAAGGGGTGCGCTCTCATCCTAAACATTGCCAATTTTTCAGAATATTTATAGCTAGATGCTCAGAATTGTGTACGATGGTCTGAATTCGGACTTTTAAAAAATTACCGGCATATCGTTAGTTACAATTAGAATAATGAACAAATTGGCTATTTTTAGGATGAGAGCGCACCCCTTTAATACGATTGTGCTAACTTTTACTAATAATATTTGGAAAGCTTATTCAGAATATATATAGCTTGATGCTCAGAATTTTGTACGATGACCCGAATTTTGATTCGGAATATTAACGTTCTTTCACTTTAAAATAACAATATATTCTACTTTCGTTTGATAGACGTTACGATGGATTTTATTGGTTGATAAAAATAGATGAGTTTGGGCGACCTTTGAATTTATTCTGAATAATTTTCCAACGAATAGGTTGCCAGCTGGATATATCGAATAGCTCGCTAGCCGAATAGCTCGCCAAATTGTGTTCGGTGACCTTGACATTGACCTAAATAAAGATATTTCAGTGGAGAAACGTACGTAATACCAACGAGATATGTCATCTAATGCTTATGGTAGATGTTTCAGATTGTAAAATCAATTGTGCATAAGAGGTTAAATGTATTTTGTATTAGAGGTTTCTTGTATTTTGTCTTTTGCATTAGACGTATGAGGTATTTTGTATTAGATGTTTCTTGTATTTGTTTTTTTGCATTAGACGTTTTAGGTATTTGGTATGGCCTTATGTTACATGTGTGTTTTGAATTAGACATTACTACATAACATTAGGTTTTTGCCGCTTTCCCCCGCCATACAAATCGGGTAGTCGGGGAAATATTACAATGTTCGTCAAGACAATGGAGGTCAATGATTATTTAATTATTTTTCGAAATAAGTTTCGTTGTATTTTTTTTAATTGATTGTATTTCAGCTGTGGGAAAACGATATTGTGATCATGGGACACCATACAAACTGAGTGTATGAGACCACCCAAAACTAATTTTGATTATTAGAACTTGATTTACATCTATGTGATGATATTCTAAGGTCTAGACAAACTAATTATACAATTACTTATGCCTTCCATCTTTACGAGATTTTGATATAAGGTACATATAAGGTGTTAAAATAATAATAAGATTATAGCCAAATAGAGGCAATAACCAGAAGTAAATGTGATCTAATAGTTGCTTTGATCACTTGACCAAAGGAGATTTTCATATTTCCAGTGAGCTTTCCTATTGAGTTTAAAACTAGGTTAATTGCGTTAGTGTCAGTTCTTGCTTCAACATTTTACGTATTTATACAGATGACGGAAACAAACTGGGTTAATTCTGTTTAAGTCTATAATAATAACTGTTGTTTGAAGCTATAAGTATGCGAACATTTATGTATTTCATATATTTATTGATTTTCGGTTGTCGGTCATATACCGAGGGTAAGCGTATATAAGCTTCCACTTCTGGGAAAAATAGGTTTTATAAGTTCCACTCGCCACAAACCAGTGCATTAAACAAAGGGGCCTTTACCAGCGGAACATTCTAGAGACAGATCTTATTCTGTAAGGCGTAGGAGGTAGACCCCCCGGCTATCCCCACCCCTACTACAGTTTCTAACCAGGGTAAATATTCAGAAAAAGTGGGCGCATTTATTATATACACTAACAGACAAGTGAGTTAAGACGTGTAGCACTTCAATAAAACTACAATTCAATTAAATTCACCGGACGAATACAATCTAAATGCTAATAACATTTGTCGGTTCTAAAATTAGATTGTTTGAACCTGTCGAATATTGAGAAATAATTACAGTTTCAAATCTGGTAGTCCATAAAACTCCGGGAACACGATTAATTTGAAATGTTATCTGGTTGAGAAGTCTCACTTATCACACCTACTTATATTCGTGCAAGTAGGCTCAATTATTTAAATATAACGGAAGCGGCACTCCCAACATAAATGTAGTGCAATTCGAAAAATAGCCCCCAGGTATACATTGCAGTTACTTCTTACAGAAAATATCAGACAGCTGAACACGAAAGCACCAGTTCTGGTCACAATCTGATGAAAACACCGATCCAATGTTTTTTATTGTTCAACATTTCGTTTACTTGTCTTCACAACACCAGGATCTGGAAGAGTTGATGTGAGGAATTAGTCAATGAAACGGTCTGTTACGGCGAGCTCTTGGTGTGCTCTGTAACGAACTGTCGACAAACCCCTAGAAATGGCAATTGTGGTTGATTAATCAATGTCAGACATCATAGGGTCAAAAGCCGCTCGAATGGCTCCTGGAGCGACCTCCCAGTGCAACTGGTCAGATCTTCGTGTACTGTAGAAACTAAATATAGATCTGTATTTTAACTAGATGTTCTGACCAAATAGATATTTAAATAATATAATATAGACATGCTAACAGTTTTCTTGTTTTTGTGTTCACCGGATTCGAGCTCAAGGAATAGTATGATAAAAACAATCCTCCCAGTCATTATTCAAGTTATTCAGAGAGATGTTCAACAGGTTCCCTGGCTATCACCAGAAGACCCTCTCATCTATAAATTCTGGAAGTTAACAAAGATAAAGCACACAGTGTGAAGATTTCAGTAAAATAAGACCCTCTACAAAAAGAGCCATATTCTATCGTTGAATCCCGATTGCCACTGACAAAATACACCTCATTTCGTGTGTTATCCCATTTATGTATTTATAGCTAAAAAAAAGAAAGGTGTGTAAATTAATTTGGTTTAACGGCCTACTTTTTTGCACTGACTGGGCTAATGAAGACAGGCGTGTACACATGGCTTTGCGTTTCAGTTCCATCCAAACGACTAGATACGGAAGTCGTGTATGTATATGTTTATCGCATTGAAGCAACGAAAATAAGTAGTATTTAAAACGACGAATGATGATATCAGTGAATCATTCATTTTACTTTTGTTATACAGATTCACTCGAGTCCATAATAGAAATTCATTATTAATAAGTTTGTCTATATACGTCTTAACAAAAGGTGTGATACAGATAATGTCATCATCGGCCAAACAAAATCAATTATGTTTTATAAATATATTATTTATCATTATGTATCATAATATTTGCACCTGTCTATGTACGTCATTGCTAATTTTATATTTGCCCGATTCGGGCAGAATGGTGAGACATTAAACCTATACACACCTTTACGATTTTATATGGAAGACACAGCACGCTTTACGTTGTTATAGGCATAAAACCCCACGTCGTTTCACATCCAACAGTTCTAAAATAGGTGTACTATATTAATTAAGACTTTTTCACATTTGAAATAACACATTATGTAAGACCTAGATACAGATTTATAATTCAAAAATAGATATTCTGAGCCAAGTTTGTAGTTTTGACAAGATGTATGCATTGGTTGTGTATTATCGTAACGGTGGTACTGGTATATTCAAGGTCCTGCCTCGCTTCTCCGTAATTAAATTAATCATTAAGTGGGAGAGAGAGAGAGAGAAGAGAGAGAGAGGAAATGGGGTTTTACCTCCACTTGACACAAACTAGGTCATTTCTGGACTAAAAACAAAGACTTTGAATATTGTATCTGTAAGGAAAAGTGAAATAATTGGGAAATAATGTAAACTTTAAATGGCTATAACTTCAATTAGAATGGCTCGATTTATTAAATTTGTTTTAGACCAAAATGTTTTTAACGAGTACCTTTGGTTTGTTTGTGTATTGTCGTAAACATAGATTTATTCTGCCATGTTGGTGCTTTAAATCACAATACGATTATTAAAACCTCAGCTGTAAAACCACATGCTCTATTAAAGCACCGTTGTCAACTTGCTTTAAAACACTTGTACGGAACACTTTGAGTTCATTATATTAGGTACTGTCTCACCAATAAAGTCATATATTATTATAGTAGGGTGAATTACGACACAATGGTAAAATTTATAAAATACGTCTTGCTAATCCGCACCCTATTACTTAATTTGGTAAACTATATTTTAATGGGTCTTAAGCCACCCTAATTACCCCACATTTATACCTACTTAATATTGTCTTATATATTTAATCAATCACTAGTCTCCAGTATTCTATTTTCAGTATATTTAGTATTGTTGATACGTTTGTTGCTGGACATAATGTTCTCCATCCTGGCGATAGAGAGGCGGCTTCTCACCAATGCAACGAGGGTTCAATCCCAGCCCAGGGCAAGAACTTTATCGTTGTAAGTGAGAGGGATATTCGGTCTCCCGTCCGATCAGGCAGGTTTCCCCGGAGTTCTTCGGTTTCTTCCTGCAGTAATGATCGAAATCATTCGCACGATCTATGTCAAGGGCCAAATTGGAAAAAGGCCTCAGGCCTAATTTGCTACCCTTGTAAAACGACGCGATTATTATTATTATTATTATTATTATTATTATTATTATTATCCCAGAGGCTTGTCTTCAATACCAGTTTCGTTTAACTGACAGTTAATCCACGTAAATTTCTATATCGACGTAAAATTAAGGGATTAATGCAATAAAACGATGAATTTGGCTGGACATGCAACACAATTTCTATGTTTACAACTATTGATCTTACTCTTTCCAGCAATTGTGGTTCCACTTATCTTTCTACTGTACACGGGATGAGCATTTTCCTAAAGATATTTAGCTTTTGCGTGATGGGCAGGGTTAAGATAGATAGGTCCACAACGTTTCATTATCAAATCTCTGTACATTCTCAAATCTCCCGAAGAAGGGAAGAGGGGGCTAGTGAGCTGCTATTTCTTGACTGAACATGAAAATCAGTTGTGTTGCCTACTGGCATCATGCAGTTGCGTACGGCGAGGCGGTAGAGGAGGTGAAAGGAGATCTAGTTTTGGGCCCGGAACCTAATAATAAGTGTGGTTGATTTGTTTTTAGTTTGAAGAAACCATGTCTTCCTTTCTAACATTACTCAGCACTCATATTATATGCTCGAGTGTTTGCTTCGGGTATCACCAAACTTCCGCACGCCACTGGTCTCGTAGAGTTACTGGAGTTGTAAAATTGTCTTTCAGCCCGGTGCTTATACTTGAAATGTTCGCGCCCTACGGGTCAAAGTTTTGTGATTTTGCTTGAGGTCTTACAAGAAGTTGGCTCATAGCTTTTAACTCCATATAAATTCGAATGCGCAAATAAATTATTGTCAGAGTTATTCCCCTTGTCATAGAAACTGTATAACCACTCTACGGATCTGAGCCATTAATTTATTTTTTAACTTGCTGTCAAACTATCTGTAGGTATCTATAGTAAAGAATAGTTATTGTCAATTTGCTAAGTAATAATATAATACATCCACTTGTATATTCTTAGACAGCTTTAGTTGTATATGTTTCCCTTTACCTTATATCTCATAATTAATCCTCTGTATAATATAATCATTAAACTAATTAATCAAAATACATTATATAATTGTAATGTCTGTTATAGAAATGTATGACGTGGTCAACTTTCTTTAACTGGCTAAATAGGTATCGCATTCGCAATTACAAAAAATCAGTTCATCACCATGATCTTAATTAAACCTGTTAATATTGTGTAAGAGACACACCTCAATTCTCAATAGCCCCGTGAAAGTTTCTAGCGATTTCCCCTTGTCAGTGATAAAAGACGGGGGGCCTGATAAGGAATAGTTGCAGTCCGAGTACTTTTTTCATCTTCATTTTCCCGGTTAGAGTAACAAATTAGGAAGTTAAAACCCCACTTCATTCTTTCGTCTACTATAAGTGGCCTCGTGTGCTAGACCAATCTTACATTGTGGGTGAAAATGAAAAAAAAACTTATTATATTTTAAATTAATTTATCATGTTGATAAATTGATTTAAGATGTAATATTTACTGACTACAAACTGACAAAACACATTTAGTCCATTAGATAGTAATCCCATCAGGACAAAGACACGGAGATAAAGTCAATATATAGTTTTTGAGTTGGCTCATATTTAACAATAAGTGGCAATCGGATTAGATGTAGAATAATGAGTTATGGATTATGTCAGTAACATCAGTGTTATGTGATAATTTTGTAAACCGGTAATAGTTAATATCCCATGGGGTTAAAGATAGTCGAGCTTCCAGACTGTTTTGCAGACATGATTATGAATAAATTTTTCTAATAATCATCGCAGGACCGTAACTACGAACAATATGCTTTTATATTCTATAAACATGATTAATTTTTTTTAATTAATTTTATGACGTTGCGATCGTTAAAGCTATCTTGCAATTTCGTTTCTTTTTCCAGATTTTGCAATACTTCAGTAATATGACGAAAACACGTTTGACTTCTGTGTTTAAAGGGGTCGTCCCTGATTTTTGTGAACCAAGAGGTCTCTCAGAAACATTTATCCTAGTCGTGTACATCTATTCGAAATTCTTTTGGCACTTTTTCGGAGAAAACGTGGTTGACAATAATATATCATGTCAACGATTTCCTCGCATGCGAGCCCCTAATGTGTGGATAAGCATGTCTATTTACTTGCCCAAGCTATCGCGGTCCGATCTAATTAATAAGGCCACAATATGGTTAGGACACATGATTATAGCCGAGGATTGTTGGTTAGGGTTAGTGTTAACGACAGCCCTGTTTACATTTCGTGGCCATGACGAAAGTGATACTCTCGATTATCACAATGCTCATATAAACGAACATTGAAATTTGATCACTTTCAGTAAATCGATAACGTTTAGTGGATCGACCATTTTAAATAAATCGACCACTTCAGAATGACTAGTTGTTTGGCATATAATTTTATCAACGGATACCTTGTGAAATCCGCGAGTTCTCCTTTAATGTGCTGGCGATGAAGATCAAGAACAGAGCCAGGGGAAAGTAATAAATACTCGGGCTTCCGAAGATAGCTGCTGTCTTCATGAATTATTCTCTTAGTATTATGTATTATTAAACCTACTTGGTATAGAAATATATATATTGATAGCCAAGTTATTGTTCTATAGGATGACAAAAGAAAATAATATTAAAAGATATAATCTGGTTTATTACTTGTTATATATTCCAGCCTCCCTTTATTATTATTCATATCGATCAGTTTTTTTGTATATTAATACAACTTAGCAATACTTCTGTTTCATCTATTAGGTTGGTTAAATGAGTAAATTTGGAAATAAAAAATCTTGATATCATTCCCGAAATATGAATATGTCTAGGCTAGACAATAAGAATAAACCGACAGGAGTATTTTTTTTATGACGTCTGTAATAAAAACACACGATACTTACCATTGAAATATAGAGTTGCCAGTCAACTACAAATACGACCACCTAAATCTTTGTATTGCGAGTAGCCTTTCAATTTAGTTACGGTTAACTGTTTTGATAATATGTCACTTGTTATTGAAATCAAATGATCCCGACCATTGGTCAAATACTTAGTCCAGTGACCGAATTCGGTAAAATGGTAACACGAGACAACCAAAAATCAGAAGTGCTACCATGTGTTAATGAAAGGTTAAACATACCCTGTCTCCTTTCTTGACAGTGTGTTAGATGAAAAGTAGGATATGATAAAATCGAAAATATATTATCAACAATAGAAGACACACACATGCCGTAGCGATCTGTATCATGGCGGTGAAGCATCTGAACTGATATTTATGTGATTCACCAACTCAGAGCCATTTTTATATATGAAAAATAAAGCTTGGAAAACCCTGCTGCAAAGAATTCGGGTGCCAAATCTCCGAAACACGTCTTTAAAGAATTGGATAAAGGTTCACGAGGAACTGGTGTTGGATGTTATCAATAAGTGTATTTATTATAGTTTTTTGTGTTGGTTTTTTTTCCTTAATTTTTTTTTAAAATCGGAAAATATACTTTGATTTCTATGGTTGTTTGCATAAGCGTATAAAATCAAATATACGAATATAAAAGTACAAATCTATTACATTTTTATGTACGTATATAAGGAGATCAGTTCACATAATATACATGTATATAAAAACGATTAAAATCAAACATGAAAGTAGTTTCCTTTAAAACGTTCAATTAAATAGATCCAGGAGGGTGAATAATTGATTCAGCGATTGTCGATGGTAATACTAACACCCGCGAGACGAGTTTGCCATCAGTTTTAATATGCTTAACTGTAAAAGGGACATCACATTGGTTTCATTCTGGTTGCGGTGTTTGGTTCGAGACGAATGACAACAGCCTCATCTCTCCTAATGGTGCTGTTGGAGTGTGGTAAACCCGCCAGGATTCGTTTAATGTGATGACACTTTATGCAGTCAAGACCTTGGCGTTTTACTGGACAGTAATTTATCTTTTATTCCACAGATTGCTGATTTATGTAAGAGACATCAGTAACACCAGGATCTACCTAACGTAGGATTCAACATTATTCCTAGTCCGAACCTTAATTTTTTCCAGACTCGTCTACTGCAACAGCCTCCTTGTAGATCTTCAACAATGCCAACTTCAGCGCCCTACCACTTTTAAAATGACAACTTTTGGTTATCGTTCTTTTCAAGTAGCTACTGCTAAAGCATACCATTTAAAAACTCCTCTGATTCAAACAAGTAAAACTTTATGTAGATGTGCTTTGTCAAGCGCTATGAGCACAATATTTGTGTAGTTATGTCGGTATAGGAATGGACATTTATGTTTAGGTCGGTACAATCGCAACATGCGGTCAGAAGTGAAATACTCTATTGATGATTTAAAACATTTAAAACAGTTTAAGATAGGTTGGTATCATCGCAACATGCGGTTACAAGTGAAATAATTAGTTAATGATTATTCAAATGATAAGAGAAATTGTCACTTTGTGGATTGGAAGCCACAAAGTATAAAATCTTCCCGTTGGTAAACTCTATTGTTACTCTACAAGGAGTACGCAAGAATTTTATTTTGAAGTTTGTTAATACAACAAAAATTCAGTAAAGATAATGCAATTTGAATTGTATTAACTTTGTGTTAACTTTAAGGTCTGAATTAGAGCCTTATATTCAAGTGCAAAGATAGACACCACTGGTTAAAGGGGGACGGTTATACTTTATCATTATATATAATGCTAGGTTCTCAATGTCGTGCGATGGGTTGCGATAGGATGGTCCCTATTGAGTCCACTTTCTGGTACGTGAAGATATGTTCGGATACGTTCCGATATCATCAATATACGATTGCTACGACTGACCCCAATATATAATCAGACCTGTTGGGATCACCACGATTACGAAAAGATCAAAATCAACGAATCGTGAACGTGCGGACCTAGCCCTAAGACATCTGTATAGATTATGAGGTACCCCCAATTAGACATAAGATCTCTGAAAACACCTTAAAGTCCCGTAGGGAGGGGCAAGACTCAACTGAAAGGACATTAATTATACTGCAGTGTTAACGCGTGTGAAAAAATGTACCAAAGGCTAGAAAAATCATGAACTGGGACAGATACAGCAGGTTTAAATACGCACGATACAGTAACAAACGCCAGATGATTTGGCAATAATGCAGTTTTGGTGGTATGGCCAAAGTATAGATAGCTACGTATGTGGTGTTGTGGTGTATCTTTGTATATATGTTATGATATAATTTTTGTTAAAGTAGTAATTGACCAATGTCCCAATTGATATCTCACTAATCTTTCAAGTCGTTTAACTGTTTGAGTTTATACTTAATGTAACGATATATATTACGTAATTATAGTTAACACGCAATTTTGCTGTGTCCATATCTTCTTCTGTATTTAAACATCTGTTTCCTATGTGCAATTTAACATTATATCAAATATTATTATATAATTATTTTAATCCTAAGCTTGTATATATGTTCTGTATTCTATTGTAATTTTAGTCTTGGTGACCGGCTCGCCCTAGCGATACCTATCTCGTTATTGTGACCGATAACCAGTTTTGGACACTCGTTATTAAAAATACAGGTTTTACTATTTATCTGAGTTTTCGTCGTAAGTGTTGCAATAAGCTACAACCCCCAGAAAGTAGCGCTTCGGCAATGTATGTGGTATAATATTGGAACATGTCGAATGGATCTAAACTTATTCTATTCGCATGACTATGTAGTAGTATATTGGAGTGAAAAACTATGGTGACAGAATAATGTGGAATGAATTATAAATGCTTAATGTGGCTTCATTTTAAGAGCCCCAGTTCAATTCACAAATCTGTGGTTATTAAGGGGCTGTCATCGGTAAGTAAAATAAACACGCACGAGCTGCCGTTGTTGATGATATTCCAAGTACATTCAAATTATTAAAATTGCGGTTATGCTTGTGGAACACAATAAGCATTCTCCCCAATGTAAGGGAATCCAATAAAAACCTTACTCGATAACTTTCCAGACCATTATATATCATCCATTGCTGACATACGATACTTGACCCATTTCTTCAATAATACAATTTATGATAGAGTTTCTCTTGGTGGTACTAACTCTTAACAACTTGTATTGTACTAAAAGACTAAAGTGACCATTTCTGACAGAATAATGTGGAATGAATTATAAATGTTTAATGCGGTTTCGTTTTAATGGCCCTTCTGAACTGTTTTCCGAAATGGAATGATATTGCGTATCTGAATAACACGTGTCGAGTGTTAATCAGTGTTAACATTATATTCCACTGTTTGACAATACATCAGAATGGTAATTCCACTTAACCTCTCATAAAACATAATAAGATAAGGCATCTTGTCATGTCTTAAATAATATATATGGTTTTCTTTTAACGAAAGTTATTATTATTGCTACCAATTTATATAAAGGATGAACCCAGTTCCAACTCTCTGAAAACAAACCCAAATGACAACATCACTGTAGTATAAATCAAGTTGTTACATATATACAGCTGTTTTGATGTCAATATCACGTAAACGTTATCCGGGCTTCGATTTATGGAAAACAATTTATCAGGGTTTCTTTCAACTATTAACGTCTAAACGACATCATTGCTACTAATTTATTTCAGGTTTTCTTTTAATAAAATATACCATTAACGTCTAAACAAGGTCATTGCTACTTATTTATTAGGAAAAAACCCAGTTTTAATTTTTCAACAACAAATTTAATTACCTCATGAATTTGATGCGAATAAAAGGTTGTATTTAAAATTAATGACCAGGGGCCAGTTGCTCAAAGCTTTAACGGACATATCTTGGTAATGTGTTGTTTGATAAATTTCCGTTAAATGTACTATAGAAAACACCATAAAATACTTTATTTTTATATATATTAGCATAAATCTGTAGTAAAAATTTGCACCACAGAATGTTCGGGGCCTTTATTTCCAGCAACAATCTTTCCCTCCGTTGAAGTTAACGGATCGTTAAAGATAACAGAGCTTTGAACAACTGGCCCCTGGTTATGTGGTAATTAAATTGCTTTGATCGTTATATTTTATCGTCTTATTTTTAATCGGTTAAATGAGTTCTATATCCTTTTGACTAAACAATGTTGCAAATCTAATGGCATATACTCAATCGCACTGAAAATAAAGTGCAAAATTATCTAGTTAGGTGTTCTAATGATAAAGAAAGCTGGGTACTAAGTTGGGGAACTTTTCGCATAGTTATTTTACTTCACTTATTACTTCATACACATTTTAGTTTCTTACTTTTGAACATAATCTTTTATACCGTAACATTGGGATTATGTTAACTTACCCTTCGAGGGGTTAGGTGTGGGTGCATTATGTCATAAGGTCTGTCATTGAGTCAAGATGCGCGGTTTCTATCCAATATTTTGTGTACATGACAAAGAAAAGGTCTTCTGACTAACCTTGTACCACTCCCCGTCCAGTCCACCACTGTTGAAGAGCCCTATAAACAAGGGAATTATTGATGTTCTAGCTACAATAATTCAAAAAAGATGATTAAAAATGATTATATTGAAAATTTCATTCAAATAACCGAGCGAAATTGTAAGTGTTTAAAGTTTTGAAAGACACAGCTTTGAAGTACCATTAATAAGATTATAAAAAAATTATCGGATTATCGGCTTATCGTGTGAAAATATGTCTTAACAATAATTCATATAACATTTGGAGTCAGAAAACAAGGCATACATCACGATCTTGGCTGAATAGCATTTTGAGATGAACGTATTACTCGTACATAGTATGAAAAAAAAGACCACAAACTTCAATGTTTCTTAGTCCTTGTGTATGCCCCTTGATAAAATAAATGGTTTCCGGTGTTACTATTACGTCGCTTTGCCAAAACCTCGATTGCCATAAATTTTGCAATGCCTTCTGAAATCTTTTAAATGTTTGATTTGATGTGAATCTATAACATGTTTTTCCTTGTATAATTAAATCCAAAACCGCGCTTGTCTCGGTTCTTCTGTGATTGGTCTAGCCGTTTTTAAAACATATATTCTGTCCGAGAACCATTAATTGTCTGCCTAAATGCGCAAGTATGTCAGCTAGGTGAGCTTTGTATTTTTGGGGGGACGTTTTCTCGCGTTGTGTTAACGTTAGCCGGCGACCTTGTGCATTTTCTGGTCGCCGTACGGTGGCAACAGCGCTTTCAACAATAACCCGCCATCTCTTGAAATAGGTCTGTAAATTGGTTCGTTTTATGTGGCATATGTGATTCAAGCGAAACGTCAAAGAGTGAAATCGATGATTATATTTATTCCACGTTGTCATTGTTCATTAGCCCATTTCAATCCCAATGACCCAAATAAAAACTGTCTTCAGAACTTCGAGTAGTACTTATTAAGTTAACTTGTTTGTCTTAGAGATAAATGTTTAAATGACCAGACAATGACAGTTTGAGTTTAAATTTCTCTGAAATTGTCCATTAATAGCTGATAGTTCCTTTTTACACTCAACTAACATAACTTAATGGATCCCGCTACACAAATCTTGTGATTAATTTCGAACGCTCAATATTTTGATTTCAAATTTTCAGATAGGTAAATAATCTATATTGCCACCGATATTTTATACAGTCTAATGAACACAATACAATAACATTTTTCAAATAATCGTTATTTCGCTGCTCTAATACACAACTAGCTATTATTATTTTTTTTTTATCTTTTATTTCAATGATTTTACTATAAATAATCTCCATAAATATTTTATTTGCAAAATTTAATGAGTTAAACGATTAAATTATTTTATACAGTCTAATGAACACAATACAATAACATTTTTCAAATAATCGTTATTTCGCTGCTCCAATACACAACTAGCTATTATTAATATTTTTTATTTCAATGATTTTACTATAAATAATCTCCATAAATATTTTATTTGCAAAATTTAATGAGTTAAACGATTAAATTAGTCAAGTTTAGTAAATAAAACATGTTGTTGATTGCCTATCGCCTAGATTCTGCCAATCAAAATATAGTTACAATAATAAATTCTCTGACTCATACGCAGAAACGACATAACATTTTTTCCCTTTTTTTAGTGCTTATATTGATGTTCCTTTTTCAGCCCATCGTTAATCTTTATTGTCAATAAAACTGTCTGCTATTGTATCGAAGCAAACTATATATAGATTACCGTTTCCAAATAACAACATGAAATCAACTATACGTTACATACAGTACATGCAATTCGGGTTTTGATTTTTGGGTTGATGAAATTAGTTACACATTTTTACAACATGCCCTGTGTACACTATTATAATAGTGTTGGAATTTGTTGCAAATATGTTGGGAATATGTTGGAAGTTTGTTGTAAAAACAGAGCGGGAAATTATTTTTTGGTGGGAAAATCATGGATGAATTCAAGGAGAGTACATGTGTTTTGGCTGCTTCTGCCACAGTTTATCTGTTCTTTCTTGGGTCCAAAACCCTTCCTGTTCTTCCTGTTCCATCTTAAAGGAGGCTGCCATTTTGTCCATATAGGGCTCGTCACATGATCACATGATCAATTAGATGTTGTAAAAATGTTGGAAAACTGGTTTTGCTCTGTGCACACTTAGCAACATTTTTACAACTAAACCAAAAACTTGCAACAAAAAATTGACCAGACAATTCTTTTTGCAACACATTTCCAACAATTCTCCAAAAATTTTTACGACATTATTTTCTCTGTATACACTTGGAAACATTTTTCCAACACGGCGTTGCAACAAGGAATGTTGGAGAAATGTTGTAAAAATGTTGGTAGTGTACACAGGCCTTTACTTACGAATTATCTCTGTCACAGATGACTGTCTTCAACGCGTGCATTGACTTCACGTGACGTTAGTCATTGGCTCAACGGCTCGTGCGTTGTTTTCATAAGAGTTAACTGCTTCGGGCAAAATGATGCCTTTTACTCATTTTAATACCCATTTACACTAAATAGGAAATTATTTTATAACTATAGATACTTCAAGCGTCTTTATTTATTTTTCTTATACTTTCAAAAAAATGTTTTTTTTGTCGGAAGAAAAAAGTTAATATTTTGCCGAATTAAGACGCATAGTTGTCATCTTTATCAGTGATACTAGCGGCCAAACGAATATTCACTGTGGTATCAGTTTGATTATGTACAGCAGTTCGTTTCGTGGTGTTATTTCTGTTTGGAGTCTCGGTTTTACCTGCCCACCCATCTAGCTAATGACGGGTTGTCGCGTCTTTTGAAAGAATGATTATTCCTTCGAAAACCAGATCATCCAATCAAATCCGAAACTTATTTTAATTGCCTCCAACTGTACAACAAGACCCTGCAAATTTTATTTACTATTATGTAGTATTGAAGATACATTCTCACGAAAGTATTTATCGAGTGGTTATTTTCAATAAAAGTATGACAATTTTGGTATATTATGGAAGTAAAAACATCCAATCTTATTAGAAAAATACTGGATTCCCTGAAAACACCCATAGAGCGCATACAGGTCAAAATGTAAGGGTTTCCCTGACCGACAACTCGATTGTCGGATTTAGTAAGTGCTTGATGTATATATTGATAACATCAGTTTCCGAAATAAAAACCACGGGAAAAGACGTGAGCAGTAAATAATCCGAGAATTAATTAGGCTTCGATATTTGTGACAACTGGACAGCGGTTAAAGACAAGATAGTCTTGTATATGACAATGAACTATCCTCCGGCGTCGCACAGGGGTATTCCCTCACGCATACAAGTTTAATCCAAATATCTAGTCACACAGTTTGTACGCGGGGAGGTATCTTTAACTATACTGTTTATGCGATCGCTATCAGGGTCATGGAATCGTGCACTGTATATATGTTTGGTGGGGCAGAGGGGTGCGCGGTGGTTCGGTGAGTAAGAATGAGTGAATGAATGAAATAGGGTTTAACGTCCTACTGTTATGCACTTAACCAGAGCTAATTGAAGACGGGCATACGCCATACAGTGTGCTATGAGGGGATTTTTGCCCGGGCAGCGGCGCTACGGCCTACTCTTATATCGAATTCCAACTGCCAAGGGATCTTTAACGTGCACTCCAATGTGTACATAGGACCTCGGTTTTTCGTCCCATCCGAACGACTAGGCAGCTGTCCTTGTCAGGCCCTCCTTCTGCATCACTGACAAGGGGAAATCACGTCGGAAAATCGAGATGAACTTTCTCGGCCAATGCAGGGATCGAACACCCGACCTCCAGGCTAGCGAACCAGCGCCTTATCCACTTAGCCAACATGATCCCCCGGTGAGTAAGATACTGGCTAACTAACCACGAGGTTATAGGTTCCATCCAGGGGGTGGTCAAGGAGGTTCCCAAGTTGTGCATGAGGGAAGATCTGGCAGAATCACTATCCGGTCGTTTGGATAAGACGAAAAACTAAGCCCCCGCGTACGCGATGGCGTGCACAAAAAGTTTGACTCCGAAATAAGCATAATAGGCGCGTGTCCAGAAACCGGTGCAGTTGTGATTAGAACACTAGGTTGCAGCTGACAATAGTTTTTAACGAAATTGCAAAAAAAGATGTCAGCTAATGGTATGTTTCAGATGATGTCCAAATATACAATGACGCTACAAGACAAGATTGATGGGGTTGTTCTGACCTCCTTCTTATTCACCATCGTTGTATTAATACTCTCGTATTGATCCAGATATTTTATTGTTCTGCACGCTCAGACCGAAATTATTTTCCAGTTGGTGGATTTCCAGGTTTTCAAATTGATGAGTCTCTATGAGCCATAAACATGTAATTTAAACGAGCTTCAAAGAAATCGTATAATGCGTAGAACTCTTGTTAAATCAAATCGAATGCTTGCTCTTTCTAAGAATAAATCCTACATTTTTTCGTAAATTTATTTGCATGAAGTGACAGTTTTTTGAGAAAACGGAGAAATGTGATAAGACAAGCATACCTAGGATCAACGAGGGTAAAAAACGAGATATTTCATGAAAAGAAAACGGGGAAATTAAATATGGATAGGGCAGAGATGTGATCTTTATTCTTGTGGGATATACCCGTGCAAGGATTTCAAAACACCCACGATTTTGTTGACCACACTATACATTTCTGTAATGCATAAAATACTGAATTAACCATGATGTCATTGTTGATTGGCACTCGAGTTTTTAATATGTAGATTTAATCTTTTAGTCCGCTTATTTTTCAAGTAGATGTCTATCCTGTAAAAAAAAAATGAAATGATAACTGACAATTGACAGCATAAAATACTGAATTACCATGATGTCATTGATGATTGGCAATCGAGTTTATAATATGTAGATTTAATCTTTTAGTCAATTTATTTTTCAAGTAGATGTTTGTCCAGTAAAAAAAAAATGAAATGATAACTGACAATTTGATTGACGTGTATAAATGTCATAACAGATTACCCGGTATAATGTTTACTTTGCCACCAGGTCTATGATATAATTGGACATGAAAACGATCCTAACAACTATTATACGAATCTTTTATATCATTCGCACCATAAAGATTAGTTCACAATTAAATAATTGTCTCATCAACAAGTCGTGTTGTTGACCCACCAAATGTGACCAAAGATATGTTTTTCCTTACCAGAAATAGAAGGGGAGACCGGGGCTAGTTCGATTTCGTTCGGGGCAAATAAAAACATCGGCGATATCTGGTGACTTGGAAACGGTTTCTAGTAATCGATCATTTTGAGTTGTCTTGAAATCAGTAAGTTCGTGCTACGTTAACATGGCGGTCGTTTGCTATTTATGTGGCAGACGAAAACCCGTGCTTTGCTGTCCTAAGTATTATTTACACTAGTTTTCTCTATTAAACTTACAATTAGCCGAGACTGATTATTCATCATTATGATACATACTTAGTAATGGGATGTTAGTATGCAAAGCCATTCCGTGCTCTTCGTTAGTTTATCATTCAAAATTCATGCTATTGACAAATTCGAACCGTAAATTCAAATAGCAAATCCAATTTAAAGTGGATTTAGAGTGCTTTTTGTAAAATGTGTTCCCACGTTGATTGTTATGACACGCATACGCATGACATATACATGGCATAACGGTTGATCCGAAGAGAACTGTAGATTATGGCTCTTGAATAACTAAAATAAATGGCTTTATTATTGGAGTGTTTGTATTGCTGTACTTTACACTATCCGTTTCTTTCTTTGTGTTTGTATTACATTTTTTTCTATTTGAAATTGATTCCTTTAATGTTCGCTGTATAGATTAGAGCATTGATTGTGGTTTACGAAAGGTAACTACATTCCCCTACAAAAATTGTCGAATGATAGTGGAAAAGGCATTTATTAGCTCTGTGTAGCTGTAGCGTTGTCTATTAATCTTTAAGGCAAGGACAAAGTGCCCTTAACAATTCTTTGGAGGGACTAAATTCCAGATCATAGTGTTATAAAGACAAGTAAAACGAATTTTGATCTAAAAAAACGAAACGAAATAGGATCTGTATTTTGACTACTATACCACACTAGGTGTAAGTGGACGTTAAACTCCAGATACGAACGAACGGACCTACATTTTAACCAGATGGCTTGCAAGACAAATTGAGAACAAATAAAAATCAAGTGCAATGTAAGTTTGCACTTTTCCATACCATAAAAGGAATTTGTTTACTACAAGTTTCTTAAGTACTAACGACCTCTCAGTTACCAATATATATTAATGACAAACTCTATTCTATGAAAAATACTTTTTATCATCATAATTAAAACACGGATTAGACTGTATTAAAGGTTTGACAACTGTATTATTTATACTAAATCATTGTTTGTACTGAACCATCCCAGGTGTTCAACCATGTGATCACGTTCCACTCACAGAACTAGTTCAATTTAAGTGGTTTTCCAGGTTAATTATACCTCACTTAATTAAAGATAACAAGTTGAACTGAACTTTAGTGTCTTTATAAGTTCAGAAAGGGTTTTGAATATAGAAGAACTTTTTTATATATATATTTATATACATAACAAATTGAACTGAAATCAAAGTGTGAGAGGGAGAGTGAAATGGGGTTTAACGTCCACTCAACACAACTAGGTCATTTCGGGACTAACATATGCTTTAATTTTTTATTTCAATAATTCGCTTGCGCGTAGGGGTCTTTAGCAGTGGGAGCAAACCGGAGTGCCCGGAGGAAACCCACGAGAGTGAGAAGGCGCCCCTATCTCCATGCCACATACGCTGACACCAGGGCCCGGTTCCTAGAAAATTCTTAAAGTAAGCACAAAGTCATACTTCACTTTTACTTACTAGAAAATTCTCAAGACCATTCTAACGTAAGCACAGGTCAAGTACAAGTCTAAGCACATTGTGACTGGTAAAGCTTACCATACACTGAGCCTATGATGCTCTTTAACGTCATAAAACAACTTTGGTATGCGAATTACGTCATAAATTTGTCGTCTGCTTCATTATGGTTGATTTGGATGCGTTTGACATGTCCCCTATAGGGCCTACACACATAATTATAAAATGTGCCAAAAGATATAAAAAAAAACGCAGACACATACAAACTAACTGAATAATTATTGTGAGAGCGCCTGATCTTAAAGTAGCCTGTGTGTTTTTAGCCTATTGTTTACTAATAGGCAAATAAATGAATTGGTTTCAGGGTAGGCCTATAGCCTAAAGGCCCTAGATGCGAAATTTTCTATAGAATTCTTAATTTCTTTTGGAGAAGGATTTTCTCTCTGTCTTGTAATTGTCTCTTTGGTATCAAAACGTGTCGGAAATGCCGTCGAATAAGTCTACGATCAGCCATCTTTTTGAAGCAGAAACAGACTTAAGGTTGGTAAGCAAGCCCTATACCTTGCTTGGGACTTGTGCTTAGATTGGCTATGTTTAAGAACGAAGTTGTGCTTAAGTTTTTTCTTGGAACGCATAATAACGTTCTTGTGCTCACAATGAAGTCTACTTAAAATCTAAGCACAAGGCCGTTCTTAAGAATTTTCTGGGAACACAAAATAAGGTAAGTTTACTTAAATGCAAAGTCGACTAAAATCTAAGCACAAGAACGTGCTTAAGAATTTTCTAGGAATCGGGCCCTGGGCTCAAAACCACAGCCACAAGCCAGAGGTGGCCGGCCAGCTAGAGGTCGAAGCGCGGCACTCTAGACCACTAGACCCTCCCAACCCCCTGTAATATGAAGAAATCCCTAGCGGGCTAAACTACTGTGAAGGTTAAATCTGTGACAGGAATATCAGTCTAAAAATAGTTAATTTTACATAGATATGGTGAACTGAAATACCATTACTTTTCCTATTTTTTCTCTTTTCTCGCTTCTTTTTCTTGACAGAATCTGTGAACAGCTTTTCGCCAATTTGCAACTTACGGTAATCGCCAGGATGACGTCATATACTAAGCTCATCGCTCTTTATGTTTCGTGAAATGTATATGACGGTCCTGTTTTAATCCGATTGAATCCAAACAAGGGGATCATCAGCTGGGGATGATATTTTGATTTCCAAATTAAATGTTTGAAAATCAATTTGTGTAGGATACAAATGAGATGGGTTTTTTTCAAATATGCAAATCACCCACATTTACTTTAAGGCAGTGATTCTCAACCAGTGTGCCGCGGCACACAGGTGTGCCGGGAGATTCTCCTAAGCAGTGCGTTCGGACAAAAAATGAAAAATTTATTTTTATCCAATTCGTCAAAAAAAAAAATCAAAAAAAAAATCTGCTCAACATAAAATGGGGGTCGGGGGTATTGGACCGGCCATGGAGCGATGACGATCATGTTGTATGTAGCCGGTGGTTTTAACGGGCCGCCAAGTCATCACTAGAGTCTGGAATGGGCTGGTATAATAGACTTTCTGGGCTGGGTGTGCTGGGTGTGGGCTGGAATTCGGAATCCTGCAATGGGCATTTCATCCGACAATTTCATCGGATTTACCCGACACTGTCGGCCTGTTTGTGGGAATACGTCAGAAACGTCTCCCAAATAAATTCAATTTAAAGGCCTCAGCAAGTTTAATCATAGCTGGTCTGCTGGCTGAATATGAGTGCGAGACACTTTCCTGAGTTTCCTGAGGCTGGTGTTAAACATTCCTTGACATTTTTATTAACTCGTTATTTTCAGAGATGAAATTACAGAGTTGGGATATCGGGAATTGTCTAAATTTGCGGGAAATGGCCTCCCATTTCCAAAAATTCAAAAATAAATTGTGTCCCGTACGCCTTTGCATGTCCGCTCCTCCGTCAAGGCCACCTGTTATACAGCCTTGACCCAGCGAAAGAACGTTATCTCAGTCCCCGTCCCCATAAATCAGATATGCCACCAAATCGCATATTTGGGGTTCATTTTTCAAAATTTCCCAGAGAGATTGCCACCGGAACCCTGTCCGGGCTCCGCGGTCAGTAAAAGGGTCCGTTCCGACACGGGAGCCTGGGCCGGTTTCAAGCCCCAATCCGCCCCTGATCCTAGGTGTGCCCACTAAGAACAATTCTCACAAAAGAAGCCAGCTATTTGACTAATAGTAATAAAATTCGAAACACTGTGATAAAGTAATTTATAGCTGTGTTTTTCTTTGTTGAGTTTGAGCCATTCTATGTATCTAACTGTGTCTACAGTTGTGTGCTGTCTATGATTTGCCATGTTTTTATTTGCCAGGTGTGCTTTTGGCAAAAAAGTTTGAGAACCACTGCTTTAAGGGATAATCAAATTGCGCATTGTTCGGTCGTTTAGGACTACAGGACATCATTCGGCAAACCTCGACAGATTCCGGTGCCCTATATCTAGACTCGGCTGTATAATGAAGTCCGCCATTTTGGAACTATTTTAAAGGACCCGGATAAACAAGGTTGCCCCCAGGAGATGGGTGCCAGTCAAGTCGTCCACAAGCGAAGTCGTCCACAACCGTTGGTGGAGTCGTCCACAAGGCATTGGTGATGTCGTCAACAACTATTAGTGATGTCGTCCACAACTAAATATGTTTATGAATTTGTTAATGAATTTGTTATTTATGGAATAAAACGATTTACTTTGTTGTTTATTTGCCGGGAGAAAGGGTGACCACGCAGAAAAAACTATACTAATTAAAAATACATCGTGTGGACGACTCCAAAAAACGTATTACAATTACGATATCCAGAAATTATTTACTTTGTTGTTTATTTACCGATAGAAAGGGTGACCACGCAGAAAAACTATACTATTTACAAATACATTATGTGTCCAGAAATTATACTAAGTCGTGTGGACGACTCCACCAACGGGTGTGGACAGCTTAACCAGATTTTGGGGCTTTTTTTGTAAAAGCGGAACGTTTTCCTGTTAGAGTAAATCGGTAGTCGATAAGCCGCATCGCAAATGTATGGTCGTAGGTACATATCAATGACTATCATACATCCGAGTCTGGATGAAGGTTACGGAGAGTACCGGAATCTGTCGAGGTTTGCCGAATGTACAGGACATAATACGAATCATAAAACTTAAAAATAGAAATTAAAAATTAAAAATAAAAAGTTCTACCCAATCGATGTTACCGAACTTGGCATCAAATTGAAGTTTACACTCGGAGGAACAGTTCTATGGGACCAATTGTGAAAATGTGAAATAGATTTTATTTCAGACCAGGTTACATAACGACCTATGCAATCTATTGATTTTCTGGAATTTGGCATTATTATTGGCACCATGAAAGAAAACTCCCGTACTTTTTTAAACACTACACTGTTAAAAAAATATCTGTTTTTAAAATACCTACTCTTTGTTATTTGAAGGAAATTATCAGTACTATCAAAGAAATATCTGTGCTTTGGGGTAAATAACTCGCATTTTTACCATAAAATCGGTTGTTTTCGATGCATTTCTGTATTTGGACAGAAACGTCTACATTACACGCATTTCAGTATATAAGCTGATAGAAGCTATTCATTAACAATATAAATCGTATCATCAAAAGACCTGTAATATTCCAGAATAACTTGTATATTAACGGCACTGTTCAGATATTTCACACAGTTATACTGTTGGGTTAGGTAACGCATGCGCGTCGCAGACTAAACGTATGGCGGTGAATGTTCAAACGTGCGATGACGATGTAGAATAAAGACTGGGGGAAATCAACAATAAGATGCGAAGGTAAGTCTTCCTAATAGTATGTATGTATGTATGAAGGCAAATCTACAGCATATGTAGACACGGAGTATTATTTAAAGACACTGTACTGTCTGTTCAGTTTGCTGTTTTGTTTATGTTTTAAATCTATGATCAATACACATAGTAGCCATGCAATGCAAATGTATGCTTGGTTGTGAATATGACATCGACCATGTAAACTATATTAAAGCGTAAGAAACGCACTGGTTCGGAGAATATGATGCTGTATTATTAACCATTAGCCAAACAAGCTGTCCGTGCTGACGACAATGACGAAGGTTCTAATTTGTTCAGTTTGAACTAACAACTAGGGCCCTGTGTGTCATTGACCGTACATGTGAAAGAACCTTAAGCCCTAAACGGTTATTTCCGCTGCCACGGCAAGCTGTTGTCAAGAGGTGAGAGAGGGAGGGGGGACAGAGAGAGAGATGGGGTTTAACGCCCACTCGACACAAACTAGGTCATTTCGGGACTAACATATGGTTTAATTTTATTTCAATAATCCGCTTGCGCGTAGGGGTCTTTAGCAGTGGGAGGAAACCCACGAGGTTGGACAGCCGACGCTACTCATTGCCACGAACAACCGGGGATTCGAAACAACTGGGGCCATGTGTGCCATCGACCGTACATGTTAAAGAACCTTAAGCCCTAAACAGTAACTTATATCCTCTGTCTTGGCAAGATGTGTCTGAGAGGATACTCCATGACATATGTAGGAAAGTTAACCCCCTTTGATTTCATGTCCGGTATGGGCTTCATTATTTTGTTTCCGGTTTGTATTGCAAGAAATGTAAAGCGGTTCAAGATTTCTTGCTCTTAATTTCTGTTCATTTTTAATATTTGTGTACATTCATGACAGAAAATTTGTAAATAAATTATTTTTTACAATGATTTTTTTGTTTTATATTTTTAAACAAATAATTATGTTAACAGACAATCTTCTGGTAGAAGCCCTATTTTAACAGGGAATAATACCGTAAAAAAACATTAAAATTATGGCAGCTGGTTTACTAGATTTTTTCTCTGTATATTTTCTGTTTAAGAAAAAAAGGAAAAAAAATTCTGGTAAACCAACTGCCAGAAGTTGTTCTGCTTACTAACAGAATTACTTCTTACAATATAGCTTAGCTATTAGCATGTCAAAAATTATTATATTCGAATCAGGCATGAAAACTTTTAAGATTTATGACGAAAATTAATCATTTTTAAGCCGATTTCAAAATTTAATATCTTTAAAACCACAAGCGACAAAAACTGATAAGTAATAACCTGTTCCATCATTCACGGTGTTTTCACACATGCAAGCTAAAGACAATACACGTTTCAATATTTTTAAATATGTTAGAATAATTAACTACCTAATTTACAAACTTGAAAAGGGTCGAGTTCTAATAGCTTTCCGGGTCAGATCGCAGATCCCTACCGCTTGCCCAAAACAAACTCCGTGACTCGGCGACCATTGAATCCACAGCACGATATCTGGCGTTTCCATCATGCTTTACCACGCTTATGGCGGCCTCGTCTTCTTACAGCATACAAAGAGGTTATGCCAGGGTGAGATGATGTTTGGAAGTAACACTAACATGCCAACTACATGTTCCGTAGGGTTGGGTAAGAGGTCCGATAATGTAGTTGACAGACCGAGAGGAGTGCGGTTAACGATGTAACTGCGTTCATGCAGAACTGCCCTATATACGAACGACACTAGCTCAGTGTGGGGGTATGGCCTAGTGGTCTTGAGTGCCGCGCATCGAACTCTGGCTGGCCGGCCACCTCTGGCTTGCGGCTGTGGTTTCGAGCCCTGGTGTGAGCGTATGTGGCATGGAGATAGGGGCGCCTTCTCAACTTCGTGGGTTTCATCCGGGCACTCCGGTTTCCTCCCACTGCTAAAGACCCCTACGCGTTGAGTGGACGTTAAACCTCATTTCTCTCTCTATCTATAATCATCTCGGCTGTTTCACCAAAAAGCAAGGTAATGAAATGGGGCCCGCTGCTGGGCTGGTAATTTTAAGCTATGTTGCACCCCTAAACAAAAGTTCGTTCGAAAAACACAATTTTGGGGCCGTTGTACATACGCACATGCAGCTTATAATTGGTCCAAATGAATGTTTTCTAATCCGAATAGTTGGATATCTTTCGATATTGTTGACATACAATATTGTTCATATCGACTTTACCACAAGATGCACAATTCTTAAGACGTTTCTTTATTATGTGCACAAATCTTAACAACTTTTGCATGTGTGAATTTAGATTTTCAGCCAGTTCGTGTTCGATAATCATGGGGTCACACTTAGTGCTAAACCCAGGATTAATTGTTTGAAAAAAATGTAGGCGGTGAGCCACATTCAAAATATTTATAAATGTGACATTTTTGGCTATCTGTAAGTGAAAAGAGTATTAAAGAAAATAAGTTACATACATAACCTAAATTTAACTTGAAGTCAGCGGTTAAATGAACTGTAGTTTGATTAACTGTTAAGTAAATTGGTAGTTACCTCCCCTGAGCTAAGGTTATAAATTCTCACTTCTCTTCTGGCTCAGAGTTAACAAAACATTCTCAGACCTAATTTAAGAATTTATTCAAAATTGTTCGCCTTATTTCAAGTAAAATACAGTCCTTTATAAAAATTTTGTTCTTTTAATGTATCAAATACACCAATAAGTTTTGTGTTTCCGGATAAAAGATGTTTCACATAAACACTGATTGAAAGTTGAGTAAATTTCAATGGCTGCATATGCAAAGCAACATGGTTTGGTTTGACCTGGGTATTGGCATATTTGTTTACCAGTCTTCGGTTTCCAGCTTTCAAGACCCCGGCTGTTCCTACCACCCGAACAACTATGCGCTCTTTTCTTTTTCTTCTCAGCCTTGCAGATGCCACCCATGTCAGCCATAACTGACCAAATGACCAAATGCACAATTTTTATGAACATAATTGGAAACTTATACATGTACTTTCTTAGCGAAGTTAGTCGAATATGACTTTAGTGATCACGCATAAGACCTTTCTGCAATCAGAATTTGTCCGATTAACTAATTATTTTATTAAGACAATCTAGTGATCTATTTACATGTATAACGTTTATTTTACAAGAATTATTTTAGTTATAAATAAATATATATTACAAGAAACAAAACACATCCGGTACCAATTTCAAAAAAAGCTTTTTTTTTAATAATATTTCATTCCATATTTATCACCTCTCACTTCATGTTTTATGTGTAATTACACTCTTAAGGGTTTAATGGATTTTTTACTTGATATCCCTCTTAGGCTCTATAAAGCGTGGTACTTCGCGCGTAGAATCTATTACTCCGCAATATTCCAGAACGCTTGAATAAAATAATGTTTAGCTTTTAGTAGCGTTCGAGAATACTAAATTATTATTGCGTAAATAAATTTTTAAAAAAAACAACATATCACACAGGAATTATTGCACTTATAATAACCCGGTTGGTTCATATAATAAATTACATGGTAGAATCAAGATAAGGACCCTGTGTTCCAGATATTTACTCCCGAAATATGACTGGCATGGATCATACGGCATGAACTCTGTTGCTAATCTTTGGCCTAGGAATTTTAAAACGAGTATGATTTATATCACCATTACTGAAAATAGAAATTCAAAGTGTATGAGAAATCGTGGAAGGCGCAGGGCTTTGCATTTGTTTCGTATGCATCAATTTTTAGTTTCCACCCAAGTCAGTTTTAATATAATTTGGGTTTTTTTTATCATTTTCACCCAAGTCAATTTTAATATAATTTGTTTTGTTTTTTACTATTTCCACCCAAGTCAATTTTAATTTTCAACCAAGTCATTTGAAATATTATTTCAATTCTGTTGAATTCCCACCCAGCGCGTGATGTCATCTCAATTAACCTCGTTTCAAATGTAATGTCTTATGTTTTATCTTAAATTAAAGATATATTTTTCTCATTCTATAATTACATGTATCAGATTGTAATATATTATGTTTTACCTTATATCAGAGATATTTTATACGCCCACATTTTCATGCGGACTTATATTGTCGTTACCCCTGTCCGTCCGGACGTTCATCCGCAATTTGTTTGTTGACAAGGTCACAATTCTTATCCGGTTTTGACGAGACTTAAAATATACGTTTATCTCCAAAAGATCTAGGTTCCTTTCGATATTGGCATGTATTGGATTGAAACTTCGTGGATTATGGCCCCTGATTGTACGAAAAGTCACTTACTTTTTTTAGCGTGTGTACACTCTAAGAGGTCACAATTATCATCTGATTTTGATGAAATTTGAAATGCATGTTTATAGCTCAATAAGATTGGTTCCTTTCGATATTCGCGCTTATCGGATCTTAACTTTCTGATCTTAAAAAAAAACAAAAAACGATTGAATATATCACCGTTACGCCCTAATGATGATGGAGTTCGAATATTCTGAAAATCTGATCGAAACTGCCGGACCAAACTTTGATGTAACTTAAAATATATATCCCAAATATCTCAGTCCATGTGGATATTCGCGCATTTCAGGCCATAACTTCCTGGATTATGGCCCTGGTTGAATGAAAAATAGCTCCATTTTTGCTTTTCTTAATACATCTCTTATCCCTTGCAAAATATGGGCGTATCTTGCTGGCAATCGCTGGTTCTCATGCTGTAATTAGCAGATTGTAATGAAATATGTTTTTCCTTATATTAAAGAAATATTTTTCTTATTCTGTAATTACAGGTATCAGATTGCAATAGACTATGTTTTACCTTATATCAAATAGATATTTTTCTCATAATTTTATTATCAGTTCTTGTTTAAATTATATTACTAGTGTAATAAAGATTTTTGATATTATAACATTATGTGAACAAAAGAAAGCCTGTAAATACATTTGATTTATAATTTATGGACTGAAACTATCACAAGATCTTTAGATCAAAGGCAATATATCTCGACTTTTATTAAATTTTCAGAAACCGGAGATTGAAATGAAAGAGTTATATTATAGTCCTAAAATGACCTAATTTGTGTCGACCGGATGTTACGCACCAAAATATTGATTCAAGTATCTTGCGAGAACTTCCCTGGGGAGATTTGATATATAGATATATTGGAAAGTGTAATAAACATTTTTTTATGAAAATATCCAGAAATTAAACTAAGAGGAAACACCAAATTCAGTTGAAGTGCCCCAATTCCAAGAAAAGAGACCCCCTGTGTCCTGTAAGAAAAGGGGCCCTTTGACTTCATGGCGAAGCTATGTGTTTGTTTTCACTTCAGTAGTAAGGCGCGTGACCATTCATTAGTGCACATAGGCAAGTTGTTTTTTGCCATCGGTAGCGTTGTCCAGAGCCTGGCGTTGTCTATGACGGATGCATGCTAATATCAATACCAGGTACACATTGGCGAGCATGTTTAAAAAAATTCAGTAGCCCAGTCGGAGGAGGACGTTAAACCCCCCACTTTATTTCAAGAGTACGTTTCACCGTCAGATCCCGACTAAGATTGTGTCTACCCCTGCACGTTTATTTTCCCAATGGCGGGAGAAAATTAGTGTTTTGGAAAACCAGGCTAATTGAGATGACATCACGCTCTGGGTGGAAATTCAACAGAATTGACATTATATTACAAATGACTTGGGTGAAAATTAAAATTGACTTGGGTGAAAATTATAAAAAAAACAATTAAATTACAAATGACATGGGTGGAAATTAAATTGACATGGGTGAAAATTATAAAAAAAAATTAAATTATATTAAAATTGACATGGGTGAAAATTATATAAAAAAAAAATTATATTAAAATTGACTTGGGTGAAATTTAAAAAAAATCAAATTATATTAAAATTAACTTGGGTGAAAATTATATAAAAAAAAAAATATATTATTTTTCATGTCCCTTATCAATCAGCCACCGTACTATGCAGTTTTTAGTTTCCATTTACTCTTAAAGGAGCCAAACCATTAACTCAGTATCACCCAGTCTTCGACATTGCAAACACGTATTGTTGGTATTGGTCAATTAAAATCAACATTGATGCTGTTACCGAAGTTGGGCTTCTGATAGTTCCTATTGGAACTGCTTTGAGTAGACCTTAAATAGCTGCAATATGAAAATACGAAAAATACCGCTCTTCTCCACCTCTGTTCTCAGGCTGTTTAAGAACCCTAACCCTCTATTTTTCACCATTATTCTTTATATTCCGCCAAAAGGAATCATTTCTTGCTATATTTGAGACAACATTGCAAAATTCTACTTGAAAATAGTTTGAATCATTATAAAAGTATGTCTGCTTTGGCTAGAAATGATTTCTTTGGCGAACAAAGTAGAATCAAGGTGACAAATAGTAGGTAAGGATTCCAAAATGGCCCTAGAATAGAGGCTGGGAAGAGCGGTATTATCATATTGCAGCTATATAGGGCCGGATAGGAACTGTAAGTGGACATCGCTCGCTTAAAGACAGATCCTAGAGGAAATAGGCTCCTAATACATATTTAAGACAAAATGAAAAAAATTAAAAGTGGTACACGTATCGTGTTCCAGAATATTTGATATCGCGGCTAAACATATCCCATATGGGAGGGCCGACTGCAATAACCAGACGCTATATTCAATTCAGACTTTACGTATTGATTAACATTACAGTAAAAACAGAAACTATTGAATGTAAATAAGTTTAATTAAATTCATATTATATTGTTATATGCGTTGCGATTCATTTGTGTCCATTTCTAGGCCCCAAAAAATAGCGATTTATCTCATTAAGACAGTTACACATTATCAGAACTTTAAAAGATGATATTACCTTTTATGTACATGTGAAGTGCGTGCTGGTGCAACCGATGTTATCACCTGATTATGCTGCATACCATTCTTAAATGGTTTTATCTTTTTCCTTTTCAGGTAGAGTATCACAAATATTACAGCTAGAATGATTAACAACACTCCCGATACTCCAATTAAAACAAAATGTACTGAAAGTAGTTCAGCCGCCGCGGATGATGCTGTAGCAGTCGCGTTCACAGTAAGGTTTGTTGTAGATGCTAGTGTAGTCGCGGTTGCTAGTGTAGTCGCCTGTGCTGTTGTGGTTTCTAGTGTGGTCGCCCGTGCTGTTTTAGTCTCTATTGTAGTCGCCTGTGCTGTTGTAGTTTCAAGTGTAGTCGGCTGTGCTGTTGTAGTTGTTGGTGTAGTCGCCTGGGCTGTTGTTGTTTCTAGTGGAGTCGCATGCGCTGTTGTAGTTGCAAGTGCAGTCGCTTGGGCTGTTGTGCTTTCAAGTGTAGTCGCCTGGGGTGTTGTAGTTTCTTGTGTAGTCGCCTGTGTTGTTGTAGTTCCTGGTGTAGTCGCCTGTGTTGTAGTGTCTACTGTGTCTGAAAAAAGATGTGAATTTGATATCCATTAACAATGACCTTTTAAAAGACGCCACCGTCCATACATGTATAAAATGCTTTAATGATTCAGCTAATTGTGAAGAAGCCATCACGAAAATTTTCGGAGGAAAAAAGGAATAAACTAAAGTAAAGCACGGAATCTGTGTCTATTATTATTAGCATGCATGTCATGTAAATAACAACAAAATCTTCGAAAACAACCAGCCATATTATTTAGCTTCTAAATGATACCAATAATCAATATATAATCTGAATAAAAAATATTGTTGGTTTTTTTTTTTAAAGTACATGTATTCACATTTCAAAATTCCAGGGGAGCCTACTGGAAACGGAACGGCTTCTATATTGTGCTCAGTGCGTTTGTGTGAATATGTGTCGGGGCACTAATAATTATTTACTATAATATTACCTCTTTGCGTTAATTCTGTTACTGTGGTATCTACCCGGTAAATAAACTTCCCGGGATCCTCAACATTACTCTTTGATACAATTGTCAACAATTCTTCACTCCCTGAATCGGGATAAAGAAACGAATCCGCCCCGTTTCCGGAATTAAAGCCCACCTAAAATATCAATAGATCAAAAGTTTAATCACAGTATGACAAATATTGATACCGTGTAAAAATAATACCTCCATAAATATTATTTATATTTTATCTACGGGCTGAATAATTTAACCGAATAACTTGTGTTTAATTATCGGCATTATAAAATCGTTCGAAGCATTTATTCATCGGAAAAAAAATAAATGAAATGAAATGGGATGTAACGCCCTTCTCTCCCTAAGTTCAGCTCCTACTGGTCTAATGAAAGTTTTTATGGTAACATTAAAGTAGTCAATTATATTTTTGTAAGATTGCCGCAAAGCTTTAAAAATTAGTATAGCCACCCAGAGAACCACTTCGTATATGTTTTACAAAAATGCTTAGTTCAAAAGTTTGTACATGCTTTTGTTAAGGAATGGTGCTTTATTTCATTCAAATAGTTATAACAGATCTAGATAAAAAAGATCTTAAAATCTTAAGAGGTTTGCGAAAACACTTTAATTTTAAGCTGCTATACCTCTGAAGAAATTAAAAAAAAACAACCACACCAACATGGAATAAGGGATAAAGAAAACCCAATAATAACCAGATTACTGTAATACAAGACCGTAGAAATATTTTTTAAAATGATATAATATTATTCACTGGTCTGTCCCCTCCCTAGCATAAAAATGTTTATTTTTAAAAATAATAATAATGCGGTAAATAAATGATTGCAAATAATATATCTGCAATAAGTATTCACTACTTCCTATTAAGATAAATTGTTTCTCTCAGTTATACTCAGATAATTCATTCAAGAAATTGGTTACACATTGTACATTGTACGATCGTAAGTAATCTGATACAAACATACATCAAAGCGTAGTAGATATTAAGATACATATAATACGAACACAAAGTGTTTTAGCTTTTTTAAAACATCAGGACCCTATTTCTCAAAACCTTAACAAAAGATAAAATCCAAATTTTAGTAGATACTTGAATTTTGATTGGCTAAGTTCTAAAATCAATCTAATATTATCCAATCAAAGTACTAAAATTCGGATTTTATCTTACTTAAAATTTCGTGAACGGGCCCCAGATCTTATTGTTTAATAAGGGAAAACAGTGTTATAGGTTTATAGCAATTCGTTTATAGCAATTCACATGTTATATGTATAGTGTGATTGTTCGAATTTTAGTGAGACAGAACCTTATTGAAATTTAGTGTGGTATTAACCCCTTTAAAAGTAAACACTTGACAAACTAGCAGAGATGCGGAAACTGTCTCGAACGTTTTTAGTGAATTTCCAAGTGTTTTAAACACCTGCAGGATCTTGCCGATACAAACGCTGTTCGATTTAATGCCACTGGCAGACTATCGCCATTGAAGAGACAACCACTGTCAAGATTGGTCGCATTATTTTTGTTACGTATTTTTTGTAAATCATTTTAGTGAAGCCTGTACCACAAAAGGCCCGGGACTGTACAGCGCAGTGGACGCTTACGGCTGGCCCCCGGATCCATTCACTTGATTTAATAATTGTTTATTTTTTTTGCAATGTCTATTTTCTGTCTTGTCCCCAGGTTTATCTTGTATATTTTTGATTTGCTTGTAGTGTGGTCCCCCTGCATTTACTATTAGAGCATTTTCCCTTTGTCAGCATCTTTCAGTTCCTACACATAATCGTTGTAATATTTTGGAATAAGTTATATCTAGAGACTGTTAAAATCTTATTCATAATGTAACTGTTTCAAATAATCTCATCTCTGATCATTTTCCAGTTCATTGGAATCTGCGTATTGGAAAGACTCCAGTTCAAACTAAAACACCCTCTTTTAGAAACTTCAAGAACTTTAATAACGGATGTTTTGTTAATGTAATAAGTACAACTTTTAATCGAAGAATTATTATTATTATTATTATGAACATTTTTATAGCGCACAATTCACTAGGTGCTCAAATGCGATTTACAAAATATTATGAATTGTCGCATTAGTTAATTATCAGAAAACAGTATCACAGATAAACAATATAATCATAAATTAACAACACATTATGCAGATATTATTAACAGTAAATTAAAATGAACAACAATAAAATAAAAGAATCGAAAACAGCCAAAATTATTTAAAAAATCAGAATCTGATAATCAATTTGAACTTGCATGTAAATTTTCAAACTTTTTTTTCAGAAAAAATTCTAAGAATTAGAACTAAAACCAACAGTATTAGCAGACGGTGGAAATCACAATTGCTATTCTCAAATCCCTCCGACTTTGTGTAGGTGTCAGACTGTCCGTGAGAATGATATTAAAAAAATATTGTTTTTTTTTTCTAAAACTACTTGATCCTTGGACCTTATTCGATCCAAATTCATAGTGGATGATCTTAATGTGTTTTTTTCCGGTTATTAAACATATCATCAATTCTGTTCTAAGTGAAAATTGTGTCCCTGATGTATTTAAACAAGCCATTGTTTTAACTTTGATCTAAAATCCCAGTTTTGACATAAATATTTAAAGAAACCAGTGAATGTGATCTACTTGTAATGCTGGATTTATTGGCAGCTTTCGACACTGTTGACCATATAATAATCCTAAATCGACCACAGAATGCGTTTGGAGTAAAAGAAAATGCTCTTGAACTTATTAATTCGTATCAAACAAAACAACACCAATCAGCTTTTATTGGTTATCACGCTTCACTCAAAAATATTCTTGCCTGTGGCGTTCCACAAGGATCAGTTCTGGGACTAATACGTTTTAGTCTTTATACACCATCCCTTGGAGACATACTACGTAAGCATGGCCTGTGTTAACAAATATACGCGACAATACTCAGATTTATCTATCATTTATTCAAACAGTCATTTTACTGATTTTACACATTTGACTGTTTATGTGTAGTTTTTTTTATATAATTTTTACAGTTTTTAGAAACCTTTTTTTGTTATTTTTATGACTGTTTTTTCATCATAAGTTGTATTTTTCTATATGGATGTTAAGCGCATCTAAACACTTCAGTGATATGTGCGGTATATAAATGTAATAAATAATAATAAATAAAGATAATACTGACTTCAAAGGTGCAGATATTTTAATTTATTTTTCATTATTCAGAAACTCACAAGCGTACATTTACAAGTCCCCTGTCTCGAGGACAGCATGACATATTTATTAATTGCACGTTTATCTTTTTCAAAAGTATCAAACCATAAAACTGATTATCAAAGAATTTGCTTGGCTCTGCTTTGCGTTAGCGGGAAATGTTAAACATTGTAACTCTGTCAGACAGACGGACAAATCCATTTTAATATAGTCCCGTGCTTTCTCGGAAGGCGGATGATAATTAAAGTATATATATGTATATCAGTTCCTTGTGTATGTCACAAAGACATATCCGTGAAATATTTACAGTTTACTGTTAGTTTGCATTAATATATAAACTGGGTTGGTTTTTTTTACCTGAGTACGAATAAAAACTGGTTCATCAGGGTAATCTGGGTCTGGGCTTTCATCAATCACCCAGGTCAATGTCTGATACTGGAACATAACTATAGATGTATTGCCGTCACTTGCCATTATAACTTGGAATGTATTACCCTGCACATAATAAATAAAACCTGTCATCTCCAGTCTTTTGTAAAAATAATTTAAAAAAGACAATGACATATTGCCGATCCCTGTTGAGCACCATAATTTGTAAATATTGTCGGTATACTAATTTGTGATCACGAAATCTGAAATATATGTATGCCGTGACAAAAACCAAATATATTACTGGGCTTAACCAAACCGATATCAGTTTATTTTGTTTATTTAACAAAAAGGTTGCAATGCGACACAGTTGTGTAATAATGTGCACGTGAACGATACATCATCACGTATTTCATGAAAAAATTATATTCCAACCATAAAAATGTTCAATGTGCTTACATTTCCTTCGCCTGTGTTGTTTCCGTAGGATTTAACACTGTCCCAGGTAGCAACAAAAACCCATTCAGGAGTATAATCAGAGTTTATTTCCTGATATTGTCTTATGTCACTAGTGATGTTGGATAAAGTCGTTGCATCAGTTCGAAGATTATAAAACACATCTCCACCATTTTGTACATTGATATCAGTACAATAAATACAAATGAATGGCTTTATGTTCCCTGTCCATGTTCCCTGTGCATCAAATATGTCCACTGGTGTAATAAAGCTAATAACCCCATCATCATTGATCTGAAAAAAAGAGAACATACTCTATGTTTGTTGAATCAAAGCGAAATATAACGAATTGCTTAAATCAGATTTGGTCATTGGGAGTTGCATCCCAGGTGTGTGGGGTTCGCGTAAACTATTTAAACTGTTAACAATGCGTTTTTGTATGTATGATGGACATCCCCTCTAAACACCACTGCCACAATTTTAGTTCAATCGAACCATTTTTAGAGTGTAGAAACAAATAAGAAATTTTAAGACAGAAAAATTAAAAAAAAGAATAATCATTTTCAGGCTATTTTTCAATTATGGGGCAGATTAATGAAACTGCATAAGGTAGCAGATATGGCTAGTGAGTATACATTGATGAACTTTCATTGGGAAGTTTTTGATATAGGGACTTATATTAGTGCTGCAAGGTTCCAAAATAGCTCAAATTAGGTATGTCAATTAATTAAGATTTTTATTGAAAAGGCATTGATCTAGAGTATTAAGAGCAAGAAGAAAAAATAGGGGACACTCGACCCGTTTAATAGTAAATAATCTCCATGTTTGTCCAAAAATAACGATTTTCATCAAAAATGACGAAAACAAACCCGCTTTATTTACACACTGAAAAGTGTAACAGGGTACTGAGAACCAAATTAACGTGGGTTCCAGTTCCATTAAGAACAAGCCATAATAAAACTAGAAATAAACAAATAAATATAAACGCATTATATACTTTCATCAAACAATTCACGTTTAAAAGATGTTCCATTATCAAAACTACAAATACTTATTACCAATAAGTATTTCAAATTAAAAGAAATGTCGCTATACTTTGCTATTTACTATCTATCTTGTTATCTATCTGTCTAATAAGTATATTATAATCATGAACATTGAGTTCACAATTACACCGTTCAAAATCTTAAACGATGAAGTTTAAAAAACTTAATTTACCGTAAATGCCAAAAGGGCTGTTCTTGGTAAATATAATTACTGGTAATCTATTTTTATTTTCAACATTTTATTAATTAGGCAATATAATCTCATTATCTAGAAGAAGAATGATGCATTTTTGAACAGCAAATCGTAAAAACTAAATAGTGTATTTTATACTAGCATAGTAGTCACATACATCTGTCTAAACTTGACAAACGAATCAAGGATTTCATAAAGACGAAAACAAATAGTATATGCGCGTAAGGCATCTATTGTCGTATACTCCTCCCAATGTTTCGTTTGATTAGACCTAATCACACCCAACACTGCCGTAATGACAGCAAATTGTTGTTCCAAATTATGACTGGTCAATAGACCGATTAACAACCAACCTAACGTTACACCATGATTCACGAAATTTATTGCGCCCAAATAATCAGTGCATAGCAGACTATTGCAGAAAAAATAATTGTGTTACAAATGAGGTTATCGAAACGGTTACAATGTAAACAATACTGTTTGGAGACGTACAGTACTTTAATCGCGAATAACGAGCAACGAACAAGGAACAACGAGCTAACTTCACGTCGCCTCGTTTGATTGATCGGGAAAATAAGACTCACTCCCTCAAAAACTCAAATATCATAATTTAAGCAAGCAATGACGACAGAGGTAGTTTTCAGGCCATTGTTTAATGAATATGCTTTATAGTTTTTTTCTCTCGGATAACTGTCGAGTAAACCGCATTTTATTTGTGGAAAAAGGCGGGAAAATTGACAGCTGGGTTCAACCGATCTCCGGAAGAATGTTCCGTAGTTTAAACGCATTCACTGAGAACGATCTGTATCAAAGCTGATTTTAATTTTTCCCCTGAGTAACACAACTGATGGAGGTTTGTTCGGCCAGAGGTTAGGGAACTTTTATTTTTATTTATTTTTATTTATAGGAGCGGATAAGTATATTTGAGGTAAGCCATTCACATACTGATACGTTAAAGGCAGACTTTTTAAGATGATTCTTTCATTTATTGGCAGCCAATGGAGTGATTTCAGAACATGAGTAACATTTTGGAACTCATGGATCACCTGTATCGGCCTTACATGGGGTTGCTGGAAGGCAGTTTCGTGGAGCATTATCGGGCCTATTAATCCAGGCAATGAATGATTTTATTGAAAAAATGATGTCAGAAATGAAGTCATTTTCTTCAAACATTAAATTTGATATGAAAGAAATCCGTACCAGTCATTTTTTAAAAAAAAACAACAAATATGAGTATTAGTAGTCCTCAACTTCCATTGTTAATAGAATTGTCCACAGCCCCGCAGTGGGTGAGGTGAGATATAGCATCATGAGGTTTATATGTTTTAGCATTTAGAAAAAACTACGTCTGAAATTAGGTCCCAATAGCCTTAAATGGTTTCCGAAAAATTTAATACCCATATATATTGAATAAGTAGACATTTTAATTCATAAAAAATAATCTAAAAAAATAAATGCTCCATTGGCAATTTATGGCAAATATTTGAATTTAGGGATTATTTTCTTAAAAAATACGTACTTTTTACTCTAAAGTGGTAATAGCTTGTTCTCTGTAACTACAAGGTTAGTTACGGATTTATGAGTTGGCATATTTGTCCGCCAGTCCGCTCAACCTTTCTTGTGCACACTATAGTTTTTGCTGTCTTTCTTCCTTTACTTTTTCTCGATTTCGAATTATCTCAAAGTTATTAAATCACATGAAAAGGATACATTACAGATTTCTTGGTAAATTTTTCAATGTGGTCGCATTATGACGATGATGATGATTATGATAGTTGTAACAGAATAGTTGACCATGAGAATTGTTATGCGCTGTAATAGGATATGCAGAAGAAAATAACTCTTTATGCTAATTTATGATCTGGCTCTCAATACATTGAATGGTTCCCAACAATTTAAACATATTGATGATGAACAAAAAGGTAAAACTATTAAAGATACATTCCCGTGTACGAACCAGGTGATTTGGTGATATAATTGGATTAAAAACATACTCAAACTAAATAATCAATCACAATTTTTCTCTAAATTGCTCTCAAAATACTGCTGTTTACTGGAAACACTAGAAGCTATGAAAAATCTATTTTAAGAGTCCATGTTTGTGACGTGTTGAAGGGAAGCAACTCGAGGGAGAATTCGTTGAATATATAAAAGACGATGTATTGCTGCTGCATACATACCTGGACGTTACATTGAGCGCTCCTTCTTACAATGACCTCATACAACCTGTGCGTGCATCCCTTGTCGTCACGCATGGGTGTTCACTAATCGTCGGGTTGTCAATTTGGGATCCAGTATTTTTATCGTAATTGCCATACTTTTATTGGAAATAACCACTCGATAAATATTTATCTGGGAACCCATCTTTAAACTACTTTAAAGAGCTTTTGTCTATAGCAATAATTCTAATATTTGTTTTTGTTACATATAATTCAATATTTGTGGTTAACATTTACCACATTATGTTGTATGTGAATTTAAAATAGATCCATATTTTTGTCATTCTTAGTTCTACAATTAATTCATGTAGGTACGTAAAGCTACATTTTACCTCATTTAACTACAATCATTTTTAGAGATGTTTAATATATTCAGTAAATAAAACCCAAATAATGCACGTATGCACAGCTACAACGATGGAAATGTTTTAAACCTATTTAACTATAATTATTTCTAGAGAAGTTTAATATATTCATTTAATAAAACCCAAAGGCCTACGTGATAAACATAAAACTTCTTGAAATATTAAGACATAATTCAAACAGCAATTAAACAGTAATAAAGTGATTATCTACGGTCAAGTTAATGTGATATGATATATCTTGTATACATCGCGTTAACCCCCCTATCATTATATCTATCTATCGTTCTAAAACAACGCCTTAACACGTCTCCTTTTTCAGTGCTAATGTATCTAAATTATATATATATATAAAGTGTCTAAACATACATATACATATAAATATTACTACATATGAATATAACTACTAACATTAGCAAAATAAAACAGTCAAGAATACCCAATGTAAAGAGTTTGTCCCAAAACTGATGTACAATTTATTCAGTTAGGTATGTCTTTTGATTTATTTACAATTGATAAAAGGGGAAAACAGTCGCGTTTTTACGAAAAACTGTCTCGATTTTAAATCGTTTAATTTCATTTAAAAAAATGAGTTATCGTATCGTCTAATGCTTGTTTTAGCAACACAGTTTTTATTTTAACTACTTCAACTGGTTCAATTTATCTGTGCAGCTAGAAACAATTACCAAAGAAGAAAAACATTTATCATAAATGTTCAATATCGCTATTTGATATACTGAAGATAATTTAGACTGGGAGTGATCAACACCATTGACAATCAATATAGATTTAAAGTCTAAAGAGTGTCAAGGGGGTTTTAAAACAAACAAAAGAACCCGAAAGTCAATTCGCTTTGATCTTGAAACCAAAATCCATTCCATGAAGATAATATATGACTAACTTTAGCCTACTCTTTCAACAAGAATTAGTAATCATCATACCAAAAGGATTTTCCTCTCAATGTTTTAACCATCCCGTAAAATCAAAGAGTGATCTATTCAAATAGAGTAAAATCAATAGAGTTTTTCCCATCAATAATTCCTATTTAGCAAGATTTATTCAAAACTGTAGTCTATATTGTACTATAAAAAAATCCAACAAAGTAATGTAACAAAGATTATGGTTTCTAGAGTTAGTGGACTATAGACTGACGGACAGGACGTGGGCGACATAAATATAAAAATGTGGAAGTATAAAACCTCAAGTTATAAACATCGACTTTGTAATTGCTATCATTTTATTTTTTTAATTTTTGTTTTGCGGGGGCTGGGGGGGGGGGGTGTAATAATATGGATAATTCAAAATATTAGTTAGGGCTTTTGCAAGTTTCATCAAACGTATAGTTCAGTTTAAGGCGCTCTTAATTGCTTAATAACCTGTAGTTCACAGTGTAATGTAAATACAAATGCTCAAGACAATTATAAAACTATACCGGTACTTACATATAATTTACTATATTGATTTCCATAGAATTCAAAAGGATCAACAGTAATTTCAGCAAAACGATTATCAATCTTTTCTAGTGTTTGATCTCCAGCGGATAAGCCGTATGGCAGCAACGATAACGTCCCACATTGTTTAAAACAGTCACTGATAATGAATATAACTATGATATTAATATCCAACTCTTGCATCTTAAATTTCATCTCTCACTTTCTTCTCATTTAACCGAAGGACAGACTCGTCTTTCAGGTGATACGCCCCATAAATTTCTATATTCATGTACCAGGTCGATAATTACCCTCACATTTCATTTGTGAGATCCTTTTTCTGCAATAAGAACACGCTTTATAAAAACCACAAAAACATTTATACCGGTAGATCATCCATTTAAATGGTATAATCAGTTTATTCATCAGAAAATCTGTGACACGCAGAGTAATATAATAATTCCGACCACTTAACCCAAATCATATTGTATCATAATACATGATTTCTCGTCATTTAACTTTGATTCTTGTCTTTTTGATCACATTGACGTTGAAACCACGGATGGTGGTACAGTATTTATATATTTATAAACGAAACATTTGAAGTGTTGGTATTAAGTTGCCACACTGTGTCTCACTGAGTTACATACTGGTTATATTAACAATAAGAAACTTCTCACTAACCGTGACTATTTTATTTCTAAAGCGTATCTCCATATTTTACAATTTCAACATAGCACAAAAACCATTAAAATTTTGAAATCCAGCTTATTATTTGAAAGTGCACTTCAAACAAAGAAAACCAATGAATCCGAGAACAGCAAAACAAAATCTTTTTAAAATTCAATATGGCATAACTCGTAAAATTTCTAAATGGTGGATATAATTTGAAAATATTTTGATGTGTACTCGAAAGAAATCAACACTTTTATCCTAGATTAAAATTGAAAACAGAGACAAAAAATATTTTACTTACTACTGGCTATTCCCCTTCTAAAATCTTTATATACATAATCTTGATAATTTCCAACTTGTCAGTTTACACAAAGCAGGGTTTAGAATAACTGATGTGCATTTCTCAATTTTAAAAGGACCACCGTCATTTCTCATTTATCAAGATATAAATTGCATGTATTTGTATTTATATGTGTTTACAAAAACTGGTTTGAAAGTGATGCCTTTTCCTATTTAAAACGAACAATAAAGTAATTAGGGTCGTAAAATAATGATAATAAATATTGACACTGTCTCGACCCCCCAGCATGCCACCCTGTCTATTTAAACTGCATGCAATATATCAACAATTTTGTAAATTACATGTACGTAGAAAACTGGTTTGTTACCGTCGGGTGCTGTTTCAATAATAAGCTCTTTTATGTCACTTCCAAAATGTGGATAAAATAAATTGTTCCAAAACACCACTGTTTGGATCGTCTCAAAGCCGTTAAATACCTGCAGCCTTTTCTGAGTATTCCTTCATTTCTGTATTTATTGACACTTCAATTGTGCATATATCAATGACTATGTCTATCTTCTTTTTATGTTTAGGGGTGCGGATCCACAGCTCTATTATTCTTACCCAAAGGAATGGAACTTGGGAGTTCATTATACTCACCTCAACTTTATATCATGATTTAAAACATCTAATCTTGAAATCTACCACTTGTATAGAGATCTAAAGAAAACCAACCGTTAACGCCTTTTCCTTTATGAGAAGCTTAACAATTAACGGTGGACAAAACAATTTTGAAACCATATTTAGGCTATAATTTATGTTTAAACATACTTGATAGCTCAATCAATAATGATGGGCATTTAATATGGAGCTAGCATGTATAAATATTACAAGGACGGCTCTGTAAATTATGTTTGTTTTCACACTTTCTTCCTACGCAACAGAAAAACGAATCAATGCAATATTAATAGCATTCATTTCAGATATTTTTTTTATTTGTATCTTTATAATATTGATAACAAGTTTATCCAATTATGAGGTACAAAAACACATAATGTCAACAACGGAGAATTCGACCGTACGTTTAAAGTGCTTTGATGTTACATATAAGCCTTTAAGCTAAATGGCGGTCGAAAAAGGCGTAAGTAAAAGATCCATTTTAAACATAAAAGGGTATATTTACAAAATAATAAAAATATATAGGAAGATCGACTTGGCCTGTAATGCACACCATTCTTACCCTCTTGTAGCTACCTAAAAGTGGTGATAGTTCATGAAACTATTCTACATTTTTTTGTATGTGATATATTATGGTAATGGTAGATTATGATAGATGAAAATTGAAAAATTACATTCAACCAAGCAATACAAAGTGTACGGTGGCTGTTAATATAAGTTTTTTTATTTTTTATAATTTTCACCCATGTCAATTTTAATTTCCACCCAAGTCAATTTTAATTTCCACCCAAGTCAATTTTAATATAATTTGGGTTTTTTTTATAATTTTCACCTAAGCCCATTTTAATTTCCACCCAAGACAATCTAAATATAATTTGTTTTTATTATATTTTTCACATAAGTCAATTTTAATTTTTAAAAAAATGGATACCAGAAGGCCATATTTTCAAGGTAAGATCACAACACAAATGCTGATTTAAATTCCAAAAAAGAAATCGTGTTTCAATGTCGAAGATTTTGGATGATATTGAGTTACGGTCTTAGCTACTTTAAAATAGATAGTATGTTGTAAAAAGAAATGAACTAACAACTTTGTATCCAAATTATAGGCCACTTTTAATTTCATTTGTTTCTTATAATTTTCACCTAAGTCAATTTTAATTTTCACCAAAGTCATTTGTAATTTAATTTGTTTTTTTATAATTTTCACACAAGTCAATTTTAATTTCCACCCAAGTCATTTGTAATTTAATTTCAATTCTGTTGAGTTTCCACCCAGCGCGTGATGTCATCTCAATTAGCCTCGTTTCCAATATAATGAATGATGTTTTATCTTATATTAAAGAGATATTTTTCTCATCCTATAATTACATGTATCAGATTGTAAAAGATGCTGTTTTACCTTATATCAAATACATACTTTTCTAATTCTATAATTACATGTATCAGATTGTAAAAGAAAATGTTTTACCTTATATCATTTTATTATCAGTTCTTGTTAAAAGTATACATGTCACCAGATTTATACTTTATGGATTGACATTATCACAAGATCTCTAGATCAAAGGCAAGACTTCTCGACTTTTTTAAATTTCAGAATTGAAAGGGGGACGAATAGTTAACGTGTATGCATTGCATCATAATTCAAGTGGCGTGGTTTCGATTTCCCGCGCTCGTACCTGGCAAGGAGTAGGGTTGTTCGTCCAGTACTCCAGTTTCCTTCCATTACTCAACACCAAGTATCTTGCGAGATCCTACCTGGGGAGATTTGTAATATAAATATATTGGAAAGTGTTTTTAACTTTTTTTTTTTTAAATATCCAAAAATTAAACTACGAGGAAACACCAAATTCAGTTGAAGTGCCCCAATTCCAAGAAAAGAGACCCCCTGTGTCCTGTAAGAAAAGAGTCCCTTTGACTTCACTTCATGGCAAAGCTATCTGTGTCTGTTTCAAGTAGTAAGGTCAAGAGCCATGAGGAAACACCAAATTGACATGGGTAAAAAATTATAATTGACTTGGGTGAAAATTATAAAAAAAACAAAACAAAACAAATTAAATTACAAATGACTTGGGTGGAAATTAAAATTGACTTGGGTGAAAATTATAAGAAACAAATGACATTTAAAGTGGCCTATAATTTGGATACAAAGTTGTAAGTTCATTTCTTTTTAGAACATACTATCTATTTTGAAGACCGTAACTCAATATCATCCAAAATCTTCGACATTGAAACACGATTTCTTTTTTGCAATTTAAATCAGCATTGGTGTTGTGATCTTACCTTGAATATATGGGCTTCTGATATCCAATATTTAAGACAAAATAAACATTTTACCATTGTTACACGAATCGTGTACCATAATGCGTTTCAGCTCCATTTGTAACAAGATGCTCAAAGAATGAATCTATCGACATATTCCACAAGTCATGTCAAACCGTGATGCCATATTCTTATTTGGGGAGCATGCGCAAAGTTGTTAGTTCATTTCTTTTTAGAACATACTATCTATTTTGAAGTAGCTAAGACCGTAACTCAATATCATTCAAAATCTTCGACATTGAAACACGATTTCTTTTTTGCAATTTAAATCAGCATTGGTGTTGTGATCTTACCTTGAATATATGGGCTTCTGATATCCAATATTTAAGACAAAATAAACATTTTACCATTGTTACACGAATCGTGTACCATAATGCGTTTCAGCTCCATTTGTAACAAGATGCTCAAAGAATGAATCTATCGACATATTCCACAAGTCATGTCAAACGGGGATGCCATATTCTTATTTGGGGAGCATGCGCAAAATAAATACTACTGGTGTTGACGAGAATTCAGTTGAAATTTTTGGCGTATTTCGGCGAACATAAAGGATGACAATTCACAGTTAAACGGAACCCAATTGTGCCAATTTCTAGGTCCAAAATATTAGCCATTTAGCTCCTTTAAATAGCTTCTAATTTCAGATCTGCACATTGAAGTGTTGTAGTGACGGTGGGGGAGTTTAGGAGCTCACCCCTAGAGAATTTGGAAAAATGGAAGGCTGTAGTAGATGCAATTTCCGAATATTTCGGTCCCTGGATCCCTAAATTCAGCTTAAGCAGAGGTGGTCTGCAATCTTGGCCCTTGGATTTATACTATACCAAACATGTCCCTTCATGCATGAAGAAATTAAAAACAATTCACAAAATCTAGGAAACGAGATCGGAGAAGATAACACTTTTTTCTAAAAGCTACAATTGTTCTGAATATGAGTGCATTATTATTGGTACACAAAAAGACTTCGTGAAATCTTTCAGTCAAATGGCCGTTTTGTCTGATATTATATATTTATCAACTGAATCTTAAGATTTCTTGTTTATTTTTTTAAAATGAAATATGAAGCAACCCGGGGCTATGTACTGATGCGGCTTCTTTGTACTGGTGCGGCTTCTTTGTAATTTAATGCAATTGTAATTATCAAAGAGATGTTTAAATCTACTTAGGTAACTATTAGTATAGGCTTACTGCTAAACGGCTTATAAGGACAAGAAAAGATATATCCTTCCATGGCTGCTTTATGTGAAACTCGAGATAAAAGTGTTTGATGGAATCCTTAAGTGTTCTATTTATTATTACAGACATACACCCTTGTATTACAACGTTTGAAAGCAAGTTCGTTCTTCAGATCAATTTATGAAACACAAATTGCTAAACGTGGTTTCCGAAAGCACTGTAACTAAGAAAACATAATAAAAGGTAATCAAAGCAGATCTCTGAAGTTCAAGGCCGCTTAAATACACTGTAGCAACCGGGTAGTTTCTAAATAAAGTGGCGTCCAGAATCCACACATAATATATACCCCGATAATGACAGATATTTAATAAATCCAAAATCAGTCACTTACTATTTTATAAATATGGTACCCGAAGCTCAAATTTATTCTCTAGTTTTGATATTTGGTTTCTCAGAACCCGAGTTGAATGAAATTGTTACTAATAAAGATATTAGTATTCCGGGTTTTAAAAACTTTCCAGCAAACATAGGAGGTTCCTGAGAGAAATATTAAAGGAACAGAAATGTTAGAAAGTTTCTGAAATACATGTCAAGAAATGGTTACTTTACCAACCTTTTGAATTTATATAACTTTTATCGTGACAAATCATACCTCTATCAATTAATGTTATTGATTACCCTATTGTGTTAAATAAGGAACATATCATTGTAATTTACGTCCATACTTAACGTACGTATGCAGATTATTTTTGACATTGAGTAAATCAAGTACCCATATATAACCTATCGCTCATTGAGGCGTTTCAATATTAATAATTATATAAGTGGCTGAATATTTACGTTTTGACTGATCCGAATGAAACTATAGATTTAACGCTTTAAGAATATTGCCAAACCACCGTGGTTAAGTTAACCGGTAAGCAGTGAAATACTTAATTTGATTATAAATGGAAAGGTAAACACGTTACGTATATTTACTATTGAAATTTGGTCGAATCTAAAACCCGATAGTCACAACATATTTATTATAAAACATTTAAATACATACATGTATAATTTTATTTCGGGAAACAATCTTATGTTGAAATTTCAGTTTGTCCTTCAAACTAATCTTGCCTTGCTGCGTTAAGAGATATAACTGAGAAAATGTATTATGCATTGAAAAACAGCCAAAATGAAAATGTAAGAATTGTGTATATGATAATAATAGTCCATTCATATTGCGCAATATACATGATATTTGATTTCTCAGAACCCGAGATGGGCTGTGTCATTTGTCAGTAGTGTACCCCTCACAAGTAAGGTAAAAAAAAAGGTAAAAAAAGTATGCCTATAGGACTCCTCACAGTGGAAGCACTGTACCTGCAATACTTACATCTATGGACAAGGCGGTAATTCAGAGGAAAGTATACTATTTTGCCAGATTACAATATTTTGCCTATACCGTTTTTCTTGGGGGGGGGGGGGGGGTAGGACTTCTTGTTTTGTCTAATGGTTTGGATTGTTCGTACTTGTTTTTTATTTTATTTCTATAAATTTTTACCAAGTGTTATTAATTTCTGACATCTTACTTACGTGAAAGAAAGCTACGTGCACATTAATGGTTAATTATATCATTGAAAACAACTCTAATATGGAGTACCACAAGGCTCAATCCTTGGTCCCCTCTTCTTTTTGGTATATTTATAAATGACCATACCAGTCTATACATGTAATAATGATATTGATGCTATATTCAATCTTCAGTCTTATACTGATGAAATAATTTAATGGTGCAAATCGGACTCTAAACTAGGGCCATGTTAGTATGCACCCAACAAAGGTGTAAATATACCAATACACATTTTTCTATTAATGTTAATGACCCCAAATTTAAAGTTGTTAAAACTTTCAAATTACCTGGTGCTCTGTTAAATAACCCTTAAATTTAATAACCATATTATGGAATTTGTCGAAATATATTAGAAGGGAACGTTTTTAACTCCAAAAAATTAAAACAGGTTTCCCTATATATTTTTGCGCTCTATGAAACACCAAAAAAAACCTTCTGAATTTCTGCCTAATTTTCACAAATCTCTAATTATTGTAGATTTTCAAAAACGTTAACTCTATTGTAATTTGACTTTTCTATTTAATTTTTTCGTGGAACTAGTCACCCATTCCAATCAAATATTATTTCTTGCAATAAAATAAACTTAAATGTATTGCTTCCTCACTTACAAAGGATCAATATTACGGAATAAATGACTTTAGATATTTTGTTAGTTGTCAATATGTATTGGGATGGTTGTGTGTGATTATATGACTATACCAGCGATCAATCATATTTATCTACATATTACTTGAAAAAAGAGCCTGTAGTTTTGAACGGTTTCTGACAAATTTGGTGGAAAGCGTTGAGGTAATGAGAGGGTGAACCCTATCGATATTAATCGTTTTGTGACTTTCCGTTCGAGAGTTAATCAATATATAAGTTTTCTTTTCGGATAACCTGTAGTTGATATAAAGCCGCTGTGTTGGCCTTTGAGTGGCTATTTTGCTAGAATTTAAAGGCTTGTTACAAGATTTGGTCACTGTGAAATATTTAATGTTGATTTTAAGCACCACTCATGAAATTAACGACACATATATCATTGTAATATTAATTTTAAAATTGTTACGCTTTCGATCAACAGTTATATAAACCGAAAATGAATGTAATTAATTATTTACAATTTTTTCTCTAATTTCGCCATAGATAACAGCAACATTATGAAAGATTGATTAAGGTTAGCCTGCTAATCGAGCCTCAATTTGGCCACAGTTGGAATATCAATAAATACCTCTTTAAGAAATCATAAACAATTAAGGAATTTTAAAGGTTTATAGTAAAAACAAATTGAGATCATTTTTGGGAAAAAAATTTAAAGTTGTTATATTTAATGCGATATTTTAATATTTCAGTTGTGTTCTGCATATGCATTTAGATCAATGTCGTCTTTCGGTATTAATTGAAGTTACCATCTAATATAATCTGTAATTGCGACGATTTATTTGGTATATTAATGTATACAGTTATGTTTGGTTGATCAACTTAGCCCAGGAAATACATTTCCATGGTAGACCTAATATTTTAAAAGTAGTTTTATATATGTTTACTGTAGACCTCTTTCCTTTAATATTATAGAGTTCAGAGCATTAAACCATGTGTATAACACCTTACGCGTAAGATAAGATTACCAAAACATGCCCCCCTTGCTACAATCCATGATTGACTTTCAGAAATGCGAAAAGGGGTTTGTTTATAGAAATTATACGAAATTGGGTGGGACTGGATCACAATGAATTAGTTTCATCTGAGATTTTGCTTGTAAATAATGATACGAATTAAAGATTGCCGGGAGGTATTTTGCTATTTTTTTTTACAGTTGTTGATAGTACAATGTAATCTGTTAAATCGCATAATGGTGTTTGTAATAAGATTCTGTACCTCATTATGACGGCCATTTAAGGTTTATAGTAAAAACAAATTGAGATCATTTTTGGGAAAAAAATTTAAAGTTGTTATATTTAATGCGATATTTTAATATTTCAGTTGTGTTCTGCATATGCATTTAGATCAATGTCGTCTTTCGGTATTAATTGAAGTTACCATCTAATATAATCTGTAATTGCGACGATTTATTTGGTATATTAATGTATACAGTTATGTTTGGTTGATCAACTTAGCCCAGGAAATACATTTCCATGGTAGACCTAATATTTTAAAAGTAGTTTTATATATGTTTACTGTAGACCTCTTTCCTTTAATATTATAGAGTTCAGAGCATTAAACCATGTGTATAACACCTTACGCGTAAGATAAGATTACCAAAACATGCCCCCCTTGCTACAATCCATGATTGACTTTCAGAAATGCGAAAAGGGGTTTGTTTATAGAAATTATACGAAATTGGGTGGGACTGGATCACAATGAATTAGTTTCATCTGAGATTTTGCTTGTAAATAATGATACGAATTAAAGATTGCCGGGAGGTATTTTGCTATTTTTTTTTACAGTTGTTGATAGTACAATGTAATCTGTTAAATCGCATAATGGTGTTTGTAATAAGATTCTGTACCTCATTATGACGGCCACCCAAGGTTGATTGTCATGCGTTTATTTTAAAGATCAGATACAATGTACACAAATGCATAAGATTACACCAATCGTAAGTCTGTGAATTATTTTAATTTGAAACCATTAAAACTCTATAATGGTTACTGGATAATATGTCACTATAACCTATTCTGTCCAAAATATCACCAAATCTCATATAAGTTAATTTTAAAGAATTGTATTTGACATAGTGAATATTGAAATGGATATCATCAGAGCTCGCAAATAATTTCAAATTTCGATGAGAATTCCAGTTTTTGCCTCTTATTGTAAATGATAAACAAGACTGTTGGCATATGGCAAATTGGTACTTGTTGATGAAAGTAGTCTTACGGTTTTCCATCGACCCTTTTCAGTAGAAAGTGTTTCTCTGGTTTCTCTAAGCAAATGTGTGTCAATTTCTACTCATATGTCTTTATTAATGACAAACGGTATGCCACCTGATACAACAGGCCTAGTGAATTACCCATATAGTCACCGATATGTAACTTTATGGCTTTCATAATAAATACCCAAGTTCACGAATATACTAGTATGTACGCACTTGCCCAAATGGATATTATTATAATCTAGAAGAGGCTGTGGACATAAAGGCCCACTTTCAAAAGTATAAATACAATATGAGATTTCTTTGATGTTTATGTTTAAGGCTAGGTTTAAAGCTTTCACTTGCGTTGTGTCCCTATGGTTGCGGCCATAAATGTACCGAATGGTTGATGTTTACTTCGTTACATTCAACCGGATGACTTGTTTATTATTGTGTAAGAAGAAGGGACCCAGATCAAATTCCATTCTTCTAGACTTACAGATTATTTTGATAAAGTGGCTACAAGCTTACATTTTACCAGTATATTTGCATTTTGGAATGAATTGTATTATGTTAAAACTTTTAAGAAGATTTAAAATATGGCCTCCGTAATTATTTGCGTGGTGATAAAATATTCAAATATTTAACCCAACGACCTAATTTGATTTTATCTAAAAGTAAGGAGATATTACATGTAGAGTTACATGTAATCAGAGATAGTAATATTAGGTGATTGTGAGTCTAGATAAAAGTCTCAAGTTGCTCAATTCAGAATAATTCAGTAAAATCTTTAACGTTACCTCGAACACACTTACGATACGATGGAAATCGTAGTCATATTAGTTGCAACAAGCTGTCTGTGTAAATACCCCAATACCCGTTACTAGTTAACACATTTGGGATACTAAGACTACGAGCGCAAACATTGTTTTCATTTTAGTTTAATTTAAAAATGGCTAATGCAGGAAAGTTTCTTTGAATTGCGAATATGGTTTTAGAGAATGGATTTTACAAAATTGATAGGTTTTTTACAAAGTCATTTTATAATAACTGTTACAAAAAATTAAAAATGGTAGCAAGTATAAAAACAGTTTTGTAATAGGCCTATATATTATGCTCTGTATAAACTATTATAAACTATAGTCTAAAAAAGCAGCTTTCGTACAATCAGGGGCCATAATGCAGAATGTTACGGTCCGACATTCGGCATTATCGAGAGGAACCAAGGAAAATCGGACAAAGATTGTCACCTGTTATAACTGTTTTATTCAAGATCAAATGCCTTACGGCGTATAGATACAAAAATATACATTACATTGATGGCACGGTTATACAGAGTCATTGAGAACAACAATAATAAAATAATCAGTTACCGAACAGTAATTAAACTAGCATTAAACAAATAAAAATTTACTTAGATTATTCAATTTCTTTACCTTGTTTGATGCTAACAACTGTATGAGATTTAATACCGAAGGTCTTACAAAATAATATAAGTTGCGTGTCCACAAAAAAATTGCGGACGGGCCGACAGGGGCGACGACAATATACATAAAAATGTGGGCGTGTAATATAAACGACAAAGTTACATTGTTAAACAAAACAGAAAAACATAACTGTAAAAAAATCTTTGATCGGCGTCTGTGTAACGGGTATACATGTAGATTAAATTACCCTTCTTTATGGTTACACGAGCTACCCTATATTTTTAAGGCAAAATCGCCGACCCTAAATTTTTCTTTCATTTACCAGCCCTTTTTCTCGGTCTTGGCGTGATTTTCCCAAGACATTGAAATTCCCGTATTATTTTGAAGAGCGTTACTCTGTAATGCTAGAAAATAAACATATTCGGTCCATGATTCATGATAATACAAACACCGCAAACAAAGATAGGGCCTATAATAAAAAATATTCTTACCACAAAACCCTATTTATATTGGCCGTATAACTGTAAACACTGAACACGTGTATATTTTTATTTTATTTTTTGCGTAAACACAATTTCAATTTATTCGCGGGTAAAGTGGAATCCCATGGGTTTATATTTTGGCTTCAAATATTATAGTGAATTGAATCGCAATGTGATCTCATTAATTCAAAATAAAAATTGACGTCAAACAGGGTGTAGGGGGTTTCTCTTTAAAAAGCTTAGTGTGTATGCCTGCCAACGTAATTTGGATACAATGATGGCATCATGCATTGTCAACTGTCAATGTTCCTTAACAGGAACCTTGCAAACCCTGGCTCCTCCTAAAAAAAATCCTAGATTCGCCCGTGTTATTGAAAGCAGTAACGGTCAGGTCGTCTTCTTAATCTTGCTTAAAATACAGATGTGACGTCATCAGTGTTGGCGTACCTTTATTTCAAACAATCGTACGGGCAATGTGCCAAGCGTACATTATTTATACTTGCAAAGCACGTGCGAGTGTCTGTATTTTAAGTTGTTTAATTGTGTCGAGCTTATGACATTGCATATTATATTGAAACAACAGATCGAGTTGTTACAATATTATAACTCAATGTCTGGCTCTCGACCATTAAACCACACAATGCATCTTTTATTGTCGAGAACAAGACATTAGGCAATATATTGTTACTGCACGGTGACGTTAGTCCGGGTATTGATTCAATGTGTTACGTAATGTCTAGCGCGAGACCTTTAAACAACAGCACAAACAAACATAGGAGGCTGGCACTGCAGGCAGGATACGCCCACATTTTCAAGAGATGGATAGAGAACAAGCAATACCGAAAGTGATTTTTCCTACAATCAAAGGCCGTAATTCATAAAGTTACAATTTGATATGCGCAAATATCGAAAAGAATCAAGATCTTTAGGTTATAAACATGCATTTTTAGTTTCATCAAAATTGAAATTTTGTCTGGCAATTATGGTCCGATTTTAAAAAATACGAACTCAACCTTCCGTAGGAGTTACCGGTGATAGAGTCAAATAAATTTTTTTTAAATCGAATAATAATCCTGACTTCCAGAGGGACCATAGGGGATTTTTCGGACAATCAGGGGCCATAATTCAGGAAGTTATGATCTGATATGTGCAAATAACGAAAGGAACCAGGATCTTTGGGTTATAACCATTAATTTCAAGTTTCATCAAAATCGAATCAAAATTGTGACCTCTACAGGGTCCACAACCTTGATATACCATAAAACAGTATTCGCGTACAAACAGCGGCCATTTTGTATGGCAATTGTAGTCCTATTTTCCCTAAATTTGAACTCAACCTTCCTTAACCTGTAACGATGATATAATGAAACGATTTTTCAAATCGGAAAATAATTGTGACCTCAAGAGGGACCACAAGCTAATTTAAGGCGATTTTGCGTATAATCAGTGGCCATAATTCAGGAAGGTACGATCCGAGATGCGCAAATATCGAAAGGAACCAAGATCTTTGGGTTATAACCATGCGTTTCAAGTTTTATCAAAATCAATGCAAAATTGGGACCTTTACAGGGTCCACAACCTTGATATACCATTTTTTAACAGTATTCGCGTACAAACGGCGGCCATTTTGTATGGCAATTTTGGTCCGATTTTCCGAAATTCGAACTCAACCTTCGTTAGGGTGTAATGGTGATATGATCAAACGGTTCTTCAAATCGGATAATAATTGTGACCTCCAGAGGGACCACAAGCTAAAATAGGTGATTTTTCGGACAATCAGGAGCCATAATTCAGGAAATTGCATGTCAAGTTTCATCAAAATCGGTTCAAAATTGAGACCTCTATAGGGTCCACAAGCTAAAAACGTGATTTGTCTTACAATCAGGGGCCATAATCCGGACGGACAGGGGTGACGACATAATACGTCTACATGAAAATGTGGGCGTATAAAAACCTAGAAACTATCCCGTATATGTGCATTCAAAGAAATTCACACGCGAGTCCATTATTTCAATACTGTATGATTGGCACGATGCGCGTTCCATTTTTTTGAAATAACTATATTTAAATGATTTACATACACACGTAGTCTGTGATTAAATAGGACATAGATTAAATGAAATGTCTTTCTATAATACTAATGACATAGATTAAATAAAATGTCATTCTACAATACTATTGATTTTGTCTTTGGAAACAATTAATTAAGATTTGTGTCACAGAAGGGGGCACATCAAGTGCTGCTTTCCTTGGTGACTATCTGTACTAAAGTATGGCTAATCCAAACTTAAGTACACATAAAATGTGTCCAAGCAACATTTAAAGAAAAGATGTAGGACCCCATTTGATCTAATAATATGGTCGTTTTCAGGCAGCTTTGCATTTTGTTACAATACTTGTTGATGGTGTGCATGCACGAAGTATGGTATGTTTTGGTATTTCATAGATTATTTCACACTTGTTACGAAATTTATGACCACACACCTGTCACAACCCTGATGATTCTTGTTACAGGTATATCAGTTTCATGTATTCCGTCACAATTAAATAAAGTCGGTAACAGATATAATCTTTCAATACGTCTGACAACCGGCGCCAGCTTATTATCAGACCTAAGTGATTCAGGGGCATGTTATTACATAGTTAATATTCTTTTATACGAAATAAATGTTTCGCGTACAATAAAAATCGCGGAGCGTGCATACTATGACGATTATTCAATGCTTACGAGTTCATTCACCGTTTCTATTTAAACCACCTTTACATAAAAATAACTATAAAATATCCTTATGACAATAATTAATCTAGCTGATTATTTAACTGAAACACTATATAAAACTAGTCTTGCGAAGATTAACTTGAGTTTAGTAAGACAGTATTATTTCCTCTCTGATTTTACCCACCCTTGCAATGTAGATCTGAACGTCAAAGAGAAATAATGGTCAAATAGAAATGAGGGTTAACAGTGTTGTCTTTTTTTTTAAACAAAAATTTAAAAAACAACGCCCAGACCCAGTAAACGATGGTTTGGAAAAATCGCCGACTTGGGTACATGTATGTCTGCTCAAACAATCGTTCTTTTACAGTCCTTTCTCTCCTCCAACGAAAACCTTTGATACACCAGACTCATAAAGAATATGCCTTGGTAAATAAAGATGCCTTGGTAAAAATGTCTTGTAGGTGCCGACACAACTGCCATTACAATTATTGTAGCAGAACCAATTCCAGGGAAGGTTATTATTGTTTCTAAAATATCCCGGCTTCTTAGAGGGATATTTAAAGTTCTGTCATTGTCCGATTTATTTCCAATTAAAAAGTACATATAACTTTTTCTCCGCAATTTCGGTAACCAATCAGATTAGACTGACATTCCGGAATAAGTATATATACGAGATACTTTGTTGTTCAATAAACCTTAACACTGATAACATTTACCAAATGGAGGAAATACATAGCACATTTCTGATTACTGTGTATCGTGTGAAAACATCATGTATATTAACATTTCCAGTACAAGGGGTATTATAGGGTGTAAATTGCGCTAACGCCTACCTAGCCTTTTCTAAAACTCAATTTCCTCATTAGATCTCCAGATCTAATTAATTTGGATATTGCTATACATACGATGGACATTTTGCTACCTGTACAACCAAATCGAATGATATGCACTTTCGGAGAAAGTTGGGCGGAAATGCCCAATGAATCAAAAAAGCAAAAAACTGGGAGTGGGGTTCGATTGATAAGCAAACCTAAACAAAACAGTGCATTTGTTGGTTCAAGTACGGATTTCTGTATTCCTACAGCAGTAGCCAATCGGCTAACAATCTGACAAACTGTATATGCTGCTATTCTTGCCATTCCAGCTTGGTATCTAAGCGCAAAGTTGCGTACAGTTTGCCAAAAAAACCCGACCGTCAATATATACACAAAGAAAAAAGTTAAGCACCCCCTAACATTTGTGATGATTTCTCTCTGCGATTATTGAAATAGTTAAACCAGGTACAATTATGGGAAGTGTGGTGTTTGCGCGATACTTTGTAACTAGTGACGCGTGACAATCGCACCTGCATCGTGTTTAACATGCACGTGCAACATGCTACCCTCAAGGATCACAAGACGCAGTATGATCCAACTGTATTTGTGAGTATTTAACGTCACCTGAAACGGCCATTTAAGCATAATTATTAAACATGGCACGGATACGATTGTCAGTGGAGATCAGGAATCAGATTATTGGTATGCATTCTGCAGACATTACTTTTAGGCGATAGGACGAAGTATGGGCTATCATTACACTGCTGTTAGCAGTTTAGTCTGGAAGCATGTGCAGACCGGAAGTCCAATGGACCGTCCAAGGTCTGGAAGACCTCCTGTCACGTCTACAGACCGGCAACTGCTATGACATACAAGCCGATATCCTTTCCTCAGCTGAAAAGACTGTGGTTACCCAATCGACTCATCAGCACCAGAACGGCTAGAAATCACCCAAAAGCGGCAGGACTGAACGCAAGAAGAGTAATTAAACGGTCCCTTGTTGAGAGGCCACCATAAACGGGCACATTTGGTATAGTGTTTGGCCAGACGACACTGGAATTTGAGGATCTGGAGGAAAATTCAGTGGTCGGACGAAAGTCGCTTCATGCTTCGAGTTACTGATAGACGTACATGTGTTTGGGGACATAAGAACACAGCTTATACTCCCAGGACCTTTTGGAGTGGGGATGCCTGTCTCATGGCTTCAAGCTGGATTCGGTCACCACCAGGAGCAACTTAACGGGAGCTCAATACATCAGGGACGTCCTACACTCAGTCGCTGTCCCTCATTTCGATAACCATTCACTTGGCTACACGACCTCAGTACATAGACGACAACGCCAGGCCTCACCGATCACGTGCCGTAGTGAATTACACGAGATCAACGCAGAAATAACTCTACCCTGGCCAGCATTAAGCCCAGATCTAAACCCCTAAAGCATCTTTGGGAACCCCCCAGTACAGAACTTACATCAGTTGGAGGCAGCTCTGCACGCCGATTGAATGTTGTTGAACATGTACACTTTTGTCTCCAATATCAATGCCAATGCCCTTTCTTTGATTTGAAACTCCATACTTTTGAGGGCTCTGTTTAATAGTGAAAACAGTACCTGTATTAACATGACGTAATCGATATTAAATTATAATCACAGCTAGCCATTGTTGCGTTTCTGTCTTGCAGATGGTTGCTCTATCAGATGACATTTGAATTTCAGAGTAGGTTAGCGTCATTGCGGACCTAACATGTTTTTGACTTTCGGCATTGTGAAAATATCAGGGGCTGCTTAACTTTTTCTTTGTGTAGATATTAAATTTGAAATACCCAAACCCTGCAGATAAAAAGCTATTGCTAAATTCAATAAATGATAAATATAACCGAAATTTCTCCTTTGCATCATACACCCCTTTCCAAGAAAAAAAAACAAAATTAAAATTATGATTATACCCTGATTTATCATCAAATTTTGTGAATATATTTTTTTAGTGAATATTCGTGGTAGTTCCACAAAGCATATTACGTTTAAACGGGGTACCCCTTGACCAACAATTAATAGATCGCAATTCTAAACAAATACTGGGTTTTGTGGGATAAACTGTCAAAAGGTGATGCAACGTGTCGTCTATCTAAGCGTTCGTCGTGAATACTCGCAACAGCCTATGTCTGTAATCGATTTGGTATTTCTTTTGGAAAGAAATCATTAAATCGTTCACAAATCTCGGCACGCGTAAAATGCATCGAAGGTAGGGAACAACAACCTTAAAACTTTCCTTTTAAAACATGTTTACCATTCTTAATATCAAGGATATCTAATCCACGCTTTTGGGTTATTTTCTCCCATTCAGGTACACACTTCTGGATTTGGCCAGCTTTAAAGCTCTTTAAATTCCGCAATGGTATAAATGCCAATTCTATGGGTTGCCTTCTGCAACTATTTCTTTCGCTGATGGGTGATTAGACCAAACCATTGTATGAAATCCACCCTGTTAACGCCTCCGGTATTCGCAATGGTGTCATTCCGTTCTACATTCATGGGTTTTCCACGAATTCAAATTATCTGTCCTTGATGAACCAATCAAAAAGCCGTTTACATACCTGTCTTAGCGTAATTGTTTACGTTCATCACAATCCAACGGCTTGGACACACGATTATTAAAGGTTTGCAAGAAATTAATATCAAGAGAAATGACAGGCACACAAAACCATGTTCTAATATAAGTTGACAAAATTTGTTATAAATCTAAAGTGCAATAAAATGCACAACCAGTTTGAATTTTTTGATTAGTCGATTTAAATAGCACAATAATTAAGGTCGGATTTGACTAAGATAAGAAATGAAATGGGGGTTTAACGTCCTACTGTTCTGCTCCGAACTGGGCTAATGACGACGGGCATACGACATACAGTGTGCTATGAGGGAAATTTTGCCTGGAAAGCGGCACTACGACCTACTATTTATATCGAATTCCAACTGTCAAGGGATCTTGTACGTGCACGCCGTCCGAACGATTCGTCATCTGTCCTACACCACATACAAGGGGGAACCACTTAGGAAAATCTGGATGGACTTTCTCGGCCAATGCAGGGGTCGAACACCCGACCGCCAGTCAGCAGCGTCTTACCCACTTAGCAATCGTGGCCCCCAGATAAGATAATATTTTATTGTATCGAAACATTCATTGTGGACAGCATATAATTTAAACATTATGTACATGTCATAAATAACAATATGTGATATTTGGCAAATAAACAACAACAACAAAACAACACCCAAAAAAACAACGCAGGTGCATTTTCAAGAACGAAACATCTGATAAGATGATGAATTATTGATGATCACATAACGGCAGTACGTAATACTAGTACCGTTGTATGAAGAAGAACAATAATTTTGTTGCAGCGGAGCGTCCTTTGAGGGCGACATACAAAATACCATTCTTCGCGCAAGTCTTTTATCCAGTGAGTTTAAAAATATGACTACGGTCCCCACCTAATCGGCCAATATACGAAACCACCTCAGCAAATGCAAGTGCCTCTGCATTAATTCGATGACACTAGGCAGTCGAATATATTTGTTGAGATCTATGTTTGTTATAAAATGATACGTTAACGTGATACACAGCATCAATTGCGATAATGTTTCCTGCTGATAATTTGGCCAGCACCTTTGTGTCTATGGAGTTCTTTATCGGTGTTCCGGACACTGGTATCAATGGACATTGTTTCTGCTTTGTGAAGATCTCCCGTGGTTCCATCACAGCCTTACTCTTCCGGACACCTGGTACCACTGTTTGTCGTGTATTTTGTACACGGTGAACAGTCCATAATATTATGCTGATTAAACTATTTTGCCTATACAGTTTATTTTTATTTTTTTTAGGACTTCGAATTTTGTCTAATGGTTTGGATTGTTCCTACTTGGATTATTTTATAAAACAAGCTGGCTGACGTGGTTCGTCTGTATCCATGAGAAATGCTGAAGTGGTTGAACTACAAAGATGATTTTTATGCAGTGGTTTGGTCGTGTTCATACAAGCTTTTTACTGCAGCTTCCTGGCTGCCTCCACATTTGCTGCATTGCACAGAACGTAACAACGTTTATGCCATCTAGCTTTATGCTTTACCATGCTTTCGGGCAATCCCCATCTTCTAGTCGGGATATGTTTATATGCAAGGGTATTTTGTTCATTTCACAATAGGCAGATAAAGTAGTGGTCTGAGACGAGTAACGTGTTGCTGATGGGTTTATGATTAGTTCGTTCTTTCGTTCCTGGCGTTTACCTCCTCTTCCATCTAGGCTTATATCGCAAACAATAATGCTACTCAAGTTAGTGATGTTGTTTAAATAAGTATACCCGGCAATTAAATGTCAGTGAACCGGACCATACCCAAACATCCAAATTTTAGCTATTTCTCCTAGTCAGTCCTAAGACTGTATACTAGCGTTGAAATGCAGTAGCCATTTGTTGGCTCAATTACATTAGTGTCTTGTAATTGTTGTCACTTCGTGCCATCTGCGAAAACCTAACTAACTAACATGACGAAATTTATGTTAGCTGGCTTTTTTTCCGCACGTATCCATTGAATGGCCATTTTGCTCAGTAATCCCAGCCAGAATTCGGCTATTTTTTAAAATTGCGTTAAAGTTTTAAATTTTCGTTTAGAACTGAAATAAATTAACTATTAGTCAATCCCCACGCTAAAAACATTAGCAGAAATCATTGTGTATATGTGAAATAGACCCGACCGAAGCACAAAATAGTGCCAATAGTGCGGCCCCCGCTTGTGTCAAATGTCTGTTTATTCTGTTAAAATCCCACTTTCTTCCGGGGATTATTATTCAATCTCGAGTTGTGTACGTTTTATTGCACAGACAACCCTGATACGACGCAGAATTTCTGTTCGTCGAAGTCATTGTACTTTCTTTTGTTTGTTTACAAACTGACTTCTGTGCGTTGACCTCACGACCTGTGACGTTAAGATAACGGAATGTATAGATATCATGGCTGTTCATTGTGTCAGAGTCACTTATCTGCAGGTAGGGTGAGTCTGGCGTTTAGATTGCTGCGAATATCGGGTATTCAGTATTTACAATTTTTGACATGCCGTTAATTCATGTAGCAAACATATAGAATCGGGCCTTGCACGCTTCCTTAGGGTATGCCACTTGTATCAGACAACGTCGAGGTATGTGCATTGACTCCGAATTACAGTTTTCGTTGTGACAGAAAGCTTATGACCCATCCGAGGACATCACCTGCAATTTCGAATGACTTTAGTTTCGTGGTGAAACGACGATTGGGTACTATATATCGAAGCCATTCTCCACGCAAGTCTCGCTGGACTGCAAGGGAAGATAGCTCTGTTTGGGAGATTGTATCGAAGCTTGGCAAAGTCGAGATGACGCGATTATTATTATTATTATAGTCAGTCCGGCAGCTTGCGTTGACATAATAAAGAATAATCACAGAAACCGGCCGGATTTTAATATACCTTAAATACTCTATTTTGATTCGAGATATAAAAAAAGAGTTTCGTCAAAAATTGCAATGCAAAAGGGTATAACTGCTATAAATAGATGAACTATGTTTTGCCATATCATTCGAAACAGTAGCTGAGACGCCAACTCGCTCATCAGAAGATCTCGGTTTCGTTCCCGTTTCTGGCAGAAAGTTCCTCGGGCTTTTTCGGCGTAGTTTCATCTGGTTAGTGATGCAGGGAAAGGGCTTGACAAGGAACAGTGTAGGCCAACACATTTACGTGCACGTAATAGAACCCGTGAAGCCGAAGAGTAGTCCGTAGTAATGTATTGCGTATATGTAATGTATGCGCGTCTTCATACCAGGCGGTGCCGAAAGATCTCAATTTATTCGAAACAATTCATTAACACTCGGCAAATCTCGACAGATTCCGGTACCCTACATCTAGACTCGGCTGTATGATGAATTCCGCCATTTTAAAGGACCCGGATAAAACAATGGCTTCCCCCATAGAAACTATATCAACAAACTAAAAAAAAATGGCTGCCCCCATTGAGATTATATCTAGAAAAGACGCCATTTTGGGACTTTTTTTGTAAAAGCGGCACGTTTTCTAGCCGCATCGCAAATGTATGGTCGTAGGTACATATCACTTACTATCATACATCCGAGTCTAGATGTAAGTTACGGAAGGTACCGGAATATGTCGAGGTTTGCCTAATGAATTCATTAATGGTCTTTACCCGGATTACAAAAAAGAGTTATCTCCCTTATACCACATATCTCGCTCCACCTCCACCGGAAAAAATAAACAGACGTCAAAAACGCACACGACGAGAGAGTGTGCTAAATCTACTGCCACTGCCCGGACTGGCATGTTTTCTTTGGAATTTTTAGCCAATTATATTGCGGGTACTGGTACATGTATATTGCTCCGTTCTGTAGTGATCATAGGACATTGATTAAGAAATATTGTACTACATACAGTAGGCTTATGTTACTGTAATGTACGCCTACAAGCAGAAAAATGCAACTATAATTATATACCGTACAAAACTTGAGAAATAAATTTTGCAGAGAAGGCCAACACCGGATTAACCATGGTGGGGGCCCTAAAGCGGGCCACCACGAGCGCCGAAAACTGGAGGCCAGGAACGTGATTTCATGTCATTTCAGGCACTTGTAGGCCTAATGTGGAACCATTTGAATACCTCCCCCTCAAAAAAAAAAATTTGCCACAAAATTAGCACATTCTGACGTTATTACAGTGGACCAATCTATGCGAGTGGTATAAAATGATGGCATTTCTAGAGGATGCAAGTGAGAATTTTGTGGGGTGCCTCTAATGTGTGTGTGTGTGTGTGGGGGGGGGCTCGTCCTGTGCCCCATGGTTAATCCGGCCATGGAGAAGGTAAACTTGGCCACAGGGGCGTTCACATGTTACTGTCAGGCAGGGGAAGTGAAGTTTTTAGTGACACAGACTACAGTAGGTATTTTAGAGTTATGGTCGGTGAATTTTTTCTTCAGGGTTGAGGGGGGGGGGGGTTGCAAAACATTTTTTTAGACTAAAATTAAATTCCATAATGCTATCATTTTTAACATATTTTACTGTGAAACAACAATTACAATATGAATTGAATTTACAATTTTTATTGATCATGTATAATGAAAAATGATAAAAATTCAGATATACATGAGGTAAAGTAAATAAATACTCAATTGGTTTTATCAATAGTTTTCTTATTTGTTTTCGGGATTTAGTTTCCAGTCAACAAAATATAAAAAAATTGATTTCATTCAAAAAACAGTGAATTGATCATGATGATTTGGAATTCTAACTTTATATACTATGACTTGCCAAATTGTTACCAAATCATGGTACCGGTACATGCAATATCTACTTTTACTAACATACATCATATATGAACAGAAATATTTGATCAAGATGCAATACAGTAGACAACCTAAAAAATTGTATACCCGAATCATTAACTGAATTAAATAATAAAAATGTGTAGTATATCATGAATACATTGTGTACAAAAAACACAGATTTTGTGGAAAATTATTCAATATGAATACAATTGTAATAACACATTACACAATTATCTAGAATAATAATACCCACTAATCTTCATAAATAAATACCATTAAAATTTGGCAGTTCTCAGTGTAATACAATACCATATTCCAACTACATGTATAACAATAAACTTCATGTAATTATGGACAATATTCAATACACTACTTTTATATACCGGCATATGAAAACTATTTGTATACAAAAAATACATACTTTGTGGACAATTATTCAATATGAATAGATTTATTAGATCTCTATATATAATAGAAGTAAAAATATGCACCTGAACATTATTTTATAACAGGAAATCTACATACTAGTTAAAATGACTAGATCTCTGATTTGGATAAACAGTAAAATTTTTGTATTTGTTTTGAAGTCAGTTAGAGCTTATATCTATTGATAAAGCTAGTGTAGATATAATAATTGATTTTGTGTTCTACTGTTCGCAATTTAAGCAAAACAATCGTGCGTACTGCCGTTACTGGTATTCTTTCAAAACAGAAAGACATAAGTTGAACTCAATTTAATACTTTATTTTCACCTATGAGTTCGACCCTCTTAAAGATGCATTATTTATAGGCCTTTGTAAGAGTTAAATAAAGACCTGGTCATTCTTCCTATTATAGTTCCAAAAATTGACAATAAAAAATAAATATATTGAAAATTTCATTCAAATTACCAGTTTGTCATGTTAATAAATCTCTAAATAATAGTTTGTATAACAATTGAAGCCAAAACAAAGAAATGGGCAGATTTAGCTGTTCTAAAATGCACCTTTAAAAACTCACTATGGAACTAAACCTACCAGTATCACTAGGCTTATTTTCAGGACTTTTTTCTTCACTATGTGAATATATTTATTGGTAGAACCTTGTTTCAAAGAAACAGGCGTTCAAGTGATTCACACTGTACTGGGTATACACAGACTGATTAAATTAACATATCTATATGACCTTTTCTTAGACCTTACAAAAATAATAGTTAGCATTTATGAAATGCATAGATTTTGCAATCCAAATAATATTCACAATGATCTATTACATTGCAATATTTTTCAATGGGGTTCATAAAAGTCAAACAATCCCAGGCAATTGGAAAAAGACTGAAAATCTCTGGTCTTAAGAAATAATTTCATTGATCAATTATAAAGAATAGATATATAGCAGAGGCAAATAACTGTACAAGGGTATCAAACATCTAACTAAATGTACCTGAGGATCAAAATAAACTATGCCTAAATATTTATTTAAAATAACTAAGACAGGCCCAAATTCAGATAGGGCCAAAACATTGTCAATGAAAGTACTCAAAACCTTTGAGTTTAGGTGACCAATATGATATTCTGTGAGTATAATTTATTAACAAATAAGGGTGCAAAGAAATTGAAGCAGTAAAATCAGCAGAAAAGCAATTGTGATGAACTCATACATTTTTGTAACATTATAAACCGTACCAGAATAATCATGACAACATACAGAGAAGATGGATATCTTCGCTTTCTATCCCTGTGTAATACATTTAGGACAGACCACATTATGTTGTACAAGTCCAGTGCAAATACATCACAATATACATGTAAGCAAGGGTGCCATCTCCCAAATATTCAGGACATACTGGAAACCATGCATCTGTCATCAAGTCACTTATTTAAATTTTTCCTTTTTGCAACATCCTAATGAATTGGAGTACCGGTACTTATTTTTGATTATCAAATTATATAAACAATAAAAACAAATATTTTAAAATATAATAAATACAATTCGAGTCCATTAAAAAATAGGGATTTTTTGACAAGGACTAAAAGATGTATTATTGAAAATTTCTTTCAAATTTTTTTATTCTGAGCCAAGATATCATCACTGTTTGATGTTTTGACAAGATGTGGAAAATATTGTTTATTACTGTAGCAAGATTACTTGTTAATCAAGACTTAGGCTTGCTTCTCTATCATTAAATTAAATCATTAAATGACTATCACATTTCATTTATCTGCAATACGACGAACTAGAGAGCTGATTTTAGGCTTGTCATGTTAATAAATGTCTAAATAATAATTAATATAACATTTGAAGCCAATAGCTACTTTTTTAATCATCTACGTAAAAATCTAAAATCAGTAACTACACTTACCCTAACCTTACATCAATAAATTGGAATACATTGTTATAATCCAATGTTACTACGCTTAAATTACTAATGAAGCAGATTTTGTAACAAAATTTATTTTTGATTCAGGTATGAATTCCAATTATACATACATCTAATTATTTTCATCTTCATCATTACTTTCATTATTTATATCATCATTCCAATTAAACCTCCTATCCAACATTTTAAAAAACTTTTCATTAAAAGGATAAAAAAACTCTTTTAATTTATTAACAATCCATGGCTGAATATCTGGATGTTTTCTTCCTTTTGACCTGGATAAACATTTTTCAGACTCGTCCTCATTTCTGATGCAATAAAATCCTCTGGTCTGATTAAAAATAAATTTATCCTTATTAACCACATGAGCTATATTTAAAAACGACTCCACTTTGTGGATTTCTCTCCACGGTGCTTTTGATAATTTGTCACCATCCACAATTATAATTTGGTCCATGGAGAAATATCGCAGCCACTTTTGTAAATGTCTGCAGTATATTGATCTACGAACAGCATTATACGAACGATTAATTTCACCCGTTTCAGGATCAATCACTAAACTTTCGAAAGGTATAATTGGTTTTTGCCGTATGACTTTGTTTTCTCGGAACTGAGCATAATCCGAAATTGTTCGCAGCACAGGATCTTTAACGATGAGAATTAACTTGATTGAGCTGTTCATCATATAGACACGCTCTGGAGCAACACTTTCAACAAGGTAGGACGGTGTTTTTTCAATAGTGATCTGATTTTTAAATGAGTATGGCATACGCTTTCTGTACCAATCATAACCAAGTTGATAATTGTCATCATCATCGAAGAAATGAAGTTCCCGACCCACTGCTTGTATGTCAGGATGAATGTTTAAGAATGATAATAGGGCTCGTGTCCCTGCTTTCCGAGCTCCAATGATTAGACACTGAGGTATGCGACGTTTTGTATGAGGCAAATGAAGATGTTCTTGTTTATTCCGAGATATATTAGCGCCATTTAAAATGCATGTTGATGATTGGTACAGATGAAATGATTTGGCCAATACAACAAATGTAATTGCCAGGATGAAGATAGAAACGATGGCCACTATTTTGTAGCGTGTGAGTTTTGGACAGGTTCGTTTGCCCCGGTTGTTGCCATCATTTTGTTCTGTGGGTATTATGTGATATTTCACACTATCTCTACTTGGACTCATCTTAATTTACCTGTAAAATATAAAATATAAAAAGTTAATTAATATACTATCTCCAATATAGTCAGCACAATCCTTAATTACACGAGCAACCTAGATTGCCTGGCCTATAATTCTTTATCTTATCTTTACCTTTATAATTTTTGAATTTTGTCGATTTCATTCTGATATTTTTTATTTGATTTGGGAGAGTTAAGATAGATGGAATAAAAGAAGGGCCACGAAACAAAAAAAAAAGGATGATCACATCATTACATCACACAGCTTACAGTGGACCAAGAGCTAATCATTCACACATTATTTTCATCTGTGCAGGCAGGTGGTTTGAAATTACAAATCCCCCACCCCTCACAAAGGTTTCACACCACCTACAGTGGACCAACCAATCATCCACACATTATTTTCATCCACTGTTTTTTCATAACCAGTCAATAATTCTTGCAGCACTTGCTAAATATCTCTTTGCCTCAAAAGCTACTGTGTTCCAATGGGTTAATTAAAGAATATTTTTCAGGTTCAACAACAACTTAATTGGGAGCACACGAAAGAGACTTAATTGAACAGTGGTATCACCCATTCCAACAAAATCATACACACTGCTTTTCATACAACATCAACAAAAAATACTACTTTTAAGAATTTCATGCTTTTGAAGCAACTGCATTATAAATGTTAACTTGTCAATTGAATTCTCTGAAATGGTATTGTAATTTAGATATCTGGAATATCTTGTGACAGAAAAAAAGCAACCTTCATAACATGTTCATTCCTAACAATAAAACGACCATGCATGTAATTATTTGTGGTTTAGCACAAACACATATTGGAAATAACAAAAACTTTGGCACGCAATTATAATATTAACATAAATGTTTATCTAATCATGTTGTAAAAAAAAGGAATAACACATATGAATAAACATACGATTACAAACGTAGACTTGTAAAGAATTACTTAGTTCTAGTACTTATTACAAGAGTGTTGACTTTTCTTAAAGAAACTAACAATAAATTTGTCATCAGTTCTTTGCTATGAACTTATGAAGTACTTACAAACTTCAGTAATATTGAAGTTGAAAGGGTATAATAATATGTTATATGGAGTATTTTGTCATTAATATGTCCATGGGAAACTCTTGTCAAATAATCTAGAATATAGATATTATTTTGACAGCTGGCATTTCCATTTTATCCCAATTTAAGTGCTTTGACAGAGCTCAGAAAAGATGATATGATACTGTTCAAGAAAGCAACAAGCCTATAAGAGTTATCAGTCATATTCGTTGGGAATATTCTTTAATATAGGGTATCTTTATATCAAAGGAACAATATTCTGTGTGTAAGAACGTATATGTGTGTAATAGAAACATCATGTTGTTTACATGTTACTGAAGGCAGAAAGAATGGGTGGCACACTTTCTTTATTTCACCTTCACAGAACAAAATATGCCTTTACCAGTCAAGATAATATTTTTAAAATTAAAAAACAAATTCTTCAGGAAACACACCCACTAGCAGCTTTTATAAGACTAAGGGTCTGTACTGTGAATAATGATGCTACATTTTTTGGCTCTATAGTTTGAGTGCTGATGTAGAAGGAGGGCCTGGCAAGGACAGCTGCCTAGTTGTTCGGATGGGACCTAAAACTGAGGTCCCTTGTTCACATTGGAATGCACGTAAAAGATACCTTTGCAGTTGGAATTCGATATAAGAGTTGGCCGTAGCACCGCTGCCCAGGCAAAATTTCCCTCATAGCACACTGTATGGTGTATGCCCGTCTTCCATTAGCCCAGGTTAGGTGCATAATAGTAGGACGTTAAACCCCATTTCATTCAGTCATTCATAGTTTGAGTGCAATATGGTACTGTAACATCTTTAAATCAACAATCATAAGCCAAAGGGCAATAATAGAAGGTACTTTCTGAAAACACCCCAAATCAATCAGAATCACCAATACTAACTATTCCAGAATTAAAATGTGGGTGCATATAAAGAAAGTACATGTAGCAGTAGTCAGACCACAGGTCATTATTACACATAAAACATGATTCTGACAATTAGGTTGCCATCATTAAAGATACATTATAGGAGATTAGATATAATTATATAGAGCTGACAGTTTTAACGACATGTTAAAAGTTGAACACTAGATACTGTAAAGGGAATTTTCTGAAAGTTTCACTCAAATTGATACACTCTAAACCGAGAAATTACCAATTGAATTTTGGGCCTATCCTCGTTCATCATTACTTAAGTCGGTAAGACTTTTTGATTTAATTATTAATGAGCATTGAGCATTAGATAGGATTCTAATCCAGTAAATATTGCAGGCTAGCGATGACACCAATAGTTGAGTATAGGCTGGATAAGTTAATTAATGTCTAATTAATAATTTAGATAACATTTCAAGCCTAAATTTAGCTCTTGCATTATAAAGTTCAAAGGGATGGCTATTATTTGGCATTTGCATACTTAAAAAGCATTAAAATTGATGGCGAAGTTCTGAAATGCTGCAAATCTATATAGTTCAAAGGGATGGCTATTATTTTGTTATTCGATTTTGTTTCTTGAGGCAGAAACACTAAGCAAATGTATTAATTAGTTATTCCTGTTATTATATAGTCAGTGGAACAATAAATATCATGAGCTAACATGGTGGGTCTCTACAAGTAAATCAATCATGCAACACATCCTACCTACCTCTAAATTAGTCTCATCTTGTCATTAATTTCATGCTGGTGATAAAGTACAACAGTATATAGATTTGTGATAATATTATATAACCCAGTTTTCGTTAGCACAATAAACATTCCTATCCTAATATACATAATGTATCAACCTTTGTAGCTAGCAGCATAGATGAAGTAATGATGTTTATCTCTGACTCTATCCTAGATCTACTTGTCATTTCTCATACATTATTAACCATTATTATGTCATTTATTAGCAGTAAGGTTGTTACAAACCGATTCATATATTTTATAAGTTATGATGAAAGTTGGACTATAATCTTGTAATTCTATTTTCTGCTTGGCAAAAAAAATTATCAATTAAAATTTAACCATGATGACTCAATACAGACACCCATTCATGTCTTAAGCGGTGGTCACACTAGCCGAATTAGCCTCGTTCATTGAGTCGCTTCATTTCAAATGGTGGTGAAAAGCATTCTGGCATGTGATTTTTTGTGCCAATTTTTTTTTTGTCTTAAAAATTGGATATCAGAAAGTCCATCTTTTCAAGGTAAGATAACCACATCAATGTTGATTTAAATTCACCAACAAGTTGTGTTTTCAGTGTCGAAAACTGTGAATGATAATGAAAATTTCAACCAGAGACAAATTGTGGAGGAATATTAAATTTAACAGAGAAATTTTGTGGGATATATGGCGTGTTGGGATATAAATTAATTTCCTATACAACAAGAGTTCTTATTTCTATCAAGGTAGTTGACCGACTCGATACTCTCAAATACTGATATTACAACATTGGATCTAATCAATTGATCACGATAAGATAACATCTTTATAATGATACTGTCATGCTATATGATTGACATATCATCAGTACAATTCTATTTTCATCTATTATTAACCTACATAAATATCAGGATCAGTTCTCACTTATGATCAATTTCCTTTGGTATTCATAGCTATTAGCTATTTATGTATAACATACTTTCAGGCCCCAATACATAATCTTGGCACAAGATTATTGAGAGTATGTATGTATTTTTACTGACATTTTCAGATTTTTAAGGGGTCAAAATTTTATAGAAATTATGGACCCCCACATACTACACAGCTTTAATTCATATATAAAAGACTGTAAATTGTGTACCATTCATGGATTCATGGCACAAAATGTATTCTAAAAGAAATATTGCCTCATTTTCTAATAATGAAAATAAAATAAGATTTGACTGGAGTCATAATTAATTTTATTTAGATCATGATGTCTCAACTACAAGGTAGTTTTACCATATCAATATCAGTGATATCACCTTTAATTAAACAAAGCGTAAATACCCGGTATAGCTTATCATCATTTTTGTAATTAAATAATTTCACTTAATTGATTCCTATACAAATCAATCAAATTATTTATTATTGTCATTGAAATGCTATAAATACCGGTAAACAAATTTATATCTAGATTGCATAGTCTAAATAAAAAACCACAACACGTACCTTAAATTCTACACAATACAGCAAAAGCAATTTGACACATGTACCTTAAATTCTCCACAATACAGCAATAATGCAAAGCAATCTGACACACTCACTTATTTTAATCTGTACAGTCAAGTATTATATGTTCAGGCCAGACACAAGGTATTTTTCTATTGATTACTTCTCTATGCATTAGAAAAAGAACAATAAACTATGAACGTGGAATGGAGTTGACAGGCGATATAGACTTGATATATTGATTCAAATATTTTTCATTATTATTATTATTATTATAGGTCAAGAGATGATGTTTGCAGAGTTGGTAAAAGTAAACAGTTGTTATACACTATGATGAACCAAACATATTTTCCATGGCATTATCTACTAGTTTTGTCATGCTCAACATATTCCACTAATAATATTTGAACAACTGTTTTTAATTAAGGATCAATAAACTGATAAACAATAATGCCCACATATTAAATGCTAATTTATAAGGGGACAGAAATGAAATGAAATGAAATGGAGTTTAGCGTCCTACTGTTCTGCTCCAACTTGGCTAATGAAGACGGGAATAATAAGGGGACAAATTTAAGATTTAAGACCTAACATCAGGTTTTGGACTCTTGGCTATAATCAATACATTTTAATTTGTTGCTAACCAAATCTGTTGATACTAGGTATAACACTTTTATGACCACACAAATCTACCATAGAACATACAATCATAATGTTAAGTTGGTTTTCCACTGAAATATTGTCTTGGAGAAAACAATCAAATGCAATGAAATGTCACTTACTAATGGGAACTTGGTTTGAAAATTATCCATAATAGTCGATGATAGCTTGGAAATCCCTATATTATTTAATACAATTAAAGAGAGTTTTCAGTTGTATTGTCTTTTATGGGCTTTTTGTTTTGTGAGATGAAATCTTTCTTTTGTTTAAAATTTGACATCACTGGATATACATGTAACCTCCATGTAGTGTAAAAACGAAACTAAAATTAGTAAACAAACTTATTTCCATTTAATCTATTGCCACCAAATTTTAATTATAAAGAGCTTGTTTAATCACTTATCTTAACAATTCATTAAATCATACAATACATATGGTTTGTTTATATATAAAAAAAAAAAGGTTTTTGCAAAGTGATGAAAAGTATGTGAGCTAATATAATAACAGTCATAATAAAACCATTAGGTCCATGATGAAACAAAATTACTCACTATTTTATTCCAGGAAGATATCCAGCCATAACATCACAATACCTCATTCATAAGCTAACCATAGGAATGAACATATCTTGTCTATTAGTGCCACTATGAAGCCATGTGGTTTTTAACAACCAGGCTACAACTGTCAATGTATATATAATCATGTACATAAATCTTACAACCCATCTGAGTTTCAACAATTACCATGTACCTACACCCAACACGACCAACTATTGCCTCTCCTGTATAAAATCAACAAATGGTTCTTGGTAATTTTATATCTCACAACCAACCCATGGTTGCCTCACACATTACAGATAAAGAAAGCAATATTTCTTCTGCATTCAGATAGCACATAATAAACACCTTCAAAATGTCCTTTCAATTTCTTGTCTACATATTTTAAGAGTGACTGGTATCTGTATTTTTTAAAGTATAACCAATGGATTTTTAGAAATTAACTAACAAGTTGCAGAACTAGTTGTAAAACTATGATATTACCTTCATGACATTGATCCCAATTAGTACATTTTTCAGACAGTTATCTAATTTTTTATCGCTTAATCCATACTGATTTACAGGTACTTCAATTGATTATTTATAACACTTAATTATGAAAACAGAACCATTGGATAACAAAAAGACACTGCTAAAAAGATTTTTCCTATCACTTTAGGTTGATTTCAAATTTTCAATTGCTTATACATCTTTGTAATACTTACAGAATTTTACGACAGATTTTCCTTTAGAAGGTTTATTAACTTTCACAGTTTCAAAATCCCTCAAATCACCAGCTTTATTATAAAGATGTTCCAGTTCAGTCTCTATTATAAGCTTACAGATAGACCTGAACAGAAATGTTATTCAATATAGATACATTGAACATATTTCACTTATTTTATTGTAACATCAAGATCTGAGCCCTTCATGGCTAATTTCATTTTTTTTAATAAATATTTTGGTGTACAACGTAAGTTTATGCATATCTGGTACATGTTATTTTAAAATCACCAACATCCAGCTATATTCTGATAACATACAGGTAATACTTAATTCACTTTTCTAACATTAGATGTTCAACTAGTTAGATAAGGAGACAAAGTTCTTTTCTAACAAAGAAAGGGTTTTGATGCTACTGATGTAATCTGATATAGCCAGTGAATAACTAAATTAAAGATCTGTATTTTTTTTTTGTTCTTTTTCATCAAGGAAAAATCTTCAGATAGTTTTCATTGATACGCAGCCATTTTTTATAAAAAAAAAAGGCAGTGGCATTTTCTCTCATCAGTCAAAATAAAATATCCATTTGAGAAAGATTGTCAGATCATCACAGATTTAGATTACAGTTGTGTACAACAATAATTCATGTAATTAAATTATCATTCTTTCAAATCAACTTGTATATTAAAACTGTAATACTTTAAATTATCAAAATATTCCCATATTTATAAGAGTTACCTAAATGATCATTGTTAAAAACTGTTAGCACTATAAACTAATTATAATAGGATGTCTTTTTTTTGCAAATACAATATTGTGACTTTTGCATTCTGTTCAGTATTTGCACACTACAAATTTAAGACATAATCAATTCAAAATTTGGTTATCTTCAGCCAGTGTGACCTATAATTTTGGCTAAAATCTTTTGACAGTCCTCTTTCTAATCCGACTGAAACGAAACCAGGTTGCTATCTACCATGGATATTTCTATTTTGTTTTCTTATTAAATGATCCTACATTTCAATACGTATTCAGTCATGCGAAATTTGATATTTTCCAAAACAAGCGGTTGTCATGCGAGTAACACCCAGATTTTACAAGACATTGACTGAGGCGAGCTAAAAAAAAGGGAGACTTTTAGTACACTGAGTAGCTATTATCCAGGAAGTTACAGTCTGATATGCACCAATATCAAAAGGAACCTAAATCTTTAGGTTATAAACATAAATTTTAATCCGATACACATCAATATCAAAGGGAATGAAAATCTTTGGGATATAATGTGGGCGTATAAAAATGCAAATGACACAAAGACTAACAAATTTTTTGTCTCCTATATAGTTTCAAAAACTTAAGATAAGCACTTCTGCAGCTGCACCAAAGATTATGAAAACGTTTTAGACCTGGAGATTACTACTTCAATGTCTCTCAACTCTATGATAAGGAAATTGATATAGACTCTCTGAATAATCTTACCTCAGTCCTCAACCATCTTGTAATACACATAATATCCTGACAAACAAATAAGACTACAACTATTATTGGCTGCATACTTTAAAAGTACATTAAACCATCAAGTTCTAGAGATTATTAGAAAATCATCAAAGACTCTAAGTTACAGATGATACTGATGTACCTACCATTGTAACTATGAATTTAACAGGATAATTAATTTCTTTTCTTAGATGTACATGTGTATCTATCTATTATTTATTGTTATTAAATATCTCTGACATCTGTACGCTATTAATCTACACCTTCTCCTCCATGTCATCATTATTCTTACTACAGCTGCAGGCAAATTCTTTTTAATTAGTGCAGACCTTGCAGAATGTAAACTTGTATACTACATGTATTTCAAATTTACACCATGACAGAGAGTGCAGAGAGATAAGATTACATAAAAGAAAAAGAATTAAAACATTAAGTTTTAAAATATGACAGCCCTGTGTTCTGAAACTGCATTAAAATCTACTTTCACATCACTTTCAAAAAACATACACTTTTACATTTTTCATTGTCTTGTACACACTCTTTAATTAAATTTTAATCAAATTACAGCACATTATAATGGTAAATACTTCACAAATATGGGTTAAATGTTAAGAAATTTCAACTTCTTCAATTAAAGTTCTATAGATTCGAAAAATATAGAAATAACTTCTTTGTTATACATAATTTCAATATATAAGTTTAAAGTATTAGTCTAGACTACTAGGCTAGTAAAAATCAATGTATAATAAAATGTGATTACAAAACCAAGGCCATACAAGTGCACCACACTAAATTTTTATAGTCTTCCATATTTCAAATAACAGCTAGTTCATTGACTAGTAGATAAGCTTAACATCATTTGTGACTCTGAATTTACCGGTTGCTCTATACCACACAGGTTTTTTTTTTTTTTAAAAATGGTTGCCAGGCAAAAAACTTCTTGGCACTAACCTACACAAACAAGTACCTGTTAGCAGATGATAACTTTGACTGTTCAGTCTTAAAGAAAATGATTAGGTTCCGTCTCATGAAAAGATAAACACTGTATAAATTTCAATCAGTTTTTTAAATCAAGGGCAATAAAAGTGACAACTAGATGTTGTGCAAAATCAAAAGGATTCTTTTTCTCACGAGCATAAACAATGTGCATAATTTTAAAGTCAGTCAGACAATACCTAGAAGGATCTAAATAAAGCATGCGCATGAATTGTGAATGACAGATGAATGGAGTGATGACAAAAAACACCTCAATCAGTCTTTACCAATCTGATTAAAATCAGATGCTCGACCTGCATTTACAATAAGAAAAAGCATTCAAACCTGCTCTCTCCCTTTTGTATATTTCTGGCTATGTCACTGTTCTGCATTCTTGTGTTTTCATAACTTAATTACGTCATATCAATGTTTATCTTAATCCTTCCTATATACATTGATATTATACATTTTCTTTGAAAACATTTATATTATTCAAATCTGGAATGTCAAGCACAATTTTCAGGTTGGGGGTAACCTCATTATTTGATACCGCAGTGATGAATGTGTATACTTAAGCTCCAATAAAGTTCACCAACTGTGATTTCACATAGGGATAAAAACAATTATTTCCAAATCCAGTTTATTCAGCTTATTTATTCAACATCTGTTTTTATATTTCATAACATTGTAAATGTTCACTGATGATTTAAAAAAATATATGGCCAAAAGTTTATAACACAGATCTATGTATCTTGTATCAGTCATTATTTCCCGTATGTTTAGTTATTAAGATTAACAGGGACCCTGACCCCCCGAAACACGAATTAGTCACAAGGAAGTTTCTAAAATTTCGGTGGTAACTCATGCATAAACTATATAACCTTATAGTTAGAAAATATTGAAATCTAAGTCTTAAATATCAGTTATTAAATTCCTAAACTATAATCATGAAATGGGACTTAACACAGCTAGAATGAATAAAATAACCAAGTACGAACAATCCAAACTATTAGACAAAATTCAAAGTCCTAAAAAAACGGTATAGGCAAAATAGTGTAATCAGAAAAAATAGTGTAATTAGACTATGGACTGTTCACCCTGTACAAAATACACGACAAACAGCTTTGGTAACTTAAGATGAACTTTAATTTTCAGTTTTTCAAGACTTATGTTTTTGTAAATTCGCAGTTCCCACCCCCAATCGACAAGCAACTACACAATTACAGAATGTATTGTTAGTATAAATCTTCTAACAACCAATTATCGTTGGTTGTTAAATTTTGGGAGCTAAACTGTTTTTTTTCCATTTAGTTAAATTCTGAGATATGTCAATGTTAATTTATTTCTCACGAATACAGATTGAAGTAAATAGATTGATCATGTCATGCAATTTTATTAAAAATTGATGGTGTATCGGTATTGATCATAAATTAGCAGACAAACATTATAACTAGTATATTCACTGGTAAATTCTCTTTATTTATTTGGTTAGATATTGTATACAAACATTGAATAAATTGGCCTAAATAAAACTTCCATCATTGTACGAGAAAATCAATAATTATTTGTTGCATACAATTATTGTTAAATGTAATTATTTGTAGGTTGTAGAAAGACTACCTTCTACATGGGCAGTAGATTCATAAGGCATATGGTCACCTGTCTTACCTTTTAGGTACTATGGTTTTCTTCCACTTCCCAAAAAAACTGACTTGGTTAATTAACAATTTATGCACTTACATGGGGCTGGGGATGGGGCGTGTGATTATTTTGGTTAATAACAGGTTAAGTAATAATAAATAGAAGCTTTAAAATCTTCGTCTACAGTACAAGAAATTTGTTTAGCATACTATACAAAACATAAAATAGTGAATGAATGAAAGAAATGGGGTTTAACGTCCTACTGTTATGCACTTAACCTGAGCTAATTGAAGACGGGCATACGCCATACAGTGTGCTTTGAGGGAAATTTTGCCCAGGCGGCGGCACTACGGCCCACTCTTATATCGAATTCCAACTGCCAGGGGATCTTTTACGTGCACTCCAATGTGTATACGGGACCTCGGTTTTTCGTCAAACATATAATAATAACACCTATTATAAACCTCATTATATATAACACCCATTAGTCATCCATATGCCATAGTTTGTTGTTTATCCTGGTAAATATGTTCAACACAAAACAAAATAAAAGTAAGATCTATACATAAGTTGTACCTGTTGGATTAGTTTTCAATTTTGTCTATTAATTCCAGAAAAGGTTCTACTTTCGGATTAGTTTTCAATGTTGCCTCTTAAATGCAGTAAAGGTTCCATTTTCCGAATACGTCTTGGGAGATCTTTCCAGCAAGAGTGAGAATTTTGTATTCATAATTATAGCTTTCATATAGGTAGCCAATAGAAGAAAGTAGCAATATATTCATAAACAAGTTTGACTTGATATGACGTCATGTCATGCTATGGAAATAGAAAATCTATTTATATATCAAAAAAAAAATCTCATCATTTAACAAAATACAGAGATTGGCCTGCCATTTTTTGTTTGTTTATCAACAAGCAGTTGCCATGCAAGATACGCCCACACTTGTAAGAGACTCCCAGAGATCTCAAACAAGCTAAAAAAAAGCGATTTCACCCATTCAGGGGCCATAATGATTCTACAGGCTAATATATATCAGAAGAAACAAAGATCTTTCGAATATAAACATACAAAAGTTTAATGAAAATCAGATAAAATTTGTGACCTCGAGAGGGTTTACATTCTTGGTTTTACATACTATTACACTATTAGCATACACGGAACCGCCATTTTTTTGTGGCTGTTTGAGCTCTGTGCCAAACTCAAATTTTAAATCCATTTAATAAACACAATATGAAGCAAAGAATTAGCGGTGTGACGAAGCACATTACTACATTTTCCTTTTTTGGTGCCATTACCCATAAAGTGTAAAACAAAGTGTATTACAAGTTATATAGCCAACTAGATTTTAAATTACATGTTCACTTTTTGTCAAAAGCCAAGTAACTTGTACTGTACCCAGTTCAGTAAATATATTATGAAGCACCATATATATATAGAAGACCATTCGTATATTATAACTAATGGGATATCAGTGATATCACTAATGAAGGAACTATTTTAGCACAGATATTTCCTGATATGAAATTACAAACAACTTTTCTTACTTCCTATTATATTTAGAACTACAATAAAGACACTTGAAAACCAACAATAAAACAAATTAAATTCACTCACCTCATCTTTGCGTACTTATTTCATATACTCTGTTGTATGTCTATATATAGAGCCAACTCATAAAACCAAACCAATCTATTTGCCACAAAAACTTTTTAAAATCAATGAAACTGACTCCCTTGACATCTATATATTGCCCACTAGTGTAGGTTTAATACATATCTCATCTAAACTAGGTTAAACTATAAACAATGAAATATGTACAACACAGCCACTATAAAAGTCTAAACTTGTGAATACACTGTATTTGGGGGTTCTACCCCAGTTCAAATTGTTGGGAAAACAACTAAACATATGGATCACAAAAAGTAGTCTCTTATCAGCAATCTATACAGAGATAAACTTACCGAAGGCTACAACTATTTTGGTTATTTACCCTAATTCCATTTCATCCACATTGAAATCTATAAATAACAAAGAAACCACAGGTCTTAATACACAACCCTGCTTCACTCCCCTTTTATTAATTAGTAACAATAACATCTTCCATTTCTTTGTTTACACTTGATTTTTTCTGTTTTAAGAAATGGCCTTTTATCCCCGTGATCTCCAAGACATATGGCTCTCATTAGCAGCTCTATTTCAATTTTCTGATTAAATCTGGCAATTTTAAGTTTACCTTAGAAAACGAAGCTTTCTCTAGACAACTGCTACTATAAACATTTATGCTAAAAATCAGGTCTTGAATTTAAGATAACATGGGTTTTATTGGCAGAAATAAAAACAGAAACAAACCTTAATGATAACAACCCTAACCTCTTAAGTTTGTTCCTATAAAAATGAACTCTACTTAAAAAATACATCAGGGCGGTAATAGGTTGGGCACATCAAATTTATAAACATGAACTCTAGAATCAAAGTTTTATCATAAACAGCAAAGCAATAAATTATTGATTAAATTTCATTTGAATGCCCTTATAGTCTTAACTGAAAATACAACCTTTGACCAAGCTGTTTACAGAACACATAAATATGGACTTTTCTGGGAAGTTATTGTAAATAAGAAATATCAATGCCACAAAGCCACTTTTTATTCCCAAATCATGTCATGATTAGCTTAGATATTGCAATTTAAGTGTTACATGAATCAAAAACACTTGTTGATTTTTCAGAAAACCGTAATGTGAAGTCCAGTTGCTTAAGTCCATATATATATTATAAAAGCCTATAGGTAATGACTAGCTATCTGCTTACTTTTGTTGGGGGGGGGATACTAATTTAGACAAATACATAAAAAAAAGTTGCCACGCAATGATATATATACACCCACAGGATGTCAGTCACACAAAGTTATAACATATCTATTCTTTCATAACTTCATTGAGCAAATACAAGACACCCTGATCTGATTAAGATTCCGAACCCATAAAGTAATTATAAGAAATAATTAAAATTTTACAGACTTCTAGTTCTTCCAAGTGCTAATGTTTATGTATTTATTAATATTATTTTACAAAACATGTATTTCAAACAGTAAATTTTTACAAAATGTAATGAAATATGCATGTTCTAAGATTGGAAATGCTGGCTATTTTAAACTGACACTGACACGTTCTGGGGTCTATGGTAACGCACTTCAAAACAAGTGGTTGCCATGCAAGATATGCCCACATTTTGCAAGAGATGGAAAGAGAACAACCTCAAAAACAAGTGATTTTTCGTGCAATCAAAGGCCCTAATACAGGAAGTTAAAAGATACATATTGAAAGTTTCATCAAAATTAGATAAAAATTGTGACCTCTAGAGGGTCCACAACCTTGGTATTACATAATTTTACACTATTTGCGTACAAGAAGCTTGCTGCCAAAATGGCAGTTTTGGTCCAATTTTCACAAAATTCAAACTCAACCATCAATGTGGTGTAACATTGATAAATTTAAAAGTACTCTCACAAACGTTCAAATAAAGGTGTTTAAAATGTTTTATTGCTATTTTAATCTTGTTAGATAGTATATTAATAATTGACTTTTTTTTGAGAAAAAATATCAATTTCAACCAAAATCAATATTTTCACTTGTTTTGTCTGCAGCTCAATATTAGACTTCGGGGCATTCTGACTCATTTAGCCAGCAGGCTCACATAATTATTACCTATTCAAGTGAAATAGATTGTTTTAATGAAAGCAATGTATAGGCTGTTATAATGATCTTATCTCTCTATCACAATTATTATTCAAAATTACAGTCACCCTTGATTTGACATTATCTTTTGTATAATGTTTTAATATTAAAGGAAAAAAAACCTTACCTCCAGGTAAATGTCTGCGCTAACTATTTATAGCACAAGATATCTGATACATCTTGGTTAGACTGACAACAAAGACAGAATTTTTTACTGATGTATACCTACTATATATAAACACATTTATCACAGATAAAATACATGATCTACTACTAACAGGAGTCCTACATATCCATAACGGAGGAATCTAGCTCTTCTGGATAAAATCCTGAACACAGAAAAACACTTTACTCAATCCCCTTATTCAATAGTAGTCATCAATTACATGCCATCAAGATCCTGTTATAACTAAACCCAATTCAATCTGTGTTCTTGTTATCATTTACAATGACAATAACAATCTCAGTACTACAGACAGAGAGACAGACAGAACAAAGATCTATTAATATCAAAAACATGTAAACGAGGATATTTTATATAGAACTATGTGAATGACATTATGAAATATATTTTATCTCCAAGATGAACAAATTCCATAATATAATGGCAGAAGTTACTGGGACACAGTAAAATCGATTCCACTATTTTGTAGGATATCTGTTGTTGACAATGTAACATACATACCAGATTTATTTCATCAGTCTCATAGGTAATCAAATTCAACACCATTCACACATTTCAATAATTATATGAATGACATAAACACAATGTGAATAATAAACTGATTATGATTGTACACATCCTGATCTCCACAATAAGGTTAAGTGGGTGACTAACTTGTGCAATTCTTGTCAATTTAGTAGACAAAATGCCACCCTTAATCCTACAGATAGCCAAATTTAATATTTCTGTTAAGACAAAATTTATCTTGAATTAAAAACAAGCTCTTATATTAACCTTCAAAAATTTTCTTTTGGTTGATAACCACCACTCTATGATTTTTATACATTAATTCAATCGGACAAGATTTTCTTTTGATTTTATCAAACAGGAAGACTATGTTTGTTATGATATGAAAAGGCACTTAATCTTTAATTGAGTATTGGTGTAATTCATGCAAGAGTTAGTTCACCACAAACAAGCATCAAAAGCAATGATTTTTAATAATCACATAAAGGAACTAAACTAGTTGAACTGATAAAGTACGATAAATACCTAACAATATATCAAATTATTCTCCCAATCAATATCCATTTAATATAAGTATGTTGCGGCAAATAATTTTAAATTAAAATGTTACATGGATGGTAAGTCAATAATTTGAATCAAATAACACACAATAGTAAATAAATAAACCATATGGTATGGAGTTTAAAATTTATTAAATTTGTAGTAAAAAAGTCCTCATGTTTTATATTAATAATTAACACAGCGCTCTTTTGGTATATAGAAAAGTCACAGAAGGGAACAAAACAAAAAGAGAAGTTCAATTGTTTAACATCCACTAATTGTTGTTTTGTCGTAAATTTGCACACAGTTCTTTAGAAGTGGGAGGAAGCTGAAGAACCCAGGAAAAAAAATCCAGGAAGATGAAGCACTCTGCAGGTGATCTTCAGGATACAACTAAAATGAAATGAGATTTAACGACCTACGTTTCGGGGCTAATAAAAACGGCATGCGCCCAATAGAGCTACAGTCTACTTTCAAGGGTACTTTTATGTGCATGCCAACATGTACACAGGACCCCATTTTTTCATTCCATCCAAATTTCTAGGTGCCATTCCTTGCTAGGCCCAATCAAGCAAATATTGGGACCTCACAACACATATAAGAGCCTCTATTTGCAGATGCGAGTAGTTCTATATTTTACTGACCCATAATTAAATCAACTTGAACATTAGTTCTGAATGTAGTTACCGTTGGAAATTATGAGGGTAAACTATAGGAACAAAAATGGGTTGCCATGAGTCCATAAATTTGGTCACATTCTGAATCTTTTAAGTAAATAAATTGCAAAATCTTTTACATGGTATATAATACCATTGGCACATCCACAAGATTCTATGATATATTCAAGAGCAATAATTCTATAAGTAGTTATCAGAAACTGTTGTTAGTTATTCATTGCAATAATTGAAACATGTCAAAGATCGTAAACTTAACAAATTGACAAGGTTAAACAAAGTGAGCAGAATAAATCTGGAAGTAATGAACAGAAAATATAGTACTTTGATAGGATTCTTCGCTTCACTACTTAAAATAATGCATAACAATTTCAAACAATTTATTATCTGTACTCACAGAAATTCAATAGGATTATTTATTTCACTAATGTATACAATACATATATATAAAATCTAATAAGCAGCACATATAAATTTTAAAACAGATCAGATAATAAATGAAGTCAATAGAATATTAACACACAATTATATATGGACAGCAGAACAATGGACAGACATTTAAACACATTTCAATTTGTGCTTTAAATTAATTATACATCTGGGGCCGTGGAGCCGGGGGGGCTAAGGGGGCTTTAGCCTCGGCAATAATTTTTAATGGTGAAAAATAAAATGTCACCAAAAGCTCAAAAAAGCGAAAAAGGGTTAGGGTGGGGGTGGGGGGGGTGCTTTGTGGGGGCGGCCACGTTGCGTGAGTTATTGTCAGTAGCCCCCCCCCCCCCCGAAATCGGGGCCTTTCCGCGGCCCCTGTACAACATAAACACCATATGGATTTGAAAACAAGACCCTGAAGCAAGTGTGAAATACAATTATCATCTTTTTATAGGAACTAACTGAAAGAACACCAAAAAGTGTCTGAAAGAAATGTAAACACCTGTCATAACCTCAGCACACAACAAACTGAAATGGTGTGGTTCCCTTCACAATCCAGATAATTCAAAGAAATTCAAAACTGAGCAAATAACATTCAATAGTCTATATATATTTTTGAGTTTAGTTATAGAAATGAAAATGTTGAACAATTTGATAAAATAGTGTACTGGTTGTGGTCGCCTGATGCATTTTAGAGGGCAATATGGATTATTAAGTTTTGAAAAACAATCAGTAAAGATAAACAAAAGTTACTGACCTGAACCCAAATCTTGATGGAAGGATTGAATAGACTTAAGGGAGGACAGAAAGATTCCCATGTGTGTGTGTTCAGGCAAAATCATAAAAATCATCTATTCACTCAAACTCAAAATGCCAGCATTTAAAGATTTGTTTAGGATGGTGAATAGATGCATAGACATGAACCAAATTGAGCAGATAATTTCTGGATTTCCCCTCAAGGCTCAACAACACTTTAACTGGCAGAAAAGCTTAATCAAATAGAAAACTTTCCTTTCATAAACTTTTAACAGAAATAAACCCAAATATATACCTTTATATAATCTATTGTACGCAGCATTCTAAACACATAGTTTCTTCTTCTAAATTAACCAGTAGCCTACAACTACAAACAAAATCCATTTAGATTTGATGGTCCGAAATAGAAAATGCCAAAGGCTGATGAGAAGCAATGAGCTATTAATTCTGGTGACCATATGTACAACTGAATCAAGTATGAATTCCAATCTTTGACCTTTCTAGAGAAAGAGGAGATGGAGATAAATAGGTGATTGAAAGGTAAAGATTAAACGATAAAAACAGCAGAACCACTTTAAGGAATAAATTGTTATTGAAGAAACTTGAACACAGGATTCCATAAAATATATTGCATGTTCATAAAAATTACTAATGATTTGAAGTCACAATCTAGAATTTGAATTAAATCTCAGACTAAACTTGGGTGAATCAGTACAACTACAATGTACTGGTAATAAATTTGTAGGTTTATAATAAATGATATGGTTGTAATAACAGACTTCAGATACCAATTACTGTTTGTAATCTGATAGGTAATAATGTAATCCATATGAAGTAGTTATACAAACCCTAACAAATTTATCTCCACAGCTATATTTAAAAAAAGAGAGAAAGAGAAATGGGGTTTAACGTCCACTCGACAACTAGGTCATTTTGGGACTAACATATGGTTTAATTTATTTCAATAATTCACTTGCGCATAGGGGGTTTTAGCAGTGGGAGGAAACCTGAGGACAGGCGACCCACGCCAGTTGACTCAATAACAGGCTTTATTATACAGCGCGCGCACGCTAACAATTCATCCATCCATATATATACAAATAAAAATAATAGAAATAAACATGAAACAAACAAAGGATACGTATACATGGACATAATTATACAAAGATACACAACTTCACAAAGACATGAATGAATTTTATACAAAAGTTCCTAAGCATTTCAAAATTTCTATATTTTTATTCATTGTCAGTATTTTAAATTGTTGTAAATCATTCAGTTTATCAAAAATTTGGTTCATGAAATAAAATTAATCTGAACATTTTTTTTTTTTTCATCAATGGCTTTTGCAATTTGTTATCAAAGGAATTTCATCTTCTACCTCTTGACATATATTACACAAACAATTATATCCGTCTATCTTTAAATATTTCCCTGTTTCAATATTCAATTTTATGTGTGCTATTTGTTAGTGATTTTCTGTGTTTTCTATTTCTTATCAGGATGAAAATTCAGAAAAATATTCACCTATTAGCTGTTCTTCAGATATTTTCACTAAAATACCGTTAAGGCATTTATTTTTAAACCAGTTCAAAATCGCCGGGGATTTAAAAACAGTGTTGTGTAGCATTCACACTTACACAAGACAAACCAGTTTTAACTATTCTGACGTCTCGGATTGAGCTTAGACTTAAGTACGCATGGGTAGCTTCGAGTTCTTTATTCGGTTATTGCATGATTTTGATAACACTGGCACTGCATAACACAGCCATGTCCCCAGAAATGTAACTTACTGCATACTGTGCATGTAGAAAGCAAGCTGGAGTCATTTTTTTAAAAGCTAAACCCATTCAGATGAACCAGTTTAGAATGAAAAGCCTTCTCGAAGACAGGCCACGAGCTGGGTTTTTAAACTGGTTTATTTGCCAACATTTGCATTTAGAACTTAAAGTTAAATAGATTTAACCATCTCCGGGTTATTTTTAAACTAGTTCAACTTAAGCGGCTGAACGGGCTATTAGTGAGGGCAATTACTCCATGACTTTAATTGACAAAGCCTGTTCAATCATCAATGCAAACTTATCAAAGATCTCATGCACATGAAGCAATTATTATTTGGAAAACTTGTTGATTAAGATGATGAAAAGATCACTGTTATATCAACATCAGATTCTGATCCAATAAATGTTTTTGAATAATGGCCTCTACATGTATTTCCACTTTGGCATGATATCTTCACATTATGTACATTTCACCTCCTAGTTGTTCAGATTGCCTGAGCTGACTTCTGTATTGGATGTAAAATGTAACTTCATAATACATATGGCCATGCATTCTAAACTAATAATTCCCGGGTTTGTGACACTGCAGTAGTGTAACTGACTAGAGTCTGTTCTTTGATGATTTGTCACAGAACAGAGAATCAGTGATCATATATATGACAGCAGGGATGGGAATTATCCAAGAATGAGGCTATTTGTTTCATATTGACAATTCTCCATGAACATTCTATTATAAAATAAGTTTGAAATTTTAACTATATACAGTATGTTGACATGAAAATATGTCATTTTAGAATGATCGAAACCATCCATGGATTCAAATAGAACATAGGGAATAAATATAACAACCAATCCATAGTGGGAGGTTTCACTTTATTTGGAAACAATTGAATAGCAAATGTGCAACATTATAGTAGAACATGCGAGTGTCTATTTTAGATGTAACTGTAACTTAAGACATTAAGGTTACAGTCTGATGAATCCAGAGAAATTTTGAGATCGATGATGCTGAGATAATGTGATACTTTCTAAATTTCTTCTTTGAATGTTTTATTCACAAACTATTTATTCATGAATTTGAATATGGCACCATGTCATGCTGTTATAATCACTTAAATATATGTACATGTACATTAGCAAAGCTATCTGAGATCTCTTACATTAAAATTTGGTGAAATTCACAACATTCTAATAGGAGGAAAGATTTTCTCAGCCTCAACAGAATAATAAACCCTTATGTTTTATACACAGATTGCAGGGTGTAGTAAAAGTGTATTTAAAAAACAACCAATCCGAATATATGTATAACAAATATTAGATTTCAACATTATAAGTTTAAAACTTACCCTGAACATAAAACAGTTAGCAACTAAACAATGATGCCAAAACCCTTTAAGTTGAAATTCTGCAAAGAAAGAAAACAACACAAGTTTACTACAGGATGTCAACACATGTTCTTAAACAATGTGAAAACCACATATACTGTGGAGTATGTACATTAAACAGATTTATATACTGCATGAAAAACTTATCAAATAGTAGGCCCTATATATGTACCTTACAGATGGGAAAAAAAATCATTTATCTATATATGCAGTAATCAACCAAAATCAATTGATGTACACTTAATTAAATGTAAAATTAAAACATCAAAGACAGAGCTTAATTGAAAAGATCTCAATCAAAATGGTTGGCTCATAAATTTTGATTGGTCATAAAACCTTTAGTTCAAAGACTGTAGTTTAGAATTTATATGGGAGAGCGGAATGGGGTTAACATGCGCTCCACTAGGTCAATCTGGAACTAACACAGTAAAATTAAAGTGCATTTTAAATGTGAACTGGGAACATAAACAGTCAGCAAAACATACAGCACACACATATCATTATTCATTAATCTGATTCTAAAACAAACTTTTCTACTGCACTCACAGACCCTTTTCAATTTAAAACATTTTAATAATAAAAAGCTTTTTGCTGTAAATGTAACAATAGCTTTAATAGTAATAAGATCCCTTTGAAAACTCATGGAATTACTACCTACAAGATTTCTTGCTTGTCACAGAAGAAGATACGCACAATCCTCTCATTTATCTAATAGTACATGATTTATATGCAGTTATTTAGATCGAATTTCCAATTGTTCATAAAATCAGCCTACATATAAATTAAATGTTAGGTGTACAGGGTATACAAATTTTATCTTTTTAAACGAAAGCCTATCCAATAAAATGGGAAACTTATATGGGTCTACTTTACGAATTAGCAACAGATCATCAATGGAGAGAAAGAGAAATGGGGTTTAAAGTCCACTTGACACAAACTAGGTCAATTCGGGACTAACATATGGTTAATTTAAATCACAATCGACGGACGATCAACATCAAACAGATTAAAAGCTTTATTTAATCACTTTAATTAATCAGGTTTTGTTTTTTAATTAGTTCTTTAACCCGAGTTGTTGTCAAAGCATATTTGCCGACTTTCACCACTCGTTCAGCCATATTTACTATGTCAAAATCAAACAAATTAAAAACTTTACTTTGATGTCTTCACTTGATAACTAGAGTTAATCATGCGAATGATATATATAGCAGAAATGTTAGCATGATTTACGTCATTTCAAAATGTTGAAATTCCAAACCTCTCTGAATAACAAAAGAAAGTGAGATGATATCGAATCAAAGCAATCATATGTAAGCTTATACACATTAGGGAATTCCCTTCTATTTTGGCATTTCTTGTTTACCTCATTAAATTATTTATTTATGATCGACTATTTTATTTCCTGTTAAAATGCTATTGTGATTTAATGTGATATTATATTGGTGAGTTTCTGTGTTGAACATTTGTAAAGCATTTTTTTTCAGTAAGACAGGCTTGTGTATGTTTTGTAAGTTACTTGTGTGTTCCAAGTTTAAATTCCTTTTCTTTTATTTGCCAGTGGAACTTATTTTTACTTAGTTACTTGTGTGACAAAATAGGGGCAGACTACAAGGCACGAATAATCTTTTCATTTCCATTATGATTTTCCACCGATAAAAGAAAAAAGATAGGGAAAATACAAATATACTTTTTACGTTCTATACATTAAAAGATATGCTGATTTTATAGCTTAAAGGAACATTAGGTAAGACTAGATAAAAAGCTGACAGTTCTCTATGGTGTTCCATTTCGGCCACGTCGCTCAATGTTAAGCTATAGGGGGAAAAAAGCGACGTCGGCTTTTTAACACGACGTCGCCCTCCAAAAGGCGACGCGTCGCGCGTCGCCTTTTCTAAGGTGATGAAATGCGCATGTACCAGGAGAATTTATTTGCAGTTTATTTGCCGTTTGGTATTTTATCTTCAATACAGTAATTTATTTCGGACACGAGGAACTGCCATTAATATCCTTTATATAACAATACATTTCTCTAATAGCCACATTATGTGTTATATTTTAATTCTCTATTTAAAACTTAAAATCGTAAACTCTGGTGTGAATGAATGACCTTGTGCTGTCTGCAGATACAGTCATACACTATTATAGTTAAACACACGATGACACGGTACTGATAACGTTGTGGGTATGTGCTATGGTATTTTATAGGTTCTCGAGTGTTGTATTACTTATAGTATGAGCATTCCTTTACATTTTTACAGAAAGAATTAATACGAGAATATCTGAAGACGAATATATTAGCAAGGGAGGGGGGGGGGCGGTACTGGGTGGGGCATACGCCCGGGGGCGACTCTTCGTGGGGGGAGGGGCATTTATCTAAGTGCTCACCTTGGAGGCTGAGATAACAAATCACCGGCCTTCGCTTCTCCTAAACATGAGTAAAACACGACATAATTTCATCAAATAGAGGGGTGGCATTAGGATTTTTCCTAGACGTATTATAGGGTTTATCGATCAAACGGAGAGTTGACGGGGAAAAAAATATAAAAAATTTAATAAATTTAATAAATAGTTTCTTAGACAAGGTGTTAAAGGTATAAAAGATAATATTTTAAAATTTATTTTATCATCAAAGGAGCAAAGACACTGGACAAAGCAGTTACAGTATGCAATGGGGGAGGGGGGGGGTCATCACTGAAACGTTTGCTTTGGGGCGCAACATAGGCTTGTGAGGGCCCTGCTAGTAGCTGCCTGTGTGACTAGGTTAACTAGTGCAGAAGCGAACATAATCTGGGATTCTTTCAACATCGATCTTAATCGGATTTCTGTAGGGTTGCTAATATATTCGTCGTAGGATATCCACAATAAAAAAATATTCTCGTATTAATTCTGTCTTGAGAACCTATAAAACAACTGATGTAAATAACGGAAACCACACCCACATAGTTATCAGTACCCTTTCATCGCTTGTTTAACTATAGTGTATTACTGTATCTGCAGAGAGCAGGTCACTCTTTCACAGTAGAGTTTAAAATATTAAGTTTAGAACAGAGATTTAAAATATAACATATAATCTGGATAGTATAGAAATGAATGCCAGTTCCTTGTGTCCAGCATAAATCGATGTATTGAAGATACAATACCAAACGGCAAATAAACTGTAAATGAATTCTCCTGATACATGCGCATTAGGAAAGGCGACGCGACGCGAAGGGCTTTTTTTCCCTATAGCTTAACATTGAAAAAGGCGACGCGGCGCGTCGCTTTTCTTAAAGGGCGACGCGCGACGTGGCCGAAATGGAACACCATAGTTCTCGGTCAAATTGCTTCACTCTCATCCTAGATATCAGGGATTCAATTTTAGGTTAGACTTGATTACTACCATTGGTACGATAATAAATGCAGAAAAATAGCATAGGTCGTTAAACCCCCTTTTCATTTCACGATAATAAACAAAATTTTTACTTTAAATTATCCATCACAAAACGTATTCAAATCCACTAAATATTATCACAGGCTAACTATGGCATTATGGTCTAATTAATAATTTAGATAACATCTAAGACATTAAAAACAACATGCAATAAGCAGATTTAGCTCTTGCATATAAAAAATCATATTATAATTCTTTAAATCTTACTTTAAAAATTAAGATTAGTTTTGGAAAGAGTTGAAGTACAAGAAACCTTTTAAAGGCAGTTAAATATATAGAGGATAATATAATTATATTGTAAAACCCTTTTAATCTTGAGAGGTGTTTCTATTGCTGTGAAGACATACAAATGTCTAGCTAAGCAATGTGGTGCACCCAAATTTTCATCCAAAACTTAGGCTGCCTATCGACTGCTAGCTCCGGCTAAGAATAGGCCCTAACCTAATTAACCGACATTTAAATTACTACATCGACGATTTTAGTCGATAACAACACTGAGTAGTAGTTATTCTCTTCTATTATCATATTGAATAAAATTAAATATGTTTATTTAGCCGTTGTGTGTATCACAGATGTCAAACTTATCATAGCCGAATGACAAAAAAGTTCCCTAATCATTCAATATGGCGGCGCCTATGTCACTTAATTTAATAGGCGGTTTTGTTTGCGAAAACAAATTTAGGAGAATCTAACAATTGCTTTGAAAGATAAACAGACTGAAACTCTAAAGACAGTTTACAACCAGTAAAGAATGTATTTCAATATTACCCGTAGCACATATTATATATATCGCTTTTAAGCCAGTGTCAGCAACATGCTGTGTTCGATAAAAATATTAAAAACACATGTGCTAGGCTATTTTTAGTCTGTTGTCTAAACACAGCGATGTCTGGTCAATAAGTCCCGCACTAAAATGATCATGTGAGCGTTTTAAATGGTGGGTTATCTGGACAGTGTCACTATCTTGGAAGACTCACATAGTGGGTCGGTGTGTACAGTATGCCAAACTTTATGCCAATAGATTCAAATAAAATCCATTTAAGAATTTTTTCTTGAAATGGGATATATCAATCAAACCTCCTGTTTATTTCAGGGGATATTTATAGATATACAACTGGTGGTAGTTTTTTCTTTGATGTCCATAGCAGTTATATCTCATAACAACCTGTCATGATGTCAATAATTGTCATCATAGGTTGATATATTCGTTCATATCAACCGCTGATGATGTCAGGACAGGTTGATATGAAAATCAACCGCTAAATATGTCACCTCAGGTTGATATATTCGGTTCATATTATGATGACGTAGATGATCGAAATAATACAAAAAACACAGAATTTTTTTTTTATTCTTTTGACAATTAAATATTGTTATGGACAGTTTGAAAAAGACGGCCGACGGGTTCTATAACATATCAACCTCGAGTAGGTTAATATCCTATACATATAATTTCCTGCATGTTGTCAGAAAATATTAGAAATAGGAGGACATCACACATCATTCTTTATCAATCTATGTATTTCACTTAGTTAATGCATTTTGAATTCACATCACATAGGAAATGCTATACACAATTTGATATTATAAAAGATAGGATGCCAGGCAACGAAACAAACGCCCACAGCATCTATATTGTCCGAGCAGTTGATAAGGGTTGTCGCATATTTATTCTTTTGTAGATAATTTGGGGCATTTACCGAGCAGTTGATAAGGGTTGTCGCATATTTATTCTTTTGTAGATAATTGGGGGCATTTACATGATAATTCCAAACAGTTCAGATCATAATTTTTTGGGGCGTTTTAGGGTTAACAAGGCTCTAAAATCTAAAACAAGGGCCTTAATTAACTCAAGAAGTAATTTACAGAGTTCATGAAATGACAGACTTTTTCATTTTACTGATTTAAATAATGCATATCAATTTCATTAATTGTCATTCGAATGTTTGCAAGTTCAACACAGTAAAACAAGCGGCCATAACTGGCTCCTTCGTTTCACCAATTTAAATAATGCATATAAATTTCACATAGACCGGATGATAGCTTTCATTATCGGAGTGTTGACAAGGTTCAAGAAAGTGAAACAAGGGCCATAACTCAAGATGTAATTAATGGAAATTGCTGAAATTCAATAGGCGTCTTCGGGTCACTAATTCTAATGATGAATATAACTTGTTTTTAGTGCATTCACAAGGTTTTACAAGGTTCAACGAAGTGAAACAAGGCTCATAACTCCATAAGAAATTAATAGAAATTATTGAAATTAAATAGGCTTCTTTAACTCACTGATGTAAACAATTTCGAACAGATGAATGTAAGGACGGGGCCGACAGCAATATACAACCATGTGGGCATATAAAAATGGTTTTGTTATAATATCCATTATACACAACCAGAATGTTGGTTTGTTATTTATGAAAGATACATATTATCACCTCTTATTGAGAAGCAGCTGTTTTGGTTTTATGGTTTCACTGTGAAGTGCACATGTGGTGTTTAATAAGATATTTCTTTTTTGCAATGTATAGATATAGGGCTAAAACACATATTTTTTACTTATATTTATAAGATTATTTCATGGATCTATGTGCAGTGACAGATCTGATTTTCTGTTACAAGTAGGTGTTGAAAGATGCATGATAACTGATTAAGTTAGACTTATAAGGGGCAACAATTCGAACTTACCAAAGTGAATGTTTCACATCTGTTTATCCATGATAAGTTTATCTTTAGGGTGTTGCCTACTCTTACTGATTGATACCTGCATATTACTGGATCTATTCTTATCAAAATGTTCTTCATAAACATGGATGTACCCTACGTGGATTGTAGACCATAATGTTGTTGATAACAAATAATCTGGCAAATCAGGACTAAATAAAGGCTTGCAATATATTAAGTGGCTAAGTGGGTAAGATACTAGCACAGAGGTCGGGTGTTCAATCCCTACATTGACCGAGAAAGTTCATCAGAATTTTCTGATGTGGTTTACCCTTGTCAGTGCTGCGGGACATGGGAGCTGACAAGAACAGCTGTCTAGTCATTCAGATGGGACAAAAAAAACCCCAAGATACTGTATACACCTTAGCATACAAGTAAAAGATCCCTTAGCAGTTGGAATTAAATATAAGAGTAGGCCATAGTGCTGCTGCTCCCGCCCTCGTGCAAAATTTCCCTCATAGCCCACTGTGTGACGTATGCCTGTTTTCATCAGCCCAGTTGGATGTTAAACCCAATTCATTCTACAGTGTTTACACTTGACAGTTCTTGAATATGCACTTAGTTCAAAATTCTATCATGATTATTACTTGAAACTCAAAATCGATTTGTAGGGTAAAAGCTGACATAATTATGTATATTGGCTTTATTAGTGTTCATATATTTGTGGTATCAATACACTACACATCTTTTTTTTCTGAAGCCTATTATTGTAGGTGTATTGTTAGCTTGAACTCAAATATTCTGATAATATAATACAGGAATATGACTATGAATGTCTTGGTGATGGCATTTATTAAAGAAATTTCAAAGTTAAATCACAATTTTAAGATATGCTAATTTGTCTCATGCATTTCATTCCAAAACAAGCAGGTGCCAGGCAAGCTATGCCCATATTTTGCCAGAGATTGGCGAGAAGAAGCTAAAAAAAAAATTTTTTTGTACAATCAGGGGCCATTTTCTTGAAAGTTACTGTCCGATATGCAGGAACTTTGAAAGGAAACAAGATTGTTTTGATATACACATACATTTTAAGTTTAATATGGACAGGATAAAAAGTCTAGAGGGTCCACAACCTTGGTATTACATATTTTTACACTATTTGCGTACAAGGAGCAGCCATTTTGACAGGCAGTTTCGTCCTGATTATCAAGAAAATCAAACTATCATTAGGGTATAACAGTTATATATTTAAATGTTTTTTAAAGCAGATAAAAATTATGACCTCTTTAGGGTCAAGCTAAAATCGCATAAGGGGCCATAATCCAGGAACATCGGAAGAAAGCAAGATTTTGGGGTTGTAAACATACCTTTCAATTTTTATCTAAATCAGGTAGAAATTTTGGCCACCATGGTTATAATCCATGGAGTTTCGATCCAATACATGCTATTATCGAAAGGAAGCAAGATATTTTGGAGATAAACTTATATTTCAAGTTTTGTCAAAATCTGACAAAAATTGTGACCTGTAGGCCTAAAAAACAGAACTGTATGTTGCGTGTACCTGTTACTATACTACCAAAGAGGCAATTTATTTTGTTAGTTAGACTCATAAAAGTGGAGTATTGATAGTATTAACCAATTCCTTTCATGAGTATAACAGTATCAAGGGAGACTACTACATTTTTACATCTTGCCAGTTATCCTATTTACGTAATTGTCACATGTTAGTGAAACACTACATATCTGCAATATGTCAAGCATGCAATTTAATACTGTTCTTGTATCATAACTTCTTTAAATAATATTTAAACAGAGTCTCAAGTAAAGTCCAAGTAAGTATCAGGGCCGGATTAACCTGGTGGGGGGCCCGGGACATACCAACTGTGAGGGGGCTCCATTGTTGTTTGTTCAAATTGTTCGTACTGACCGCGGATCATACTAGTATGTACATGTACTCTGTCCCCTTGAGTGTTTTCCTCTAGGATTTTTTTTTTTAAACTAGGATTAATTCCAGTGCATCTGAGATAATTTAAAGGACCAAAGTCCGTAACTCAAAAGTTTTGTAGTAAAATTGCTGACAAACAAACGAAGAAATGATAAAGAAGATCAATGAGCACCCCCGCGAAAAAGAAGAAAAATGGAATATGACACATACGGGTGTACTAATGAAATAACAGTGTGGGACTCCTAGTATTAAGATCATTGACAAACCATGGTCCGTGGCTAAACATGACACAATTATCTTAACTGAGGAGCATGCGCAAAAAATACTCTCTTAGTAGACTGGAATAACAAGATGGTATATTCGCCCATTGATTGGAATACCTCGCGTATTTCTCCGAACATAACTTTTTTTAAAATTAGAGTAAAAACGGAAACAATTGAATGCAAATCAGGTATTCACATTCATATTACATTAATATTTGCGTTGCTACCCATTTGTGTCCATTTCTAGGTCCAAAATGTTAGCGATTCAGCTCCTTTAAACAACGATTTCATTGACATTTAGAATTCGTTGACAATTTGAGTATTTCAAACAGACCCTTTCTCTCATAATGTTCTCATTTACTTTATTTTAGTGAAATTATTTTAGGTGACATAAAACATTAAACTTTGTTGCTTGAACTACTATATACTAATGATTACGTTTATTTCCCTGGACTTATTGGCCCCCAGCAATCACATCGCGGGATGGGGTTCCCGGAACTGGTTAGGACCTATTGATTTGTAGAACCTCTAAGTTATGTAATTTAGTTAATTTTAGGGCCTAACCGATCTCTGGCCCCCCGAAAATCTGTTGGTACCTACCAGTCCCGGGGCCCCCAATATCCCTTACTGCCTAGGGCCCCAATCCTCAGTCCATGTACTGGGGGGCCCCTAAATGTGGGGGGCACGGGACATTTGTCCCACTTTGCCTCCCCTAGATCCGGCACTCGTAAGTATGAAATTTAAACACCAAAATAAAGAGAAATGGTGTATCCCGGTCTCAAAATTTCAGCTAAAAATATTGAGTCGTTTGGGTGTGAAAGTCAAAACTGCTTTAACGGATACTTAAGATTTCTGGTCCATTTTTTCGTGACCTGATAATCAATAAATTTTCATTTCTTAAGAGGTCTAAACAGTGCATGACCCACGTGCTGTACTTGATAACTTACGGTAACACATTATCTTTATAAAATTAAAGTCTGGTTTTATCCAGACATGGAATAATACAGCTTGGGACACCAGTCACCATTTCCAGATGAAGACTGACGAGTTTAAGTTGTTTGAAAATGTATTACATATTTTCAGTTAGTTGCTCAGATGTAAGGTAGAGGATTTTAAGGCAAACACAATTTTAAGCAGTTTTATTCTCCAAAATATTATCCGGTGATAAAATAAATCCATGGTTTAAGTTGAAGAGGTTTTTTTTCTCATTTTTAACATAGCGAGGTGGGATCAAGGATTGCATTTTCAATTGCTGAGCATTTGAATCATGACCCGAAATATATTAATAACTTCCCGAAAAAATAATGTTTACTTTTGCCTGTTCTCAGGATCTAGATACTTAATTTCCTTTCAACATATTTGCAAAGTTAACTCAGTGCCAATATTGAAATTAATTGAGTGGTAAGTCTTGCACACTACAATACTGTATCAGTCCAAATGGTTCAATTCCATTTAGTACAAAGATATATGGAATTGAAGTTCCATTGATCTATATCTGCTGCTACGCTATGTCATAAGTCTGCCATCATTTTACTATCAATGAGATTCAAGTCATCTTTGTGCTTTGTGCATGTCTTCATTAGCTATAGAAAAAAAGCACGCATGCAACTAAATTTGAAATAATAATTATGGTTTTCAAGCACCACAAATTCAACATTCTTACCACCAAGCACTTTGAAAGAAGAAGTCGAAACGGTACCCCTTTAATGTACTCATTTTCTATAGGACTAAACATTTAGTCACTGTGGCTGCTTATTTCTTTTAGTATTCAATATTGAATAAATATCTATGTGTGTGTGAGAACCACTTTATTTAATGTCAGTTTCTATAGCAGACAATGCATATCCTTCACATTCCTACTCACAAGTCCAAAAAGTGTCTACTAAATTTGAATTTCAGAAATATCTCTACTGCTGTCAATGAATTCAACATGCCCTTGCTACTGTAGCTATTATTATATAATACAAAGAACATTGTCAAATTCAGACTTTCTTTATTATGTTGATATTCGTATAAATAAGTGTTGGGGAAATGGTAAATCAAATATTGTAGTTAAATGGCCATTATTAACCCTTTTAGGGGGATATTTTTTCCAACTGCTCAACCACTCTGTGCTTGTCAGCTGGTCTGTTTTATGACCAGAATCAAAAATAAACAAAAACCAGGCTACTTTTACTTTTAGTATCAATTTTAGACCAAAAAAAAGATTCAACATAAATTTTATATCTTTTATTTCATCTGAGTTTTCGAAAAATGAAAACATAACCAAGAAAGGTCCATTTATGACTAGATGTAGTTTTACAAGCTTTTCAAATGAAAACAAATTGCTTCAATCTAACCTTATAAAGATTAAATTTATCATATTACAAAATATTGCTTAATGTATGTAATATACATTTTGAATGAAATGGGACTATGTACAAATTATGTAACAGGGGATAGAGAAAAAAGAGAGAACAAAATAGCTGTAAACACAAAAGAGATAAATATTGTAACAAACAAATAATTTTTAAATGCAATTTGGTATTGTTTGCCTTCTTCAAATTACTTGTATGAAATACATGTATGGTACTTAAAGATAAGCCCTTCAAAAACATACATATAAGTATCATAATAACCTTTATCATCATTCTAAACTTAAAATCATCATCATATCATAAAATACACACTTTAGCACTGATAACTTCTACATAGAGAAATCCTTTGTAATTAAATTCATATACTTAGACACCAACCCTGAAAGTTTAATAACACCTTTAAATTGTGTATTTTAATGTTACCAAATCCTAAATGCCACCTACATATCAAAAAGAAAGTTACATGGGTAATATATTGTCAAGAACCTACAGTGTAGGCTACTGTAGTTACTAATCACTATTTGTGTAAATGGTCCCAAATTTAATATTGACTTTGATATGTGAGGAGATGATTCAACACTACACATGTATGTGCGGTTTTTCCACAATATTTTAAAAGTAAGTTTATTTTATACATTTAGAAGGAATAGGAAGTAACTGACATGTAGTAGGGCCTACCCTTTAAATGATTTCTAAAGCAATGATACATCATTCCATGTCATTGGTTCAAATTTTAAAATAGCATTTAAGATTATATATCATGCTGGCAGAAATGACTATTTAACATATGGAAAACAATAACAAACAGAAATGGGATTTAAGTAATTTGTGGTTGCATCAAGCAATTACCGGTAGGGCCTACCATGAAATAAGTAATTAAGTATTCTTTATTATTATGAGATTTCTTCCATATTCATTACGTCAAATCTACACTTTAATTGATTATCATTATATACAAGAGATTTTGTTTATAACAATAACTTATTTATTGACATAACAATTATACATAGAAACGTTTTATACAAAATAACTTAACTGCAGTTAAGCATCTTTTTGGAGTTATCCCCCCTTATATTAGTTTGACAATAAGCGACATTTTGTTTACGTATAGTCGTAGTTTTATTCTAAAAACACAGAATGTGTGAAAATGTAATGAAATAAATTAAGTTTATCATTGGCATAGTAGACTTTTAAAACAATGTTCAATATTGACTCAAGTCAATGGATGAACTAGGCTCTCCCAGATTTACAATTTCATAGTCTTGATCTCTGTATCTGAATATAATAGTAATACATATGAGCTTATAAATAAGTTTATGTTCTTTTGATTAGAACTATAAATCTATAGTCATTAGCGTAATTTTTATAAGTAAACAACCAGAAATTAAATATTACTGACAATATTTAAACATACAATCATAATAAATATTAAACACATTGCTAACTCTAAATTATAATAATATGAATATATCAGATTGCACTTATTTCAGATAATTTATCATGACACATCTTGACTTTTCTCTATTTCCTTATATTATTGATAAATTATGCATTAAACCCATTATTGGTAACATTGGTTATCATTTTCCATAATAAAACCGGAGACTTTTTTTTCCCTCTTTTATTCAAATGGATTAATAATCATTAAGTAACCATTTTTTTAAAAGTTTAAGCATTTCATTTATCATACAAGTTAATAGTGTTCATGTATAACCATGGACCGTACAATGTAGCCTATATATAACCGATGGCAATTTGGGACCTGCTGGGAGGAAATAATATTAGGATATATTATTATGCTTATTAATTTATTATGGTATGACATTTCATTATCCAAATTATAAATAATGAATAATCTGTTATTTCTTTAGTTCTTAGAGACTATCACTTGAGATATCACCTGCTTGGGAGTTATTTTGATTGTTCCATTTACGATAGATGTTTATACTATAACAGCAGGTTGTACTCATAAAAATGGTGTGCTGGAAGTTGGTTATTCACAATAGAAAGTCCTAATAGTAAAACTAGTAGTTTACCACTACCACCAAAATGAACCCATGTGCACTCAAGGCTGGTCCTATGCCAAATAAACCTAGTTTTTGAATTGATCATAGGCCATAACTCTTGCAGTTATTATCGGAAATCGCTGAAAATCAATAGGCTTCTTCATTTCATGATCTTAAACCGTGTGTATAAATTTAAAGTCAATCATATATTAACTTTAGCCTGTAGAGCTTGTGGACACCGAGCGACGGATGGGCAGACGGACGTTGGCGACGACAATATACGACCTCATTTCAATGTGTTGGTATGAAATAATTAATAAAATACAATATCAAAAAACCATCGTTTTATCCAACGTTTCGTAAGCAAAATGCCAACTTTCTCAAGGATGAAAGAATCAAATTCAAAATGGCTAGAAGTCAGTTATGACATCATAGTAAGATATGACATCATGGGAATGATGACGTCATAGATACAATACACATAACATGAAAGAAAGGTTAGCTTAACTAAAAGTTAGGTAAATTATGTATGATTATGAATAATTTTGAAACCCCCTGGATTTAAATCATTTAACCCATTTGGCCAAACTGAATCAAGTCTATGAATCCACAGACTTTCTGCTGTGTTTAATTTTTTCTGATCTTTATCATGAACTTTTTGTACTATGGTACACACGAAATCATGACCAGGTATATTAAAGTGGGAAGCTACATGGGGGGAATGGCCTGGTTTTTTAAGCTTTATATTGCTTCTATGCTTATTAAGTCTAATGTTAAAAGGAGTGATCGTTTGACCGACGTATTGCATTCTACAGTTTTGACATGTTAAACAATATACAACATAAGAACTTGCACAGTTGACAGAGTCTCTAATCTTAAATGATTTCATGTCTTTACTGGTTACTTCTTGATTATTACACATAGTCTCACATGATTTGCATAATTTTCGTAAACAAGGTTGACATCCGTATGAAATTTTGTCCTTAATATGGTTATTGGTAGTGTCAGAAGTTCTCAACTTATTTTCTTTCAAGATATTGCCAATAGTGAGGTTCTTTCTCTCTGCTATTATTATTTTGCTGCTATCCATAATTTTTGTCATCCGTGAACTTGTGTCTAAAATACTTCGGTCTTTAATCATTTGGTGAAGGTGAGGTTGTCGAGGGTCAAAGGTAGTTGTCCATGGAATAATTTTCATATCAGTATCGGTCTTTGATTGGTAGGTCAATAATTCAGTCCTGGTCTTCTGATCTGCGCGTTTAAATGCCTTTAGAATAGTTTTCTTGGGATATCCGGATTGTTTAAGATATGATCCAAAATTTTTTAGGTTTGATTTGGTCCAGCTATCTTTACTACAAATTCGTTTTATACGTAGAGCCCCACTGTAAGGGATAGCGTTAAAGGTGTGTTTGGGATGACAACTTGATGGAGGAAGATAATGATGGCAATCTGTTTTCTTTGAATATAGATTTGTCTCTAACTTTTGTTTTTCTTTGACCACTTTTACATCTAGGAAATTAACTGAGTTGCTATTTATATCTACAGTAAATTTGATCTTCGGGTGTTGCGGGTTTAATCTTGAAACAAAACTATTACATTCTTCTAGTGGGAGAGAAGATAAAGCCCAAATATCATCGATGAATCTGTATGAAATATCTGGTTTATTAGGTAATGATTCATAGTAGGTTTTCATCCAGTATGACATATAAATATTAGATGAAATATTAGCATATGTCACAGCAAACGGAGTTCCCATGGCGGTCCCAGATATCTGTCAGATATTTCATACAGATTCATCGATGATATTTGGGCTTTATCTTCTCTCCCACTAGAAGAATGTAATAGTTTTGTTTCAAGATTAAACCAGCAACACCCGAAGATCAAATTTACTGTAGATATAAATAGCAACTCAGTTAATTTCCTAGATGTAAAAGTGGTCAAAGAAAAACAAAAGTTAGAGACAAATCTATATTCAAAGAAAACAGATTGCCATCATTATCTTCCTCCATCAAGTTGTCATCCCAAACACACCTTTAACGCTATCCCTTACAGTGGGGCTCTACGTATAAAACGAATTTGTAGTAAAGATAGCTGGACCAAATCAAACCTAAAAAATTTTGGATCATATCTTAAACAATCCGGATATCCCAAGAAAACTATTCTAAAGGCATTTAAACGCGCAGATCAGAAGACCAGGACTGAATTATTGACCTACCAATCAAAGACCGATACTGATATGAAAATTATTCCATGGACAACTACCTTTGACCCTCGACAACCTCACCTTCACCAAATGATTAAAGACCGAAGTATTTTAGACACAAGTTCACGGATGACAAAAATTATGGATAGCAGCAAAATAATAATAGCAGAGAGAAAGAACCTCACTATTGGCAATATCTTGAAAGAAAATAAGTTGAGAACTTCTGACACTACCAATAACCATATTAAGGACAAAATTTCATACGGATGTCAACCTTGTTTACGAAAATTATGCAAATCATGTGAGACTATGTGTAATAATCAAGAAGTAACCAGTAAAGACATGAAATCATTTAAGATTAGAGACTCTGTCAACTGTGCAAGTTCTTATGTTGTATATTGTTTAACATGTCAAAACTGTAGAATGCAATACGTCGGTCAAACGATCACTCCTTTTAACATTAGACTTAATAAGCATAGAAGCAATATAAAGCTTAAAAAACCAGGCCATTCCCCCCATGTAGCTTCCCACTTTAATATACCTGGTCATGATTTCGTGTGTACCATAGTACAAAAAGTTCATGATAAAGATCAGAAAAAATTAAACACAGCAGAAAGTCTGTGGATTCATAGACTTGATTCAGTTTGGCCAAATGGGTTAAATGATTTAAATCCAGGGGGTTTCAAAATTATTCATAATCATACATAATTTACCTAACTTTTAGTTAAGCTAACCTTTCTTTCATGTTATGTGTATTGTATCTATGACGTCATCATTCCCATGATGTCATATCTTACTATGATGTCATAACTGACTTCTAGCCATTTTGAATTTGATTCTTTCATCCTTGAGAAAGTTGGCATTTTGCTTACGAAACGTTGGATAAAACGATGGTTTTTTGATATTGTATTTTATTAATTATTTCATACCAACCTATCTGAATATCAAATGCATCATTTTGACTTAGTCATAAGTGATCCCATCAAATCGTCTGTATTTGGTTTGTGTTTCCTGTTTCTATCAATTGAAATTCTCATTTCAATGTGGGCGTATAAAAACTATACATCCCTGATATATAAATAATATACAAAGTTGAACACAAACTCAAATGTTACTTAAGATATTCTTTAAAGATGATACACAGAATTAGGGACTATCAAATGTTTATGTTATCTATATCTTCTTTTTATTTTAAGTTCTCTAAAGCAACTTGATTTTTTTTATCTTTATCTTCTAAGATTATGCATGTAGGCGGCTTAGTAGAGGAATCAGAATTTAATTTAGATAACTGAATTCTCTATATAATATGTGTATCATAACAAATTGTATAAATATGTATATAAGAAGAAGGGATAAACTCTTGAAATTGTTGCAATAATACTTATTTATCCATAGCACTTTATATTACCGTTAATACCGTTCTTTAAGCCTACTTTACACATTATACAAGATTGTTTTTGCAAGATTGTTCTATAATGAATAATGCATAAATAGATATTTATTTGAATTATGCCACAGCATGTTAAGGTACACACTCCAAATATTATACATATATTCAAACATCCAAGACTAAATGTCAAAATATGGAATTGATATATATCATTGCGAATAAGATTAATTCCAGACGTAGAATATGTATGATTGCACTATGACACACACACCTTTCTAGTTTTATATTTAATACATGAACCCAGGTCAAGACCAAGGGAATCGTCTGTTGATCATTTTAAAAAGTCGTTCGTTGTGAGGTCGGAAAAATTTGTTGAATTTTGTTATGAGATTTGGATCAATGTCAGGATGGCGCCTGCCTTTACTGGCACCTAAACATCTTTCCATTGTGGAATTCACACGCATACAATAAAATCCACGTGTTGTATTAAAATACAATTTGTCATATGTTATTTCATGTGCTAATCCAAGGAATTTCTCTATTTTTCGGATTTCTGATACTGGATCAATGATGAGATTGTCACCATCCACAATATGAATTTGATTCTTTGGGAATATCTTTAGCCACCTTGCAAAGTTATGATGATATATGCTGATTTGTAAAGCTTTATATCTCATGTTTAATTCACCAGTGTCTGGATCCAGTGCCATAGTTTCGAATCTATCTGGCGTTTCATTCTTCATTAACTTATTATAATATATTTGAGTGTAGTCTGATATTACGCGTATAGTAGGATGACGCAATGAAACAATTATTTTCATATCACTATTGAGCCGTTTAATCCTATATGGTACACCATGTGATATAAAATAACGTGGTGTTTTCTCGATAGTTATTTGGCCTGGAAACGAATAAGGCATATTTTTACGGTACCATTCCAATCCTTGATTATAATTTTTGTCATCATCAAAGAAATGAACTTCATGATACGTTGACTGAATGCCGCTATGAAGATCCAAAAATTCCAAAAGAGCTCGGGTTCCGCATTTCCTCACTCCAATAATCACACATTTTGGAAACTGTTTTATTGCTCCGATTGGATGTGATTTGTCTATTATTTTTCCATTTTCTTCCAATAACTTCCGGAATCCACTTCCTGCAATTACATTATTGATAGGCTTAGCTCCTATACTCAATGTTTCCCATAATGACTGATTACAATAGAATAATATACCAAAGAAAAACGTTAACGGGACCAAGCACCTCCAACGCTGGCCACGCTTCATAATTGTTAAGGATTCTTCTGGATTTTGTGCTTTATCATTGCTTTGTCTCCCTTTTTCTGACCTTGCTTGATCACACTGTTTGTAAGGGAATGAATACATCATTGACTTCCTTCATCTGAAAAACACAGATTAAAAATTAATAATGAATTAAATTAAAACACGATCAACTATATATATGAAGTTGTGTTAATTAGAAATTATAGAAGTTATTTTTGAAGTTTCACAATTTCATTTACAGTACATTTCATAATGTTAGCATGAGCAACATTTCTCTGGGTTGTTGAAAGGTTTTTTGAACAAAAGCGAAATGGATTGAAATGAAAACCATATCAGAATGATAACACATTACCCACCAGTGTTTCAAATCTATGAGTATGAGCTTCTGTGCAAGCAGACATATTATATAGCTTCACAGAAATGAAATTTGATGGTACATGTTTAACAAACAAAAAGTATTACTACTTAATAATTCACAAATTCCCATGTATGATATAATGTATAATTCCAACAATTCAAACACTTTATAGGGATATGTAAACATCATAAACATGCAGCAGTATCAATAAGACTGAACACATAGATGTATTTCAGAAACTCTGAGCACTTAATGTATGATGTGTTATTTCTGAACGATTACTATATTTACTTTTTAGCTATTTTTGAAGTGTGTATCTAAAGATTAGACAACGTGTGTGACCATCTTGAAAATTATCTTGTACTGTAGACCAGCATGTAGCATATATCTTATTGTAACAGAGTATACTTTTCTGGATAATTCTAGTTCTTCAGTCTAGATGTATGCTATGTTCATCTGAATCTTGGACATAAATGTAATGTCCCAGGACAAATTCACAGTAAATAATGCCACAAACAAAATGGCACAGGGAAGTAATGTCACAATATGCCACATAAAAACTAATAAAGTTGTTACTTTTCACATAAATTCTTTTAATTCTGTTGAAAACTGCAAAAGCTACAAAACTCGACTACTATCTTATATCTAGAACATCATCATATCTCCCCTAATTATATCTTTAATTTTAAACATGAATTCCTTTTCCTCAACTTTTAATATTATTCACTTTTTTTGTATTTTAAAATTCACTATTTGTCTTGAATTTTTGTTAAAAACATAGTCTATTGTAAAGCATCAATGAACACTTTTGTGGAAATAAAAATATCTCTCAAGTGACTATCAGAAAATTTAACCTAATAAATAAATAGCCATGTGAATTATGTGAAAGATGTTTTGTTTAAAATATCAAAACTTCAAAATTTGAAACTGAAAACTTTTGAACAATGTAACCAAGAAATTTTGGATTTAAAATAATTGACATTGCGTTTCTAAAAAACAGAAAATCAAATTGGTGTGCTCTGATTGTCTCGTAATTGGAAACGATTCCTTTTGAATCATACAAGTGCAAAATTTAAGTTTTCAACAGATTTCAATTCCATAAAATGCTAATATGTCAAGTAAATAAAATCAGTTAAACCATACAAGTTAATCTTATTTTATAAGCAAGGAAAATCTAGTCAAGATTTCATTTCTGTAAATATGTGTAGTTATAATCTTAAATTTATGTACATATGTAAGCAATCGCTGATCAAGTCCATGACAGCAGATTTATCTTAGAATTATTTCGATGCACTGAGAAAAAAAATAAAAAATTCTAGTTTGGCTCCAATCAAAAGTCATCAAGTGTAGCTTTAACATACATTTCAATTCCAAAGTAGATTCTTCAAAGGAATGTGAGAAATCAAACCAAATCCACTCTTGTTCATATAAATAATTGATATCATAAGTAATAACAACTTATTACACAGTAAGATTCTCTGTGTTCCAACCACAAATCATCCATTAAAAATCCATTACAAATCAACCCAACTAGCAAGCAAGTGAAAACTAATGGTTTCAAATTGGGAATTTAGTCGCTCCAATTTGTTATGTGACGATAACAAAGCTTAATCATTGATAATGAATTATATTTAATGTGGAACATGTTTCGCTTTTCTGTAACAAAAAGAGATTATATGCTTTTAATAATTTTTATCATCACTTTCAAATTCAACAAAGAGCAGTTCTATTTTATGATTTGAATTAATAATTATATCTACCTCAACATTTATATTACATTACAGTCTTGTACGTGTAGTTGGTATGCATATACACTTATTTTTAAAGCACTATCTACAGATATACACTGACTATAATAAAACACTGACTACATGTTCACATACTCATTAGTTTCACAGATATACTATATACTTAATGGTATATCACATGTTTGATATCATCCACATATGAGATAACATGTTCCACATCATAAACTACTCATTATAGTGTAATTAACTAGTGGTCATTGTATTGGTCAGTCCACATGACAGATGCTCTCCTTTAGAGATGTATCAACATATAATAAACAATCCTTGTCAATCATCAATACCCTTGAGTATACTTTTGATCAATACTGGGTAGATTTGAGTTACCATCTTGTAATCAATAATGTAAATAACAGATATACACCACTTAGTAAACTAATTAAATAATTAATTAAGACTGAATAACTTCAATTATTTATGATCAACAGAAGAACAAAGGCTTGTCACCAGATGTTTTATTTATCAATTTGTAGCTTGATCTGAGGACAGAAGCCTCTTAAAATAAACTTCATAAAACTGGATGTCAACAAACACCTGTAAATATCAGTAGATAAAACAATACACTATGTAATGGATGACATCAGTTTTCATTCACAAATATAAACTTGGATCAGTTATTATAATATTTACAACAAAGGAAATCAAAATGTGCAGTGTGTTTCATCTGAAATTCTATATTTATGTGAGACAGAGAAATTAAATTTCACATTCATTTGGGGATTAATATGTTATATTTTTATTTCAATAATTCTCTTGTCAGTGGGGGGAAATTATTGAAGTGCCAAGAGACAGCTCATGCGATTGGGCAGATAGCCTAACTCTTTTACCACATATAAAGAGAGAGAGAGAGAGAAATGGGGTTTAACGTCCACTAGACACAAACTAGGTCATTTTGGGACTATCACATGGTTCAATCTTATTTCAATAATTCGCTTGCGTGTATGGGGTCTTGAGCAGTGGTAGGAAACCGGAGGACACAGAGAAAACCTACAAGGTTGGACAGGTGACCCTACTACTTGTCACGTACAACTTGAGAAATGAAAACCAAACCAGTTGACTCAAAGATAGACCTTAAGATACAGAATGCACATGCTAACCATTCGGCCATCCAACCTCCCCTGCCACATACAAACCTGGGATCAAACATCTTCTGAATTACGGTGCATGCATTATATATCTTTAGGTCACCAAAACCCAACCAATATCCAAGCTGTAGAATTGTTAACATTTTTGGCACTGTTCTCCTTACCTCTCATATTTCAATGGTTTGAGTCAGTTTCAAAAATTCAACCTAAATAGTAAATGCAGGAGGACTGCACTACACGCAAAACAAAAACTAAAAATCTACAAGATAAACCTGCGGACAAAGACAGAAAATAGACATTGCAAAAAGTAAACAATTATCAAATCAAGTGAATGGATCCGGGGGCCAGCCGTAAGCGTCCACTGCGCTGTACAGTCCCGGGCCTGTCTTGGCACAGGCTTCACTAAAATGATTCACATAAAAGACGTAACAAAAAAAAAATGCGACCGATCTTGTAAGTGGTCGTCTCTTCAATGGCGATAGTCAGCCAATTGACGTCAGGTGTTAGAACGTCAAATAATTTTAACAATAAGGGCGATAATCCGGACAGAAACTCGGAAAACGCTAAAAAATAAATGTAGTGAGCTAACAGGAGCAAAGCCCGACAACGAGAACATTCTGCAGTACGAAGGGCTAAAACTCTACCCTAATAGTAAATGCACTACACGCAAAACAAAAACTAAAAATCTACAAGATAAACCTGCGGACAAAGACAGAAAATAGACATTGCAAAAAGTAAACAATTATCAAATCAGTTTTTTTTGAATAAATATTTCATTTTTGCAATTCTTGTTAAACCAACTCCAATCTCAAATGGCAAATTGTGGATTTAATGTTAAATAATTGAAATAATTTGGTACATTTAAAATGACAAATTTAATTGTTATTGTAGTATCCCATCTGCCATAATAAAGTCGTTTCCTATGAATTCAGTTCTATGCTCAATGGCGGGCAAGGCAGTAGCAAAATTAATCTAACATCTTTATAGATTAAATTAATGTCAGACTGTTCAAAAACATTTCTTTTCCCTTTATTAACAACATTACTAATTTGAAACAATTGATTTTGCAGAGACAAAGCTCTATACCACCACTCTCTTCTTTCTTCACTTTCTGCAAATCATGCAGTTTGGTAACAAAAGCATTTACTGATATGACATTTTATACAACTGAAGAAGTTCAGACGATAGGAGGAATCGACAAAACCATTCAAATAATACAATGAAGAATTAACACTGATCGACCAAGATCTTTAAATGATCCAGAAAGTTCATCAATAACGCCTACAGAATATAATGACTGCTATGATTATGAATGAAAATGTCTACTGCTAATATATCAATTTAAATTTAATATTAAAGGAGCTAAATCGCTAACATTTGGGACCTAGAAATTGACACAATTGGGTCGTAAAGCATATAATACTGTAATATGAATGTATATAAACTGATTTACATTCAATGGTTTCCGTTTTTACTCTAATTTCAAATCAGTTATGTTTGGCGAAATAAGCCAAATTTCCAGCGCCTGGTTATTCCAGTCTCCAGTTTTTATTGGACATAGTCTCTAGATAAGAATATGGCGATGCCATTTGATTTGGTGCAATGTGTCTAGCCTCATTCCTCGAGTCTCTTGTTCCAAGTGGGGCTGAAACGCATTATGGTACCAATTCGTGTACCAATGCCAATGGTAAAATGTTTATTTTATCTTAAATATTGGATATCAGAAGCCCATCTATTTCCAGTAAGATGACAGCATCAATGTTGATTTAAATTGACAAATAATTTGTGTTTTCAATGTTGAAGATTTTGGATGAAATTGAATTAGAGACTTAGCTACTATAATTGTCATTTGAAATAATGGAACAACATATAGTTTAGAACTACAACAAACATACATGTAGGATATATTCTAAGCATTTATTGATTGATTGAATGGATATTAATTAATTTCAAGAGCTCAAATTTGTACAACATGTCTTTTAAATTGCATTTGAATAGGAGACAGGCTTATATAAGCTAGTTTTGCCATTAACAATGGTTGTGGAGCGTACAATCTTAAATTTGTAACATAAATATAAATAAAAAAGCCTTAGGAGATACGAAGTTAAATTTAGAACAAAGAACTCTTTATCTTCACTATTTATTTTATTGATTTGATGAAGTGATTTAGTGATATGTCCTGTTTTGCTTGTATATATTGTGCACATGACCTAAATTATAACATTGAAACTTGAGATATAATTGGGATTTTATATATCTATTTCCTTTCAACAACCAGAAAGCCAGCCCAAAGTTAAGTAGGATCTATATCCTGTCCATAAAGACTTACAAAATCTCAAATATTTTAGTATGATTTCACAGTCACACCATTTTAAAGAGCAGATGTCAACAACTGATTAATATCATGTATATTTAACTTTATCACTACCTTAAAAGATAGGATGCCAGACAACAAAACATACGCCCACAGCAGCTAAATCGTCCGAGCAGTCAATAAGTGTGGTCACATATTTTTTTATTTTTTCGATAATGAAACATTTATAATACACTTAAATCTGATAAGGATTAACAACTCAGTAGTAATTATCAGACGTAAAAAATGATCTTTATATTTTTTTGTGAAAATGTTTATAGTCACTGATTGTCATGGTGGGGAATTTGAATCCATTGCAAACTACAGTATTGTGAAAGTTGAACCTCTAAATGTACAAAGTTAATTCAGTCTGATTCAATATTTACTATGATACGATGAATAGAACATTACCCCAAAATCCCCATTACCCATATAAACAGACCAGCACTAGGTATAAATGTTGAGAGTAATATTAAGATGAGCCTCCTTTTAATCTGATTGAATCCAAGCTGGGAAATTACCACTGATATTTTCGTTTTAATTTCAAGTGGTGATTAGTGGCTTTAACACTACAAGTACGGTTTCACTTCAAAGTACAAAAAAACTCACAAGAACTATAGTTTTGAAGATCAACATTTACATGAAGCATATGGTTAAAGGCCATGTAATTTACATGGAAATACATTACAGAAGACTTATGAGTCTAGAACTCTTTCACAACAAAGATATTGATCTCCCCAAAGTGTCATTGTTTAAAGTTAAATTGCACCAAACTACCAAGGCCAAACGATACAATTATAAAGAACAGAATTTGCGCTTGACTGATCATAAAAGAAGTTTGCAAACCGATCGAATACTGTAGCCATCTTAATTAGCTAGAACTGAAGAGTCATTAATATTCCTCAATAACAAAAGGATTGAATGAAATAAATGATGTTGATCAAGATTTGCTGATGCAGAGTTGGACTGTCCTTCAACCGTGTTATCCTAATAAATTGATGTAAATTTAGGAGACTACAGTAGAAACTGTGACAGAATAAGAAACAATGGTCAGATATGCTGTCTTTCAAAGGGAAGACAGACATATGGAGTGGTCTTCTAAAGATAGATTTAGATCTAATTAAGCCATCATTAGAGACAAGTGTTACTGTCCTCCTGGGTATCATGTCTGGTCACTTGGATTATTTAAAGAATTGAACAGAGATTTGTTCACTAAAGAAAGCAGTATATAAAAGTCTTAAAGAATTTAATCACATATCATGGTTTGACTAGGTTGTTTTGTTTTTTTCCACTGCTAACATATACTAATTCATGAGTTTACAATGTTAGTCCAGAACTATTCCCTCCTTTTATTACAGCTGAATATTTAAAAAGTATTTTGAAAAAGGCTACTTATTATGTGATGCACAAAGGTTTTACTTTAGCAAGAGTTGCATAATAAAACGAATGAAAGGAAACTCTAACATGAATAAAGAACATTGTGGTTTCTTGGAGACAATTGTGTGATAACACCATACCCTGTAACAGTTAAAAGTTGAAATGTGCAGATCAATGACCATGTATCTCTCAAGTCTTCCATGACCCTTCAGCCTTAAACACGTTTTAATTTGATTTCACACAGAATTTAATTAATGCTTGTCAAATAATTAGTTAAATGCACAAAAATTGTATTTGTTGGACTCAAAATTTTAATAAAAAACTGAGACAGGGATTACTTGGGCTGTTTACAGAATCAACTTCCACCCATTTCACTTTCTACAAAAGGATGAATATCACGCTATCGTGATCAGAAGAAAAAGGATATTGTTTTAAAACAAGGCACCATCCATCATCAACAGATTTAAAGCCTCACTGATCAAAAAGATTTAAGTAGAAAATGAGGAAATGGACTGAAATCATTGGAAAGCCACCATTTTTGATTGATTATTCTCTTCCAGCAACATATCAAATGAACTCCTAACTTCAAATAAATTGCTTCATGTATTTTCCTTTTACAAAAATTATTATCCCTTTAAATAAAACATCTAGTATAAGCGAAAAATAATTTCATTCATTTCCTCGCTGAGAAGATTATTTCATCTTTTATTACATGATGACATTATTTCTGTTGACAAGATTTAATTACATTATCAAATTAACCATGGTTCCATATCTCGTAATCATACTAGGCATGTTTCACTGCATAATTTATTGCAGGTTGTTTGTTTTTTCTAATATAGCAGGTTTAATCACGAAAGGTCCATGGTCTTGGTATGATAATGTCAATGAACACTGTGTAATTATATTAAATTATTATAGTTGGATGAAAAAAGGATATTCAAGTCATGAGCAACAATAGTTACAATAACATAAGTATAATATGGGGTAAAAGTCTGTGGAGGCTTAAAAGGAAAGTGTACTTATGGCAATTTAGTAGTAAAAACTTAAAATGACAGACCCTTGTCAACTTAGAGATATAACAATCTAAAGATATAAATGCAAAAAATCAGTTTCGATTCAATGAATTACCTCAATGATAAAGCTACTGGCATTATAAACCACCCAGTCAAAAGGATATCTTGGACATCCTGGAACTGGTTGTTCAGCTTCGTTTATCAAATTGGCAAGCATGACATTATGTAAGAGCAATACATACAAAAACAGTGCAAATTGTACACCAGTTTAGTATCAATTGAGTTTCTAGCTCTGCTCAAGTTGATGTGAATTGAAGGTGGAATTTGGATCCTCGGATCAATTGAACACATTTAATAAGGAAGATGGAATTCAATTGAGGGGTGAAATTGAATTCCCTACATATCCTATCTTAAGGAAGCAATGATTATCGACCTGGTGAATTATGTCATATTTACTTTGGTTTCTAATTCATGCTACTTATTATCAAATCAATCTGACTATTCCTGACTTCTACCGAAAGGCTTCATTGTTCAAGTTTACATGCAGACCAAGCGAAAATCATTAATTGAAGAGACACAGGTGAACAGGAATCACTCCCTTGTCTAGTGGCATTACATTCATTTAATTTACTATCAAAAGACCATTTAGAAAATTCAATAACTTTGGTCAAAGTTGATCGTAATGGGGTTATGTGGGATAACTGCTGATTTCATGCTATTGTACGTTTGATGAATATTATATAACTAGGGAAAAAAGTTTATATTCAAAGATTGTTTTGAAAGTGAGAATTTAGCCAAGGTGGCTGTAAAAGTTGATGTCAATCTTCATGATCAAGTAAACTTATACAAAATAATTGTTTTGTCAGTTTCAGAGAGGTACTCATGGGAAACAATATATTTTTACTCTAAAAGGCTGAAGCTTTAATATTACACCCAGCTGTCAGTGTTGTCTACAGAAGATTGTTCCTTTAAGATTTGTTAGTAGAATTAATAACATCAAGTACATGTATAATCATCAACATGTATTGATTTCTCATAATTACCAGAAATTCAATTTAACAAAGATGATGTGCTAAAATTGAAGACATTCCTCTACTGTAAAAACTAACAACACAATTTAAATCTTATTTTATGCTGATAACAAAATAGAAGTTTTGTTTGATACAGAGTTACAAATTTTAAAATAGCATATGTCAGATGTACATTTTAGCAACAAAACTAATCCCATTAGTTTTTAAGAGATTTATGAGTCTTGTCCACATCATTATCCTCTTAACCTTCTAACACTGTAACATGAAATCACATTAATGCATCGGACACGTATAATTACAAAGATTGATCATCCATGAAATTAAATATTTAGGATACTAATGACTAAAACTAGTACAAATTAACATTTTTAGACCCATATATAAAGGAGACCATAACCTTCAAACCTAAGAAATTCTCCTTTTGGAAATATTCTAATTGTCTGTCTTTGGAATTATAGAAAAGCCTGTCTACAGCCAAATGACACTTGAATTGTTTGGGATCCTCATTACCTTCATGTACTGTGAAAATCAAACTGGTCTTAAAAGCCTACCTTATTCTGGGAAATAGTTTCAATATTTTCTACTGAAATACTCCTTGATATTTTTTTCAAATTCTATAATCTTAGTCTTTAAAGTTTAAATAAGTAGGGAAAAATATGTATACAATCAACTATTTCTGGCCATGTTGTTTAAACCATATGTCTGATCTAGAAAACTTCATTCTCAATACAATTCCATCTTCTTTCACATTTTGTTTATGGTTTCTTCACACTTTGAAAATCTAATTTTGATGGATGAAATTTTCCATTCACTTTCAGTTCTAAAAAACGAATTTAGTATTTAAGGAAATACAAATTAAGGCCTTTGAATCAATTCAAAATGCATACAATCATAAAGAGCCAGCAGAATTATTGTCCTATTCTATGATAATCTGTTTTGCTATTTATATGTAAATAAAGAGTAATCTACTTAAATTTCACTCTATTTTAAGGTTTAAATCAGTATAAGAAAAATGCAATTCCCAAAAGTATTGTGGACTGATAAGTACATGTACATCAAAATAAAATTTTGTAAGACGTCAATTTTATGCACTGTGATTTCACTGAGTGGTCTTAACAGACAGATGACAACTCTTTAATTTACACTTAATTTTCATGAAATCAAAATTTTATAAAAACGCTTAATATAATATTTTGGCAGCTGTATCTGACATATCAAGAGTTTGAACAAAATATATTTGTAGTTGTTTTGGTTCTTAAGAAAATCAGATTAAGGAAAGGATTCAAAAGAATGACCTGAATCTTGAAATACGTGAGATCTGACATGGTATGCTAAAGGATGTGTTGCAGCTAATTGATTACTGGAAGGCAACAGTAACAGAGCTGTGCTACAAACTCCTGTCAAATTAATCAATCAAGTTCTTCCCACTTTCCTAATCAACTATAAGTCCCTGTTTACACTTTATGTTTACTCCCTTGCAGTAGAATGTACAGTCACAGTTTCTAACTACAAGATTAATTACTTTGTAACCAATATGTTTACATCAGGGTTCAAATGACCAGAACACAACTGGACCTTCTAATCTTATACAAGTGACCCTTAAATTCAATTTAGTCAGGTCATGACCAAAAAAGATCATTAATACCCAAACCATCTCATTAATATTGCAAAAGATTTAGGATGGTCAGAAAATTATGACATGTCAGTCATGTCACAGATAATGCACTTTCATTGATCAGCTAACAGAAAGGTATTTCACCCTACAATGAAACACATTATTTATGCCGACAGCAACTGGTTTCTCCAAGCAGGTCATAAAGGTCATCACATAGATATATGTAAATAAAAAGCAAAATCTTTATATTGAAAATTATCACACAATTGACACAGATTTTACAATATTAATTATCAAGAAAAATAATCATCAGAAATTTATTAGGCTGCTTGATCCCAGTAATATGAACAATGACTATAAATTTCAGAGAGACTGGATACAGTGAGCTCTTGATGCTAAAGTGAGCCAAATACTTTTATTAGAAATTACAATTACATTACTAAATTCTAAAATTTTAAACTGTTTATTCATTTGTTAGCTAAAATGTTATTGCCTTTTCATAAGACAGTGCTTTATGTACATATATTTTTTTTGTATAGAATTTCAAACTTAAAGTTCAGTACTGGGTCTTGGGACCATCACTATCATTTTTCCCATCTAAGTCAACTAAATATGATACAGTTGTGTTTGTAGATAATGAATATCAGTATGGTATTAGCAGGTATATCACACAGCTTTAATTACATCATCATGATCTGTATTTACCCTGGACAATTCTCTACATATCTATCCCAAAATATGTTATATTTATTACCAATACAGACAATATGGGCTAGACCACCCAATAAGTCCTATTTAAAAAACTTTTATCAGCTCTCATAAAACGTGCAATCAATTTTAAGATATAATTCCAAGAATGCTGTCATAAAAAAAGATGGTAAAGACATCCGTGATTTTGTCTGCAGGATAAGAAAAAATCCCAACTACCAAGACAGAAGTGATGAAAAGACTGAGATGACATCTATGAGGTTACTCTTCTGGCATGTACAATCTCAAGGAATCGCTGTGAGTATGGTAAATCCATTGCTGATTTAATGTTGCTAATGGCTTGCACATAGAAACAGTTACATATAATATTAGTGAGAAAACTTTATCTCTAAATAATGTCTAACACTAAAACAGACAACTTGCCATGGCTTAAATTATTTAGAACAAGATCAAAGAAAAGGAATGTTCGGTAGCCATTAGAGACATGGTATCACTTTCTACTACACACATATTTCATTAACAACAATTATAATATGCTACTGTGTCATACCAAAGTTACAGAGCCATGGTGGCTTAGTGAGTCTCTTGTTCAATCCTGTTTTGTCTAAAGTTCCTATGGAGTTTCCTGTTATTAGTGATGTATGTGTCCTCACTGGCACATAAAAACCCTTGGGATTCAATGAAGAGTAGACGGAAACATGTTTCCTCATAGCACACTACATATATGGCTTAGGCCCATCTTCCTTAGCCCAGCTGGTGCAGAAAAGAAGGACATTAATAACCAATTTCATTTTTTTTTACCCTGGTAGGTTTTGTATTTATAAATTTGCCCTCTAGGATTCATGGTACTATATTTTATATGATAGTAGCCACCTAATAAATATCCTCTAATAATTTTACCAACAATTACAAACCACTTATTAATTATATGCTATGGTCTTATTTCTGCTTAAAAAGTATTGAGGGGAGATTTTCGGTTCTCTGAGTGCATGTAACTTTTTCTCGATCAATTACTTTAATATTCTGCATTAAATATCTTTTGATCATTACATCTGACATGGTATCTAAACCCTTTGGGTATTTTCTGTTATTGAAAATTTTAGATTGATAGAAACACATTCTTTATAAATATTAAATATGTATATGAATATTTAGAATACTTAATTAACCTTTCAAAACATAGCTTCATCAGCCATCTGTCTGAAATATTAAGACAGACTTCAATAGCTTGGACACCTGTCAGCATCTTAACCAATTTAAGTACTTGTTGGGATATTTTTATCTGCATTCAATCAAATCATTTTTTCAAGATAAATTTGAAGTAATTTAATTAATAAATAGATCACCATTTTTAGTTTTCTTAGTTTTATTGTTGAAATTTAGTTACATGTATATAATTAGGAGTACATATTCCTACTACATGCTTATCAATATAATAAGGGCCTGCAAGAAGGTTTCAGCTAGAAACACAGTAGAACATTTAAGATGTATGTATTATATATTTAACTACATAACTATGAATTCAACCCTTTTTAAAGGTATTGCACCCTACTCCTTCATTGGGATTTCAGCGTCTGCCAAAATCCCATCTCCAAAGAAGCAAGAAATAACCTATCTTTGCGATGCGAATCCAGAGGGGCTGTCCCCCCCCCTCCCTGCAGCCCAAGTGATACTGGTGTATTTGCTCTTTAATTGATGATATAAACCTTTTTTTGGCATTGTCTTCGACTACACCAAACCACTAATGCATACAGCACTCTAATGACCCTTTGCCCCAATGTATGCCCCCCCCCCTCTCTCGACAAAATCATGGATCTGCGCCTGTCTTTAGCTGTAGAAAGTTATTGGATAAACCCTGTGAGGTTAGAATCTACTCCTTGTTGGGCATATTAGCTTCAGCTCAACTCATAATTGTATAGACCACAAACATGAAAAGATCCACCAAACAATAGAAGACAGTTGCGGTATATCCTAAGTTTGTGACTACTCAAAAACTGAACAGAACTATTAACTACAAAGAACTTATTTGATGAATAATCCACTTATTTTTAAATTTTTACCAAATTAATCCCCCTAGTGGGTGTGCAACTTTGATCGAAATCCCCCTTAACCTAAAGACATTGAAATACGGATGATAGTTTCAAATTATCAAGTAAAATATGGCCGTGGAGATCAGAAGGAGAAGAATTGATGTCTGCATTGACAGAATTGAACGAGATTAACTAGGATCGCGATCTTTTTCTCATTCCAACCTGAAAATGACTCATCACGGATCTTCTTGTTTAAATGACTTTACTATAAAGATTCCATCAAATTAAATTATACCCATTTTGACATTGTGTACTTTTCATATTGAAGCTAGCAGAAAACCCGCAGCAAACTTTGTTACCAGTTCTCAGCATGTCTGACACAAGAAAAACTCTAATGGCAACATTTGTTAGCATTTCATTATTTATCCTGTTATAAAAACCTTCGATGAAATCTGTGGAGAGCTTTTATCCAAATGACCATCAAATTCACTCAAGCAGTGCTATCATGAGTCACAGCAATTGATCCTATATGTTCACATGCACGCCTCATTCCTCATTTCCTAGTGTATTATACCCTGCTTCGTCACGACCATATCCGAACACGATTATTTTATCTCCACAAATGTTATTGCCATCTTGTCCTTTACGCCCATTGACTAAAATTGATCAAATAAAATTGTGACTTTCTTATGCAAAGTGTTAACATTTGGTAATAAAGTCCTTGTTTGATGTTCAAAAAGACAAATTTTTATGGTGGGGACAGCAATCAAAGTTGTTTTTTTATAAGTTTTGTTCCCTTTTTTATAGATCAAGATGGGGTTGCAATCCTACCATCTGCGTTGGTTACAGCACAAAGTACTCATTAATGTTATCGAGTTGCTTTTCCAAGACATTCAGGTATTAAAATGATTGATGATTTTATCTTTAATATAATTTATTTATTTGCACATCACAATGATGTTTAATCAATATGTTGTAAGTTTATTTGTCATTCATAAGAAAATGAAGAATCACCATGGTACATTCATAATTCAACAAATCTTTGATCAAACATGTAAAAAATTATGAAAACTGAAAATAAATCAACAAGTCCTGGATAAACCACAAGAATAACAAAGGGGATATAATTTTAATGATTGAGTTGATATATCCATGAGATCCATTCCTTGTTGTGGGTTCCATGTAGCTAACAATTTGATATTCACTTCTGACATTTTGTACTTTTTGTTCTGTGTTTTTCTATGCAGTTGGGTGTCATTGCTACATTTGCATTGAAAGTAAATATAATGGCCACAGTAAAAGTATCAAATCGCTATAAACTGCTGAATTGTCTAAAAGGATCAATTGAATGGTCTCACAGCCAGCCATTCTAGTCTTAAAATGTTGGTTATGTTTTGGACCCACGAAATCAAGTTCTCAGTGTTATATGGCTTGATTCATTTGACTTGGTACATTAATTTTTATTGACAAACTCAAAATATCTAAGTAGACCTAATACTATGAAGTAAAAATATCTAAATTACAATGAGAAATACAACACCAATAATGTTTCTATAATGGCAATGAAATTTAAAGTACAGCAACATGATAAATCAATTCTTGGTATAAAACAGATTCTATACAAAAACAGGGAAACAAATACGCACGTAACAGATGCTTTTTCACTAGAGTTCCATACCATGAACAAAAGAACTGAGTCAAACGGAGTACCTTCTAGTTGTGACCTCAGCTAGACTTAACTGTCATTCCCTACTGTTTTTAATACTTTTAAACTATTGAGGAAGTTATATACTTTGCATAATATGACATTTATAAAACACACAATGCTCTAGCTGGAATGTTTTTCATGACTTTCAGAATATAATCTGCAACAACAAAGATACTGTTCGAAAATGAATAAAGAACAAGCAATCCATTGAAAATATAAAAGATCTGGATGTGTGAAACAAGGAATACACAATTCCTTAACATCAAATAAGTAAAGTTTCTTATCCAACAACCAATGAAAATCAAGCATGTTATCCAATTAACAAAATAACAACAACATACATTTAACAAAATGTCAACCAATGAAATGTTATTTCTGGCTTGAATCCCAGAAGTTGATATATCTGGGAGGAGTTTGATTTAGGTAATTTGGTAATTTTATCAGATTTTGTAGACTTGTGATATACACACATCTGTATAAGGATGGCAGAATTTATAATGGCGCTGTTATGTGAGAAAACCTGGATAAACTATCAAAATATACAACATGTAAGTCTGCGAAATGGACTATTTTCATACCTTAATTGATGGGATTAGATAGTGTAAATGTTAACAATATAAAGTGTTGGGCTTTCCCATCGATATTTACATTCCTGGCATGCATTCTTGTACTGGTGATAAATTTACCATTATTTATATCAAATTCAAATTTACACTGAGAGGTTTTTCTGGTAAAACTTGATATAAGTTTCCTAAATATAAAACTTCCTTTCCAGCTTCAAAACATGTACATAAGCCCCTTGTATCTCTACTGTGCAAATATACTTTATACAACAAACTGACCTCTATCACATGTAAATATATCATTTGCACTATAACTATAAACAAAAATCTGGTATGAGACACCTCTTACACATTCAACTCGCACTACAATTCAATGTTTCCAATTCCCCTATCTCAATTCTCCTCTCCTAAATGTTTGGATTATGCTCCTCTAGAAAATTAAAAAGGAAAAAGGTCAATCTAAAAATCTATCTAGCAAGTCCATATAAAAGTACTGGAAATAGTAGACCGACATATAATTAATTCAAATTTGGCAACATGTTTCAATCAAATAAAATATTTCTTTGAAGATTTTCATATTCTGTGAAGTAGGTTAATTCAGATAAAACCCAAGAAGTATTATAACCCTTAGTTTACACCTGTGACCAGTAACTCCTTTCAAATCCCTAGCTTGCATGTATTATAAATATAAATATCTATAAGTCTGACTTCTACCTGTAATACAAATATAAACTTAGCCATTACCTAGGTGTTCAATTTATTTTAATAAAGACAGTTTTGTAGATGTGGATTTTCTATTGTTGGATCGAATAAACTGGGTGACAGAGGATATTTTCATTCATCACGCCAGGTGCCTTTATGTACTCAGCTTTTATCCTGATAACAATGGACATGGTGCCATTTAGTTTAAGATATCAATGACTTTTTGAATACCTGGACATAAACCTTATTTAATTCACGGCCTATCAAACATTTTTACACCAAATTTGTTTTAACTTTGTCAAGTGTCTGTACATACCTTTTGCAAATATTACAACATTCAAATCTAGTTCAAGTCATATAATATTATTATAGAGAACAGACTATTTAAACTTCTTTCTCCTCACCAAACATGACAAACAAGAGGACATCTTAATCATACTAAACTAGAATCAGCACTCTAGTGTGAATATTAAATCAAATACACACAAATGATGATTCAACACATAATTTGTCCCAACATGATTTGTGTCAAGCACTGCTTGTGGTGCAACAGATAACAATCCTGAAATTTAAATATTGGTAGCCTAAATGATCATGAGAGTTAAAACTTTATGTTACATGTCTGGCTTGTTTCATAGAGAAATGATGACTACATTAACCCATTACCAACTGGACTGCCCAAGTCTGTCCCAAGTACTGCTTCCACTAATGTTGTAAACAGTGACTAGCTGAATACTATTTACAAAGTACTGCTTTCGCTGGTGCTGTAATAAGTGAATAGCTGAGTAATATTTTCAAACCATACCACTTCTGTCACTCAGGCAGTTTGAGACAATCTTAGAGCTAGGTGATATTTCGTTTTTTTTATATAAAAGTGTTAAAGAAATGGAAGCTGTCAAAATTACCATAAATATTGAAAGAAAAAATTTCTTTTCCTGTTATTTATAATATTTTATTGCTTTATAATGATGATTAAATAGCAATAAATAATGTTAAAACCTCTAGTGTTTAGACCACATATCTTCTCACTCTGTTGTGTTACCTGATAGTACTGTTGGAAACAGAATGTCATCTCTGCTCCTGTTCATTTCTCTATGTATCTTGACAAATTGTGTATATACCGATGCTTTGATTTTTGAAAGGAATCATTGATTTTCTTATTGAAGTATATTTTAATATGTATATTGATGTGTCATGGTGGTCCGTAGCTAGATCTATGTTTGAACCTGATAATTTTTTGTAGATATACTATATATGCTTAATTTTTAATAATACTGACTAATACTTTTAAACTTTTATTGCATGTTTATTTACAGTTAAAGGGCGCTAAGCAATAAGTTACAGACATTTTATAATATTGCGATCTTTTCTAAAAAATATCGAAATTCCAGGGATATTGTCCAGCACTAGATGGTCTATAAGTAGCATTGAGCTTCAAAGCACAATGTTAAAAAGATTAATCTTGTCATTTTTTTCAGTCAATATTTAAATGTTAAAGGGTTAAATCCATTATACATACCACAGATTCATGCTATTTTTTCTTAAATAAAATATCCTTTCATCTTATCCTTTCATAAAATCAAGAATAAAAGATCTATTTAAATGATATAAGAAACTACAAATGAGATAAAAATTTGAATGTGACTATGAAATACTACAGTTGAGGTGTACATAAACAAAATATACTTTAAATTCATTACCTTCGTTTCACAAGGTCATCACGGTACATAAAAACCACAAGATGCAATTTCAAATCAGGTTTCCAAACAAATAAAAGAACAGAAATGTGCTTTTTTGCAGACAGATCCTACTGACACAACGACGACATGGCGTTGGAACATAAGGGGAAGTTGACACAGTGTCGTAACTCATAGCATGGCATCAAAGTATTTGAGACAGAAGCGAGGAGGTGTGTCTTTTCACAACGCACAATTGTAAGTTTTGAACATTCACTAACAAGAAAAATAAATATCAAACAAAAGGTAGGCAGGATCCCATGTCATCATTGACTCTATAAAGCAAACACATCGCAAAATCTATACACAATAAATAGTTTCAGTAAATGTGTGCCCATTGTTTCTACAAGTGCCAATTGATAACGTGTGCCTCTCTTAGCTTTACCAAATAAATATTGACAAGGGACTTTTACTACAGTCCTGCAGACGACACTCAAATCCGTGACGGGTGCGTAACTAATCGATGCTAAGACAAACTTGGACGTAAAATAAAGAAGTTGTATAAGAAACTAAAACCGTGAGCTTGAATGGATCAAATCAAATCCTCTTACCATATTAAAGACCAGGATAAAAACTTTCAAGAATAATGTAAAGCTAGTAAAAGCATATATATTTATTTATGTTAGCTTCATGTTTCATATAGCACATAAACAGTATGATACAGATTATACAGTACATGTTTATGTGATAGAAAGTGGTAGTTCTTGCACAAATTGTGATAAATATCGCATCTTTACTAACCCATTTTATGAAATACTAGCAGGATACCCAGTTTCGGCCGGAGCTCAAATACGCCAGGGGCCCAAATTCAATGGCCTGGTTAATTATATATACCACATTAGGGGCGGAGATCGACCACAAAGCGTTATTCGCCGGGGGACCCAGGGTCATGCTGGTTAATTTGTGGGTGTGGATCAAGGTGACAAAGCATGTTGGGTGATACCTAAAACACAGTTTGATAATTCTTAATACAGCCATTTGTAAGTATGAAAGGCCTGTAACACAGAGATGGTTGTTCAGCAGGATTTCACTGTGGTAACATTTTGCTACATATGTGTTTGGAATATTTTGCACAAAAGTTGTAGTGACCTAGCTATACAAAATCATCCAACAGAAATTTCTCACAGTATTAGTCAAAAATAACACGCCTGCACAGTTTGAAGAAATACAATTAGGAGAGAAGTTTAAATTGCTAAAATGGACAAGAAGGGGATAAATTTCAATCAAGATACACAATCTGAAATCATTATGAACTAAGACTGTTATTTATCTTCACATGCCTGCAGCGCTTTCAAGATAAATAAATCGTGGTTTAAATGTCAAACCTGAAATATCAATAGTATACAATAACACCCTTATCTGAGGAGCATGTAGAATACTCATATTCTCACAACAATATATAATCTATACAGTCACTATATAATCACCCCATTTATATCATGCATATTATCACATGGTCAAAACAAACCACAGAAATTAAAACATTTCATAAGGGCAAATCATGCATAGACAATCATAAAGTTTGCTTATCTCATGTTTCTATGTAAAAGGTGATGTATTCTTTGGCTACATGAGGAAATGGTTTCAATTTGGATAAATTCCAAAGAAATTAATTAAAAATACAGATAAATACATGTTAATGTGGATTAATAGAAAATACCTGAAAATTTCAGTCCTGTAATGATATGTACTGAACAATATTTCCATCATTAAAGGAGGAGTCCCAGAGTTCACAGAAACCATAAATAAAAGTGGATTTAACATTTTTAATCAAACACCAAAATGTAATGAAATAACGGCAGTCTATTTATTTTGTCCAGACGTTTCAAATAAATGAGCCATTAAGAAATAATTGTTTCTTTTTATCATGGTTACATAATTCATTACAGTATTTCATACTTCAATTTTATGAGTGACTTGATAATCATGATGATCACACACCATTATAATTATCGACAACTGTACAGACATGTTACACAGACAATGACAAAGTGTGGAGTTTAGCGGCTTATGGCTAACTCCATGTGGAAATAGAAACAACCTTATGGAGCTTCAGATAGCAGCAGAGGTCTGGGATGAGAATTTCTTTAGTTTCTGAACAGATTTATTCACACAAAAATATATCAGAGACCTTCCCATTAATGTGTTAAGCTTTCTGCACTGGACTAATAAAATGAATTTCTACAGTACAAACGCAAAGAGTTTTTTGATATTGTCATTGATTAATGTTTAAACTTACATATTCGATCACATATTTGATCACCGTAAATCTAAAACAATTACTTTTAATGTCCACCGAGTGTTATCCAAACATAATGTAAAATGTTGTAAATTACAGCATAACATGCTTTACCTTTGAAGGTATGGTGTATGGTGTGAGTAATATTGATTATGAAGTGCTATTAAAAGTCACCTTTAATACTTGACATGTTAGAACACACTTCTGATAATATGATTTATGTCTGCCCACCAACACTTGAACCATGGTGTGAAGTGGAGAAGTGGTCCTCATGACTAGACCACTTGGACAATAACTTTCTCAAAGGACTGTGCTTCAACAATGAGATCTGATATTCATTACAATATTCAATACCACAACTTTATTCAAATTTTACCTTTCATTGTATAATTATCTAGAAAATATTCAATCTGAGCTCCAAAAATCTCTGAAAGTGTAAACTTTCTACTGTTCCAGCCATGGATTACAAAACACAATTTACTTGATCAAGATACAATTAATCAGACTGTTTTTAGTTGTGTTGTGGTGCTTTAACTTCTGGGTGTGTCTTGGTGCTTTAACGTCTGCTTTCACAGAAGTGATATTGCAGATCCTCTGTCCCTAGTCAACAATTAATGCTCTATATATACTGGTATTCATTTCCCATCTAACATGATAACATTTCTCTAGTGAACAACATTGAAACTGAATTGCCTCTTAGGAAAATGTGCAAAACCCACTGTGCAAATCCAGCTAAATAAATACTCTGCAATATAAATACAGTTTTTGATAAATAGAGTCTGTCTAAGTTTAGATTTAAAGCAAAGGCAATATCTACAAGCTTATGTAAACTAAGATTTATGTATATAGTCTGGAAGAAGAGAAAAAGAATATATTATTTTGACACGAACATCTATCTTTATCAGTAACCTTCCTATTATGAATTTAGAATTATTCTATTAATGCTTTACATGTATGAATAACAGTAGATAGATGTATAATTAATCTACATGTGTATATTGAAATGTTGTATAACCATTCCCATTTTTTATGCAAAGATAAAACTTGAGCCGCTCAAGTCAATTCATGGCCCCAAAAAGTTGAGTGAGCAATCAGGTGATAAATCTGACTAGTAGTATCAAATAGCACAGTAAAGTCAAATTATACAATTTATTCTTGTCACATCTAGTGTGATATTTACTTGCCATGCTCTGTATAGAATACAATACAATAGGATTAACTATAAGATTAGCTGGAATATTTTATTCTTATGATAATCAACTGGTAAGATTCAAATAATTCATATTACACTTTATTGAAATTTTCCTGCACAAAACTAGTCAAGAACTAACAAATCCAAGATGGTCTATTGATGTAAAGCTATTTTTGCTAACACTATTAATTCTATTTATATATATTTATTGTGGCAATTACAATTGATAGCAGTTTAAATACTTGATACATAAATGCCAACAGATCAACAAACAGACTGGTGGAAGCGGACTTTAAACTCCAGAAACGAATAAATGAACACACATGACAGGCCTATGAAAATGAGAAGTGACAGCCATTCAAGTACTGAATAGTAAAGGTATCAGCAAAACACACACAAAGTCAAATTAAACAATATTGAAAGATTATAGATCTAGCTACCATATACAATAAATTTAATTTATGCACTCACGATACAGACATAAGATTATAAAATTCAAACAGGTGCATAGATTACAATTTCTTTGGTATAAGAAAAATTTGACTTTTGAACCTTCAATCAGATTCTTTTGAAACAGTATTTAATATTTTACGATGTGGGTGCTTGATTTTATATCTATTGTTGTGTTCCTCTCCACATACTATTATAGTTGAGTTTTAGCCCTTAATTCGTACTTCAGAAAGTTCTCAATTTTAGCTTTGCTTCTGTTAACTCACTACATTTCATTTGTTAATTTTTGTGGCCTTTTCGAAGGTTCTATCCTGATTATTGACCTACTTGTTGGTGCTTTTTTTGGTATTCTAATCCTAATGACGTAGATGCTATTCAAGATCAAGCCACCTTCAAGATCTTGTCACGTTATTTCTATTCTTTCTTTTGTTTTTCATTTGGAGTGAAGCTGTATCATAGCAGCTATAAATTACTATAAGTACCTACCTAGTGCATGCTTATGGTCCATTCACTTGATTATGGTAGATATTTTTTGTGTCTTATCCATAGGTTTGTCTTATTGGTTGTGTTTGCATGTAGTGCAGACTCATTGCACTTACTAAATGAGGTCTTTCCGTATTTAATTTTAAAAGATGATTCATTGTTTTATCCCAATTTTCATATACTCATTGTTATAAATTATATTATAATATTTCATATCTGCCCATTACAGCCTACAGAAGATTTCAATTATATGGTATAATATCTCTGTATGAGATAGAACACAAATGTAATGTAAAACACAAGTCATTAGGCAATATTCTCCTTGTAAAATGAATTTAAATTCCAGTTTATTTAAGATAAACTGTATTCATTACAATCTAATAAAAATATACATAACAACCATTACATCAACACCTGATCAGTAGAAAAAGTCCTTGTGGGCTATTAAGTTAATCTCTGGAAGTATCGGTTACAACTCCAGATGGTTGATTGATACCACACTTTCTTAATTATCATAATCTTAATCTGAGTTGATTAGAAGCACAAACCATGAAGAAATCACAATTAACGTGTCCATTTTCACATGAATATATGAGTTAGCAGGTAGCTAGTGATATATGAGGTTTAAGAACCAATATCAAGTCCAGACCATGAGTTTTATTTTAGGGGGTGAAAGTGTAAAATTTCCTCATCTTGCATGATGCTATTTTGCTTATGCAACAATAAACTTGATCATGTAAATGATCATGTCAATTTGAAAGTAAATAATGTAATAGTAGGTGTTATGAACAATCTGCAGGTATTCTTTTCATTTGTAGATCTGATACCATTTTTAATATGAGGAGTTAATGTATGTTGCTTTTTAACTTTGTGTATGGTTGAAAATTCTTTATCAAATAAGAACACATGGTAATCATTAATTCATTAAAACCATGTACCATATTCTGGCGCAATCTTCAAAACATGATAGAAATGAAAACCTTATTCTATTTTTCACTTTCATTAAGTTTCATATTATCGGTGGCAATCTCAATTGTCCATAGTAAGTACTTCTTTACATATAGGGTGTGTGTGTTTGTGTGTGTGGGTGTGTGTGTGTGTGTGCGTTTGTGGATGGTCCTTATCGAGGACACACATTAGGATACACACCTTCTATTTGCGGACAAGGCCTGAAACGAGGTCGTCCTCGATTTGATCGAGGACGTCCTCGATTAGAACTGGCTATCCAGGCATGTTCAGAAGCCCCAAAATAGATATATCTGTAAAAATCACGTGATTATAATTCATACCTCGATAAAGCGATTCTGTACCGTTGGGGTGTATCAGTGTGTTTAGCGTTTTTTATCAAGCAAAATTCCTGTGTGTATCGGCTAAATTTAAGATGTCCTCGTTTATGCTAGTTAATACAAGGTCCTCGGTTAATGGTTACACAACACACACACAAATAGTCACGTGAAAGTCAATTTTCGGATTGACGAACGCCGCTATGAATAGTAAGTGAAAAAGAACACTCTATAATAACAGATCTATTCGTGGTACTTGGTGTGTTTTGCTTCCTGGTAATAAATGCCGTGTCTTACAGTCGGTAACATATGCAGACATTCCGAGCATGGTCTATATAAATAGATGCATACAGGCCCGAGGCTAGTGGGGGGGGGGCTGGGCTCTCTCAGCTTCTAATTTTCGTGCTCTCCCCTCCTTCTGCTTACGGCAGTCGGCGATGACCTTCGTTCATTGATTTTTTGTCGTCGGTAATTTATCTTCCTCGCCCCCCTATGTCGGCTAAATTTTGGTTTCTGGCTTCGGGCCTGGATGCATATGTAAGCATACTCGTTCCCTTCATCCTAAGTTATAACATACCGGTATAATTTACAAACAAAAACAGGGGCTTTTGTGGTCTAAGGATAGATAACGTTTTATTGCACGTAAATAGAATAGATAGTTATAATATGCATCGAGTTTCTTCCTCGCTTTTCCTATTTATTCAGGTACCGAATATGCAAACTCTCGTTATACGAGTGTGCTTGCATTGAGTGTCGGCCCCCATAATCGAGGACATTTACCGTAGAGTATTATATCTTCTGAGTGACTGATACTTGGTGTTTCATATAATCAGTAACAGATATGTATATTAATTTGAAGGCGGGGGGGGATCATCTATCTTAAATTATGTGCTTAAATGCCAAGGGCGATCCCTTGATGAACTTGAAATAGACAACACCGTCGATTCTTCATCTAAACATGATTTATTTAGTTCAGATGAAGAATCCGACGGTGATGTAAAAATCCCTCAGAAAACAGCTTTTACCAATCAAGCTAAAAAATCCAAATGGTCTGAGGATGAAATTTGTGCTATTCATTCCTTAAAACATATACTACATCTTCGTATACCAGAGAAGAAGGACATAGAAGAGGTCCAAAAAAGACATCCGGTACTGTAAAGGAGATCTTGGAGAAATATTAAAGATTATTGTCGAAATAACAAAACCAAGATCTTGAAAGTACGATTATTATAAACCGAGTCACAAATGAGTGGCTTCCAGTTAGTGATAACTTCACCAGTTAGTGAACTTTACTTTCAGTTAATAGAAAACTATCATTACACACTACTTCACAAGTTAGTTAGAGCATAACTTTTAGTTTACAGAAAGACAAACTGTTGCTTTTAGGTGAACATTTTAATAGTGAACTTTACCCATTTAGTGATAACTTAGCTTTTGTTACTTTTAGGTACTTAGACAAGACGTATTTAGAGTAACGATAACCTGTTAAATGTACAATGTATTATATAAATCATGGTTTCTTTTTTAAAAAAACAACTCAAAACAATGTTCGTTGTTTAATATGTCGTCTACACTGGGGGGTCTGTACTCAATGCACGTACGTGTTAGGTGATCACAATCTTGATGCATGCGCATACAGTCAACTGTATCGAATATGAGTGTTGGGAGCAACCATGTGCGTGACATACTTTCGTGTCTTACAATTAGTAACAGCTGTGTTGGGTCGTGGTAATAGATGCATGTCGTGTCTGAAAGTCAATAACGAAGACGCACCCCGGACACTGTGATTTATTGTCGGCAACAGATAAAGACGATGTCTTGCAAAAATGGACACACTGATAAATGTAATGTGTAATTAACTATCTTACAGTCAGTAACATATACACTTTATGTCTTAATCAGTAACAGATACATGTATTGTGTTACTATCTTACAGTCAGTAACATATACCCTTTATGTCTTACAATCCGTAACATATGCATGTTTAGGGTATGCATACCTTGGCTAAAACCACGGGAGTGTCGTATACTTTGATACATGCGGTGGTTTATACGGTACATAAATAGATGCAAGATAGACATCTTTAAAATAATTTTGAAGATATCGGTTATATGCTATTATAAAATTAAACCTCCTCTGTTTGACGGGTTCCCACATTTTACTTCATCGATAACATACTATTATAGTTTTACACGTCCTCTATTTGATAGGTTCCTACACTTTTTAAGCTATAAAATTCCGATTTAATTTGTAAACAAAAAGAGGGGAATATGTGGTCTAAGGGGAGACAACACCTTGTTGCACTCAATTAGAATGTACAGTACCAACACCAATACGTTAAGCATTAAATACCATACAATAAATCTTTTTTCGTGTGTCCAAAATACAATCTATTATTAGACGTGTGTCTAGGTCCTCGATTCATAAGTTCAGGCTTATATGGTCATACACATTTGCATCAAGTTTCGTTCCCCATAATCGAGGACAGTTACTGTAAAATATATGCCACGTTCCATTCTAAATGATGGATACAAGTCGTTTCTTATTACCATTAAGAACTATTTCCAGTTTTGTGAAAGACGACAGCGTACAATCAGCGGTTTTGAAGTACGTACCTAAATTCAACGGTCCTCGATAATGGGGACCGACTCCTAATGCATGTGTGTGATCAAGGTCTATCATATAAACATACACCTATCAATTGAGGTCCTTTCACACATATAGCTGTTTAATGATAGACTTGTATGAACATTTGTTAAAATCTATTGATTTTCATATTACCAGTTATCCGATTTCCCTTCACGTGACTAACAAAAATACAATTTATTATTAGTCACGTGTTTAATTCATAGGTTCATGCTTATCAGGTCATTCACACTTGCATTATGTGTCGGCCCCCATAATCGAGGACATTATGTCACGTTCCAATATACTTGATTGATAAAGTCTCTTATGGTCAGTAACAAATACATGTGCCGATAATCGTGTTTTACAGTTAGAAATATATGCCACATCTTAATCCAAAAAAAGACTAGCCATGTCCTAGAGTCAGCAAAAAACGATGTGTAGTAAATGGCCGAAACATTCGTGTCGTACATGTAGTAAAAGATAAATGTCGTTTCGTACCTTTAGTTATATAACATTTTGTTTCGTACATTTATTAATGGACATATTCGTTTCGTACATTTAATACTAGATACATGCTGTGTCGTACCTTTAGTTATATAAACATGTTGTTTCGTACATTTATTAATGGATACATATCGTGTTGGTCATATAGTAATAGATACATGTCGTGTCATACATTTATATTTGAATCATGCCGTGTCGTACATTTTCATAATGGACACATGCTATGTCGTACATTTATTAATGGATACATATCGTGTCGTACATTTATTAATGGATACATATCGTGTTGTACATTTAGTAATAGATACATGTCGTGTCATACATTTAGCAAAAGATACATGTCGTGTTGTAGATTTAGATTTGAATCATGCCGTTTCGTAAATTTAATAATTGACACTTGCTGTGTCGTACATTTAGTAATGAATACATATTGTGCTGTACTGTTATTAACAGATACATGTTGTGTTGTATAGATATTAACAGATACAGGTACACAGGGTTTCTGACAATAATAACTAAGGTACAATCTTAAAACCATTAGTAACAGGTATTTGTCGTGTCTTACGGTCAGTCACAGATATACATAGTGTAACAGTAACAGATGCACTGGGAATCTTTAATCAGTATAGATAACTGTCGGTAAAAGATACAGGGGATATCTTTAATCAGAAATAGATACCAGATACACCGAGGATCTTTAATCAGTAATATATACACCTCGTGTGTAGATAGCTGTCAGTAACAGATACACGTGGTATCTTTGATCAGTAATTGATACATGTACGCCTGGTGTATACCGGTAGCTGCTAGTAATAGATAGACATCGTCTATAGCGGTTAATAACAGATAACCGGGGGTGGGGGTCTTACATTCAGTAACATAGACATGTTTTGGGTTTAGGTAACAGAAGGATAGAAGCATACCGCATCTTAAAGTTAGCAACTGGTCGATACACAAGTAATATACAAGGTGCGTCATAAATCAGATACACGTGTCTTCAAGTAACAGGTACGAAAGGGGTCGTATTAATATATGCCGTGTCTTGAAGTCAGTAGCATATAAACATGATGTCTTACAGTAAAGAACACATAGGGCAACATAATCTATAGATACACGTCGTGTATAGCCGCCAGTAACAGATACACATGTGGTCTTACAATCAGCAGCATACATGTTAGATGGCTTGCGTCGAAGCTAGTAACAGATACATGTGGTGTCTTTCAGAAACATATGCATGTAGTGTCCTACAAGAACATATATATGCGGTGGTGTCTTACAGGAACACATACATGTGGTGGTGTTTTTCAAGAACATATCATATACATGTGTTATCGCACAATCAGTAATATATACATTTGGTACGTGTATTGTTACAAAAGTTGACACGAGTCTTACGGTCAGTAACGGCTGCCAGCAGTATCATGTCACAGTTACAGATGCAGACATGTTTCGAACATCATATTTATAAACAGATACACAGTATATCTAGGTATGCCCCTCTTTGAATGAATTTTGAAGTCATCGAATACATACTATTACACATTTTTACACGTCCTCTATTTGACTGGTTCCTACATTTTAAGTTATACCATTCTGATATAATTTGTAAACAAAAAGAGAGGATTATGTGGTCTAAGGGGAGACAACGCATTTGCACTCAATTAGAATGTACAGTACCAACACCAATAAGTTAACCAACTATTTGAACAACATACGATAACTCTTTGTTCTTGTGTCCGAAATACGATCTATTATTAGACGGTGTCTAGGTCCTCGATTCATAGGTTCAGACTTATCTGGTCATACACATGTGCATCAAGTTTCGGTCCCCATAATCGAGGACAGTTACTGTGAAGAATATACCACGCTCCATCATAAATGATTGATACAAGGCGTTTCTTTTTACTATTAATACAACCATGTTCGTTAAGGACGACAGCGTAAAATCAGCGGTTTTAAATTACTTACCTAAATTCAAAGGTCCTCGATAATGGGGACCGACTCCTAATGCATGTGTGTCATCAAGCTCTGTCATATAAACATACACCTATCAATTGAGGTCCATTCACACATACAGATTTTTTGATGATAGACATATACGAACACATTGTTAACATTAACATTTATTGATTTTCATATTACCAGTTATTCAATCACCCTTCACGTGTTCAAAACACAATATATTATTAGTCGTGTGTTTGGGTCCTCGGTTTATATGTTCATACTTATCTGGTCATACACACTATCATTAAGTGTCGGCCCCCATAATCGAGGACAGTTAATGTAAGTGATTGGTACATGGTGTTACTTATAGGCAGTAACAAATACATATCGGTGTATATTACAATATGAAGACCGAAATCAGGTGTATTAAATTACATGTTTAAAACCAAAGGTCCTCGATAAGGGGGACCGACATCTAATGCATGTGTGTGTCCTCAGTAGACGGTGTTGATAAAGTGTCCTCAGTTTCCGAGCGTGTCACATGTGACATGCGCACAATCATCTTTGTGTGTCCTCTGTCATAGAAGAAAAATTCTCATTCTTAAAAACAGTCATAGGGGATAATGTGTAGCGAATACGGATAAAGAATTGAATTTATATTCTAAAATTGTTAGTCATTTCATCGAAATATTGTTTTAAACGTTGTCCTCAATTTGGTATATATATACCGATGTCCTCGAAAAGGACCATTAACAAGTAGGTGTGTGTGTGTGGATGTCTGAATGGTTAGCATCTGCGCGCTGTATCATAAAGCCTGTCATTGAGTCAACTGGCGGGGTTTTGAATCCCCTGTTGTATGTGGCAACCTCGTGGGTTTTCTCTGGGTCCTTCAGATTCCTCCCAATGCTAAAGACCCCTAGCACAAGTGAATTATTGAAATAGTATTAAACCATATAAGAGTCCTGAAATGACCTAGTTTGTGTCGAGTGGACATAAAACTCCCATTTCTCTCTCTTTACAAAAAAGTCAAATCTGGTTAATTTGGGGAGAAATACTCCTGCAATTATATACCCTTAGCCTGTGCAACTATCTGATGCTCTGTAATATTTTATTGAGGAAATACAAACTTTCCTTTCAAGACTATATTTAGTACTTTTGAATGAAATTTCCCTATTCCACTCACATAGATAACCTCAACCTTTCATTAGTCCAAACCCGCAGTATTATAGCCCTAATCTTTACATATATTATATATTGTTCATAATATTAAAACAGATATAAACTACTTTAAAAATATACTTACTAATACTATCCAATAATACATTGAACAACAACATTAGAACACAGGTTATAAAGTTCTTCTGGCAAGAATCTCAATCGGTTTGAGATTTTGGCAACATGATAGTTTTTCCAGCCACCAGGAGTTCTATTTTCTTAAAATATGTTTTAGATTAGATCTCTTCAATAATTTAGTCTGGCTGATAACAAATGTAGGTTACTAAGAGATATTAAATAAATTCTACATCCCCGCTATGCAGCATAACTTCCAGAATATTGTGGTTCCTTATTTCACATAAGAATCTAAGATTCAAATTAAGACCTATTTTTATGACTATATGTTCCATTTTTCTTAAATAAATGAAAGATAAAGAGTATGCCTGTCTTTATATATCTAACTGCATCCCTAGTTTTAGAACCATAAAGATTAATACTATTTAAAAATTAATCAAACTGTAAATATAACCAGGTACTAAATATACAACAAAATAGACATGTTTGTGTAGGCATGCCAAAAAACAGAGAAAGCATTATCAACACTTTTAGATGATAGTCAGATACCCACAACTATGATGTCATACATAATGCCACTAATGGTTATTGCTTATCCACCATTCAAACAGGAGTATCACGTGGGTAAGGCACTGGCTCGCCAGCCTGGAGGTTGGGTGTTTGATCCCTGCATTGGCCGAGAAAGTTCATCTCGATTTTCCGGCATGGTTTCCCATTGTCAGTGACAGAGAACGGAGGGCCTGACAAGGACAGCTACCTAGTCGTTCAGATGGGAAGAAAAACCGAGGTCCCGTGTACACATTGGCATGCACATAAAAGATCCCTTGGCAGTTAGAATTCAATATAAGAGTAGGTCGTAGCACCGCTGCCCAGGCAAATATTTCCCTCATAGCACACTGTATGGCGTATGCCTGTCTTCAATTAGCCCAGGTTAGGTGCAGAAGAGTAGGAAGTTAAACCCATTTCATTTCATTGCATTTCCATTCAAAACACATGCAGATTCAATATCAGTTCAAAAATAGATTATGTTTCTAGTATGTTTCATGTACCAGTTAATATCACTTGTTTACCTTCACAGATAATTATATTTAATTATCAATTACTTGCTAGATGGTGTACTTATATACTGGGTAATAATACTTTATCCTCATTATAAAGATATATTGTCACTTCAACCAATACAAGTCACTGGAGCAGCTGCTACTACCAATTATTACATCCAAGATGTTCTAATAATTAACATGAGGATTTGGTGAATGTTTTTATCTGACAAGTGAGGAACAGGACTTGTTCAATCTTCTTCAACATCTTCACACTCTTATCATTTGATATAATGATTCCAAACTTCATTCCAACCCTCTTTAAAATTTAAAAACTTTAATTAAATTTTTTTCAAGGTTTCACTAAAATAACAGCTATTTTTTTCTACAGATATGAGAGTGAAAATACATATGCAAATTTAAATTAAGATAGAACTCTAACATGGCAGTGTATTTTTAGATGGTGCTACATGTACATGTAATCTATAAATGCACTGATAGACATGGAAGAAACTGGAGGCAAATGCAATTCAATAAAGTCAATTTCAACTTTCACAGATTGCTTACATTAAGATTTTCAAACCAATTTACATGTTCTCAATTACCACAAAATATTGCGAGCATATTTGTCCATCTTTGCGCTGATGTGGTCGATAAAAGCAGTGGTGTCTGTCTGATTTCTGAAAGTGTGTCTGGTGGGGGATCCCATTAAAGGGGCCATCCCGATAATATTTTGGGGGTTAAAACTGCTTAATTTTGTATGAAAAGGCCTTAATAGCCTCTAACTTAGATCCGAGCAACTTCTTCAAGCTATGTGATACGTTTTCAAACAACTTCCAATCGCCGGTACGGCTCGGTGTCCGAAGACTTGTGTTCTGTTTGCATTACACAGAAGTGTCTGGATAAAACGAGTCTATATTATATGCAGCTTTCAATCTAACCCAATTGACTCACTGTTAAAGCTCTGTTTTGATTAAGTTAAAATTGGTATCATAACAATTTAAAAGAAAAACTTAAAAGAGCTAGTGTCCAGTTAAGCTTTTTTTGCATTCACGTCCAAACTACTCAATATTTTGAACTGAAATTTTCAGGCAAGGTAAATACACTATTCCTCTATATTTTGGCGTTTAAATTTCATACGTTCATGAACGTGTAATTTTCAGATTCTTTGAAATTCGGGCTGGGCCCTTTAATATCAAATTAGGTAATTCAGAAATCATGCATGTCACTGGTACATTCTGGACAATAACGACATTGACATAGAATAGAGCTATTTTCCACCTGTATTGCATAACAATTTGGTTCGTTCCGGAATTAACAGATAACTGTATAACTAGTCTTAGTAGCTCATCATTAAGGTTAACTTGATCAGTTCATCAACCTTAGTTAGGAATCCTCTGAACACCAGTAAGGTTACTTCTTAAAACTTGTAGACCAGACATAAAGAAACATGTATTATTGACTAACCCCATATTACACCAGCTATTATTGTTTATATGGCTTCTGTTTCTGTTCATTATCTTCCGAGAACTGGCATTCTAGATCTTTCGCTAATTTATACTCTTGGGAATGCTAGAGACATGTTTTATCAACGTGCAGGTGATATGAGACTTAATTACAGGATACCAGACATACAGCAAATACAAACCAATAACATGTATAATACAAACTCTCTTTGAAACAATACAGGGGCTACTGTAGCGTCCATGTCAGAATAATCAATTTTTAATCAAACCGATTGTTGAATATGCATATTAAATAATAAAATCTAACAGTTCCTATGAATTTGCCCATATCTGTACTTAAAAAAAGTTCGGTAAATTATTTCTCAATTTGTACCTAACTCTATTCCATCATCACCTACAGTGTTGGAAACATATCATATGTGATAAAGCATTGTAGGAATGATACAGCCCACACAATGAATGTTAATACCAACATTGCTAATCAATCATGAGATTGGTACATGTGGTGGAGGGAGTGTATATTATTGTTGGACAACTTTCTATTGATTTACCCATGTTAAATGGTGCCATTATCAAAGAATATTGTCCCTTTAGTTTATCCCTGTTATATGATATAGTTGTATTACTTGTAGTGCATTTAGAACTGACTATTTCTTTTAGAGAAGTTTGGTTCTTCATATAGTATAATACTATATAATTCATTCATATAAAGACAGATGCTTCAGCTGTTTGGAGAAAAATTTACATTGAAATTTGAATGAGATGGTGTTAAAAGACAGACATAATGATGCATATAGCAATTAGTCTTTTAAAGTTATGTATTAACTGACAATTTAAAACAGGGTAAAGTTAATTGATGGATGCATCAACCATCACAAAGATAATCCAACTGAACAATTCCTTTAGCAAACCAGCCTCGATTCATGTTTCATTATCGAAATTTTTGGGGGGGAACATTGGAGGCAGAAAGCAAACCTTGTTGCAGCTCATGGTAATACATTTATGTCAAGAAATATTTGAATCTAAACATTGCTTAATTTATTTTTCCAATTTGCCACTCTAATTTAATAAATTCTCAATGTTTTACTAATACATCATGATAAACTTTGTTAATTTATTTATGTATGATGCATTATAAATGATTAAAAAAAAAAAAAAAAAAACCATTTTCTGTTAATAATCAGAAACAAATACCGTAATATCTGCACTTGGCTTAGAATTACTATGATGATTCACCAGTAAGTTAATTAGTGTCTTGTAATTAAACAAAGGGAGACAAATATTTCCATTAAATTAGTTCAATTCCCTGTGGTATTGCATGTTGATGGATCAGTGGTAGTACTGATGTCAAGGAGTATAGTTTATAGAGACAGAGGAAAGCATAAATCATCGCCAGATTAATCCATGCCATTAAATACTACCAAATCATTCTACTATATCATCAGATTAAAAAAATAATCTCCATCAGTAGCCCAATATCATCAATATTGCATTGGTAGCCTACTAGTCAGCATTACCAATCCCGTATAGAAATCTACAAAGATGATTAAATCAACCAGTTTCTTCGTCTCAGTGAATACTCACATACATCAATGCTTTCTTACCTCTGCAATTAATATGCATACTTTGCATTTCTTCTTCATTCCACAAGTTTCATGTGTCCAATGTTGCAATTCATAGTCAGATGATATTTAAGAGATGCACAATGAACTGTTTTTCAAGTTTAATAATAAAGATTCATGCATCTTGTTTGAATCAAAGATCTCCTATTAGTTTTTTTTTTATATCAACATCTTATTATTAAATTCGTTATTTAATCATACAGACACATCATTTCATTTGTATCAAAGACTTCCTATTAGTTTTTTTTTATCAACATCTTTTTATTAAATTGTGTATTTTTCTTCACCTGTTGGTTTATTATTAGTGTTTGTCTTGAGACTATGTCTACAATGATCTTCACTTGAATATATGATCTATTATAAGACAATATAATATATTGATTAACTGAGAAGAAAAAGACAGGTGTTGAGAAAGGTGTTATTCTGTGTTTACATATTTAATCCATGTCTTTATCTAGATATACAGTAAAGCTTTCTACCTGATTAAACTATTTGACTAGACAATCCCCTTTATGTCTATTATATTGAAACTTGAACATGTCTAACAGTTTTATTGAGAATTTAAATAACATTTAATCTTATAGTGTTCTGTATTTATTTATAGAGTATTTACTGAATATTCATGATTAAAATGAACAATGGTAAGACTCAATAGAGGAACCTCATGGTTATTATTGGTTGAATTCAACAATTAATGTTCAAGTTAAAGTTCATGTCGATGAATCATCATTGGTTGAATTCCTTATCTAAAATTCTGCGAAATATAGGAACGTTTTAGGGTCTTACCAATTTACAGAGAATACAAAAATAGTTTTAAAAAATAATGGAATGAACTTAATTAATTACTGTTAATGTTATCAGATTGATGAAATACCACAGCCACAGGTTTGCACTTAACTATCTTAATCAACATGGTTGTAACCAATATAGCTGGCTAATTTCTTTAAAAACATAAGAAATACATCCATACATACCTAAAAACTTAAATGAAAACTACTGGTACATAACTTAAAACTTTAAATGAAAACTACTGGTACTGGTTTTTCAGTTTTGTTAATATCTGACTGTTGATTACCTAGAATTGTAGGAATGAACAACTGGTGCTAGTAGCAGAGATCCGGGAACTTGTGATTCGAAGCAGTAATGGGTGTACCATTTTTTTCTCTTTGAATGGATGCTAATACAGTGATTTGTTCCACTTATAACACTGAACTTAATTGCTGAATTTGAGCTGTGCATATTGATTTTACCAAGTTTGTGTCAAAATTTGAATTCACATGGACAAGATTTCAAATCTGAAAGCTGCAATTATGACCAAGAGATCTTGTGACAAACAACAACCTTTAAAGTGGTTTAAAGGAGAAGTGTGTTCACAATGTGATTACACTATTTTGCCTATAAGGTTTTGAGGACTTCGAATTCTGACTTATGGTTTGGATTGTTCGTACTTGGTTTTTATTTAATTTTATCAAATCTGCTTACACTCTAATGACAGCATAGTTTCCAAAAACAATACTACCTGCCTTTGAGGCAGTGGTTAAACATGTACATTTAAAAATTATGTCGACACTAAAGAATATATCAATTTAAAACTTATGGAAATAATGTAGCCTAGGTAGCAGAGAAGTGATCAACTACACTTTTACATAACTTCTACATGAACAAGAACAATATGTTGACTTGGCACTTTACATGTAGGCATATTTTTTATTGCCATTTGCCTGTCATTTAGTAATGGTGGTATGTATCGTATTATTTTATAAATATCCTACCTACTGGTACCACCAGCCAGTTCACCTGCTCATTGTTTGCTAGAAATTACCCTGTCTAACTAAAAATGCCAAACCAAATATCCCTTGTATTTCATTTTTAACTTCAAATACTATAAAAAAATTTAACTTTAAGAACCGAATGATATTCTTTTTTTATCAATAACATTCTGCAAAGAGTTGGGAATCCTTGGAATGGTTTCAATCTATGATGTTAGTGTTAGGTTAGATATATGATATTTGTAGGGCAGCATGGAATATTGGCCAGAAAATAAATAACAGATAAAATAACAAAACAAAAGAATAAAGCTGTAAATAATATCAACAAAAAAAACCTATGGAATATTCTAAACTATATTACACACGTATGTCGTATGTCAGTTCGCAAAACGTGAAAATTTCAAATGTACATTTAAGTAAGAAACTAACTATTTTAAAGATCCTGGTTATACACAGAAAAAATGTTCAGTGGCATGCAGTGGTTTGGTGTCACTCCATCTCCACCTCCTTGATTATATAAACCCCCTCCACCCTACCACAATCCCAAGGCTCACATATAGTGTCTAGAACTTGATAATTCTGATTAAAGAAGACATTTTAAATATGTAAAACAGATGAAATCCACTTTTTTTTCAAATTGAGTAGGACATTGTTCAACAGCCAAGTTTAACCGTGGTAATTTCAAACTTAAAAAAAAACTTTTTTCTCTTTTTGGTTTGATGCCACCCCTGAAATGGAGCCATCACCCCTTTTCCTCCCTCCCATTCCTTTTCTGCATACAATCGATAATGTTGAATTGGTACCAGATCTGTATATGATTTCCATCCTTCAGAATTAAAAATGCAACCCGTTACCATAATTCTTTGATGAACTATGAATGTCTTATTTTAGTTTTCTCATTGAAATTTGTTAGAATGTATTAGAACTAGATGAGTAATCGAATGTAAGTCTAAATATCATCCATGATTAAGACAGTATATAGTTATTATTGGTATTTAAAATAGGCCATGTCATCTGTTGTCTTCATCTGGTTTTATTCTCAGACTTCTAACAATTTACACTCTGCCAAAATAAACAAAAACATCTATTCAACTCATCTTTCTGAATACGTGATCTAGTTTTTATATTGATATCTTGTCATAAATACATCTAAACGACTTGTTTTATGAACTTGAGATATTATATGGTACGTAACAATGACATTACACTACCATGTGGGTAGCTAGGTAACTGTGTTATACATTTTTTATCCTAGAAAAGCAACTTATATACATATGATCAGACTCTTCGTGAGCTCACAAGCATTGCACTAAAAAATGCATAAATTTATAACAAAGAATAAGTTATTTTAAACTCCTGTGCTGGACTGTAAACATCCAAATACCAGGGAATAACATTATTTGATCGAGTGCACAGTTAGAAAATAGCTCCATCTTACAGTTTTATGAGCTACTTCAATCTAATTAAAATACAGATCTATATTTCGTTTCGTTTTTTTATACTTTCGATGGCCTCGCTCATGTAGATCTAACAACTAACAGTGGGAGGTCACGTTCTATGACGTGGCAAACGACATTTGACCCTATAAGGTCAGTCATTCGATTAACCAATCAGAATCGTTGTTGCAAGTGGCTATACCTTTGCTTTGTTTTGATTTCTGTCGGAGTTCATGTCTACCCACAGTTCCGTGCAAGAGAGTTCAAACTCCCGATTCGACAGACAATTTGATTGGCTGACCCCTCATTTCAAGCTGAACGCGAGTTAAATAACAATCCTCCCAGATCCTAGAGTGTAGTAAAAAGTAAAACGAAATTTTGAACTATAAAAAACGAAACGAAATTGGATCTGTGTTTTAATCAGATTGGAGCTACTTCAGCTTGCAATAGACAATGTCACCAAAAATAAAGCAACACTTGGTTAATTTAATTGAAATGTGAATTTTCTTTGCATGTCAAATAGTTGGTCAAATACAAAAACTAGAACTGTGCATTCAATTCAAATCCAAAAGCTTGCCAATCGACCCAATATTATAATTATATTCTATTGCCTAAGGCACCCATACATTCTTTTTGCACTCCAATTTTTCGATGCTAATTTCAGTTATTTTTGATTGACCAAAAATTGATCAAAAGTCCTTGTCAGTTGAGTCAGCAATTTAAACATTGGGACTTTTTGAAAAAACAAATTAGTTTGTGACTCTATGAACTTTATGCAATTGTTGTCAGTTTTTTCTGATTGACCAAAAGTTGATCAAGGGAACCGTCTGTTGAATCAGCATTTGAAACATTATACATTTTTGTAAGAATAATTTAGAGTGTGACTTTATGAACTTTATGCAGTTTTTGCCAATCATTTCTGACAGTGAAGATGAAATGAAATGTCAGATTTAGTGACAAGTCATTTTATAGATGACAGGACAATTTCTGTTACGCCTTTGTTGTGAAGTTGGTTGAATATTTGTGAATGGTATCTCAGTACAAAATCAATTGTATACCAAAATATGACTCTGATTCGAGAATATTACAGGCAGATTTCTGATAAATCGAATTCCACTTGACGTTAAATCATCATAAATACTGGTATGTACGCGTGACAAATTGCTTAGCTTGCACCTTATCAATTCTTAGGTATTGGAAAATTGATTCATGATTATTACAAACGAAGGCAATGGATATGCCCTACAGCTAAAGTCTTACATTCATTCTTCAAAAAATAGATACAGAAGTTGATTTGACACAAGATATTTAACACTGATGCTGAAGAATTCATATTTTATAATACTGAACCACAAATCGCTCAGCTTACATTTTATCATTTCTTAGGTATAGGAAAATGGATTCATGATTATTACAAATGAAGGCAATGGATATGCCCTACAGCTAAAGTCTTACATTCATTCTTCAAAAAATAGATACAGAAGGTGATTTGACACAAGATATTTAACACTGATGCTGAAGAATTCATTTTTTGATACGCCCACATGGAAATGTGGTCGTATATTGTCGTCGCCCCCGTCCGTCGGTCCACAATTTCGTGTGAACATTCTAGAGACTAAAGTTCATATCCGATTGACTTTAAATTTATACACGGTGTCATGAGATGAACAAGTATATTGAGTTTCAATGAACTTTGATAACTTGAATAGCATGGAGGAGAACTTTATCAAAGCCAAACAAATTCGAATGATTTTCTGATAATTACATAAAGAGTTGTTACTTTTAATCAGATTTTAGTGTATTATAAATGTTTCATTACCGTAAAAGAAATGCCTGGACGATTTAGCTGCTGTGAGCATGTTTCGTTGCCTGGCAACCTATGTTATAATACTGAACCACAACACATTGTAGGCTAAATCAAAATAAACTCATGGAATACCAACAAAAAATTAGATGATGAAAATCGTTCAATTACAATTATAGAAAGAAAGGGTTTAACGCTTTGGGACCAACATTTGGTTCAATTTTATTTCAAAAATATGTAGGGATCTTTAGCAGTAGGAGGAAAGCAGAGGTCCTGGAGAAAACCCATCAGCTACAAGCATGGAATCGAACCCACTCCAATAAGAGACCAGGAATAAAAGCTATATAATAATCATACTAAATATGCATCATTTCTGGCAGAATCTACCATCGCATTTGGGTTTTTTATGTTTGACAATCATACAGTACAATCTAATAATTATGAAGCCACTGAAAAGATTTAAGAACGATTACAGCCAGAACAGATAACTGATGGGAAAATATACAAATCTTGATAGTGCAGACTACAAAAACATTGCAATTAAACGTAACATCCAATTTGAATAAGGTTCTAAAACACAGACTTGTTTATTCATACAGCTAAAAACACATCATAACAACATCTTTGATAGACCTTCAAATCAGTCGTGCAAAATGTATGCAAACATGCAAATACAAAAGCGACCCATCTCTCATGTCTTGACAGGATATTAAAAGTAATGCAATAATTGGTATGGAAACATGCTTAACTAACCAATATTCATTCTTAATCGAGCAAAGAAAACATTGCCAAACTACTCGACTACAACGTTCATTACTATAATAGTCAATATTCAGTCATGGGGGAAAGTGACTGGACAAAGAAAACGACATTATCATATTTTCTTCTCTACGCATGTAGAGGTCTAATGACTTCTTCATATTATAGATTTATATGCATGATTTCTTCCAACACGATGCCAGGAAATGAAAGGCAATTTGATTGATATTAGTAATATAAAAATATTTATTATTTGTTTAGTCCTAATTGAATGTGGAACTGAGATAGAGGAGTTTTTTTGAGAGTATGTGTGTGAGAAGAAGTACAAAGAGGACCTCATCAATAATACACACAACTTTATATAGCGTCCATATAGTAAATAACAGTCTTTGGTTTTCTTGTGGATTTGCTTTCTTATCAGCAATATCCACCTGGCCTAGTCAATATAAAAGTAATGTTAGGAAATCATAGCTAAAGGAGATAAAAAAAAAAACGGAAGACTTTAATTGAAATTGTCCTTGATTTGTACTGGTCTGATCACAAATATAACAGGATACCAAGAATTTCCATAACCAGAGGAAAATGGACCATGATCATGTTCTGCTTTTATACATTCATCGCCCATGCCACAATCATCAGATATTACAAAATTAAATTCTAATCATCAGTAATATTAAAGAATACTACATGTAGTTAATTATTTAACATAACATTGAAAAGCATACCTTACAGTTGTTCCAAGTTTTTTATATACTGAACTTTATATTGATCATATTTTTCTTTTCAATTTTTTATTAAGTTATTAAAATTCAATAATTCTAATAAATGTCTGTAACAGCAAGTAACAGGTGTTTTACTTGAACTTGAAGTATGTCAGCCATATAAAATTGTATTCATTCTTTTATATGTTTTTTTTATTTATTTGAATTTCTCTCAATTTTGTCAAAACCACATGTTCACTTTTCTACAGTCTTATGATCAACACCTGCCACAATATTCAATTAAAATTTTTAGTGAGTTTTTTCAATTTATTGAAGAGCATTCAATTCACTTGTAAACATGTGAATTAAGGTCTGTTTTTTCAATGTAATAATTTATACCTGATCATACATTTATCTAAATACCGACGTGGTGTAACCTTGTTAGTGATGCGAACAAGAGGGCCTGACAAGGACAGCTGTCTAGTCGTTCGGATGGTAAGAAAAACCAAGGTTCCATGTACACATTAGTGTGCACACAAATAATCCCTTGGCAGTTGGAATTCGATATAAGAGTAGGCCATTGCACCGCTGCCCGTCCCAGTTTATTTCATTTCATTTTGTATTTAAATAACCTGACTGTTTTGTTGAATTACCCATAACCCAAGTATGAATTATTGAAAACAAGTCTTTATGATTAGACAAAATTATGTATACTGGTACTGTTATGGTATAAGCTTACCTAATGTTATTGTTTTGGATGTAAATGTAAAATCAGGGCATTTCAAAATATACACTTATTAAGTTCAAATAAAAATTTATCACTTATAATTAAATACTAAATCCTTTTGCAGGCACTGAAATTTTGAATGCTGGAAGACAGTGGATGAAGACCTTCAATATTTGTATGCACTGACAAAGGCTGCAATAATGTATTGAAGTTTCACAGTTCATTGTCGATTCTGTGTATTTGAAGAAGACAAAACTTCATTATTCAAGCCTCTGTTACATCAAAGAACAATTCGGTAATTGCCGGGGATTTTAGCCGACAATTGTATAATGATCCTACAGCTGCCACCTAATTTAAATATTATACAGCTCAATGATAAGTGTAAACATTTAGATAATGGAAACAAATGCAGAAAATTAAACTGATATTTTTTATCCTTGCTAAATATCAAACATTAAAAATATACATAATTCATAAATGAAAAATACCTTCTCCTATTTGCATGCGATTAACTTTAAAGTTGATATTAGTTGTTTCTTCTAAAATATGTTGTTTTTATGCTTCATAAATGTTTCATAAAATCATGAAGTATGAAGTGAACAAAGGACTAACTACCAGTTGTCATTATTTTTCTAGAAATCTTTTTTGGCATCTATACTATAAATGATATATGCAATCAAAAACTAAATGAGATACATTATTAGAAATTGTAAGGATTTCTAAATAAACAGTTCAAATTAAATATCTGCAAATCCTCACTGAGATTTAAATACTTTAATGCACAGGCTACATTGGTTTTCAAGGATTTCAGAATAGGCCAGAGTTTAGATATTTTATGATTAAGTAAGTGAGACCAGTGTTATTTTCTTGTTGAAAGTGATCTCTTTAAAATGTAAATCTAAAATACAAAAATCACAGATATTGTTCCAAAAAACATTCTATATAATTAGAATCTTGATTTGAACTGCTTTACTAGAATGATTATTTCCTTCATATAAAAAACAAGAAAAGAATATTAATCAGTTGAATCAAAACACAATATGTCAATACAGAACTAGAGTCAGAAGGTAATCTTCTTCAACAAAAGATACCAAAAGTTTTTTGTTAAGCCTGTATCAAGACAATAATAGAAAAGATTTTAACAATTGTTGGACTGGACCAGGTCCCTCAGCTGGATAGCATACATTCATAAAGAAATATGGCAAACAAATGAATCAATCAAAAGGCTAAGAATTGTTCATCTGAAGTTGAAAAAGCCAGAAGATATATTGGCATTGTCATTTAGTTCATTGTTATAATTTTAAAACAAGAAATAATAAAATTTCAGTTGTTTTTTCAATTTAACTCCAAATTTTTATCTTGTTAGTTTGCCTAATTCTATATGAAAAATTTAATTTTGGTTTGAAATCAGAATCCAGTTATCACCCAGCAATGGACAGCCAGATATATTGAGAATACAAGTTATTAAGTTGGTCAATTAATTCAATCCCTGATCTGAACTGTCATAATGTTGGATTTGTATTAATATTAACAATCTTAATATTAATAGGCTTTATAATGAACACCAATTCTATTATAACAATATCAATACTGTATTATCATCCTTGTCAATGGTCAGAGTTGACGAGAACAAATAACAATGGTCTTAAGAACCCTTTTATTAAAGGGATTTTCTTAAAAAATAACCAGAATTAAAATTCAATGACATTTTGGAACATGTGTTTTTCAAATCTGTTGTTATTAAGATAGGTTGCCAGGCAACGAAACATACGCCCACAGCAGCTAAATCGTCCGGGCAGTCAACAAGAGTTGTCGCATATTTTACTTTTTTCAGTAATGAAACATTTATAATATACTAAAATCATATAATAAGTAACAACTCATTATGTAATTATCAGAAAATTATTCGAATTTGTTTGGCTTTGATAAAGTTCTCCTCCATGCTAACGTTTAGTATACGAAACACTAAATATTTTGAAAATCAATAGGCTTCTTCGTCTCATGACCTTCAATACTGTGTATAAATTTCAAGTCAATCGGATATTAACTTTAGCCTCTAGAGCATCCACAAGATTTTTTGAAGTGATCAAGGGCATAACTCTAACAGTAATTATCGAGAATCGCTGAAAATCCCTAAGCTTCTTTGTTTCATGACCTTCAACACTGTGTATATTTTTAAAGTCAATCGGTTATTAACTGTAGCCTCTGGAGCGTCCACAAGATTTTTTTGAAGAGATCAAGGGCCATAACTCTGACAGCAATTATCGGAAATCGCTGAAAATCAATAGGCTTCTTCGTCTCATGACCCTAAACACTATGTATAAATTTTAAGTCAATCGGATATTAACTTTAGCCTCTAGTGCGTTCACAAGATTTTTTGAAGTAATCAAGGGCCATAACTCTGACAGCAATTACCAGATATCGCTGAAAATCAATAGGCTTCTTCGTCTCATGACCTCAAACACTGTGTATAAATTTAAAGTCAATCAGATATTAATTTTAGCCCCTAGAGCGTTCACAAGAAATTCTATGTGGGCGTATAAAAATGAGGAAATGAAGCATAATCAATATCAGTTTTATTCCATCGAGCAAACGCCCCAATTGTTAGCGCTATTATTGAACCAATATATTTAAAGAAGCAAATAAAAAAAAACTACCAAAACCCAAGAATTTACTCTTTTTTTTCATTTAAATAATAGTTTGCCAGGCAATGAAACATACAATCACAGCATCTAAATCGTCTAGGGAGTCAACAAGAGTTCTCGCATATTTTTACTTTTTTCGGTACTGAAACATTTATAATACACTCAAGTCTGATTAAGAGTAACTCATAAGGTAATTATCAGAAAATCATTAGAAATTGTCTGGCTTTGATAAAGTTCTCCCCCATGCTTATGTTTAGTATATGAAACATTTAATATCATGGATTTATTAATATCAACAACTTGAACTCTGTGTATTCATCTAAAGTCAATCGGATGTTAACTTTAGCCTCTAGAGCGTCCACAAGATTTTTTGAAGTAATCAAGGGCCATAACTCTGACAGCAATTACCGGAAATCGCTGAAAATCAATAGGCTTCTTCGTCTCATGACCTCAAACACTGTGTATAAATTTAAAGTCAATCAGATATTAATTTTAGCCCCTAGAGCGTTCACAAGAAATTCTATGTGGGCGTATAAAAATGAGGAAATGAAGCATAATCAATATCAGTTTTATTCCATCGAGCAAACGCCCCAATTGTTAGCGCTATTATTGAACCAATATATTTAAAGAAGCAAATAAAAAAAACCTACCAAAACCCAAGAATTTACTCTTTTTTTTCATTTAAATAATAGTTTGCCAGGCAACGAAACATACAATCACAGCATCTAAATCGTCTAGGGAGTCAACAAGAGTTCTCGCATATTTTTACTTTTTTCGGTACTGAAACATTTATAATACACTCAAGTCTGATTAAGAGTAACTCATAAGGTAATTATCAGAAAATCATTAGAAATTGTCTGGCTTTGATAAAGTTCTCCCCCATGCTTATGTTTAGTATATGAAACATTTAATATCATGGATTTATTAATATCAACAACTTGAACTCTGTGTATTCATCTAAAGTCAATCGGATGTTAACTTTAGCCTCTAGAGCGTCCACAAGATTTTTTGAAATGATCAAGGACTTTAACTCTGACAGTAATTATCGGAAATCACTGAAAATAAAAAGGCTTCTTTGTCTCGTGACCTTAAACACTGTGTATAAATTTGAAGTCAATCGGATGTAAACTTTAGCTTCTCATGACCTTAAAAACTGTGTATACATTTAAAGTCAATCAGATATAACTTTAGCCTCTAGACAGTCCACAAGTTTTTTGAAGTGATCAAGGGCCATAATTCTGGCAGTTATTATTATAAATCGCTGAAAATCGATAGGCTTCTTCGTCTCATGACCGTAAACACTGTGTATAAATTTAATAATTTGAAATCGCTGAAAATCAAAAGGCGTCTTCGTCTCATGACCTTAAACACTGTGTATAAGTTTAAAGTAAATTGATTATTTAGCGACGACAATATACAACCACATTTCAATGCGGACCTATGAAAAATGAACAATTCCAGGACTTTAGAAACTGTGATGAAAATAGATCAGTGTCATCTGTAATCTTTTTGAGAGAAATACAACTTTAAAGATACTTTAAAAAACATATAAAGTGTGTCCTGCGGCTTTATATCCAATATCTGATTTCCTGAGTTCTCGACATAAAAAAATATTCAAGTATAAACTTAAAACGATTGATTTTGCGTTTTGACCAAAGTTGATGAAAGACTTGCATCTTTACTAGTGATCAATTTTGTTCTATTTCCATCCTTATTAATCCTTCATCTTTTGTTTACATTATGAAATTCGCTTTTTCTATTCTGAATGGTCTTTTGATGTGAAAAGCTTTTATCATTTTCAAAGAACGTTGAAACACAATATGAGGCGACTAACATTATATCTAAAAGTTAATGATCTATTGACAAAGGCTCTATATCAGGACTTAATTTTCTTGAAATCAATATTTTCTTAGTCTAATACCACCATTTTAAATGGTTTTAGATTCCTATCATTCTAATATTTTTCTATAAATAGATTCTTTAAAACTGATATAAGTTCCGGATGATGATTGTGAAGAGGAGATGATGGTGATGGTGATGATGATGTCTATGACTTTTGTGTATGACCCATCTTTAATTTTCATTTTATTTGACACTTGTATTCTTTTTATAACATGTATTTCAATACTTAACTCTTCCTTCCAGTTCCTTAAAACAAAAAAAATCAATTTTAACAGCAGCCAAAGCAGAAATAAAAAGATTCCTGATGTGAACAAGCAAATATAAAATATTTTTGAATACAGGTAATTAAAGAGTATTGAAGGGAGTGAAAAAAACAACTCATTAATCACTAGAATTAGACTAGAAAGTTCACAAATTAGACAAGATGACCTCTTTGCTGGTAGGGAATGAAATGAGTAAGTGATCATCAGATCTGTTTTGATCTGTCAGCTCAGACTGAAGGGGGTGTGTCTAAATTCCAGCCCCCTGTCCACTACCCAGACATGTTAATTGTTTAATGTGACAGGTCCCTCCTGGTGAACCTCTGTCAACCCTGTAATTATCCTCAATAATGTCAAAATATCATCCTTAAATCAGTCTTTATTCAACCTTTCTAGAAGATCCTAACCATTTTTTTTTTGTGTGAAGAAAGTTACAAATTGATTTTCTATTGTTTCTTTGTGCAATAAAGGATTTTTATATCTTGATTACACTATCTTAATGAAATAGTGGCAGAAATGTAAGATCAGTAATTACATTTTACAGCCGCAAAAGATTTATATTTCTGTCAATTGACTGTAATTCTTTTGCTGTTTGTCATCTTGATTTTATCTTTCAAGTTCCAATGTGTTTAATTTATCATTTGAACATCAAAAAATAATTCCTTTCTACATTCATTTGAAAAATTTCCTGTTATAACCAAATTTGCCAAAGCTAAAAGGATTTCAATTTATCTTTGAATTGGAACAGACAGAAATAAAAACTATCTTGTTTAATGCTACATGTGTTGCATTTGGTGATAGCTGCTTTATCATTAGGCACTTTGAAGATGTCTGAAAAAATCAGAAACAAAAAGCTGTTAATTCATCTGAGAATTCTGTCTTTTTCTAACATAAACACAGGCATAGAAGTTCAGAAATCTTTGAGGGGAATTTTGTGAGACTTCATGGTCTGTCATAATGACAAAACAATTATGATTTATCGTATCTTAGGATAGAAAAATATATAGAATCTGTTGACTTAAGCTAATGAGAGAGCTATTCCATCTTTTCTGTCTTTGAACAAACAATTTTAGGTGAAGATGGCTGCTTTTAATGACGATTACATAAGGTCTCCCCAGGCTTTTTCAATCACAAGGAATCCATATGGCACACATTTGACACATCTAGCAACGCTGCACGATATTTTCCTTGTACATCTTTCTTACCCCACAACTCGGCTTGAATTTCCCCCAGATGTTTAAGAGAAACCAAGAGAAGATATCAGTCTTATTCTGGACAGTTTGTTTTACGTATAAATTTGTGAGTAGGGTATATATATATATAAACCATGTGCTGTGAGTTGATGTATTATTTTGAGAACTGGCTGAATAAATGTAATGATTCTAGAAACAACCTTCTATAAAACACTTTGATCATGTTAAAGTCATTGAAGAAATTAAATAACGTACACATATTCTGAACAGTTTTTTAAATCACATTGCCCACATAAAGAAATGTTCTTTGATTCTGCTGATGCAGAACTTTTCAGACCTTTTTTTTTAATGATCATTACATCAGATTTCATATTCGGTTCCAATAATAAGTCTTGGACATTCAAGATAAATAAAAGTGATTAATGTATACTTGATAATTTATTATTGCTAACTTTCTGGTACATGCTTGTTTAAGATTCCTTGAGGCTTCATTTGGTAATAAAAGCAGCTAAAGAGTAACAGTCATATTACTTTGTAAACTAATGATATTATCCACAATAATATACAGAAGCACGGTCTTGAACATGCGACAATAAAAAGACCAAGATGTTTAACTCATAAATAAATATATAAATATATGAAACAATACTGAAGAAGTCCAAGATAGTATAAAGGATCACAATAAAGAAACTCCAGACGAACTTTCATTGAGCGTTTCTTCCTTTTTCTGAAATTATGTCTGGTGACAAGCTTACCATACAAGGAAATTCAACCAAATTTTACTGCACAGTGCCAAATAAATAATAACCAAAATTAGTTCTATATCTAATTAGCTGTAAACTTGGTATGAAAGAAGTGAGTACTGTAATAATTGCAGTGCGTCAAGAAAGGGAATTTTGGCAGTTGATAAATCATGTAGGATGCCAAATCACATGCATATAAATAGAACATTGATTTGTTGGACAGCAATTTATAGCCTAACTAGCACCAGATTCAGAATCTTGACATGATCAATTTATAGGAAAATAAACTCTGATGGAAATGTAGTGTGAAAAAACAAAGAACACCCAAAGTTTGAGAACAAGATTTTAAATTTTACTTTTTGGGGAGATTTACTTCATGTATCTTAACAAAATTGTCTTTTGTAAAAGAATTATACAGTCCTAGTAAATAAATTACTAAAAAATTAGAAGGGAATATAATGTTTTGTCCATCATGTTTCTATATTTTAACTTTTTTTATGTCTATAGTGAACCCTCTCAGGTATTTTATTTAGCTTCTCCACCTATAAAATCCAATAATAGTGTAGTACAATGGCAACAGGCAAACCTAAGCAACATTCAGTTAAATTAACAATGGATGTTACAATTCGAGCAGCTAGCCTGACTGAACATCATGAAATGCATTATTCTATTCAAATGATTAACATAGTTCCAAAACTTTAACTCTGAATAATACATCCATTAATATTATAGCACAAGACAAAGAATTAACAGGGTAATATCAAAAAGAATTAATAACCATTCTGACAGTATCAATATTTCCTAGGAAATTTATTTATAAGAATTAATTATTCAGTATCCCCTATCTCTGTACAATTATGAGAGCGCTTCCAGTGTAAAAACACTTAATTAATAAAGCTTTTATCTGGAAACCATATACTGCTCATAGTAATATTATTACCTGTAGATTGTTAATGTTTGACATGCATAATTTAAAAATGTTGCAAGTGAAGCTGTTAATGAATTTATTGGTTACTCAACAATTTGTAGTAGACATGAACTATCAGAAACACAATCAAATGTGAATTTACCTTACATATGAAAAATGTTATCAGGTATTCTAGAGACACCCTATGCCACTTTTATTTTGTTTGATGGTTGATATTAAGAAACGATTTATTCATTAATGTACGCAAATAATTGATAGATTCATGAATGTAAAGATATTTGGAAATGCAAAAATTACTTCTTGTAAGATTTAAAACTTAACTATTACATAAAATGTTAGTTACATGTATAGAAAAAATATATCAGTGTAAATTAACATTTGACACTATCTGTAGTACCCTAAATACAAATACATGTACTTACACTTATATAAATATAACATTTATATTTTTAATAGTTGTTGTCCTATTTGTACAGAGTAAATAGTAGAATGTATTTGTGTAAGAGCAATCACAAGATAAAGTACAGTACTATAATACATTAGGTGTTGAAAATTGAATGGTTGACAGTTATGAATAGTGTTCTTAATGGAGGTGTCAGACTTAAGAGATCAAACAGAGTTTATTTTAAATATTATACAGAAGTGTTTCTGCCAAGCCTTTTATCACCTGTCGAGAAAACCGTTGGTTAATATTTTTTATTTGTACCCATAAGGCATAAACTGTATTTGAAACTGATCACTCCTTTTAGATCCAACAGTTTATAATTCGGAAACATGCAAATCCTACACTTTTATATTAATAATATACTTTAGCTTTACAATTACACCATCAGAGAAATTAATTGAAAGAAACCAGAACTGTAACTTCAATTACCAGTAGCTGAAACCAGACTTAGTTAATATCTTCTTCCATGATTACAAAAACTCTTACTTTAATTAAATCTGACAACCAACTAATCTAAATTAGACAATCTTAACAGCTTATTTAACACTGTCTATTAAAACTGAAGTGAAGAAAATAGAAATTGATTACTTACTTTGATAACAAGTCACTTTCACTTAAACACTGGGGTGGTATTACCATGGGTAATCTGTCAGAATTATTCTAACTTCAAATCTATTGCTTGGGGGGGCTTATATACTCCAAATTGTAGAACTATGTAGTTAGATTATAAGTACTGCAACCATGGAAGAGTAAATATTCAATATCAAATATTCACAAAACAAAATTAAAATAAAGCACTTCAATAAATCAAATCCACACAAATGAACTTTTGTAACAAGGCTGTGTTGTTAAACAATACATGGATCAATGGTTTACAGATCTGTTAGTCAGGAAATAATAGTGATGTAAACAGCACTCAAAATATCCAAACAGTATATCACACTTGTACAGTCACTGATGATATTGAATCATCGCAGTAGTAATAAGGTACTATAATAATATAGTTATTAAGAACAAGACAAGGCTACCAACACTGAGAAACACTTCTGTTTAGTTTTAAAATACTGGCAGTGCTACACCAAGCCATACAATCCAGTCAATGAAAGCAGTTAACTGCTGGCTGGGTATTCATGTATGGAGCATTCAATAACACGCACACACGCTTGTCTTAGTCTTTAACACACTCAGCTATAACACTGCCTTACAATTTAATACAAAGAACAGCCAATCATGGCTTACCTCCCTTATTTTTATCTTTTCCTTGGTTCATCTATTCAATTTTTTTTCTAACGTGTTGTCGAACAGCCATGGTAATGAGTCAATTTACCACTAGGCTTTACAACAATCCAATTTACTGTTAAATTTCTATTAATACTCATTTTTATCTTAAAATAATCAATATGGTGGAAGCCTTGGCTATGCAATACAAAACAAGAATTACAATGTCAATAGAGTTACAACATAGTTCTTAGTTGGTAATTTTATTTGGATTAATACAAAGAAAAATGAAATTTAAATAAGTTTTTTAATTCCGAATCCTTAAAAATATACTGCTTGAATATTAAATTGAATAAGTAATTATTATACTGCAACTTTCCTGCTTTTGTAATATTGAGTATTAAAATGAAAATAACAGTGTGAAATACAATATACAACACTGTACACATCAACTAACTCTAAATACATTTACCAGCAGAGGAATAGATCAGGGATGTAAAATGGCCAGCTAGTTTGTCTAGCAAGAAATCACTAATACATGCACAAGAAATGATACAAGCTAGGAAAGAACAAAGCTTATATAAATAGAAAATACAATAACATGTAGAACCAAAGACTTGACAACTATTTGTTTGTCTGAAAGGTGATCATCAATGGTTTCCAGTGACTAGTTTATAAAAATTACAAATATTATACTATGAGAGTTGAGAAAAGCCTAGGCAAACTGATATGAAAGACACTCATGAAACCACAGCGATGACTACAACATTTATGTTTCTGGAATGGAACTGACAAGAACAATGGTAGATTTAGTTTCAGCATGGTAAATTATCTGCTTTAATGTAGCCTACTAATGATGTGGAAACTAAAAGCATCTCTGTGGCTAGTGTAACAAAGAACATCTACTTTCCAGACTTTCCACAAAACAATCATCAACACTGATGTCTCTCGAAAATGAGTATCAAGACTAATGTCTCTCGAAAATGATCATATCAACACATTTCCTTGATAGAATTCTGATGCTCTATACAAATTAATAAGAAAGTCTGCTTAGCAAATTACCATCCACAGTAAATTTTTATATCCTGTTTTTCCCGATATTGTCAATCACAATAATCCTGTTCGTGACTTGTTGATAATGATTTGTTTTTCTTTTGCAAGGGATGTTTATTGGAGCTTGTGTATCATTGAAACAATGAAGACTTTAAAGGATTCTGTGAAACCTAGCAGTCCATGCTTTTAGTGTTGTTGGTTTGCATAACGTGTAATATAATAATTAACTAAGAGAACCTATATATAAACTTTGAATAAGCAATTATATATTGTACATTATGTAAAACCACCATTTTTCTGTATGACATGCAAATGCCTTCAATATTTAATAAGCAATTAGATTTGACAAATAGACAAATCTTTTTAAATAATCACATATCAGAAGTAAATGATTAATCTGTGTATTAAAATGTGTTGTTCTTGTTGTGAAGTTCCTTATGAATATTTAATATCCAAGATACATGTACCCCTTCATTATGACTCAACAGGCAACATGTAAAAACATGAGTCAGTTATATTTACAGGAAATGTGTATTTATGAGATCTATCCTAAAAATTATTCAGAAATCAATACAAATGAATAAAGAAAAGTGAATAACAAAAATGGTAGTCTGATTATTCTCTAATAAATGCAGTTTATATAAGCATGACATAGAAATTGCTTTGTTTCAAAACACAGTTTTAAAAAAAAAAAAAGAAGGTATCTGCATGTGTAATGCCAAAGAGAATTTATTCAATACTTCTGCTTACTCAGTGAAATGAATAGGGGTTTAACATCCTACTGTTCTGCTCCAAACTGGATTAATGAAGACGGGCACATGCCATACACTGTGCTATGATGAGGGAAATTTTGCCTTGACAGTGGCACTACGACCCACTCTTATATCAGGGGGTCTTTTAAGTGCACGTCAATTTGTACACAGGACCTCAGTTTTCTGTCCCATCCGAACGACTAGACAGCTGTCCTTGCCAGGCTCTTTGTCCTGCATCACTGACAAGGAGAACCAACGGGAAAATCTGGATCGACTTTCTTGGCCAATGCAGGGATCGAACACCTGACCTCCAGGGTAGCAAGCCAGTGTCTTACCCACTTAGCCACCGTGACCCCCTCTGCTTACCCAAAGTGTTGGACTTCTTTATATATATATATGCAGTTCCATAGGATGGTCCTGAATTGCCTGATTGAAAACTCTGCACCCATCTCATTTAATTACATGTACATTACAAACTTACTTTGGGTGTTACCTTTCTTAAGAACATTTCCTCACTGATCAATCTTTTTGCATATCTTCAGTTAATTGCACCAAATTGTCTGCCAGATGCACAAAATGTATTAAAATTCACTCCTACATCATTGGAGATGTCTGTTTATGACATTTTCCCTTTCTAAGATATTCATAGATTCTCCTTATTATGATGTATTATATTACATGGCTGTCATTCGCAGATATTCAATGAGTGTTTCTTGGTCTCTTCAGACTCGATGTTAACAAGATATTGATCACAACCAATTTCTTGTTTATCATAAATAAAATACAAGTATACATCAGGGAACTGACATACAAAGTCTTCTTGTAAATTACAGTCTTGCTTAACTGTACACATAACAAAGAAGGATCTCCTTTACACAATAGGTACCAAATGACGTTCAATTGTTGTCCAATAATGCATGCTTATAACTCAGGGCTCATGGACATCCAAATCATTCAATAACAAACATTACACGTTGCTTTAAGTTGTAACAAATCAATGGGCTGTCAATGTTATATGGTGAAATGAAATGGGGTTTAAAGTCCTCCTGGGACCACTGGGCTAATGAAGACGGGCATAAGCCATACAGTATAAGGGAGATTTTGCCCGGACAGCAGCGTCATAGCTTACTCTTATATCAAATTTCAACTGCCAAAGGGTCTTTAATGTGCACACCAATGTGTACCCAGGACCTCAGATTTTGCCCATCCGAATGACTATATGCTGTCCCTTGCCAGGCCCTCAGTCCTGTACCACTGTCGAGGAGAAGCCACGCTGGGAAATCCTGACAAACTTTCTTAGCCAATGCAGGTATTGAACATTCTAGTTTAGCGAGCCAACTTCTAACCTTCTGAGAAACCATTGCTCCCTTAATGTCATATGATAGAATATTATAGAATGTTTTAAATCTATATTAACCCTCCAAGCTGAAATGTTAAAATTTAATACTCAACTTACATGTACAACTATATTACTTCAACATCCCTATATGACATTTAACACTCATATTTTATACAATTTTCAAACATGACTGGTAACTGATGGGTCAAAACAACCCACATCGTTATTGAATAAATGTCAAGATAAATAAAGTATGAAATTTTTAAATATATAAAATTGCAGTGTTGTATTTATTTTAAGATAACCGGTTAAGAAAAAAATAAAACTTTTTCACTGGTATCTACATGTATTCCATGTTTCCCAAACCAATGAATATAAACCTTCTTTTACTTTATGCAAGTAAATCTAGTCCCACTTGTACCGAAATTTCACAGCCATTGCATACCATGACATCATATCTGCATGTAGTGATCATTAATTTGACTTATCCAAGTAAGAGATCTCTAACGAATTTTAGTTAATGTTTACAGTGTATCATTGTGATCTCTTCAAGGATGTAATATATGGATGTTCAGATCTACACATGAATGTCTTCTATTACTCTCTCAGGAATAAAATGGCGCTCTTAAGTCTTCAAGAAACGTGACAACAAACCAATTCCAGACTCAATTAAAAAGCATCGGGAGATTATTTTATAAAAAGGAAGCAATATTTATCGAAATTCTACAAAAAAAAACTGAAGTGGGGAGAAGCAACCAATACAATGGCTGTATTCATCTGTAACCAGCTTGTAATTAATCAATGATGGCCTTCTCTGTTTGAAATCACTTTCTTTTCATCAATTGAAGAAAACCATTTTCTAAACTGTCTATAGCTGATGAGTTCTTGATTATTTCTCAGGGATGAAAAAAAGCCATTAAAAGTCTGATGGTAATTTGTCAGTGTATCTGTATATCAATTGCTGGGAGAGTAAGTTATTAAACATTAATAAGACAATTTAGTCATGAATGAATTCTTCTACCCTTAGAGATCATTTTCCAGACTAAAACAAAACCACAAAAAAATAAACAGTAGAAACCAGTTCAATACTTGATAGAAAATAAATTCCATGACCATGCTTGCTGGAAGAAAAATGTCTGTAACAGAGAAAAGGTTATATTAGAGGTTATCAGAAACAGTAGGTATGAGTCCAAACAACTGTATTTAAGTTACTGGTAAATTAAATCACCATGAGGAATAAAGAATTTTTACTTACTGCCAGTAAAATCTATGACAGGAGTGTCCTTTTCTTATATAAAAAAATGGAGACTTTCATTCAGCTAAATTAAATTTCTTCTATTAATTCTATATCTTGAAAATCCATGATTACCAGTTAAGGATCAAATTTCATTACTTAGAAATATATTTGAAATGATGTTACACGTTCTACTTTTCTGCACCAATCGGGCTGATGAAGGGTGACATGTGCAAAGTGTTAAATATTTCCACCTACTCTTTGTTGAAAAGCAACCATCATGGATTCTTTTATGTGCAACCATCATGTACATAGGACCTGTTTTCATCCCATCCGAATGACAAATGTCAGGCCCTCCACCAAGCACCACTGACCAGGGGAAACTACTGCAGTATTTTCTACTCAAACTCAGGGATTGAACACAGGACCTCCTGGTTAATGGGCCAGCATCTATGATCTTACTGAGGCAAGATGCTTGCTATTTTTAGGCCCTATTTGAAAAAATATTATATTTAAATTTATTTTTCACCCCCATTGAAGAGAATGCTCAGCCCAACTAAATTTAACATAATCAATAATTGATTACCGTAATGGAAATTTTTGTTATATTTTGATCTAATGTATCGAATAAGAAAGGGATTTACCCCCTGTCATTTGTGAACCTTTATTAAAATAAATACTGAGGATAAGCAGTATATAACTATCTTAGATAAGAATGACATGTATACCTGTCACTCAATCTTAAACATATATTGCTTATACTCAATCTTCATGTCATATAGTTATTTGTATTGGATTATCCCCCTATCTTTTGACACAGATTATTTGGTTAATACTGATTGTATGATCTCGTAGAAATCATGGAGAGTGATTTATATGTGTGAGGATTTTATGTACTGCAAAAGAATAGAGGGCCTTATTTTCCCACGTGAATTATTTTGCCAATATTCATTTGCTCTTTCTTTAAAGAGTCATAAACTTATAGGATTAAAGGATAAAAAAGACTGTATCAGAATATGAATAATAAACAACTAAATAACAACATGAATTAATCTATCAAGTTCATGAATAACCCCTCTTATAGCTTAAATGACCTCCAAAATAAACACTTCATATACAGAATGGTGGAAATCATTCAGTTCTTGTGTTTACAATTAGTAACTAACAACTTAACGGACAATAGAGGTACAAGCTATTTGAATAATCATTTACTTTCAGAATTTATCTACCATTATTAGTATATTGCATTGTTCATCACGATACATGATACTCTATGGTCAGCTAAATTGTCCACAATATCCATCATGAACAAAATTTACCTAAGTAGATCTTTACAAAATTAAACATTAAATTCTCAATAATTCTTTATAAAAAAGATTATTAGTCTATTTGCACAATTAGTGTCATTTTATGAAAGGAATAAAGAGACCATTCTGCTCAAAATAACACACTCATGTTTCATGGGTTCTGAACATACAGTAAGGGATTTAGGTCAAACAGAAATAACTAAAAAAGATTATAATAATGATTCAGTTGCAATCTACCAGCAACCATTATGTTTTCAAATGATTATTGATAATATAGTAATATAGATACCATATTGAGGAATAATAAAGGGGTTTATCTTTAAACTTTCAAATAAACTGATTATGATCAATAAACGCTATATAAGTCAAAAGATTTACAATAAGGAATACAACCAGTTTGGAGACAACTATTATCTACATCGGTAACCTATTACGAGCATTTTCACAAAACCAATAAATCCTACACTCACTTTTCTGAATAGAAATCAATTTTGGGGCAGAATGTGTCTGTTTTTCATTTTTCTAATCAATATTACGTAGAACAGAATGAAAGCGTTGCTTTAATTCTCTATTACTAACATAAAATCGCTTCCAGTAAGTTGCCAGACCGTTTTTTTATCCAATAACCGCCTGCTCAATAAAGCACCCAGCTCCAGGAGCAAATTAATGTCATTTTTTGACCATGTTGCTAAGATGATGCCGTGATTTCTATAGAAAGGGAAATTAGACTAGACCTTTCAATGTTCTATAAATATGTCAAATATTAGCCGATTCGAGACAAGTGAATTACATATTGGTATGCTAGCTTGCATTGATCAGTGATATAAGTAACCTTTACGATGATTATATTAGCTGTTCAATTCATAAGACTCACAATTTCTGCCACCTCAATATATATTATCTGTTGGTGCTGTGAAGAAATATGGTTTTATTTATTTATGATATTAATTAAATTTGCATTTGCAGAAGAGTTGATTTCCTCACCATTTCGAAGACCAGTTTGGGACCTTGTCTTATTTCTCAAAACCAAGGAGAATCCTACTGCGTAACAACTGGTCTACTCAGTTGATATTGGGAACATACAAGAAACAGTTAAATCAGTGTATCTTCACAGCTTAATCCACACTATTAAGAAATCAAAATATCAACACTATACAAACTCCTGGCTCGGATTCAATCAGACTTAAAAGGTCTATATGTTTTTAATGAAGTTTAAATGTGGTCGTGACTTTTTTTGGACCATATCCCATTTGCAGCTTAATGTTTACAAATTTTTAATTCAACACGACTTTGGAAATACTAATGGGAATTGAACCATTTTGTGATGTTCTTTTTAGGGATTCAACTGTCACATTATTGTAGTTTGAAAAGGATTGAAAATCCCCTGAATGACATTCAGAGACATTACAATTTGCAATTACTTATTTTAAAGTAGTTAGGATAGAAATATGGAAAGGTAGGTCTAAGAGAAAGAAAAAAGATGCAATTTACTTATGATTTTCACATTTAAGTTAGAGACTTATAACTCCTAACACTTTATTCTCCAATCCATAATTTATTCCTGTGCATGTTTGTCTGATATGAATTGTGTATAATATTATAAGTAAAGTGTCTTAAATTATGATTTAACACATGTTATGGTGTCAAATTTAAATCCAATGCAAGTGATTAAAACATTAAAACACACAATACGGCACATACATATACATGTCTGTACATGTTTATATAATTAGGGTGGTCCAACTTGTATGGGATGAAAGATGCAGTTAATTATAAGGTGTTACATGAAAGACATGTTTGAAGAAAGGGTTACACAGTAAACTACATGATATTTAATAATTTTAAACTGCTAACCTTGCCTTTGATACTTTAAAATTAGCAAAAAAAAATACACTTGGGCCTCAAGGAATGAAGTTGTATGAGTTTGATGTTCATGACGTGTGCAATGCTGGGGAGGAGAATTTTGTCTGGACAGGGACTTTTTTGTCTATCCTTCATTAAATATCAAACTTTCAAAGGTCCTTAGTTTTTTTTTGTAGGTTTCAAAAGTCTTGACTAGGAGATTCTTCTCAGCCCACGGTGACATTCTAGTCAAGAGTCCTACCAAAATATTTATATACCATACACAGGGATTTAATGGTCCTGTTAGAATCTGTGCTGAACATGCTTTATATTATGATTATGACTATACCAAGACAGATTCGGGACACTTATATTTAAACTAGTTCAAAATCTCAGTGGATAGTGTTGTGTTCACATGTTCTATAAATCAGTTTAACTATTTTGGCCTCTGCAGTTAAAGGTTAAAAGTTAAAAGTTAAAAGTTAACTATGCTTGACATGTCACCATTTTGCCAGGAAGATAGCTTTCTGTCTATTGCTGATTGTGTTTACTGGACTTTCTTTTTTTTGAAGTACCAGTGCATATATCGGTAGTTAAGTGTATCCTGAATAAACACGAATATTTTTTGAATTAGCTAATTGGGTTTTTTTACTATCATTGAAAATTAGCTTATTATTTATGATTTCCTTGAATCTAAATTCGTACCTTGTAATAAATTTCATTTCCAAAATATCTGAATCAAGTTTGCAGAATAAGGAATACAATTTTTTTTAATTGAATAGCGATAAAAAAATCTCCAAAATTTATTAATCAAAGATAAAAGCCAGATGAATAAACAAACCCCATGTTAATCATTTCAGTTTATGTAAGGTTATTATTAACTTCAATTATAAACAATCTAATTATAACAGGTAAACAAAAATCTCCTCTGGATAAACACTTCAATAGTTTGAAGAACAACTTTCACCAACTAAGATGGCTTGGATACGACCAGGAATAACAGCCTCTGTTCTTTATAAATATAACCATGTACCATGTCCTCCGCCCTCAGAATACTTCCAGCTGTTTAAGCCAATTATTCTAGAATATATTCAAACATTCTATTTTCAGTTGCAACAAAACTCGAGACAATTTCAAAGTTAACGAACACATCAATGTTGAGAGAATAAAATTCCTGTGTAACTATAATCCCCTAGAGTAATGTCAACATGTAAGAGAGGTTTGACATACATGTCCACATGCATTTTGTTGATTTATTTCCCACAACACAAGTTTCTAATTGAGATTATCCAATAGAAGATACACAACTTCACGTACAATGTACATGTACAAGGTTGTTTCCTGTACTCCGCATCTATCATGGAAAGTGTATTGTTAAACAATATCCTTTTTTCAAACCATTTTAACCAATCTAATCAGTCCATTGACCATACATCAATGATACAGTATAGCTACTGGTACTGTTGAGCTCTGGTGGTAAGTGTATGACGACTATTGAGGACTTCATTAAACATAACGATTAACTGTACACCAACTAGACAAAGTAGACAAGACAAAAAATATGGACATTTTAAGCCATAAAAACTCAAATATTGATTGATATACAAATATAACTTGTAATCTCTGCCTGTTTCTACAGATTACTGATTCAGATAACTACATTTCATGGCTAAACAATCATTGATCAAACCGACAAGTAAGAGTTTTATTAGTGGATTTCTATTGATAAAGATCACATTACGCCTGATGGTCCATTTATCAAACCATTGCACAAGCTCCATATTACACTGGAAGATCTGAAACCTTTCATCTCAAACTGGATAATATGAACAAGGCATGTACCTTCAGGGATACCAACATCCCTTTGACAGACAGGATACATATTCTTAAAATTACCATTTAGATTTTCAAACCTTCAGTAAGCTAGACATAATTAAAATACACTCAAAAGAACAGAAGATTTTGATGAAGTTGACTTAAGATCAATCATGAAAAGATGAGTATTACCATAGATATATTCTTTTGATTCTGTGTTGACTTATGATCCATCAAGAAAAAAATTAAGTCTACCCACAAAATTCTTTTGATTCTGAGAACTTTTAATCTAAATATCAAAGCAGTTTTCCAACTTAGTGTGTGTTTAATGTTGATAATTCTCATAATCTAATTTTTCAAAAAATGCCTTTAATGAGACACAAAAGTCTATACAAGGAATATTCTTAGGTTATATATCTTCATATTGGTTTTACACAAAGCAAATTAAATGAAATGAGGTTTAATGTCCTACTGTTCGGCTAATGAAGACAGGCATACGCCATACAGTGTGCTATGAGGAAATTTTTACCCGGGCAGTGGCACTATGGCCTACTCTTACAATAAATTCGAACTGCCAAGGGGTCTTTTACCTGCATGCCAATATACCAAGGACCTCATTTTATGTACCATCCAAACGACTAGACTGCTGTTCATGTCAGGGCCTCTGTCCTGCACCACTGACAAGGTGAAGCCGCATCCAAAAATTCCAGTAAATTTTCTCGGCCCATGAACACACGACCTTCAGACTAGCTAGCCAGTGTCTTAGAAACCTTAGCTCCTGGCAAGTTGGATACACGTACTAATTCATTGTGATTGCAGCCTATGACTAAAATACGGGGCACTTGAATAAACAACAGCTCCAAATCTTATATGTTCTGGCTTAATCTTGGCTGTCTCAACCAGTCACTTTAATAGTACCAGCCGGCATTGGTCATTTACATGAATTCCTTACTTTTTGCAAAAATTATGCTGTCAACTGGGATATACCTGGACAGAATTGGGTATAAGCTCTTAAAGTGGTTGTGGGAACAGTTACACTTGTTTCATGCAATATGTAAATGCTCTTATGCCTTTAAACTTTCTTAGATTTGAACCTGGTATTTCAGTTTTTTAAGAAATTATTCTAGAAATATCTATGTAAAGTGGACATTTGACTTTTGTATCTTGATAATAGCGCCACTGATTATTTATATATGAGAATTTAAAAAATTTCACACAAAAAACAATGTGACCACCCAGACTGTTTCTGGAACTCTTCCATCCATGCCTTATAATAAAGTTTAAGTGCAGTTATAAATTATCTGATAGTTTTGTCCATTAAAGTTTTTTCTGATATCATCCAGGTGGCAATCAACCCATGCCAAGTAAGATCAAATTTTACAGGGGAGTGGCTTATAAAGTTTAATGATACATAACATTATATCTCCACAGGCACATTACGCCCACATTTTGAAAGAGATTGCTAAAAAAGAGCGGTTTTGCATACGATCTGGGGCCATAAAGAAGTTATAGTCTATAGACTAGCTTATAGAAACGAACAGGGATATTTGGAATATAAAAATATATTTTAAGTTTAATCAAAATCGGATCAAAAATATGTCTTCTAGAAAGTCCATGGTATTTTATACTCGTATTTGCGTACAAGGAGCGGCCACTTCGTTAGCCAGTTTCAATCCGATCTTTACAAAATTTGTACTCAAGCGTTTTTAGGGGGGGGGGGGCACGGAGGTTAAGTGAGTAAGATGCTGACTCACTAGACACTAGCCTGGAGGTTGGGTGATCGATTCCTGCATTGGCTGAGAAAGTCCATCCAGATTTTCAAGTGTGGTTCCCCCTTGTCAGTGATGCAGGACGGAGGGCCTGACAAGGACAGCTGTCTAGTATATCGGATTGGTGTGCACGTAAAAGATCCCTTGACAGTTGGAGTTTGACATAGAGTAGGCTGTAGTACATGCTGCTGTCCAGGCAAATTGTCTCTCATAGCGCACTGTATGGCATATGAACCAAAATCTTTTGGAGATTAACCTATGTTTCAAGTTTCAAAATTAGAATTGTGACCTGAAGAGGGTCCACAAACAAATTCTGGACGGACAGACGGATGGTCCGGACCGACATGGGCGATGTACATGTACATAAAAGGCATTCTTGATACAAAATTTAGTTTTTCAGCTCAGGAATAATTAAATTTCACTTCTCCAATTCAGATAAAATCTTAAGTACATTTTATCAGTGATTTTGTATCCTTATAAAATGAAAAATACATGAAATATACATAGTAATCAGATTCCATGTTCATTCATGTACATAGATTCCATGTTCATCCATGTACATGTATTTAATAATACTATTCATACCCATCTTCGAGCAAATAAATTCGCATATAGAACTCTTTTCATACCTATCAAAGTGTAAATGATTTTCACATTTATCAAACATCATGTCTAATATATTTATTATCGTTATGCAAACAAATTTGTTCTGGATTCTATGCATGCTAATATTGTTAAAAGGGCAAAATGTATGAAAGGCCCTAGGCTGAATCTTCAACCCTTCTGAAAGCTGAACTACTTATTTAGTTGTGATATATATTACTCGTTCATCATGAGTAGAAATTTATTTTGGGGTAGTGGCTGCATAAAAGGCTTCAATAAAGATATTATCTATGAGTGTTGTATTGAATATTGAAGTTTTTATTGCTCTTTGAAGAAAACATTAAAATGATAAATATATTTTAAAGAAATGAACAGGAGCAAAAATATTATTAGACTGCACTCAAGCGAAATACCACAGAAATGAATACTCTATTTAATAAATACCTTGAAGATTCTTGTATTATTATATATGCTGCTGATGATGAGAAGGATGTTATGTAAAAATTCAAACTATTCTGCATCATAGATTTGCGAAAATTGTATATTTTCTTTATTAAATTATAGTTCCTTTAACAGATAAGCTAATTAGTAGTATTTTCAGCTATGATGGGGGGCCCTGCAGTTCTAATGTACAAGAAGTAAAATGACTACACATCCTCCTCGTAAAAAGAAACAGAGTTGACAAGAAAGCAAGATCACTAACAAGAATGCAAAATGAACACCATAAGAGAAACATCGTTCTAAAGACAGTAACACAGATACCAAGAGAGCATAATGGTTCAAAAGATACCAAGAGAGAAACATGGTTCCAAAAACAGCAATACAGATACTAAGAGAGTAAAATGGTTCCTATCAAAGCAAGGCAGATACCATAGTTTCAAAGACAGTAACACAGTGACGAAGAGAGCAAAATAGTTTCAAAGACAGCATGACAAATACCAACAGAGCAACATTGTTTCAACCATGTCACCTCACCACCACTGTGCCAGAAGTTGAGGGAGCGATGAATTATCAAAAGGTGTTTATTTCTGGGATAGAATCTGTATAGCGCAATTATCCAATCTTTGTATCATAACCACTCAAATGCAGCTTAGTCATTTGATTTCAAAATAACTTTGTTCATGTTTTTTAATGATCATTACTCAAGCCATTTAATAAATTGATCCATCAGACATCAGAACATCCTAAATAATGTTCATCTCCCAGCATGCCTTAATTACCTTCAATTAAAAACAAACTTTGTATTTAGTTATCTCATTAGCCACTAATTTGACACATTTATCATCGTAATACCAATTTAAGGCATAATTAACATGTGCCATGAACTAAAATCAATATAGATGAAAATATCATCCAGTTAAATGGTGCTAAAAACTAGCTCAGCTTATATAATTGTTTAATAAAATATGATAAAGTTTTTGGTTAATATTCAAGTTCTGAAATATATTACACATTTTAAGTGCAAAGAACACAATAATTAAAGATAAATTCTAAAAAAAAAATCAGTTATAAAATCACAGAATTATTTTATATGCAAAAAGCTTTTAGTTGAATCAAATATATTGTGACATAGAGAACAATAATTCCAGCTTTCCAATACAACTTTTTCATTTGCATCACACATCATGCAAGAAGTATACATTGATTCTTTTAAAATTCTCAAGACTTTCAGTTAAAGCCCTTAGCAGTACAGTTGCATAGTACAGTACATCGTTGAAACGTTTTTTCTAACATGATTAATTTGCCTTAATGTAATTACGTTCTTCGGTAATTAACCAACTTGCATTGTGTAACTACAAAGAGCTTTCTTACAAAGAAAACTGAGTTTTGATTTATTCAGGTTTCAAGTGAATAAAGTATAATTAATTATAAATCTGTTTTATTTGTCATATCATTCACCATATAAGATGAGTCATAGATATTCCAATGCCAATAAGAATAAGTGCTATTTAGTATTTCAGAAATACTGATTCTAATTTGGGGGGGGGGGGGATTTCTGAAAAATAAGCAAGTATTGATAAATGAAATCTAACACAAAATCAAACAAGCAGAATCTAATTTTCCTCAATTTAGCAGGATTTTGTATCATAAATAAAATCCGAAATATCTAAATTGGAAGTTTGTTGTATGGAGCGACTAAACAAATATTGACTATTTCTAATATGTATAAACAGAAGGTTACAGCCTCATTTCCCTTCACCACATGATAACAAATATAAGTTGACACTAATTGAAGGGTGATTACTCTGACTGTGAGTGTTAGAACACTCAGGGACAACCTAATCTTCTGTAACTTAAACATAAAATCCTAGAATAGAACATCAATCTTTTATAAACTGTTCATTCAGATAAAAACTTTAAAATATACCTACTAGACTATCATGTTTTTAACTGATAGGGACAAAGGACAAAATGGTTTGAAATATATACCTGGATGCAACTGTAAATAACTACAAGGGCCAGTTAAAATTTAAATTTCAAGTTTAATTTATTAATATATTAAAAAATTAGCTCCAATTGTGAATACAGATACAGGAATTTTGTTTACCAGCAATGAAAGGCACTCAGTGTACAGTGGACATTTAAAGTATGGTATGGGCAAATTTGCATTGCACTTTATGCATCAACCCATGATGATGCCACCAGCATCAGCATCTATACACAATGCATGTAGTGTGACACTGTGTTAGGCATTGGCAGATACCATATTACCTCACTATTGTACCATAATTTCTAAAGTAGCTAAGTCTCTTACTCAATATCATCCAAAGTCTCCAACATTGAAAACATGAATTATTTCTCAATTTAAATCAACATTGATGTTGTGATCTTACTGAAAAACTAAAAGATAAAAAACAATTTACCATTGGCACATGAATGCATTTGAGAGCCAAGGGACCTAATGAACGGGGCTTGACATATTCCACACATCAAGTCAAACGGTTACACCATCTTTTCTGGTGACAAATGCAATAAATGCTATCGGTGTAGACTGAAGTAACCAGGCGCTAGAAATTGCCATTTGAATGAGTTTTTGCCCAACATATCTGATTAGAAATTACAGTAAAAACAGAAACGATTGAATGTAAATCAGTTTATATACATTTATTTTACATTGTTATATGCGTTACAACCCTTTTATTCAATTTCTAGGTTCAAAATGTTAGGGATTTAGCTCCTTTAACAACGTGTACACTAGACCCTGATAAAGTGCATCGTTATATAAGATCCAAATCTGGTTCCCAGTCAAAATCAAGAAGTTCTACTATTTGTGACACAATTATTCTAAGCACAAATAGGCAGTATTAAACATGACTTAAATTTCAATCCCATAATAAAAAGTAAAATCACTCAGATTTGTGGAAATACGCTCACATGGCTGAGTATTGAATGTGTTCACAAAAGTTTTTTTTTTTCTGAACTTAAGGTCGTGATAACATTTACCCAATGGACATCCATGCAATATTTGAATGAACATTTAACCTCTACAAGCAGAGTTACTTTGTTCCAAAAAGTACTATGGACAGAAAGACAGTCAGCAGACTAATCCATTCAAATATTTGAACCCTGCTTAGTGGGGCAGGGGGGTGGGGGAGGTTCATAACAAGATCTCTATACCACAAAGTGAACAAAAGTCACTGCAGCATTATTTGGTTAAAAGAACCATTTCAGTTGTATTATTGTAAATATTTGTAAATATTAAAATTAAAGCTGCTGCTTACTTCATCTTACAAAATCTAGAAAACTTGAGATAAAAATATGCAATATTCATGTCTAGAATCTATATTCAAGTGATGATATTCAACCCTGTATTCAGACAATTTCTCTTCATGCTGTGTTTAAAAGACAAATCAGCCTGTTATGAATTATTCAGACATCCAGAGAGACAAGCCTAGTCTGTTACCAAGGTCCGACAAAAGGTCAACCTTATTCCCTAATCCAGAAAATTCAATTCATTAATTCCCCTAAATAAATTAGATCTGCGGCATATAAGGTGTGTTAAAGTAATAAATATTCTCGCTCTGCAGTATGCATCGTGTAATTCATAGAGACTATAATAATGTCAGCTATTGGCTCTGTAAGCTCTGTATTGAAGAGATCTATCTGCAAGGAGAGATATGCCATGGTTACAACTAGAGCATTCTATATGCTAATCTAGTTACCAATTTGCTATTGAGGTGAACATCGATACATTATTGCCTTAATTGTTAAGCCCAAGATTAAATAAGAAAATACACCCTCCAGTAGATCCTAAAAGGAATGCCTATTTCAGTAAATTAATTCTTGTCTCAAAAGTTTGACCTCCTCTTCCAGGCCTAAAAATACTGATCATAATGTAGTCCTTTTTCTTCAACATTTTGCAACAATCAAGACAAATAACAGAAATCTTTTCTGTATTTATTCAACAATATAATTATAAAAATATGATACTCACAAACATGCAAACTGTTATTTTCTGAAAAAAATTGTGTATGTTCCTCTACCTTTTACCATGGATATTTGAAGTATTCAACTGTATCCTGTTTAGGCAAAAATAAATAGATATATGGGAGACAGTATCACATTGAACAATACACAGACAAAGAATAAGCTTTACCTTAAAATACACTTACAAGTTTAAACCTTGTCCAAACAAACATCCCTGTCTTGAATTAAAGAGTCTACTAGAAGTGGTGGATTAGAAATCTGAGAAGAAAGAGAAGTCCACCCTAACTTGTCCACTAAATAACATATAATTTGTGCTATTTTAGATTACATTGTTATCTCTTTGTCACATACTTTCTTTTCTAGCTGTCTTAAAGGCCCTTTTTTACATTCTAAATTATTTTTCTTTTGAAAATTGTGTGACTGTGATGTCTTTAAGTTTAACAAGTATAACAGATAAACTGTGTCCTATTTTAACACTTCAGTAAATGGATTTGGCTTGAGAAATTAATCCTGATCATGGTGAATAGGAATCTATTACACATCCTTAATACTTAAATCAAATACTATTAGCCTACTTTAAAGACGTATTATGCAAGATGTATTATCTTGATTTCATTAGCAACTGTGTCCATTGTTTCTATGAACTTTCAGGCCTTCACTTAACAGGACGTCAGGTGAGGTGCGCTTTTTATCGCTTGCCTCAAAGTCTAATTTGACTCCCCTACAAAGAAAATAATCAGGAAAAATATAAGGATACCGACAACATACATGTACATTAATAATATATTTTTGAGTAAGGATCTCCAATGCTTTCCGATTCCAGATAACACATAACATACATCGGTTGGAATTATGTCAATAAACCAGCATTGCCAGATGTAGTTTTAAATAGTGTTTTAATTTTTATGCTTTTTTATTTTATATACATGTTGAAAAGGAATTTTTCGAAAATAGCTCTCCTCAAGAGATTCAGGAGAGCAATTTACCAGCTTTCCAATTTCAGGAGAGCTTTTTTTTTTGACTCTCCAGGAATTTATTCACGTGATGGCCTGCTCTTTAATTGGAAGATGGGTAAAAAAATATTTCTTCGCAATATTTAATTTTGGTAATCCAGTATCCCTTTCCATGTAACAGCAATACAGGACTTGAAGGGTATAATATATATTTATATGATTAAAGAAGCATAATGTAAGAATTGGATAAAGAGCTGGTTGATCTTGCTAAAAAATAAATAATGCTTAATCATTATGTTGAAAATTTCATTAACTCTTAGAACTCTGCAGGCCGGTTTTCAGGCCTAGATGTATTTGACAAACCGGCCTGGGGAATCCCCTTTTACAATGTCATGATTCAACCTGCTTTTCGACCAATCAACGACCGTGTTTACATCTTAACGTTCGGCAGACAATCTACTGCCATCTTTTCAGTTTTCTGTGACTTGTGGACAGTTTTTTTGCCGGGAAAAATGAGAGCTAGAATGAAAACTTTCGGTGACGTAATCGGTGAGATTTTGAGTTCTGATGAATAGAGTGTGCTAGACAATTGTCATGACTCTGAAAGTGATTTTGAGAACGAATCTGACCGGGATCTTACTGATATATTCCTACAGTACTATGATATTTCTGTAGCTATTCCTGTGGGCGTGGCGATGTCGCAGAGAATGCCAGAGGACAGGGAACACGTGGCAGAGGGAGGAGAAGGGCTTCTTGTGTCAGACCCCCTTCTTCCACAGGGTGGACAAGAGAGACACTTACAAGATGGTTCAATGAACATGCTTTCAGCCCTAACCAAGCAGCCAGTAGGGCCTATGAATATTCCAGACAGAATAAATTTGGAGAGTAGGCTTACACCACTTGAACACCATTTCCAGAAAATTGCGCCCCGGGAGCCTGGGGTGGGGGTCCGGTGCAGTTTGATTTGGGTCAGCGGAGTTCAAGGGGTTAAGATTACTTTTTTCTGGGTGAAGATTTGACAAGATATGTGCACTGATTGCAACCATCATACTAGTTGTTCAAGGCTTTAATTTTTTAATTAAGATCTTAAATGACCGAACTGTTCTAATCTACTTAAAATGAGACCCATCCGATGGTATCGAGAGATGATTATGATCTTATGTTAATAAAGATCTATTTTAAATTAAAGGTCTAGAGAAAGACCTGCAATAGGTGCAAGACTGCATAATATCTGTTTAAATGACATATAGTAATTGAACTGGAAATGAAAGGGCACAATTCTGTGTAAAACAATTAGTGATTACCATTAATTATTTGCTGTATAGATTAAGATAATAAGGAAAACCGAATGTTTCACCTGGATTCAAAATGTTAATAAACAACAAAACAATGATGGGTTTCTAAGTATGAAGATAAAGATTTTAATATAAACTGCTCTCAGGAATCGCTCTTTATATATAAAGCATTTTAAATGAGACTTTTGGGTGGTATCCTATAAGTATGGTATGCATACTTTTATTTCTAGCACAATGGAGAACTGGTCAAAAGATGTGTTTGTTCATTATTCTATGCAAGCTTGAATAGAATAAGCAACATGTAAAATAAAACCTGTAAATCAAACAAGCAGAATTGTGAAGATGAGTAAACTAAATACACCATATATTTAATAAGATAAATAGTCTACATCTTATCCCCTGGCTTTAGTTTGATCAAAGAAGTAATTGTATATTCTACAAATATATCTCCAACTTGAGCCCTGACTTTAAGCTGACCTTGTTTATCTTTGTTTGAAGAAATATCCCTCCAGGTTTAATATTAAAACCACATCTGTATATATTTAATTCTACTTTTGGTCAAGAGTACGAAAAGGAAATATTAATAACCATCAAATGACCGGACCCAAAACATGAAAGCACAAATTCATAAAGGGACCTTCATGCTGATAATTCAGTTTTGAATGTGGTACATATTTCATGGCCATCAAATTTTTAGGATTCACTGAGGATATTTTTTTTGTTGAGAAGCAGGATTGAAACACGAGATCAAAGTTTAGCATTAAGGTAGAAATGTTGCGTAAATGAAAAACAAAATAAATCATAGTTATATTCTATAGACTCTGTAAAAAAAAGATTCAAACAATAAAAAAAATAAAGTAAATCTCCTTGTCAGAATTAAGCATTCCAGTTAAGCAATTTTCATGAGCATTTTCAGATGGCTCAATATTTACGATAGATATAAAACTTTTAGACATGCTAATAATAGGATGCCTGTTTACATTTTGGTGTTTGATTAAAGGAACATGAAACTTTGGTATAGACTAGATGTCTTTAATTTAAAATAATGCATTTTTGTGAAAGATATCTCACAGCTATATTTAGCAGCACATATCTATGTTGTGGGCACACAGTTAACACAGTGAAACACAACATGTTTGCCAGCCATGCAAATTGTATAAAAGAAAGACTTTCAACTTTGACTGAATAGACGTCACTTGGGTTATGCCTAATTCAGAATCCCAATCTTCAATGTCTTATTTCTCTGTTGTCATTTATTTGTTCTCCAACCACAAGGATGTCTGGGCTTTGCAATGGTACACTACTGATATCCCCTCGCATACAAAGGAAAACCCCCAAATAATCTGGTTTATCATTAATATCAATATGCGCTTCTCTACATTCGATAAAATTTCATGATATCTAAGGCAAAAAACACCTCCAATAAAGTTCTAAAAACAATGGATCTCCACTGTTTCTTTTATTCTTGTCAGGTTCTATGTGACCCCTGTCAAACAATCTACTAAGTCGAGTATATGGAACAGACAGATATCAATCAATATCATCTAAAAACCACTCACTTGATATCACAGATAGTTTCTCAATAACCATATGATGATAATTTCAATGCTATAAGTAATAATAACCACTTATCTTACAACTAATTCTCTTAATTAGGTCCAGTGATTCCTGTCTCTTTGACACATACCCATTAATCATGCAGTTCAAGGATAGATAATGTCACTATCAGAGCACTTGGATTATTTTTTTTATCCTTGCTCTTGTCTTGTGTTTGTGCTGACCAAAAACACTGACATATATTACCAATATTTGGACTGGACTGACATATCAAGGGCATATCCTAATTTTAAAACCATTGAAAGATTCTATGATCATACACATTAATCAGCTTGGTATGTGACAAAGACTTTTGGGAAATGCTTCTCAATCCAATTAAGATACATTTAAATGTCTTGTCAGTTTATACAATCCCTTGATATCCAACAAATGCTTTGTGAATTATATATAAGCTTAATTATATTATATAAATAAAATTGTGTGATGCAGTGACAAATCACCTTGTTAATAATGAATATAAAGTACCAGTGCATGTATAGGCCTAATTTCAAACTATCTAAAAAAAATTCTGCCTCCCCATGAGACATACGTCAACTTACAAACAAAGCCATCATTGACTGGAATTTTGACATACAGAAGTAGCAACTTGACAATTACTGATGTTTTTTGCTCCTGTAATGACAAATTTTCAGAACTGTTTGACCATAAACAATATCCAAATGAAGCTGATTTGATACTGTCTGAACTCTGTACATCTGGTGGCAGAACAACTCTGGAAAGGAAAAACTGAAGTAGGAAATGGCCAGTGGGAGAAATACCATTATGTCTGAAGAAGCTTTTAACAGTCGGTGTCTGAAGTCATGAGAGTTTTTCACCAAGACAAACATGTCAAAAGGGAAATGAGAGAAATTCATCAACTATTTCAGATGTCAAAGTTCAATAGAGGTACTAAGTTTACATACTTTGACAACTTGATATTGGGAACTAACAAATTTGTAAAGGAACTTGACTGATGTAATTGAAAAGATTTTGATTTTACAAAAATGACTATGAATTTACATCTGTGCAATTTGATTTATGGTCATGTTCTGTTATATACTTGTCTGTAAAATGCCATAGGAAATTATTTTTTCTACTGCTTTACCATTACTAGGCTACTAGCAGGTATTAATTTTCAAGTGAAAAATAAACAATGATCAACTAAACAAAACTAAACTCTTTAATTTCATTTGAAGCCTGGCTAATTTCAGAAACAAATAATTCCAAATTACTTTAATATAGTAAAGATTAGAAATAGGAATATCAATTTGATAGCATAATTTCATAATTATAATAATATTAAGTTTATTCAGTAGATATATTTTGGTAAAATTTTAAACATTAAGACTAAAACCTTGGATTCCCCAGTGCAACAAGTTTACAGATGTTTTTGATTGAATCAAGAGGACAACAGTCAAATAACTAAAGGCAGGCTTACTTCCACAACACAGGGGGCTGAATATGGACCATGGTAAAAATGTTGTGTTTCTGCTAGTATAACCCTTGGTATTTGTAAGTTCTGATTTTTTTTTTGTGTAGTGATATTACATCGTGAATCGCATAGTACAATCATTACCAGGTTTATCATATATAACATAGGTGTACTTTAGGTAAATCTGCAATAGATTTTTTAACATGTTTTTCCTGTATTTATAAACTTTGTGAAATAAGACAGAATAGCTTGAGACATGTTATTTTTACCTACCACATGCTGAATGTTCAGCTACTTGTAGCTCAAGGGGAAAACTAGGTAGGTTGCCAGGCAACAAAAGATTGGCCTACAGCAGATAAGTAACCCAAATAGTCCATAGAGGTTGTTTATTCAATTGTAGGTAATGGGACCACTACCCAAAAAAAATGTTGGTCAACTAATCAATCATAAACAGTAATTTATTACTACTGTGAAAGAAAAGTCTAAAAACTAAAAATCCTCACAGAAAACATAAGATATAAATTGTACAAGTAACCTCTCAATTTATAGCAAATAAAAGTATTTGTATAAACAATTATAGCATGTGTGTGCCAAATATGTTTACATAACTTTCCGTCATGGCTCACGATTTTATTATGCCCAATTAAACAGTGCATAGCAGAATATTGCATTAAAACTAGTTGTGTGAGAAACGAGGCTATCAACAGTAACATAAAGTAAACAATACTGTATGGAGACAAACAGACTTTCACCGTTTTTAATACCTTAAATCACTGTCCAAAGTTTAGGGGAGACGGTCATGTTGCTGTACTCAAGTGATAGATTTGATTGATTGGGAAGAATAGACACATTCCCTCAAAAGTTCAAGTAACAGAAGCCAATCCAGCAATGGCCAGAGAGGGATTTCTTGGGGCATATCTTCAGGAATATGGGAAAGGATATGTTGACATAATTACTTGCATTATATAAAACATTTATGAAGCTTTTCCAGTGAGCCTTAAGCATAACCTTTGGTTAATAAAATAAAATGGGTTATGGACAATGGGTTTTTTTGTTTAAGAAATTCGGTCATAGGTCTCTTTCAACTTTTTACCTTCTGATATTCTGACATAAAATATGTATTTGGGGAAACTAACCTAACCTAGGAATGCCACTATAACAATAAAAGAGTGTTAATTATAATGAGTTTGACTTCTATCTTTCACCGCCACCCTACTATTAGATCAATTTCACCTTTTTATCTTCCAACATTACCTCTTACTGTGTTTTTAATTAGAGGTGATGGGTTTTTTATCAGTCTTGTCTGAAAATGTACTCCAACCTCAGATGAGGAGTTGAAAAATACATTACAAGTTCGTTTGCAGCTTAACCAGTACAAAAGACTACTACTATAAAAAAAAAAGCAATCAAGGATTTTTAGTACTTTTGTGTCGCCATTAGATTAAGTAATGTCTTTTATACTATTTACTTTTTATCAGAACCATTTTTGCATCAAGTAAAATCTCCAAATATGACCATTGATGAAAAAAACTATGCCAATGCCAGTAGTGTTTGCTTTTTATTTTTATGATTCACATCCCATCATACAAATTACCATCAGGATCCATATGATCAATGAGTACCAGTAATCTAAAAATAACTGCAATTATTTAAATAATTCTGATTCTTAAATGGTAATGATTTTATAATATTATTTACTGATTGAAAGTGGAAAAAGTATTATAAAATCTGAAAGGAGGATACCAAGATTTCTGTCAGATTTAGCAAAAAAGTGACCCTATTCATTGTTATGTATAAGCCTGGAATTGAAACTATCAAAAGGTCATCATTGAAACATCTAAATATTTAAAAACTATGTTAATTTTAAAAAAAAAAAAATCAACCACTTGGACATTACTTCATCTATACAGGGAAGGATTTTACAAAAAACGATGAATAAAATCATGAATGAAACACTGTCTTCACTTGGAATTAGTTTGTTATCACAGATTTTTGACAAATGGCCTCTGTTAGTTAATCTTGATGTCAAAAAGTGTACTGTGATTGTTTTGCTAGTAACCTTAAGAACATAAAGCCATGGATCATTAGATAGTGAGCAGGTATAATCTTAAGTGTTCCTAAGAGTAAGATAAGTGATATGAAGATGAAAGACAATTCAAGAAAATGACACATGTAATTATTTCATGCAGAATTTATTTAGTTGAGATAGCTATTTAGACTTTATCAGACAGATTGTGATGATGTGTAGTCCAAGTGTAAGTAGAAAGCACTAGATGGCAAGACAAGTGAATATCAATTTTCAATGATAGTACAAGAGATTTTAAGTTTGAAAGATTCCTTCCAAGACAGTGATATATATATTTATTGTGCATGAATTAAATTCTTACTGTCGATTACATATTACTTTGGAATCCGCACTGCCTTGAGCAAATTATATATAGTAAATATGTGCTCATGAAAATCCACTCATCTCATTTCTAAGACATCTATTTGCTCAACTGAAGTAAAAGAAAAAGGCCTATACCATGATTTTAGTGAAACTAATAGGTGACACTGACCATGGAAGAAAAAACTTTATTGCATAAAAAACCTCAGTAAAAAAAAATACATGAAACAAGCAAACTGTACATAATTTTAGTGATATAAACTTATAATGACATAAATTATGATCGGAATACAAACGAAAGCTCTCATGAAAGCATTTTAATATTTTTACATTTCTATTCTACATCTATATTATAAATAGTTTGGAATCGGTCAAGGAAGTTAGTTCTTGAAATAAGATGAGATTAAATAGTGCTGTTCTTTGTGTTTTTTTTGCAGTATGTTAAAACATGCATTTCATCCTATGCCTCCTGGCATACATTATATAAACTGTCTTCAACGTCTTATTTGAAATATCTCCTGTTTCAATTTATGCAAGTTTTTACTCAGATTATAAGTTTGTGCTTTTCTGTGTTTTCCAATTATCATTATGTCTAAATAATTTGCATAATATATTGTAGTCAGCTGAGGATCAGAAATATTTAAATTAGATGTTATTTTATCCAGTAGTTTAAAAATATTTACACAAATGAAAATTGTTTTGATACACATTTTGTTATCCATTTCATTTAAAGTTTTCAGTCACTTTCTAATTAAGATACCAAGCAATAAATTCTAAAGAGATTTAAAACATCTAGTATCACTATTTCAAATATTAGGATTCCAAACAGTTGGACCTAATTACTATAAACACTATATCTCTGTCTCGTTCAATATAAATTACAATCTATTTACTACAAGATAAATTTCAGCATTTCTTCTATAAAATATACAAGTAACAAGGTTAGCAAGTGTTGATTTGTCTAGAGTATTTCTAATTCCAACTTTCCCCCTGTAACCATTTCTGATAGCTGATTACCTTAAATGGTCATAAAAATCTCTTGGGATATCAAAGAATTTTGTATGATAGCACTAATAAAGATATCAGATTTCCCTAAGCGCACAACAGACAAATTGGGCGCAAATTATGAACTATATTAAATAAGATGTATGATTACTGATAACAAAAGTTTTAAAATTTCATTTAGAGGGAAGTTCAACAATCATTAATCATCTAGACCAAATAGAAAGCAACTAAACATACTTAAAAGAGGCAAGTCTTTAACTCAATACAATCCACAGTCTTTGACATTTAAACATACATTTTGCAAGAGCTAAATCTACCTATTGCAGGATCAATTTGACTGAAATTTTCAGTAAATTGCCTTTACATTATCTAGTTTTTAACAATTATAGTGAGAACTGCCAGTTCTTTATCTAATCTCCCATAATGTATCTTCAAATCAACATTGATTTTTGGTTCTCCTAATATCCACTATTTAAGACAAAATGGAAATCTTAAAATTGGCACATGAATTGCATGCCAGAATGCTTTTGAGGGTCATTTGTAATGAAGCAACTCGATGAACGAGGCTAAACGTATCCTGAAGGAGAATCTAGACAATCATATTACATTATTATATGTTTTCGACCTATTTGTATCCATTTCTAGGTGCCAAAGAATAGAGAAATAGTTCCTTTAAGTACATTATTCTTGAAGACAAAAAAATCAGATTTGGGAAGGTTTAGGAACATCAATCTAGATGATAATCTTTTAGTGGCTTTTAATGATTGGAAACGTAACAAAACTAACACAGTTTTATGGGACAACAAGCACAACAACCCATAAGTATCCTCTAATAATTAAGTGTTCCTTTGTTCCTTTCTGGAGTTTGACATCCACTTCCTCCAGGGGTGATATCGTAGACAAGACATTTAGTTTGTGAAATAACTTTATTTAATAGTCGGCTTACACTGAGGTGATGTCACAGACAATGACATTTAGTCATACTTAATAGTAATGAATATTTTAGGAGATTTCATGAATTTAAATGCACTTTATTGCGACAAAGATATAGATAACATGAAAGCTTAATTATGTTTTTACACAGTGAAACCAAACTCAATTAAATGAAAAATGATAAGAGGGATTATTCATACATGTACATTAGAAACATAAGGCTATTGCCTAAAATATAAATCAACATGAAACCATAGTGTGTAATCACTGTAACATATAATATGATAACAAAGCATAATTGCACTAAGATCACACAGTAAGAGTGATTCGAGGTGTTGAAAGTTAAAAAAGAAAAGATAATAATTAAATAGCTAATTACTACAATTTATTAGCCTGTTCAGATGCTTACGTTGAACTGGTTTAAAAACCCTGGCAATCACTAAACCTGATTAACTTTGTCATCTGGACACAAATTTTGGTCAAATAAATCAGTTATTTTAAACTGGTTCATCTTGGCCGTCGGTCAAAGGGGTTGACTTAAACACACGGCTCCAGAACGATTTAAGCATACATAGTAAGCAGTAAGTTACATTCCTGGGAAAATGTTGGGGTTAGGCAGTGCCAATATAACCGAAGCGTGTGAGAACCAAATAAAGAATTTCAAGATATTGATGCACAGTTAACTCTTACCTCTGACCGAAGAGGCTTGCTTTATATACTATGTAGTGTGACCCTGTCATAAAAACCCTGGCGATTTTACTGGTTTAAATATAAGTGTCTGAACAGTACCGTATATGAGATCCTCCAAGTTACTTAATGTCATTGTGCTTGATAACAATAAGAGGATATGTATGGAAACGTTGTGCTCGTGTATAATAAAACATTGATTGTTGTCCCATTTAACTGTGTCAGTTCAGCCTAGATATTAATTAAAGGAATGTAAGATTCTGGAATTTTTGTTTACCAAAGATGATTACTTTAAAGGATTAAATAATAATTTTGAATTTCCAATATTTAAACATCAACATTCTTCCAATTACCTTACTTAAAAATAACAAGCCACAGAGGCATACTGTGCTTAAACCGACTATCTGCCAATTAACATATCAGATCGATGAATCTGAAGGCCTGTCGAGGCAAATAAAATCTATCTTTATTCTCTATGTAACATTTTATACATTCAGAATATCTGAATATTATCTGTGTATTATTTGAATAATGTTTCTTATCTACATGTTTATGGTAAACTAGAGAGACAATTGATGTTTACCAGAATTACCAATGGTCATGGTATCAATTCTTTTGAACACAATAACTCCCAGAAAGTTAAGTTATGGCATGACAACTACATGTACATGTAACTACTGTATCAATACTGTTATCTCTGTTTAGAGTTGTATCAATATTGACTATGGATGTAATTAAAATAGGCCATACACTATAGACTTCAGATTCATATATTTAAACTAGTTTAAAATCACTGGTGTTGCATTCAAGTTCAAAAGCCAAACCAGTAAGGGTTAATTACGCATGGGCAGATGTTATCACTTGCCAGGAAGATAATACTGCCCATGCCCAAAGCAAGCTGGAGACATCTTTTATCAGCTGACCCATTCAGACAGCTTAAGAAAATCCTTCTCCAAGAGTGGACGTTAAACCCCATTTCTCTCTCTCTCCTTTCTCAATGACGGATACAGTGCTGGTGATTTTAAACTGTTTTATGTCCTATATTTCACATTCAGACGGCAAAATTAAACTGATTTAACAATCGCCAGGATTTTTAAACCAGTTTAACGCAAGCAACTGAAAAGGCTTAGTATTGGGATTAGTAACTTTGTGATATTTACTAGAACAAATGTACTTATGTAAATTTAAAGCATTTTGGGGTAAAAATTTAGAGAACCCAAAGATTTGTAGTTCATTTACATGTATGCTAGAGGCAGTTTGGGATTAAAGATGATAACAAACAGTCGGAAAGCAGTCCGTCCATGCTAGTACTAATGCACACAGAACTTGTTTAAGTGTATTGAAACTATTTTCAAGAACTTAACAAAATTAAAAGTGATCCCTAAGAAATTTACATGCAGATAATGACCAACCCCTAAGGATCTGAAGTGATGTATAATCCGGATGTTACTATAAAGAAAACAGTTCTAATTGGTAAGTAACTACACCTCCACATACAGTGCCTTCAATCACAACACCAGCTTTTCTATAAGCATCATTGATAATGGATTTTCCAGACATTTTTTTCGGGTAAAGAAAAAATTTATTGCCTCAACTACCTACTTGATTGAACCTGAAAGATCATAAATTGGTCTGAAACATCTTCAACATGAAATTGAACAGTAAAAAATATCATATTACAATCTTTTATCTTCTTTTTGATCAAAACAAAATCTGAATATAAACATAGGTTGCCAGGGAATAAAACATGCCCACTAGCAGAAATGTATTTCCTTCAGTTTATAATATTCTCCATAGGCTTTCCAATTAATTTGTTTTTACATGTGGGCTACAATGTTTTGCAAGTTTTACTGAGGTCTAATATACCGTTCAGACGCTTATTTTTAAACCAAAATCGACAGGGTTTTAGGACTGGATCGTGTTGCATTTACACATACTATAAGCCAAACCAGTTTAACAATTCTGACCAATTCGGTTGTAGGTTATAGTTATGCATGGTTAGCTCCGATTCTTTATTCAATTCTCGCGCACTTTCCATAACACTGGCAGTGCTTGACCCCAGCATTTTCCCAGGAATGTTACTTACTGCATACTGTGCATGCTCAAATCAAGCTGAAATCAGGGTTTTTAAGTCAACTCATTCAGACTGCCAAGATAAAGAGTTGGTAGAAATATTGCTATCTGAACAAAATATCCCTAATAGCACACATGGCATATACTCGTCTTTGGGGGGGGGGGGGGATTTCAATTCCTTTCATTTGAATGACTTGAATGTCCTACAATATTTTAAGAAAACTGGAATATTATTGAAGACTTTATCACAAAGGGGTCAAGCTCTGGAAGTTATCATCTGTGGAAAATCAATAGAACTTTTCCTTTGAATAAACAATGCACCTCATTTATTCATGGCATATATCGCGTTTAAAATGTGAGCGTACAAAAAAGGTAGTCACTTATTAAATTGGAGCGAGGAAACTCCTCAATTTTACTAACTAGTTAATTTCAACTTATATACTGAAATAGCATTCAAATAATGTAATTTTGAAAATCTAAAAGTATTTTTACAATGAAGAGAAAAAAGTCTCTGTTGGAAACTTCAAGTCAACTGAGAATGGTAATGTTTTCTCATCAGACAGGTGAGTGAACAAAGTGCTATGATACTTAAAGCGCTAAAATATTCGATCTAATCCAGATGTGTATAATTACCATAAAGGTATAAAGTCAGCACCTAAAAAGTGAGAAGTAAAGAAAATATAACAAGGTTGAAGAAGCCAAAAGATTACACTATTGCAGCGAGATCTCTGGGTTAGCTGGGACAGAAGCTGGCATACACAGAACCTTGAAAGCGTCAAGTGCAAATCAGGGAAGGTTATACCTGATATAAAATATGGTGTACGCCACTTGAACAAGTGCTGTTTTTCTAAAATGTTTCTGTGGTGAAAATATTACCAGAAGTAGCATTTATATACAGAAAATGCAAATTTTAAGATTGTTTACTATATATGCAGTATAAAACAAAAAAGAGCACAAACAATTACACTGGGTATAAAGATTTATAGTTACTGTGTGCAAATTCAAATAAATTTTTACAGCATGTTGTTTTCAATGCTGCAGGTTTTTGATATGGATAATTTATTTATAGGCCCTGTGTGAACACCACAAACAATATCCTTGCTTAATACGAATATATATGCCACATATTATATTCAAAAACAAATTTCATATTTATTATATCCAACAGTAAAGCTACAAAAATTATCTAGAAAGCCTAGATATTGAGATAAAAAAAAAGACTTTATTTAGAATAACCATGGTTTGTATTAAGCAATAGGTAATTGGTAGAATGTTAAACTGATCTTTTAACACAAAAATAGACATACATCTGATAGGCTTCTATGTTTTTGTTAAACACCTGAGGATGAAGAGATAACATCAATTTCTGAAAACAGATACTGTAACAACCATACAGCTACCACAGTAAAAAACATTCAGACAGAATTAGAAATTTTAACAAATTTGTTTACATTAACACATCAGAATTTAGCTTACTGATATCTTCCAAAAAACAATTAACATTAACTTATCCAAAGTATTTTTTGAACACTAACCAAAAATAATAGGGTAGATAAAATAACTGCATAAACAAACACTGCTTATTTTTATTTTGGTGGGGTGGGGTGGGGTAACATTTTTACAACAAATTGAAAGAGAGAGAGAGAAATGGATTTAAAGTCAACTCAACACAACAAGTTAAATTGGGACTGACATATGGTTTTAATTTTTTATTTCAATAATTCGCTTGCGCGTAGGGGTCTTTAGCAGTGGTAGGAAACCCACAAGGTTAAGAACGCGCCCCTATCTCCATGCCACATACGCTCACACCCAAGGCTCAAAACCACAGCCGCAAGTCAGAGGTGGTCGACAAGCTAGAGGTAGAAGCGCGGCACTCTAGACCACTAGGCCATCCCAACCCTAACAACTGAAAATGTACATGATCACAAAATTTCATAATACTTTATTTCATTTGTATGGTTTGTCTTGATACTAAGAAATATTTAAATTTCTTAATCAATCAACCTTTACTAATAGAATCATACTTATTACAGTGTTTGTTTTACCTTCGGATTTATAACTGGATTTTTATCAACAAATCAAAATTATTAATTTAACCCTCTGAGCTAATGAAGATTGAAATAAGTACCTTACATTAAAGCAACAAGAAAAAAATTTATGTGGTTCAAGATGTGCTACTTTGAACAGATGGTAAGGTAATTACTCTCAATATTTTGAATACAAAATCACAATGATATATATATATTATAGACATAGCAGAATAAATTGCCCTGCATACATGTCAAGATCTCTATATAGCTTTTGCAGAGAGGATTGAATTAATAGTCATTTTGTATAGATCTAGGGCCAAAAACAAAAATATACAAAGAATATAGCAAAATATTTTTTGCATGGCTATATCTTCCTCTTTTTAATCATTAAAATTTTGCAATCTAATTAATTAGGAATCTCTAAGAATGATAGGCTGATTCTCTGTGGCTGAATTTTAGTCCATGCTTGGCATACAGTATATGAGGCATAGTAAGTCAACCTCTTGTAATATTTTGAATCTGCATAAAGTGACAAGTTTGTGTGTTCTAAAGGCACTTCCCTCCACATGCATCTGTTTTAGACTACAACATACAAAACCTTGTGTCTAAAGACTCTAGATAACAATAATGAAAATAAACAGACTCCCTCCTATCTGTCAATTGCACCCATTTTCAATATGGAAATCCCATTCAGATTGCTCAATGTATATACATGTATGTTTTTACTCCACAATTTTAAAGCCATATCACAGTTCCTTTTTTGGACCATGGAAATCATTTAATCTCCATGACAACAGACAGAAAGATAAAATGGAAATAAATCAAACGGTTACCTACACTTTAAGCAATTAATGTCAATTAGTAAAAACATAAAACAAATTACAAGATATAATAGACTGTTTTATAGATGGAATGAAACTGAAAAAAATATGGGACTGTTAAGAAAGAAACTATGCTTTAAATTTACCACAGATGAACAATTAATAAATATTTCCAAACAATGGAAAAACAAAATATTTCATAAATTTGATAAAATTCAATTGAATTTTAATGAATCTGAATGGTTCTTGTAAGAAATTAATCATTTAATTACTGCAAAATTCTTTTAAAGCAAGAGCAATAACTCAGTCAATAGTATGACAATCTAATGATCTGATTTATTTTTCTACACAACGTATTTATTTGATCCTTCCTGATAAACCTTGAAAATTTGTAATATTTCGACAGAGAAGCATAAATCAGAAGTTGTAAAACATATTTAACATCCGAAAACATAGATTTTCAAACGAAAATCGGACAAAGAAAACAGAACCTGGGAAGAAATAATCTATTCAATGACCCTGAAAAATCATCATAAACTTCTATATCACCTCTTTACATTTCAGCACCATTGTCACTTGGGGTGGATGGAAGCATGAAATTCAAGATGTCTGCAAAAAGGCAGAGCTAAGAAATATTTAAAGGTATGTTCTTTAAGATGAAATGGGGTGTGAAATCTAAAATCACACCTGAATAAACAATTATACCAACCATAAACTTCATGTACATCTTCTATAACAACTAGGCATACTTATTCCATCTGCTTTTCAAATGACCATTATTTTACATGGTCTTAATCTGAAACCAAGTACTGTTGTGTTAGTACACAGAACATAAATAACAATAATATACATGACCAAAAGCCCTATAGTTCCTTCCCTCTACATTGAAAAGAATCTTTATGACTAATAGTAAGTGCAGGGGGACTGCACCACACATGATTTACACAAAAGACAAATATATCGAAAGAAAATGTTACTTTAGCTTTTGGATGATACAAACTTTCTATTGATCTTATCAAACAATATATCTTTCTCAAGACAGTTGCCACTTTAACAACCCTAGGCATTGCTTCTACATGTATAACCTTATAGTTTTCATTAATGAGTAACCATGGTCCATGTAAGTTGTACTAAGAAGTTACAATTTATTGGGTATACTTTAAGACATTTAAGTATATTTATAACACATAGGATTGCGCACTATGCTAACTAGCCAATAAACAGTAAAAGAAAACTTATGAATGAAAGTATCTCTATTAAGGTTTTTGTATTGAACATAAAAAAGGTATGTATATGTACATAAATTTAATTCAATGGAATTCCCAATTAATTTGAAGGCAGCTATTTTAGGTTTTTAAATCATAATTTTTAGACCTATTAAATAAGGAACAACATGTGCATCAGTCTTCATCAGTTGAAACATGGCGTTTTGATATCAATACCATGGTATAAGTTTGATCTTCATGTATACTTTTCAATTATTTAGGTTTTCTTTATAAAGATGTTACCTGATGAACCAAACTATATGGTTCATTGTGGCATTATAGCCATCACAGTCTGTTATTTTATCACAGAAGAAGAATGGCAAGTTTCACGTTGGTTCTCAAATTAGCAGAGTTTTAGGCTTGTTTTGAAGAGTGTTGCTCGAGATTACCAAGATTACCTAGTGTATGGAATAAGTTCCTGGTTCAAAAATAAACACATCACAATTATCTGCTGTACTTTTGAAGGATGGAATAAACAAATGTAAACAAGTTTAGTTTTGGTTATGATGCATATTTTTGGCATACTAGCCATGTTGATAAACAAGAAGGGTTTTATAAAATAATCTTCACATCCAAATTCCAAAGAGGAATCAGTCAATGATAAAACTTTTCACACAAAGACTCAACTATAATACTAATGGTACTATATACTTACATGATTTCACTTTAAGACCTATCCTATACCATTCCAAATAAACAAGACTTCCTCAAAACATCAGGGGATAAGAAAGTTATCATAAAGTCTTTATGTAAGTTGTTTAAACTTTGCCAAAGTATTTGATAATTTACACACCATTAAGATACGGAAACAGATCTTATAAAACATATTCTCATTGGCTGATTCAGACCATATGGTCTTATTTTATCGGTCAAATCCTGTATTAAAAACAAAAAAATGTGTGTGTGTGCTCGGTGTCTTAAAGAACCATGTGTGTTTATGATACTCTTGCCAATTTTAAAAACTCTTTTAAAACTTTACTTTGATGAAACAACTTCTCAAAACAGAACAGTGAGAAGAATGTTTGTGTAATAACCTTTCAAACTTTTGATCCACAGGGAAGATGGAGAGTCATAAAAGTCTAAAAATGTACTTATCTTCTTAGTACATGGGCTTAAACTAATAATGTAAAGATAGAAGAACAATATCAAATGTAAGAAGAATATCTGTATGAATGTGTCTTTAAAAAAAAATTAAAACTGATCGATTTAAATATACAAAAAAAATACCAATAACATATTTATTTTGATGATCCTGTTCTCTCAAGAAAAGTTTAATACTATTAAATTACATAAATATACATGTAGTAGTAATACAAATATATTTTTTTCATTTTCATTTACTGAATTTCATTTGAAGTTTTGATGAACTAAAATAACATATTACTTTAAACCCTAAAAAATCAAATATATCAGATTAGGAATATGTAAAGTAATATCAATCCATTTGTTTACTTGTGGATTATAAAACTCCTTAGCACTGATACACCACAATTATCTACATGTATTATTAGTAATATTCTGTTTGGTTAATAGTGCATGCCTTGTACTGTTTATGTGATAGTCCAATACAAGTTATCTCCCTTTAGTCTTCATCTCATAAATGTTGACAGCATTAGAATATTATGTACATGTAGATAGCTGTATGTGCAAGCCTTTTATTGCAAGGTGCAAGGTTTTCTGATAAAAATCTTAAATCTTAATAACCTTTCTTGAATAATGAAAGGATGAACCAAATTTTTTGTTTTATATTGCAATCAATTGGACATCCTGTGTATGGATACGTAAAAATTAAAATTTTTATATAGAAATTTTGATCTTGCATTTGTGTACATGTATATACATGTAATTGTTTGGGCAGAAAAAAAAATCTTTTGCATATTATTTTTTAAATTCATCATATTTTTTCTCAAAAACCTTTCAACATCCCTCAAAAATGATTTACAAAAAAATATAACAATAGTTTTAAATGCTGCAGCTTAAAGAGTTAAATTTTAAAAATGCTTACCTTTAATACAATACATACTGGACACACTTCATCAAATATTCATCCTCCAGGAACAGTCTGTTTGAGTGCTTTGGTTCGCAGGCGTAGAATATATTCATAATAATTTTTCAGTAGTTACAGTAATATACTGTTCTTGCCAAATAAACACCATAAAATTGATAGTGTACAATCCGATTTATCTGCTCATAAATTGCACATGGTATGTCTACATGCTGGGCTTTAGCAAATGTCAGCGTATTTTGACAGCCTCTTCATGGTTACAGTAGCCCATTCTCGACAAGATTAACAACATATTTAGATATTAAATAAGCACATTTAAGAATACATGTACGTGTAGTTTTACTTTGAATGTATAGTATCTGTATATCATGTTTATAAATATTGAGTTTTTGAGGTATGTGACTGAATAAATTTCAGATTATCTCCAGTTAAATTCTGCAATAACGGTGTTGCTGTTTAAGAAATTTAACATTACAACAACCAATTGTCCGTGTGTTAATTAACAGGTATTCTTAAATCTGCTTTTTTTCTGGTCTGAGTTTTTTTTTAAATTTCAATTTGGATTTTCATAGAGTGGTACACCAGCTCACTAACATTCAATCCACTCAGTGACTCAGTGTTAAATTTTGACCATTTCATTTCATATAACTTGTTAATAGCCTGAATGACATAATATCAATGAGTTCATGTAATCTTCTCAGGGCAATATCATGGTATAAGTTGTAAATATTTATCTTGTAAATGTAAATTACCAAGCCTCTCTAATTTTGGTTACGGATACAATAGTACATCTAGCCTTAGTGATTATTGAACAGAAGAATGAATAAGCATTTGTTGGTGAATGGTGACTGACCTTACGGAAAGCGTTCCTGAAGTTTACATTGTGAGATGACTGACCTTACGGAAAGCGTTCCTGTGGGTCACAGGTGATCTCCCTTTATAACTGGAGTTTTATGTAACTTATTGATTATTGGTTCAGAAGCATGAATAATCGTTTGTTGGTGAATGGTTCAAAGTTTTCAGGAAACTGTTTCTGAAGTTTACATACATGTTTGAATTACATGCAGTCCGAAACACACACATCACTCTAATCATTTCAGTGGAACTCAAGGAAATATCGCTGCCACCAAATAGCTACATGTAGGACATAATTACTGTAAGTGATGTGACATATGGTATTTTCTTCATCATATTTTAAATTTAATAGTCTACGATATGCTATTTTCTGATAATAATTAATAGTAATCAATTATTAACAATTTTCATCTATATGCTTTTAAATGTTCAGAAAATTTGAACAGAGTTGGTAAGTTCAATGTCAATATGTCACTTTGTGATGTGAGCCTAGATGTATGTAATTAAATTAAATGAAATAGAACCATACCTTAATCAATAATTTTCCTGAATGGGTTTCTGCAGAACACCTTGACCTATAAATAAAATTGGTAAAAATATTAGATCATCCAAATCCAACAGGGGGTGGTTACTCTAATTGGCAAGAAAGGGAGAAATGGGCTTTCAGATCATCTTGACATAAACTAGGTCTTTTCAGGACTAATATGATTCAATTTTATTTCTATAATTTGCTAGAATGCAGGGGAGGGGGGTACTCAAGGAAAGCTCATGAAATTGGATAATTAAAAGAATCTTTAAGTTCAATAGTCATTATATAGTCAATTCGATGATAACTTTAACCTCTATAGTGTATACAGGAATCACGTGGGTAAGGTGCTGGCTCGCTAGCCTGGAGGTTGGGTGTTTGATCCCAACATTGGCCAAGAAAGTTCGTCTTGATTTTCAGGCGTGTTTCAACCTTGGCAGTGGGGCAGACGGAGGGCCTGACAAGGACAGCTGTCTAGTCATTCGGACGGGGTGAAAAACCAAGGTCATGTGTACACATTGGTGTGCACATAAAGGATCCCTTGGTAGTTGCTGCCCGGGCAAATATTTCCCTCATAGCACACTGTATGACGTATGCCCGTCTTCAGTTAGCCCACGTTAGGTGCAGAAGCGTAGGACGTTAAACCCCATTTCATTCATTCTATAGTGTAGAGAACATGGGCGAAGGTCATAACTTGAAAATGAAAGGGTTTCTTTGTCTCATTACCAAAATCACTGTGTAACTACTGTACATGTAATTGGATGATAACTTATTGAGCTAGAGGTTTAAAGGTAGCTCCTTCTAAGATACTTTCCTACAAAAGTATTTATCGGGTGGTTATTTCCAAAAACAGTATTGCAAATTTGGTATATATATGGAAAGTAGAAACATCTAATCTTACTAGATTAATAGTTTGTATGCGGGAAAGTACTTTTTTAAAAAATACCAAATTAAAAAATTAATAAACCGATCATAATTTTTAAAAGTTCTTGTAAAGTACTACTGGTAAACATCTATATTCACAAGCATTAGATATTTATTTTTTGAAAGATATCACGTGTTTAGATAGGCACATAATAAGGCTCTTTTCGAGGCTTTATGATGTGTGATGCACCTGACATTTTACACTGTTACGATAACACTCATTGAATTGTGAAAAAACATCTGTTGAGTTGGAGTCAACTTTTATTGGGAAACCATACTTAGTTTCAAAAGTTTACTCTTTCCTTTTTATCTTGTAATTTATACAGGTAAGTTTAAGAACTAAAGAAAACAAAATTAAAGGAAATGAAATGGGGTTTAAAGTCCCACTGTTCTGCCATACACTGTGCGATGAGGGAAATTTTGCCCTGGTAGTAGCACCACGGCGGCCCCTACTCATATATTGAATTCCAATTGCCAAGGGAGGATCTTTTATGTGCACACCAATGTGTACATGGGACCTCAGTTTTTCGTTCCATCTACATGACTAGACAGCTGATTACCCTATAATCCATATATGTTTTTGTAGTACATGTACGCGCAAAGAAACCTCAGAGTTCTTTAGTGGATCAGGGAAAACATGAGTTGTCAATCAGTAATAATGGCGGCCGTTTGTTGAATCGATTACTCGGTTCTATCAAACGAAATGTCGCCTGATTGAGTCTGAAAAGTCGTCAAGTAAAGTCTGAACCGTTGCCAAACTGAGTCTGAAAGGCCGTCTGTGTTGAGTCCAATATGACGCAGGACTGAAAATGTGCTATAACTTTTTTTATTCATCAGAATCTTAATTGTACAATGGATTTTTTTTAAGGTAGCCAAGTCCGTAACTCAATATCATCCATAATCTTCTTTGATTGGCATTTAGTAGTTGAACATTATAACACAAGGTACAATTTTATGGGTACACAATTACTGAGTTTGGTACTAAGCTACGTTTTGACGAGGATACTCTCGTCTTTATCATCATTTGCTTGATAAAGACGAGAACTGAGTATCCTCGTCGAAACGTCGCTTATGTGTATCAATAAAATTGTACCTTGTGTTATCATCCATAATCTTTGACATTGAAAACACAAAATTTGTTTCAATTTAAATCAGTATTGGGGTTGTGATCTCAGCTGGAAAGATGGGCTTCTGATAGACTACATGCCATTTGGGACTCGTGTCAATTGGGAATTGCGACATTTGGGACTAAATAAAATATGACTGCAACGTTTGGGACTTTGGTATACGTCGTATGGGACTTTGGTATACGTCGTTTGAGACTTGGGTATATTTAGTAACACCGCCCTTCATTCTTTTTCTTACTCAACTATAGTAAACGAGCTTGATTTACCGAATACTGCTAATGTTTTTTCGTGAAACGGAATAATTGCAATAAACACACGGCCAGCCGCCATTCTCTATGATTGACAACTCACGTTTTCTTTATCCACCATAGGACCGCTAGCTTTTTTTGCACATACTACAATAACATCGGGATTATCGGTTAATCTGCTTTAATTATCCCGCTGTGATCATTGCCATTTCTTATATTTTCCCCCAAAAAAACCTGCTTTGTACGCAATCAACAAACGGCCACCATTCTCGATTATTGTCAACTAGCGTTTTTCCTCAACCACCAAAGAACCGCTAGGTTTCTTTGCACATACTACAATAACATCAGGATTATTGGTTAATCTGCTTTAATTATCCCCCTGTGAGCATTGTCATTTCTTATATTTCTTATATTTTCTTGAAAAAAATTTGCTTTGAATACACTAATTTATTGATTGGTATTGCCATCTATGGCAAGCTTATCGAGGAATGCATTTTAACGTGCATCTTATGGATTATCGTTATCAATTTCTTGCCAAGTTGAGGCTAGTTTTTGTGTATATTTTCAAATAAATTCATAAGCATATTTTTCGTTTATAACAAATTTATACAACTTTTATGGGAAATGATGTTTATCAAAGAACTGTAATGCGTTTCTTCAGCGCTATTTGTAACAAGGTGCTCAAAGAATGAGGGTAGTCAAACAGTTATATCAATATCATATTCTTATTTGGAGAGTATGCGCAATAAATACTATCGGTGTTGACTGGTGCGAGAGAGAGATAAATTAGGTTTAACATCCACTCAACACAACTAGGTCATTTCGGGACTAACATATCAGCCATTCCACGGTGACTCGCGTGACATTTCTACTCATCACAAATATTTTAATATGAATATAATGAAACCTATTAATCCGTTTCCATAAAAATACTCCCAAGTAAAGTTTTTGTGTTCTGTTACACGAGAAACACTTTAAATTTCATTTGGATCTGCAAATTAAATGTCATAGTTGCAACTATCTGGAGGACTTAAGATATGCTCTCCTCATTAACAATGAGTTGACTTCTACTATAGTATAGTAGGCCTATAAGTTTTAGCTAAACTGACTGAGACATGATGCAAACAAGACCATTTATATTTAACCTGGGCCCGGTTCCTAGAAAATTCTTAAAGTAAGCACAAAGTCATACTTCACTTTTACTTACGTAAGAATCTTATAAAAATACCGTCCCTAGAAAATTCTCAAGACCATTCTTACGTAAGCACAAGTCAAGTACAAGTCTAAGCACATTGTGACTGGTAAAGCTTACAATACACTGAGACTACGATGCTCTTTAACGTCATAAAATAACTTTGGTATGCGAATTACGTCATAAATTCGTCGTCTGCTTCATTGTGGTTGATTTTGATTGACATGTCCCCTGTATAGGCCTACATAATTATAAAATGTGCCAAAATATATTTTAAAAAAACGCAGACACATAGGCCTACAAACTAACTGAATAATTGTGAGAGCGTCTGTGTGTTTGTAGCCTATTGTTTACTAATTGGCAAATACATAAATTGGTTTCAGGGTAGGCCTATAAGGCCCTAGATGCAAAATTTTCTATAGCATTCTTAATTTCTTTTTGAGAAGAATTTTCCCTGTCTTGTAATTGTCTCTTTGGTATCAAAAGGTGTCGGAAATGCCGTCGAATAACTCTACGGTCAGCCATCTTTTTGAAGCAGAAACAGACTTAAGGTTGGTAAGCAAGCCCTATACCTTGCTTGGGACTTGTGCTTAGACTGGCTATGTTTAAGAACGAAGTTGTGCTTAAGTTTTTTCTTGGAACGCATAATAACGTTCTTGTGCTTACAATGAAGTCTACTTAAAATCGAAGCACAAGGCCGTTCTTAAGAATTTTCTGGGAACACAAAATAAGGTAAGTTTACTTAAATGCAAAGTCGACTAAAATCTAAGCATAAGAACGTGCTTAAGAATTTTCTAGGAATCGGGCCCAGGACTCCACCGGATCCAAAGGCCGAGTATATGGCTCGTTCTTCGGTATAGGGTGGTTGAATTGAAAAATATATAAATAAGATAATATATTGATTTTATGGTTTTTCTGAATCTCAAACAACCTAATTATCAGAAAATAATTCTTAGAAGATAACTTTTAATCACTACAAAGCAATATATTGAAATATGTAAAAGTGGTCAGGGTGGTAATGTAACTTGGACGGAATTTCAGCGGGGTCAGATATTTCAAGGTTACATAAGAATATCAAGTAAATTGATAATAATACTCATTCTTCTCAATGAATTACTCAAAAAAATAACAGAAACAACTGACTGGAAATATTATGTTTAGCACAAGGATTGGTTGAATCTTCATTTTTCTTATAAACAAGCTACTGTATGGATAAGACAATATTACAGTTGTAATTTCTCTGTTGATATTCAATATAATTCATTCAATTTTATTCTAAATTATTGGTACAAGTTTAATCATATAATAATCAACTTCAATATCAAAAATCCAGTCATGTATTTCACTCAAATTCAATCGTGTTAAAGGAGCTAGCACACATTGGTGTGCTTACATGGCTATTGGCAGGGTTCCTGTACTGAAGAAATAGCCATATAGATTATCTTGGAAATAAAACATGGTACAAGCCGTATAGCAAACTGAATTACTGCCCTAAAGCTAAAGTCACTAAAAAGGAATGTTAAAATTGAACAATTAGTGTGTCTCAGTAGAACAATTAGCGTGTCTCAGCAGAACAATTAGCGTGACTTGTGTGACATGTGACTCGTGCGACAGGACTTAAAGTAGTTTTTTTTGCACTTGAAAATTAAAATAGCATTACAAAAATACATTCAGATATTTGGCTTTCTATGCTTATTTATCAGTAATATTTGTCAAAAAATAAAGTTATTTTAAAGGGGTGCTATTAAAGAAATATACTCGCTTTGTGACTCGCGTGACCATCAAAATGAGGTAGTTTTCCGATCCAGAAAAATTGGGCATCAGCTTAACCAGAGTTTCCGATAACCGGTATTTTCCGGTTTTATTATACCGGTAAATTTTAACATGTACCGGTAAATAATCATTCCATCGGTCCGTGGGACCGGTGAACATAAACGTCAACAAATTAACTGCTCTACTTTATCTCTTCATTCATCCCTCGCGTCAAAAGCCTCGTGGCAATGGCTGTCAAAAGGCGGTGCTATTTATAGTAACTTTTAAAGTATGCGGTATTTTCCGTCTGGATAATCGCTGCTCAATGTCGCCGTGAATTTAAGAGGATTTTCGATGAAACGGCACTAAATACAGAGGGTTTTCGCGGTGTTACACTTACATATGCTGATGAACGTTCGCGAACTGCGTTTGAAACAGTCCGCAGTAATTTTATCGTAGATTTGGTTAAGTCACTAAAAACCCGCTTTCCCAAAGATACCCTCAACGTGTTGAATTCTCTGGACGTTGTTTTAAATCCTGCAAGATACCCTAATGCCCGCAACGAACTCGATGTTTTTGGCGGGAATTCTCTTGATATATTATTGGACTTTTTCTGTAAAGATATTCAAGACGGTGATGTAATAATTGATCGTGCGCTCGCAACCCATGATTTCAACCATTTTAAGCGAGTGTTATTCGGTCTGGGGACAAAATCGCTTGAAGACACCTGTTAAACTATCATTTCTGATTATTCAGATCTTTTTCCAGACTTTGGAACATTAGCCGATATAGCTTTGGTAGTTCCTGTCAGTAGTGTACCAGCAGAGAGGGGTTTTACAGGGCTCGAAACGAAAGGCGCGCGAAAGCGCTCGCGCACCTACCACGCACCTAAAGTGAAATCCAGGTACATATTTTTAGACGCACCCGAATGTTATAAACAACGCTCCTCGTACCGAAGGCTAACTCACGGTTCTCTTTTTAAAATATCCCTGACCTTTTATATATGACATAACGCGAACGCTTTTAATAATATTTTCGTAAAAATAATCTATTTTATTTAACGGTCTCAAGAAATACCACGGTGATCGACACGGTGATTTTCAAGAGTAGGTTTAGACTCGCTTAACATGTCTTTCTGTCCTATTTAAAATACGTTTTCGTTCAAAGACAATTGATCGAGTGTTCTATTTATAGTAGACTTGCTTAGCATGTCTTGTTGTCTTTTTAAAAATACGCCTTCGTTCGGCGGTACAGTTAATCGAGTGTTCTCGAGTCTAGGTTAACCTTATACTAGACATAATTCATTGTTATGGGATTTACGTCTAAGCAGTCTGTGACTACTATTATTTCCGTTTCATTCCCGCTTTCATTTGTTTACACGTATCCATGGCTGGGAAAACCGTACAACTGAAAACCTTCAACAAATGGTCCACAGGTGGGCAGATCGGTACAGTTGTTGACAACAACGGCAATGTGAAGTCAATATGGTGCAAACTCTGTACAAAGCATGGGGACAAGATTATCAAAGACCCGAAAATCCGTGGTCAAGCCAAGAATGATATTCAAAGTTACATCTATTTATTAAATTCATAACAATCCTACATATATAAAACAACATATAAATATAAAAATGCATAATGATGCTGGCTGTTATTGTTTATTTTGATGACTATAAGTATAAGAAAATTAAAAATTAATATTTTTGAAATGGATAAACAATTTGTTTCACTTATAATCCACATTTATTAGTTATACCCCAAGGTGTTGGCCTACCCCAAAACTACTACTAATTGATTCTTCCAAGAGTATTTGGGGCACTTAATATAAGCAAAATCTGCTTTTGAAAAACACTCTCCTAGAATATCTGAGGTGCAGGATTTTAGGAGAGCGATTTGCAGAATTTGTAATTTTAGGTACAGCTTTTATAGCTCTCCATGATTTTATTCCTTTCAACCCCTGGTTTTAGTCTGCAAAATTTAATACACACGTCTCTGCGTAATCGTTTATCGCAGCGCCAAATGAATAACCTATAATGACCCTTAATATGCAGGCACATAATTCTGAAGCCCGCCCGTTTAATTTTGGAAAGGCCCGACAGATATTTAAGAGTTCTAAAGACAGACGTTTATAATAACATTTGGGTTTGAATTGTGTTCAATTTGTTTCAATGAATTAGTGTTTATTTCAATACATTTATAAGATTGGTTAATGTTGTTTTTGTCAGACCGGTAAAATTACGATTGAACCAGTATTTCTAATCCCTACCGGTACGAGGTACCGGCAAATTTTGAAACTAGCGGAAACACTGTTAACACATCATCAAATTTTTTTAACAGAGTGGACGATGAGCTTTTTGATATCATTTGTTCAAAATCGACCCAGATTGTAACAGAATGTTCCTGGTATAATCCATTTTTATTCCATAAGTTATCATGTTTATATCATACTTGCCATTTGAGGTCAAGGATTGCGGGTGGCCAATATTTATAGAAAATGTTATCATTTTAGGATGGCATACTGCATAATTTAAGGGGGTGATATTAGGATACAAATAATGTTCGAAAAACAAAATATTTTGAAATTTTAATTTTTGATTGGATGTTCTGATAGCGTTGAATGGCTGATATGTTTTTTTAATTTCAATAATTCGCTTGCGCGTAGGGGTCTTTAGCAGTGGGAGGAAACCTGAGTGCCAGGAAGAAACCCACAAGGTTAAGAAGGCACCCCTATCTCCATGTCACATACGCTCACACTAGGGCTCAAAACCACAGCCGCTAGCCAAAGGTGACTGGCGTGTTGACTGGAATAACCAGAAGCTAGAAACCAATTTTTGGTTGAAACTTCTGGCGTATTTCGGCGAAAATATAACTAATGGTCTGATGATATTTCACAGTAAAACGGATACGTTTAATGTAGACCTGAGTTTACCGGGTAGGCCTATAATTTCTATGGCTATTGACTTCAAACTTGTCTACGTGTTGCGCAGCGATGTCATTAGAAGCCGGCAACCGGCAAATTTCGCCGTTTACATTAGCTCAATTTCCAGCTACTTTTCAGCTAAAAAAAATCTGTAATTTAATTTTAATAAAATAAAACTAATTTAATTTCGAAACGCCAAGATGTACGTACGATTGCCCAGCTACATGGCTATTTCATGAAATTTGTATTTTTCATTCATTCTTAATGTCAACATAGAGTTTGTTTTTAGCTAGAACCATTTCCCTTCTCGTACTATGTAGGAATAGAGCACGCGTTCCCAACCGACACCCAATATTTTAATCCTTTTCGATTCACTGGACAACAAAATACTCCGTCGGCTCTTATCATACGAAAGATTCCCTTCGATTTATGCACTGCTATCAGATATATCACGCCAGTTTAATTATTCTCCTTTTAACAAACTAGAAACACGGCTAAGATGGCACTTTCCACGAGCCACTCGCATTGCAAAATGCCTAACAAGGAGGTTTCATCTTGGCGGGAAAAAGGTGTCACGTGAGCAAATAATAACAACATGGCGAGCATGGATGCTTTCCTACCGGCGTCGATGGTTCCCCGATGGAAATCTAAATTACTATTTTATAAAGAAGACAAACAATCTTTTGACATCACGAGCTATTCGCAGCACTTACGTATTGCCTTCGTGTTCTGTCGTCTAAACGAAGACACGCAATTTGAGAGGAATGCTTTGACGTGGATATGAAGCAGATGTACGGGTCGTCACGTTTTCTAATTTTGTAGGAATATTACAGACGCAAATTTGAATACCGTACTATATGATTTTTTGTTGACAGGTATTTTTTTTTAAATAACGACAAATTTGATGCCCCTTTATTTTCGGTAAATATGTCCGGCAAGAACGATTTTGAAATAGTTTTAGTGTAATAACCTAGCCTTTTCTACATTGCTGTACATGCTTGTCTTACTTTTATTTTTGATATAATATAAATATTATTAACAAATATAGGATATGAAAAAAAGTAAAAGTTTATCTATTAAAGTCATCTCCCATGTAGGTATTTAACAATCTAAAATAGAAATGTTCAGCATGCACCACAAGCTTTATTTAGGCCTAATTTCTGAAAAAAAAACTCCTTTTCATTCTTACGGCGCCTGTGGGACCATGAGCCATAACGCGATCGCAACGGTTTGGTTTGTTTGTAGATTTGGACATGCGACTCTTAAAATTTGCTACCGCTTACTTTACCAAAATTTCCTGTTACTTGAAAAGTTAGTGACATCCCTGGTGTTGCGACTATTTGTACAAATTTCTAGGTCCAAAATATTAGTGATTTAACCGCAGTTTCAAACACGATTCAGCCAGTAGCTCCTTTTAAGATTAATTTAACAATTATAAATGAAATTAATAGCTTTTGACATACCCGCTACAATAATATAAACATTCTTATATGACATAAACAGAAAGAGACATGCATGCAGTATAATGAGACAAAATACTTTTCTTCTTACACTTTGTTATTTTTTTCTGTCGTATTATTATTTTCTTGTTTCATTTCCGGTTTAAGATTGGGTTGTATCTAAATTTAAGCTCATGATATTCCGAGACTATGACTCTTTATAATGAATATTTGAAACAAAGGCACTAAATGAGGATGGGTGTGGAAGTTTCACATGGAAAACATCTTTTGAAATATCATCTGAATACCAATAATGGTCATTAATATTAATATAGAGAAATATAAAATTGTGTGGAATCAGTCCATTATTTATACGGTGAAAGTGGTTGATTACCCACAATCCCCCCTTCTCTTCCTTTCTCACCCTTTCATTGAACTCGTGGGATATCTTCGTAAGTTGTCTCGCTATTATCCAAAGTAATCCTCAAAAATACGCCTTTAAAATAAACAACCTTACATATATTGAAATAAAATTGATCATATACTCATTTGTTTTTGGTTATTTTATTGTTTCAGAAGGACGTCCGTTGTCAAAATGTCTGATGCGGAAGGGTAAGTAGACCATGTAAAATAAGTGAACGTTTTCCATAATTCATGGTTATTTTGGTGTTCTTGAATAAAACGAAACCAAGTACCCACAATCCAAACCATCAGACAAAATTCGAAGTCTTAAAAAAACAAAACGGTATGGGCAAAATAGTGGAATCGGGCAAAATAGTGTAATGAGCATATGGACTGAACATATTCACTGCGTACGTACAAAATAAACAAACGAAGAGTAAGCTAAAGCACAGACACATTACATTAGCCGAATCGTTCGAGCAAATCAATCTGCGCAAAATTTTATTTGGCGGAATGGCCGTAGACACTTGGTCATCCGAACGTCACATGATTAAAAACGGCGGCATCTATTAGGGGTTTCAGGTGACGTGACTTTAGTTGAATTCGGAACAACCAGCAGCTAAAATATAGAATCCTAGATGATTCGGGACCCGCATTTTGAGATTATTCGGGACCTACTGGTTTTATGGTAGGTTAGTGTATTCAGTGATATATACTGTCTGTGGGTATAGTGTATACAGTGATAGACTGTCTGTGGGTATTAATTATAAGACAAGGATTAGGATAATTAACACTAAAATAAACAATAAAACGAAAACCTGCGTAAAAATAGCCGCGGTTTCGTATTTAATTTATGTCATAGTTTATTGTGTTTATGCGTTACTATTAATATCTCTTAATTATAATAATCATAGTTTCGTATTCATATGAACAAGTCAGATCGTGTTTTTGCCTTACTTTAGGCCACACTTTTTTTTTTACTTGGTTTACGGATTTTCAAGAGTAATTTTGTTGTCGGTAGGTGGTAAAAAAAAAAAGAAAAAAAAGTCTCTTCAGTGCTTCACATTAACAGAAAATATCGTGCATTTAAATAAAATGTCCTACCAGACATAAATTAATATGTCTTACATTTCAATAAACATGTTAAATTTACTGTCCGGTAGCAACAATCATTCGATTTGTTTTACTCATCATCATGACGTGTGGAACTGTGAAATGAAATACCGTGACCCTTTTCAAAATGAAAGTACAGTATCAGTGCTGTTTGGTGGACGACACATCATTTTTTTTATCATTTTTAAACTGACCTGATGTCACTAGTTGGGAAAGCCCATATTTATGAAACAATAAACTCTTTGTTATTATTCTTCCCATGACATATTGTACGAATGTACGTGCCTGTTTTCGAAGACTTAATTCTCCATTACGGTAGGGAAATCTGCATTAATAAATAGACTTGATAATCAAGTCTGCTATTAAATCACGAGATTTAGAAAGAATGGCGGGAAAAGCCATTCGTTTCTCGCTGGAATTATATTGTTACCAGTAGTAAGGCTTTCAGGGAATTTTTAGCTCTGCTTTTTCAATTTCATTTTTACAAGACAAAGGATTTATATCACGTGAATTTTTATTCTTGGATCATGACAGCACAGTATTCGAAATTAGTCTGAATGTTTTATACTCAAAGACGGGATTGACAATCTCAAAGGTTTTGGATTAAATAATTTACCAATTCTAGGCTTGTGAGTATTCGAAATTAGTTTGATGTTTTATACTCTAAGATGGAATTGACAATTATTTAATTAAGCATATAATTGACAATTATTAACACTTTAATTAACACCCCCCCAATCTGTTTCTCGGAGAATTACGAGTATAGTAATATATCTGTCTTTAACATGTGCTGTCACAGCACGCGGCGTCAATCATTGGCTGAATGACGCGTCCATTGTTTATAGTGTGAACCCCACACTAATCTACCATAAAACCAATAGGTCCCGAATAATCTCAAAATGCGGGTCCCGAATGAACTTGGTACCGAATCATCTAGCACCCAAAATATAGCCCACTTCAATCTACGATTCTGAATTACTAATTGATGTAAATGCATTCCTAACACTTGTATTGCAATAGTTTAATATTAATCTCAATATATAGGGGTTTCACGTCACGTGACTTTAGGTTGAAATCGGGACAGCCAGCAGTTGAAATATATCCCACTTCAATCTACAATTCTGAATTACTAATTGATGTAAATGCATTCCTAACAATTGTATTGCAATAGTTTAATATCAATCTCAATATCTGCAAAGATTCAGGCTACAAAAGTATCGATATGTTAGCGAAATTACCGTTTGTTTACAGGAGACGCTAGAGGGAAAATACCGCTCTGACGTCACGCGGCCGGTAAATTTCCACTGACGGCATTGCTACGGTCCACTTCATTGGTGAAACTGATCGTTAGTTTTCAGGGGATTTTCATAAAGAACCAATCAAATGATAGATAACATTTTTGTGATTATTATTGTCAATGAAACTCCGAGATCGGACAATTAGAGCCGTAGAAAATGGGATTTATCTGTTTTGATGACTGAAAATTGCTAAATTTCGACTAAATATAAAAAAATATTCTTGAGGTTTCATCGAGATTATAAATATTTGACATATTATCATTCAAATTATTACGATTTTAATAAATCTTAGCTGACAATAACGATCGGATTTCAGTTTTAAAATTAGTACTAGCGATTCTGAAGGGGAAATACCGCTTACGACGTCGCTCAAATATGACTGAAATCACTTATTTTAGTGCCGTGCTACGCATTGACTGGTAGAGCAGTTTGATTACATTTTTGACGTCAATCTCGGATTTTAAAATTCCATAACTTTAGGTCTAATTAGAATATTTTGATGAAATAAAAAAATTTGGGTAGCATTTTATGTATATTTTCACAAAATATTTTTAAATTTGTTTTTTCTCTTATTTGAAACTTTGACCTGAAACCCCTACAATATATGCAAAGATTCAGGCTAAAAAAGTATCGAAATGTAAGCGAAATTACCGTTTGTTTACAGGAGACGCTAGCGGGAAAATACCGCTCTGACGTCACACGGACGGTAAATTTCCATTGACAGCATTGTTATGACCCACTTCATTGGTGAATCCGATCGTTAATTTCCGGGTGATTTTCATATAGAACCAATCAAACGATAGATAATATTTTTGTGATTATTACTGTCGCTGAAACCTCGTGATCGGACAATTAGAGCCGTAGAAAATGGGATTTATCTGTTTTGATGACTGAAAATTGCTAAATTTCGACTAAATATATAAAACATTTCGTGAGGTTTCATCGAGATTATAAATATTTGACATATCATTCAATTATGATTTTAATAAATCTTAGCTGATAATAACGATCGGATTTCAGTTTAAAAATTAGTACTAGCGATTCTGAAGGGGAAATACCGCTTACGACGTCACTCAAATATGACTGAAAAGCACTTATTTTGGTGCCATACCACGCATTGACTGGTATAGAGCATTTTGATTACATTTTTGACGTCAATCTCGGCTTTTAAAATTCCATAACTATTAACTTTGGATCTAATTAGAATATTTTGATGAAATAAAAATATTTGGGTAGCATTTTATGTATATTTTCACAAAATATTTAAAAAAAAATTTTTTCTCTTTTTTGAAACTTTGACCTGAAACCCCTACATCTATGTCTTCAAACAATCACGTGGCTTCTCGATATGAGTGCTGATTGGCTAATGAATTCTACATGGGCCGCAAGCAGAATAATTAATTTTTGATAGGACAGAATACTGCCTTGTGTATATCGTCACTATTTGGTACGAAACGACTAAAAATAGCATACAAAATTAGAAAAACATCAAAAACTGCCATTTTTTCCGTAGGCAAAAACATCTGCCAAAAAGACGTAAATGCTTTTCAACGGTACCGTAATTGGAGTACCGGTACCAAAATAAAAATAACACCATTGAAAGGCTAATTCAATTCTGATTCAAACGATATAAATAAATATAATTTTAAGTACAGACATCTGTTAACAAATTAGAGTTTTGTAACTCGTGTCTAGGATTTTGACATTATCTATGGAAATTAGCCACGATGACATCACAACCATTCATACCCCTACGTCTATAATGTATGGAATGGTAATCAAAGGGTAGCATATGTTCCTGGGGCAATGACTGCGATTTTTATACGCCCACATTTTCATGTGGACGTATTATGTCGTCGCCCCTGTCCGTCCGGACGTCCGTCTGTCTGTCCGTCCGTCCACAATTGTTTGTGGACTCTCTACAGGTCACAATTCTTGTCCGATTTTGACAAAACTTAAAATCTAGGTTTATCCCCAAAAGATCTCGGATGCTTTCGATATTGGCATGTATCGGATCAAAACTTAATGGATTATGGCCCCTTATTGTACGAAAAATCACGTTTTTAGCTTGTGGACCCTATAGAGGTCACAATTTTGAACCGATTTTGATGAAACTTTACATGCATGTTTATAACCCAAAGATCTTGGTTCCTTTCGATATTTGCGCCTATCGGAACGTAATTTGCTGAATTATGGCCCCTGATTGTCCGAAAAGTCACCTATTTTAGCTCGTGGTACCTCTGGAGGTCACAATTATTATCCGATTTGAAAAACTGTTTGATTATATCACCGTCACACCCTAATGAAGGTTGAGTTCCTACGCGAATACTGTTAAAAGATGGTAAATCAAGGTTGTGGACCCTGTAGATATCACAATTTTAATTCGATTTTGATGAAACTTAAAATGCATGGTTATAACCCAAAGATCTTGGTTCCTTTCGATATTTGCGCATATCGGATCGTAACTTCCTGAATTATGGCCCCTGATTATACGCAAAATCGTCTTGGTTTAGCTTGTGGTCCCTCTGGAGGTTACAATAATTATCCAATTTTAAAAATCATTTGATTATATCACTGTTACACCCTAAGGAAGGTTGAGTTCGATTTTCGGAAAAATTGGACCAAAATTGCCATACAAAATGGCCGCCATTCGTACGCAAATACTGTTTAAAAATGGTATATCAAGGTTGTTGACCCAGTAGAGGTCACAATTTTAATTCGATTTTGATATAAATTGAAATGCATGGTTATAACCCACAGATCTTGGTTCCTCTCGAATTTCTGAAAAATTGGACGCCATTCGTACGCGAATACTGTTAAAAAAAATGGTATATCAAGGTTGTGGACCCTGTAGAGGTCACAATTTTAATTTGATTTTGATGAAACTTGAAATGCATGGTTATAACCCAAAGATCTGGGTCCCTTTCGATATTTGCGCATATCGGATCGTAACTTCCTGAATAATGGCCCTGATTATACGCAAAATCGTCTTTGTTTAGCTTGTGGTCCCTCTGGAGGTCGCAATTATTATCCCATTTTAAAAAATCGTTTGATTATATCACCGTTACACCCTAAGGAAGGTTGCATTTGAATTTCTGTAAAATTTGGAACAAAATTGCCATACAAAATGGCCGCCGCGTGTACGCGAATACTGTTATAAAATGGTATATCAAGGTTTTGGACCCAATATAGGTCACAATTTTGATTCAGTTTTGATGAAACTTGAAATGCATGGTTATAACCCAAAGATCTTGGTTCCTTTCGTTATTTGCGCATATCAGATCATAACTTCCTGAATTATGGCCCCTGATTGTCCAAAAAACGCCTATGGTCCCTCTGGAGGTCACGATTATTATCCGATTTAAAAAACGCTTGACTATCACCGTTAAACCATACGGAAGGTTGAGTTTGAATTTCAGGGAAATCGGACCATAATTGACAGACAAAATGGCCGCCGTTTTTACGCTTTTAGTGTTAAAATATGGTATATCAAGGTTGTGGACCCAGTATACGTCACAATTTTAATTCAATTTTGATGAAAATTGAAATGCATGTTTATAACCTAAAGATCTTGATTCTTTTCCATATTTGTGCATATCAAATTGTAATTTAATGAATTATAGCCTTTGATTTTAGGAAAAATCACTTTCGGTTTTGCTTGTTCTCTAACCATCTTTCGAAAATGTGGGCGTATCCTGCCTGGCAGTGCCAGCTTACTATCTTTATAACATCCGGCCGTTGCTTGTTTACTTCACAATACCGGAACTTATAGCTAAGTTATCTGCAGACACGTCAACAGTAGCATCCAATCAGAGATTGTGACATAGCGAACCCCAAAGAAAACCTTGACATTGGACGAACGTTTAACTTTGGAACTTGATTATTTAGCTTGAAAGCGCGAGATTCGGTATTTGCGACGACCAAAGAATCTGATCGGATCACAAGATAGGCTTAGCTTATATCGAATCAAACTTAGTGCTGAAATATGCAGAGCATTATGCGAAGGGCTAGATGTACATAGTTAAAGCGAGATCAGCCTTCTATTGATGTAGTGAGACATCCCCGCATTCTGACTTACCCTAGTACACTACAATAATTCCCGTACATAATATTTTAACATATATAGCAATAATTTTATGGACGAAAAACATCTGTTTATTTGACATTTATTGACTCCGCCTTGAACGCTTTAGTTTTAATTGTTTACACTGGCCTTAACGTGTTAACTGTGTAGTTTTTTAAAACGTTACCTACCCCTTATTCATATTGTGTAATTAATTTGACGAAAAACATCATTGTTGGATCATTTTATTCCTGAATACAAATGAGTTAAATCCATATTTAAACAAAGGGTGAATAGAGTTTACTCCCTTTAAACTTTTTTGCGTAATTTTATGTCCTGCGCTTGCTATGATCGTATATGTACTACGAATAGGTTGGGGAGTTGTCCAGCACGTAATATAACGCCCTACGCAGTTAACGGGTTAAAGTCTGTAAAATGAAATTACTGCACTGAGCTATTGTCCTGTGTAAAATAGTATTTGACCTACAAGTAATTGACTCAACTGAGTAATTTTCGCAGCAAAATGTGAAATGCAGCATATTGATTAGGAAGCTCTTACATTTTTTCTGTTAAAATATTGAACTATTGTATATACTTTATTAAGCTCTTGGATTAAGGTAATTTATTGTATTGAAATGTTTTCTTTCAGAGACGATGTCCCTGCTGTACCTACAGCCTCAGGGGCCATGGATCTTTACACTGCATTACAAGAAGTTTTAAAAACATCCCTCATTCATGATGGTCTTGCAAGAGGATTACATGAATGTGCAAAAGCTCTTGACAAGTATGTTTTTATATTTACATCTTAAAATGTCATTTAAAATTTTTGAGTTATAGACCCATAAAACCTTCTAAATCAAAATACAAATTCTTGAGTTCCAACAGTAGTGTTCCAGAGCCATGATTTGGTCACTTTGTGAATTGTAGACAAGATTTTAAACAGACTGCTCGAGTACTGTCTGTGACTGTGTCGTGGATCTTAATCGGCTGTTTTTTTTGTCAGCGTTAGCCAATTAATCTTTATTCTAGCCCATTGGTAAAACAATGAACCGGCCACTATGATGTCATATAAATCTATTTTTGGTTGATTACAAAGAGATAATTATTACTCGTTGATTAATTAACCCATCAATGAGTCAATCAATGCAATGAATACCTTGGGTGTGAATTCTTGTCGGCTCATTTCATAAATACGGTAAACAGCTTAGTTTAGTTAATGCAAGCAAAGTGAAAGAATAGCCAAAGATAGCAATTTAGGTGTTGACCTTTAGCTTCAAGCATGCATGTCGTCACTGGATTTGGAAGTTCCAAAAGCTGGACACCTTCCTAGTGCAATATAGGTCAACCAAAGTTGAAATCAGGAAGATATTTTAGGACCGAATAGTTAACTACCTTCGCTTGGCAAAAATTCAGACAAAATGTTTAGGCAACACTAAAAATAATCTATCGATTCACAATTGGTCACGTGACCTTTCGTACATATGAATATTCCAGAGTTCCGACTCAACACGGAAAATGATTTGTGCTACTTTCTTATATTGACAATATACTTGTTATTTTTATAGCTCAATTAGAAGGGGAATTATTGTGTTCCAAAGTCTTGGTCAATCAATTAGGTTACTAGCCTGTAAGTTATTTTTGGTAGTCCAGGACACCTGGCTAGTTGATTTTTACGCCCCTGATTGACTTATTATGCAAAATTCAAACTCTGAATTTGATTTTTTAAATGATTTTTTTTTTTAGACGTCAAGCACATTTGTGCATTCTGGCTAACAACTGTGATGAACCAGCCTATGTACGGTTAGTAGAAGCTCTATGTGCTGAACATGGCATCAATTTATTAAAGGTGAGTTTGAATATCAAATACATTGATAGTTAAAACTAATTTATATTCTTCTGTATAAATCTCCCAATAGGCTTCCATGAGGTGAGGGGGGTTGGGATGGCCTAGAGGTCTGAGTGCTGCGCTTCGACCTCTAGCTGGCCAGTCACCTTTTGCTTGTGGCTGTGGTTTCGAGCCCTAGTGTGAGGGTATGTGACATGGAAATAGGAGCGCCTTCTCAACCTCCTGGGTTTCCTACGGGCACTTTTTCTCCCACTGCTGAGACTCCTGCGCTCAAGCGAATTATTGAAATAAAAATTGAAAACCATACGTTAGTCCTAAAATGACCAAGTTTGTGTCGAGTGGACGTTAAACCCTGTTTCTCTCCCTCTCCATTAGGTGATGTTTATGTTGTCTGTATAATGGAGTTTTGTTAGTAAATCTGTAATTCTGATGACAATATAATTTTCAGGTGGATGATAATAAGAAATTAGGTGAATGGTCTGGCCTGTGCCGAATTGACAAAGAAGGAAAAGCTAGAAATGTTATTGGCTGCAGTTGTGTTGTTATCAAGGTACTGTTTATGTTAGAATATACAGGGGGCTGGGTGGCCGAATGGTAAATGTGTGTGTGTTGAATTATAACATGACAAAAGAGTAGTCGCTTGTCTAACCTCATCGGTTTTCCTCAGTTTTCTTCCATTGCTAAAGACCCCTATGGGCAAGCTAATTAATGAAATAAAATTGAACCCCATTAGTCCTGAAGTGACCTTTTTTGTGTAGAGTGGACTTTAAACCCTTTTTCTGCGACAGGCTAAAATGATATTTCGGTAAATTTTGAATAAGTCTGATCTAAGTGGGCTGACAAATTTTAGAGTTAAGCCAAAATCTGAGTTAGCCGAAGACCGAAATTCAATCTTGGCTTGATTAAAAATAAACTGCATAAGTCAGATTATTGATTCAAAGCCACATTTTAATTTTTTATGCGGTTTGTATAAATATTGAATGACTTAAATATTTTAATTTGACCTGGATAAAGTGCTAACCCTCTAGGTGAAAGAGATAGTGTCCTATTAGAGCCCATGTTAAAATTTAGGAAAATTGATGAGTTGAGATCAGGTAAACACTCGAGTGACAATAGTGTTAGATTCACTTCACTTGAGTAAATAAAGGTCAAAGATACTGTTAGAAATTTAGTTCAGATCAACAGTGTTCTATTTTAGAAGTAAAACATAAAGGTTTAACTGATTGTCTCAGATGCAATGCATTATATAATTCCTCACTATAGAAATACAATTATGGAAAAAACCATGAGTTTCAATTTTAAAATTTAGTATATTTTACAATTTAAAAAGTGATTTTGGCTAATTTAACCTGAACCTCAAATAAAGGGGCACAAGTTACCTCTTTTACTGAAACAAACTCTTACATTAGCAATAACATTTTGTTCTGACCTCACCCAATTGTCTATTTCTACTGCCTGTTTTAATATTACATAGAAATGTACGAAAAGTCTCAGAAAAGTGTGATTGGTGTAATTCATTTAGATATAATCTAAGATTTGATTTTATTTAATTGCTGGTTTTGTTATTTCAGGATTATGGAAAAGAATCACAAGCTCTTGATATCATCACTGAATATTTCAAATCTAAGAAATAAACATTACAAACCGAAATAAAGTAATGCAGTGTAAAAATCCAATTTTAGTATTATATCTTTTTTAAGAGTTATTAGTTAAACTATATGAAAAGTCAAATGGGGAGGATATTATTGGTAAATGCACCATCTATAACATTTCCAAAGAATTATTACTTCATTTACAGGAACATGTTATTTTAACCTATAACAGTATAACCCAGTTTATGGCATCTGACAATGTCCACTTCCTGCTCTCATCTTGACTCAAAAATAAATGCAAAAATCATGGAATCCTCTTGTGATGAGGTTATATTGAAACCTTTTCCAGCCACCACTAACCCAGTCAGTTTTTATATCATGTATATGAAATAAGGAGGGTTTGACATCCTATTTTCCACCAGCTTGGTTAATAATAGGCATATACCAGGACAGCAGTGTGATCTGATAACTAAAGCCACAACTGCCAGGGTTCATGGGACCTCAATTTTTCATAGGTAGTCATGAAGTATAAATTATTCATAGCATTTAGAATTAGTCTAATCAACTTGTCAAACAGTTTTTTGTGAATAAGCAAAGGTGGTCTGCACCCACTTTGTCATTCGGCGTTTAAATTAAGTGGAGGTGGGAGTAACGTGTTGTCATGAAAAAAGATAGGTCATTGAGTCACATTTTGATTCCCTGCTTGTATGTGACGAGTAGGGTTTCTCCATACCTGCAAGCGAATTATTAAAAAAATTTTTAGAGCCATGTTATTCCAAAATGGCGTAGTTTCTGTCCCTCATCCTAAGTTTGTAGGTGGGAGAGAAATAGTGTCCTGTCATACCCAGTGCCGTAATGGGCCTAAGCCGAAAAAAAAATATGGGCCTAAGCCTCAAAGAAAAGGGGGAAAGAAAAGCAGAAAGATAGTTGGTCGGAAGAAACAAATTCTACCACCTGGGCCCGATTCCTAGAAATTTCTTAAGCACGTTCTGCTTAAGATTTTAGTCGACTTTGCATTTAAGTAAACTTACCTTATTTTGTGTTCCCAGAAAATTCTTGTGCTTAGATTTTAAGTAGACTTCATTGTAAGCACAAGAACGTTATTATGCGTTCCCAGAAAAAACTTAAGCACAACTTCGTTCTTAAACATAGCCAATCTAAGCACAAGTCCCAAGCAAGGTATAGGGGGGCTTGCTTACCAACCTTAAGTCTGTTTCTGCTTCAAAAAGATGGCTGACCGTAGACTTATTCGACGGCATTTCCGACACCTTTTGATAACAGAGACAATTACAAGACAGAGAAAATCCTTCTCCAAAAATAATTAAGAATGCTATAGAAAATTTCACATCTAGGGCCTTATAGGCCTTCCCTGAAACCAATCCATTTATTTGCCAATTAGTAAACAATAGGCTACAAACACACAGGCTACTTTAATATCAGGCGCTCTCACAATTATTCAATTAGTTTGAATGTGTCTGCGTTTTTTTTTATATTTTTTGGCACATTTTATAATTATGTGTAGGCCCTATATAAGGGGACATGTCAAACGCATCCCAATCAACCACAATGAAGCAGACGACAAATTTATGACTTAATTCGCATACCAAATTTGTTTTATGACGTTAAAGAGCATCGTAGTCTCAGTGTATGGTAAGCTTTACCAGTCACAATGTGCTTAGACTTGTACTTGACCTGTGCTCACGTAAGAATGGTCTTGAGAATTTTCTAGGAACAGTATTTTTAAAAGATTCTTACGTAAGTAAAAGTGAAGTATGGCTTTGTGCTTACTTTAAGAATTTTCTAGGAACCGGGCCCAGGTGAAATTATGCATAAATTCAGGAGTTTAACCTCAAGATGGTGACGGCATTATAAACCGACAATCTTTCTTCAGTCACTCCCAGCTCTTGATAAGTCATTAAAACCTGATAAATGGCCAAAAACTGGAATATTTTGTGAAAAAATAAAAAAAACTTCCGGGTTTCGATTTCACTTTCGATTTTGATGACTGGAGACCATATTACGAGATGTTATGTGAAGAAATGAAAGCTACCTCTACATATAAATGGTTTAGTTTCCTAGACTTAGCTCTTCCTATTTCATATCAATCTTTTTGTTTTGATATCACATTCTAATAGTCAGATATATTATGACTAACATTTTCTATATTGGTTGATCTTTGTATTATCTACATAACAATCTGTTGATTTCACTAGACATCCACTAATATTGTACAGAGAATTGTCATGTGACTTGACGCTGCTATTTTTGTTTGCCATATTATTGGTTAGTATCGAGCAATATTTAATTGAAGGATAGGATAAGGATTCTTTACCCTTGAACAGTGAATATCTATCATACTAATTTTCTGAACAGTGAATATCTATCATACTATCTGTACTGTTGAATATAACAAATTCTGTGAAGTCTTGACTATGACAAATATGATTTCTCTATTCGTATTCTAGGATGTGTGATTTAAGTGCCCGCCGCAGGTGCGGCGGGAGGTAGGCCTTCGAAAAAAGGACGTTAGATTTAGTTTTGAATATATCATTTTGAAAAGTTAAACATTTACAATTCCGTAGGTTATTCTGGTAAATGAAAAGAAAATAGTTCTTAAAAATGGCACCATGGAGTTCTTAAATACTCCCAGTTGTCCGGAACTGTATAAAACCAATTGAACCCCCACAAATTCCACCAAAATACGATAAATTGAACCAAAAAGGCATTGCACAACAATATCTTGAAGATTAGATAAGAGTTTCGTTTAAATCCAAACAAAACGAAAAGCGAGTAATTATAAAAATACGGAGCTCTCGATTACACCCAGTTGTCCGGGATCGGGTAGATATTATTCCCCCTATATAATTAGTATACGGACGGGTGTGTTACACCCAGTTGCCAGGGATCGGTATGCAATACGTTGCAAGGGAAAGGGATAAACTCGCCTTATTCACTAGTTGAACTGGAATACACCGGTTATAATTCTAATGGATACAATTTCTGCTTTCTATTGATCGACTTTCCAGTTTGATAGAGAAGCCTAGTCGTTCAAGTAAGAGGTGATTGTATTCAATAGAATTGAATTATCAAAATGCATAATATTATAAATGATGTTAATATAGGTAGTACTTTGAAATCAGATCTTGTCAGTCGTGTAAGAAAAACTAGCAATATTCGCAAGATTCTTTTTCTAACCCACACACAATGTTAAATCTAAAATTATTCAAATGTCTGGCTTTTGCTTGTCCTAGTCCTTCTTAAAACGGGATGGCGTTAATGAGTTTACAACTTTTTGTGAAGGCTTGAATTGTCACTGGGTCACTGTACCAGTCACGTTATATTTGTTTATTTAAAGAATCACATGACCGGCCTCGTGACATGTATTGTTAAAGGATAGACTGGTGAAAATGGCGAGATTTAATACGCTGTCATTCGCATTTTGCCTTCTTGCAATATTACCAGGTGGGTGAAGATTTACTAATTGGTACCAAGTTAGGCTATTGCGCAAGACTGATTCCATCAAATTTACAAATAGACTCAATCCATAGTTCTCTAAAACACGCTTGGAATTGATTAAAACCCCACATAATTCGGTTATATTGAGACTAACCTTGTGATAGACTCCTGGGGAGAACGGATTTACACTGAGAGTGGTAGGCCATTTCCATTACTCATCGAAGGGGATTACGTGGCTAAGTGGGTAAGGTGGCTATCCTGGGGGTCAGGTGTTTGACCCCTGCATTGGCCGAGAAAGTTTCTTCTCGATTTTCCGGCGTGCTTACTCCTTGTCGGTTATGCAGACGGAGGGCCTAACAAGGACAGTTGCCTAGTCGTTCGGATGGGACAAAAAACGAGGTCCCGTGTACATATTGGCGTGCACGTAAAATATCCCTTGGCAGTTGGAATTCAGTTGCTGCGAGGGCAAAATATCCATCATAGCACACTGTATAACGTATACCCGTCTTCAATTAGCCCAGACTAGGTGCAGAAGCGAAGTAATGGACATATTTTATTGGAGATATATTTTCAGAAACGGGAAAACACAGGTGTCGGAACTAAAAGAGGCAATAACACTCTTGCTGGGTTGACAGGTCCAGAAAATTGTTTTAGAATTATTCTAACTACTAAAGTGCCCTACCTGTTGTGTAAATTATACATTACATCCTATTTTACTCGTCCAGAGGCTTCGAAAATATGTTTAAATCCAAGTTGCATTTGAAAAGGTTTACGTAAAGCTTTTCAAACCACGTAGTTGAATTTTTTCAATTTTTTAAATTCGGTGTGTTAAGATGAAATTTGTATCATCAATTAATTGGAATATTGTAAAATAGTACAATTCGTGACCAGAATAATGATTGGCAGGGGCCGCGGCGCGGCCCCGATTTCGGGGGGGGGGGGCTACTGACAATAACTCACGCAATGTGGCCGCCCCCACTAAGCACCACACCACAAAATTTTGAAAAATAGACAGCCGCAAACCCATTTTCAAAGCACCTCAGGCCATAGCAGCGGATGGAGATATATGGTGACCTGCAAGCACTTTAATCACACATCCTCGAATACGAATAGAGAAATCGAATTTGACTTATCAAGAGCTGGGAGTGACCGAAGAAAGATTGTCGGTTTATAATGCTGTCACCATCTTGAAGTTAAACTCATGAATTTATGCATAATTTCTTTTTCTTTTTTTTTACTTTTTTCATTTTTTCTTTGAGGCTTAGGCCCATATTTTTTTTTCGGCTTAGGCCCACTTGCCATTGGCAAGTGGGCCCAGTCCGGCACTGCCTGTCATTGAGTCAACTGGCGTGGTTTCGAATCCCCGGTTGTACGTAGCAAGAAGTAGGGTCGACTGTCCAACATCGTGGGTTTTCACCAGGTCCTCTGGTTTCCTCCCACTACTAAAGACCCCTACGCGTAAGAGAATTATTGAAATTAATTAAACCATGACGTGTTAGTGTCCCGAAATGACCTAGTTTGTGTCGAGTGGACGTTAAACCTCATATCTCTCTTCTCTCTCTCTCTCTCTCTCTCTCTCTCTCTCTCTCTCTCTCTCAATACAAACCCAAAATGATTTTAGTAGGCTATAGGCCTACACTCAATTTCAATTTTTCCGTACTAATATCAAATCTGTTCATTCGCCATATTGTACGCGAAACTGTATCATGATCTATTTGCTCATTTTCGAGTTTAGTGGAAAATAATATTCATTCTTTCATCTAGGAAATGGCGCAGTTGATAGTTTGCGATTTCTTGTCATTTCAATTTTTCCGTACTAATATCAAATCTGTTCATTCGCCATATTGTACGCGAAACTGTATCATGATCTATTTGCTCATTTTCGAGTTTAGTGGAAAATAATATTCATTCTTTCATCTAGGAAATGGCGCAGTTGATAGTTTGCGATTTCTTGTCATTGGGGACATGGGAGGATTACCGGTTTTCCCATACACCACACCAGTTGAACGAGGTACTGCGAAAGAGATGGGAATAATGGCCAGCCAATATGGTCCTTCCTTTATTCTGGAAATAGGTGATAATTTCTACTATGATGGAGTGGCAAATGTGTCTGACCATCGATTTAGAGTAAGATTAATTAAAATATTTTTCACAGGCACTTGAAGGGATTAAAATAAAATTTCTTACTACTGCTTGACTATATATTATCATAGAGAAGAAATGCCTGCCCATTCAGAAATGGGGTACAATATTTCAAACGAACCCCTATGTATAGGGTCTTGGCCGAAGAATTTTCTGGACCTTTTCTGAATGTGAGATGTGTAAAACACTATCATTTATTCATTTACACTGTCTTCTGATATCTGCTTGTAGTTTCGAGCTCCCCCACTTTGAATTATTCGCATAAGCTATACATGGGTTTTCAAACGCACCATAGAAGAAGGGATTTTAAGCCCAACTGTTAACTTCAGGTATTCATGGACCACCAAAAGAAAGGACCAGATAGGATACTCGATAAGCCCTAACATGCTGTAACAGGAGTTGAATGAAATACAGTTTAAAACTATAAACAATCAAAAGTACTTTTTTAAATATGTGCACAAAAATATTATACATGTACAGAATACATAATATTTAACTTTTATGAAATATATAATTTGCAGTTGTGCCCCTTGACAACTATTCTGTAAAATATCAAAATTATTAAATTGCTCATAAAGTATAAAAAAATCAATTTTGATGTAAATCGGATGTAATTAATAATTTTACTGCGTGTATCGCGTTTTGTTTTGTTTAGGACACATTTGAAGAGGTATACACAGCACCATCATTACAAGTTCCATGGTATCTTGTTGCTGGTAATCATGATCACAATGGCAATGTTACCGCCCAGATATTGTACACTCAAATTTCAAAAAGATGGTAAGAATTCGTCTCAGAACTTTTAATAATTAATGGACGCCTTCTTTAAAAAAAAAATCGGCAAAACTGTAGATTTGAACGACCGTACATGTATTTATTGTATTTATCCTGCTTAGAAATGGACTGTTTTCTGGATCACTGAAGACTACATCTTTTGAGTATCTTCCTAATGGTAGGCTATATCTGTAATAACTTTACACATTATATAGTGTATGCACGGCGTGGTCTCCCCTTGTCAGTTACACAGGACGTAGGGCATGTTAAGGACAGCTGTCGTATGGGACGAAAAACCGAGGTCGTAGAGCCGCTGTCCGGGCAAAAATTTCCCTTATGGCACACTGTATGGCGTATGCCCGTCTTTATTATCCCAGTTTAGGAGCAGAACAGTAGGAAATTAAACCCCATTTCATTTTTATTTTCATTTTGTAGTAGATGATTGGATGTCTATCCTTTCAGGAATTTTCCGGACTTGTACTACCCTCTATCGTTTACTGTACCTGGAACCAGTGATACTGTTGATATTGTCATGATTGATACAGTTAGTTTATGTGGTAATGTGCTCGATGATTTCCATGGTTACCAACCGAAAGCACCAGAAAATTTGAAAGCAGCGGAAGATCAATGGGCATGGATTGAAGAAAATCTGGCTAAAAGCAAGTAAGTGATATATTTTTTTTCATGTACTTTAACAGATAATTGGTATTGAAGCTACATCTAGGAGTAGGACCCCAGCACTGAGAAGTCGTGAAATTTTAAAGCCATAAATATACGATTATGATATTTAATACTAGGCGCTGATCATTAGTTGCATGTTTAATTTAAATTTCTTGGAAAATAATCTAATGATCACGACCTAATTAGTGACCACGACTTCACGACTAGACTGTACTTATATTAAAACAAGAACTCAAAACCAGACTTTTAACTGTAGATAATGTCCCGGCTCAGATTCGATCGGGTTAAAAAGAGACACATCAAAATATTTTACCCAACACTTATATGTGGCACCGGCTTGTTTATGTCGCCTGAAAACTAAATCGAATGTTGGGAACGCTCTTATTGAAACAATTTTTGATTGGCACTCCTCTAAAAGATTCAACCTCTACCCATATGACGATTTACGACTTGAAATCATTATGCCTTAAAACATCGAAAGAGATAACTCTCGATATTTGAAATATCAAGGTTGTTTATTTTCCAGTGCAACATATCTATTGGTAGCTGGTCATTTTCCTGTATATTCTATAGCTGAACATGGTCCAACAGAATGTCTAGTAGATAGATTATTACCTATGTTATATAAATATAAAGTTACAGCTTATATGTGTGGACATGATCATAATTTACAGGTTAGTTAAAAAAAAATATATAAAATCAGTAATTCGTTGTTGCTGATTGTAATTTCACTAATCGACGTTACACCTAATCCAGCATACTAGTATTAGTATCGTCTGCCATGTCAAAAATTTATATCCATATTTTGTTAGATTGTTCAGGAGAGCCCAAAACGTAACAGTGGTTACGAATGATCATAAACCCCGTTTACATTACAAATTTTAAGCGGACCAGGAACGGTACCTAACAGGGTACGCTTAGTTTTTTTGTAGTGTACTGAGTACCGTGCCAATCTAGCCGACTGAAATGGGGTGGTCTCGACACCGAGTCACACGCGGTTAAATTTTCTAACTGTAAAATAGATCAATAAAAATATGCGCATTGTGTTTTAAACAACATTATGTTTTCAGTAAACCTCAGAATATAATGTATTATAGTCTACATGTAATAGTAAGTGCAGGGGAGGGGAGGGGTCGCACTACGCGCAAAACAAAATCTACTAGATAAATCCGCTGACTAAGACTGAAATTGACATTGCAAAAAACAAAACAAATATCAAATCTAGTGAATAGATCCTGGGGCCGGCCGTTAGATCAATGGGCGAAATTGTGAGATTTGTATCTGTAATATTGTTGATTTGTACTTTTCAGCATTTAAGAACTGAAAATGAAGGAATTCCTTTAGATTTTATTCTGTCGGGTGCTGCAAACTTCATAGATCCAAGTGTTGAACATGCGCAAGCCGTCCCAAAGGGATCTTCTCTGTTTCACTGGGCTGATTTGAGTGCTCTTGGGGGATTTGTCTTTACTGAAGTTACCGCTAATAATATGACCTTCAATTATATTGATGCAAGCGGTAAGATGTTGCACCAAACGGCATTACTTCCTCGTAAATTATGATCACGATTTATAGAAGTATGAAGTTGATTTAATAATTATTGATTGATGGTAATATTTATTCAATTTTAGTTATATAATTTATTTATTTTTTGTATAAAATAAATATATATATATATGAATATTTATGTAGATTAGTTTATGATTAATTTATTATTTTACAATAACATTAAAATGCAACTGTTCTTTAAATTTGTGCATTAGTAAAACGTGTAGAATTATGATTGACAAATCAGCTACTTATATTAGTAACAGTTTACTTGCTTATATTAAGTCTACAGTTTACATGATTATATTATGGCATGCATGACAGTTGGAATTCAAAAAAAGAATAGACCATAATTTCCCCCACGGAACACTGCAAGGTGTAAGTCAGTCTTCATTAGCCCTGTCGGCCCTGATAAAGGCACAGTATTTGTATTATAGTTTATAAGGTGATATTAAGATCAATTAGTTTACGTGATAATATTATGAATTTTATTTTACATGATTATATTATGAATACATGTTAATATTATGAACTATTAGTTTACATGTTAATATTATGAATTATTAGTTTACATGATTATATTATAATTACATGATTATATAATGAATTATTAGTTTATATTATGATTACATGATAATATTATGAATTTTTAGTTTACATGATTAAATTATGATTACATGATAATATTATGAATTATTAGTTTACATGATTATATTATGATTACATGTTAATATTATGAATTATTAGTTTAGATGATTATATTATGAATTATTAGTTTACATGACAATGTTATGAATTATTAGTTTACACAATATTATTAATATCTGTTCATTTTAGGATGAATATATTCATTTGTTTATCATATCAAATTTTTATTGAATTGTTCTGTTATGTTTTTAATTTGTTTTTTTAGATTGAATGATGAGTATACAAAAACTTTTTTAGAGCTTTTAAGTTTGTACTAAATGTTTTACAATTTTAATCATTATGAGCAATATTTCTTATTTTTTATATATTAATATTTTAAATGTGTAAAAATACACTAGAATGGCATATTGGTGCATGTCTTAATTTGTTCTAATTACATGTATAAACGGAATCAATAATGGTTTGTTTCATTTTATATATCATTGCCGAAAGCTTGATGCCAAACTGATTACATTTAGGGTTTCACTTGATGGACTACGCATCTATACCAAATGTCTTTCAAAATGAACAATTGATAGAAATTCCAGGAAAATATTATGTCTCGAAACTTATGTAGTTTATGAGAAAAAAAACAGTGTAACATAAAATTACCACTACTTATTTCAAGTGTAGCATAATATATATATATTTATGACATGCATGCATGGGCATTCAGGCTAGCATATAACCGCCAATTAATTTATTTTTAAAATGATAAAAGAATGGTACATTTTAATTATCTGCTATGCCTTACTCATTGTTTGACGCATATTGGAGGTAATTGACACTATCCATAATGATATGATTGTTCATATTAATATTATGCACATAAATAATTCACCAAGCAATGACTGTGATAGTACAGTATATAATAAAAACACACAGATATGATCATTTGCTATGTGTATAATAATTAAGCATACCATGTTTTAATTTATAAATATATATTTGAAATAAAATATTTATGAATTTTAATGCAATATTAAATTATTTAAAATAGTTCTTTCAGTTAGTTAGAATTTTATTTCCACCATTGTCACTCGGTATATAGTCTCTCGGAATACCATGAACCGAAATAACATGGTGAAATTGATATGATTTGCATCTGTGATGTGTATATGTGTATAATAATTAAGCATACCATGTTTTAATTTATAAATATATATTTGAAATAAAATATTTATGAATCTTAATGCAATATTAAATTATTTAAAATAGTTCTTTCAGTTAGTTAGAATTTTATTTCCACCATTGTCACTCGGTATATAGTCTCTCGGAATACCATGAACCGAAATAACATGGTGAAATTGATATGATTTGCATCTGTGATCCCGGATTAACTATTTAACAAAAAGGGTAGTGTTTAGTAGGGCACTAAGGCAATGGATTTATCATGGTGCAAATGGAATATTTACAAAATTACACCACGTGCATTCCGGACTATCCCAGACTATGGGTGACTATAAATCCACATATTCTACAGCAATTAGTCTCCAGAGATAATCATATGCCAAATAACTGGTAGCCAAAGGCGGGTAGATATGGTAGCCCTGCCCCACTTCTGAAAACGTACCCTCGCAATTCCAAAGAATCGCCTTATGTACACCAAGACCATTGTTCTAACTAACTCCTCGCAGTGTTCGTTTGATAAGATCTAATCCCTCTCTAAAGAGGGATTTCTCGGACCATTGCTTCAGCAATATGTCGTGTTTCATCTTCCTGCTGCCTCAAACTACGTACATGAACCACCGATCTCAACCTCAGCGAAACAGAAAACCAGTCTACGCTGCTGAACAGATTTTGACTGGTATCCCATTCTCTTTGATTATATAGTACCTGTATATATTCAGAACAGTTTGCACTGGACCAAGAATAAGTGTCAGGGTTCATCAAAATTTTGGGGAGCAAGCGACGCGAGCTGATATTTTGAGAAATATTTAAAATTTTATTTCGAGATCCAATATCTAATCCATTTCTACGTACGGATTTGATATACAATTTCACATCTAGATTATATATTTTCATAATATTCAGAATCAATTAAGCTGTCCTTTAAGTGAATTTAGGGAAAAAAGAATCGTGTATTACATCACGGGTTACTGGAACGTTTTTAGCTGCCTGCATACTCAAGATCAATACGCAAACGATTTAAACGAACCCTATTGACATTCATTCTGTCATCTACAACTTTGCCAGGGTTAAAATAAACGCTTTTACACCGGGTCCACGGTAGGTGGCAAAGACTTGTACTTGGTGCTGATTGCCCAGTGTCGTACGTGATGCCCAGCCCTTGAGTTCACAAAGCATTCTCAGTTAAGAATTTACTCAAAATTGTTTGCCTTATTTAACTAATATATAGCCCTTTATCAATTTTTTGTTGTTTTAATGTATCGAATACATCAATAAAAAACTATGTGCAGCAACGTTTTGTGTTTCTGGATCAGATAATTCTCATAAACAGTGATTGAAAGTTGAGTAAATTCTTAACTTAGGTCTGAGAATGCTTTGTGAAATCGAGGCCTAGGACGACAACCCGTCAATCCGACATCACCACAGCTCCACATTTTAACCTGATAGTGCAGGACGAACAGTCTGACAAAGAATTGTGTCTAATTGTGTAGATGGTACAAAAAATACAAGATCCTGTAAACACATTGACGTGTACATGGAAAACCCTCTCACATTTAGAATTCGATGCAGAAATGCCATTGTCCGTCGTAACACACTGTATTGCGTATGCCTATCTTAAATAGTAAGGTTAAAATGTCGTAGTGCCGGGTTAAAATGTCGTGTTGTGGGGCGACACCACGACATGATGCCAATCCCCCTACATCAAGACACGAGTGGGTAACGGAAGCCTTTTCTCTATTTTCGACTTGGTTACAAAAATACGATGTCATAACTTTTCAAACTTTGGTCCTTTAGCAAGCCACAATTTTGAACAATGTACTTCTTATAATACGTTTGTTGTTCATTAGTTGCAATGCCTGTGTATAGTTCCTGTTTCTTGTGTGTGAGAGCTTGTCATGGGGCCCGAAGACCTGTCGCAGGTCTTGACAAACACACATTGAAATCTGAGACGGCTTATTATTTAGACTAGACTTGAATTTTAGATGAATATTATTTGATACATACATTTTCTTGGTAGCTCTATTTGTTTGTACCCTTGGTATATAACCGATCTAACATAATTTCTTATCATCTAGTTTTTATGCCAATGTATGTACCCACATAAGAGTGACCGCGGTCTGTGATACCACCTCCCCTATAAGGTTTGGTGTATGGTGACAGTACTCTCATTTCATTGTGACTCTTTTTCACCTGTAAACAAAACTATTATAACCATAATTTCATATTGCTGTGTCATTAAAAAAAATAAAGAACCATAACAGTTTTCACGAAATTCAATCTGAAAATCCAGATAACACAAAGAAATTGAGATTGTCCTCCTATGCCATTGATTATAACAACACTTCTCTACTTCTACGCACCCTGCATTATACCATAAGGCACATTGATTGGGCACATTTAAACATTTTCTGTTTCTCCTTATTTCGGTCAAAATAAGTAGCCTTTGGTAGGCATGTTGATTAGGTATTTTTTGTTCAGATTACTTGGTCCCTAGTGGACAGAAGAACATTTGAGGGGCAATTTTAGGGTCATTGTGGATTTCAATTTAGAATTCAGTGCCAGGGCTCTATTTATATAAAATTAATCAAACCAATCAAATAGGTTTTGGCCCATGGGAGACAGGATAAAGGCAGCCCCAGGATTTTTAAATAGACATTATTTTGCTTATTAAACTTTAAATGTTTTATCAAAAATTTGTTCCGATCATAAAATTTAAGCGCGTTTTATGGTGTTTTTTTTTAAAATGTTTCATTGTCTCATGATTCACTAATCGAGGTCTCCAGAGACTACTGTGCGTATCAATATTAAACCTATGTAATGTATTATGTAAACCCTACACATGCAGATATTAAACATATTCTGAACAATGGTCATGGGTGGATACGTTTTTTAGCACGAGTTAGGGTCAATACACAAGTCATTGCCGATATTTCGTGTTTAGTTTTATCACTTAAAGCAGAAAGACGCCACCTCGAATCCTAGTAGCCAAGGGGTATTATACGTGCACCTCTGTGTGTACATTGTTGAGTTGGCAGTGTATGTTCCCGGAGGTTTTTAGCGTGATTTCTCATTAACAGTGGCGCAGAACGGATGGGACGAAATATCGACGAGTGTAGGCTACATGTATATATCCTGATATCACTGTACCAATTAAATTGTTATATGATTTCTTGTTCTATTTATAGAGAATGATATTTATTAATAAATTAAGGTTATCAAGTTTGATCACGTGAACCACTTTACGTTTGAACCCCATCATTTCGTTTTGGGTGTTACACTTATAAGTGAACTTGTTATGTATAGCTTCAAAAAGGACATTATAATAATTATATAGTTTCCACCCTGGTTCAACAATGTCCTGGATTATCATAACCACGTTTTGTATTGGCCTAGTTTATGGTAAGAAACGTTAAGTATGTTGAAATAAAATACAATTGCATACTGTTATTCTAAAATTTACCTCTACAGTATTATTGAAGGGTTTATTGACTTAAACTGTTTAACTCGGAGCCATTTGACCCTGAATAAAAAAATGAATCTTAATCATGTTGAGTTCTGTGCGACATGCTCCTTTCCACACCTCTGTTTACTGCCCTTTCCACACCTATATAAACTGCCCTTTTTACACCTCTGTATACCGTCCCCTTCCCACACCTCTGTATACTGCCCCTTTCACACACCTGTATACTGCCATTTCCACATCCCTGTATACTGCCCTTTTTACACATCTGTATATCGTCCCTTTCCACACCTCTGTATACTGCCCTTTCCACACCTCTGTATACTGCCCTTTTCACACCTCTGTATACCGTCCCTTTCCACACCTCTGTATACTGCCCTTTTTACACCTCTGTATACCGTCCCTTTCCACACCTCTGTATACTGCCCTTTTTACACCTCTGTATACCGTCCCTTTCCACACCTCTGTATACCGTCCCTTTCCATACCTCTGTCCCAATCCTTTTTCTTATATTAAACCAGTATCATAATAAAGGTGATGATTATTAATAAAAGTTATTTAAACCCCTGTTTTTGTAATTGTAATATTTATAAATTTAGCCAATAAAATATACACCCTGGATAGTCGGTTGCAACCAGATATGATCGTCAATTGTATGTATATGCATTTGAAATAAATTATGTTAATGCTAGATTCAAACGACCCTAGAAATAACCTGACATACAATCAAAATAAAACGGTATTATTCTAATGAAATATGTCTATACAGTATTTGCATTGATGCCCCAAAATTAGCACATTAACAACAAATTGCAGCCTTAAGTTGATCACGAAATATTTTGTAACATTACATTCTTTGAAAGATTTTTATTCTAGCACACAGTAGCTCCAATCACCAAACGGGCCAGCCTTCGTAAATATGGCTATACCTGATTTCAATGCAAAACTATGATCCTTACTTTCCCGCGCATATCAACTAATTAGTAAAATATTGTTTTGTAGTTGGTGCTATATAGTTCACATCTGTTATACACAAAAACACTAATTAAACCTTGTCCGTTTTATTAAATGAAGGTAGAATAGAATATATAGTTATAAACATTCTCGATATATATTTGGTCTTTCAACTAAATTCGTCGATTTATTGCTTAATATGCCGATCTGAGAGACAGTGTAAATTTAGTATAGTATGTATGCATGGGTGGTAATTTATATGTAATTATAACACACTCTTTAAGTTGATTGGGATCACGTGGCTAAGTGGGTAAGACGCTGGCTTGCTAGCCTGGAGGTCGGGTGTTCGATCCCTACACTGGCCGAGAAAGTTCATCCAGATTTCCCGGCGTGGTACCCCTTGTCAGTGATGCATATCGGAGGGCCTGACAAGTACAGCTGTCTAGTCGTTCGGATGGGACAAAAAAAGAGAGGTCCCGTGTACACATTGGCATTCACGTAAAATACCCCTTGGCCTCATAGCACATTGTATGGCGAATGCCCGTCTTCGTTAGCCAGGTTAGGAGCAGAACAGTGCGACGTTAAACCCCATTTCATTTCATTTCTTTAAGTTGATGAATGTCCCGAACTGACCCGAATAATGGAGAATCGGAAATGTGTTTTAATTCCCATATCGATAGGACTATCTAGTCAAGCTACTTTATATTTTATCCTCAGGGTATTCTTCAAATGACGAGGCACATAGATTTATGGTGATAGGGGATATGGGAGGATTACCCTTCTTCCCCTACACAACACTAGTGGAAATCGGGGTAGCTAAACAAATGGCGGATATGGCTAATAAAACCAATCCAGATTTTATTTTGGCGCTTGGTGATAATTTCTATTTCAATGGTGTCAGTGACGTCACAGACAGTCGCTTTGAGGTAAGATTTTAAGGGGCAAAGTTTCACATTAAAAATAACTTTACCTAAAACATATAAAACCGATATGACTCTATGTTTATGTTTGAAGATACTTTTAATATTTATATTTTGAAAGTTATAAGTTGTACTGAATAATTAGAATGGACTATTTATACGTAAAAGTCTTACTTTAAAACAGAAAGATCTTTTCAAAATAAGAATGGATAAACCGGTAACTAGCATATTTTTTTAGGGAACCCTTTCTTTCAATTTATTAGAGCAGGGTGGAATACTTGTTCTCTCTCTGAGTACAACGAGGACGCAATAACATGCTATTGAACTTGTTCCATGAACGGTGAGGGAAGCAAGCATGGATCAATTTTTCAGTCGCCTGCCGGTCCAAAAACTTACGAAGTTTTCCTATTCTCCACAGACCATGGGATGCCAACCTACGCATCCCAGCATCAAGCATTACACCCAAATCACGAACGGTTTCGGAAGGATGAACTGTGATGTCACCAACCCGGACACCACCCGAAGCCCCAGCAGCCCTCTTGTACTTGATGAGATCCAAACAAGTTCGCTTTTGTCGTCATTCAAAGCTAGCATATTTGCGCGCATTCAATGACGAAATTCACCCACACAGGCCTCAACACGGGCAGTATAAGAAGTGTCAGCGCGCGAGCCACAGACGATGTACAGTTGGGTGTCATCAGCATAAATTACACAGTTTAGTCCGTGTCGACTAATGACATCGTCAATGGGTGCCAAATATAATGAAAAAAAGCTCAGGACCTAAACCAGATCCCTGTGGTACACCGAAATTTAACACGACTGAACCGATCACTACTCTTTGCGTGCCTCCCCTGAGATACGAATTCAGCAACTCTAGCGCTGTCCCGTCAATTCCATCACGACAACGCGCGGTCTGTCAATCAAAATACCGTGGTCAATCGTATCGAAGGCAGCTTATAGATCTAAAAGTAACAAAATTACACCCTTTTGCTTACCAAGAGCGAGCATAACATCGTTATGCACTCTAAGGAGTGCGGTTTCAGTGCTATGCCACTCTCGATAAGCAGACTGGGCCCGGTTCCTAGAAAATTCTTAAAGTAAGCACAAAGTCATACTTCACTTTTACTTACGTAAGAATCTTATAAAAATACCGTCCCTAGAAAATTCTCAAGACCATTCTTACGTAAGCACAAGTCAAGTACAATTAAGTCTAAGCACATTGTGACTGGTAAAGCTTACCATACACTGAGACTACGATGCTCTTTAACGTCATAAAATAACTTTGGTATGCGAATTACGTCATAAATTTGTCGTCTGCTTCATTGTGGTTGATTTTGATTGACATGTCCCCTGTATAGACCTACATAATTATAAAATGTGCCAAAATATATTTTAAAAAAACGCAGACTCATAGGCCTACAAACTAACTGAATAATTGTGAGAGCGCCTGATCAGCCTGTGTGTTTGTAGCCTATTGTTTACTAATTGGCAAATACATAAATTGGTTTCAGGGTAGGCCTATAAGGCCCTGGATGCAAAATTTTCTATAGCATTCTTAATTTTTTTTTGAGAAGAATTTCCCTGTCTTGTAATTGTCTCTTTGGTATCTAAAGGTGTCGGAAATGCCGTCGAATAACTCTACGGTCAGCCATCTTTTTGAAGCAGAAACAGACTTAAGGTTGGTAAGCAAGCCCTATACCTTGCTCGGGACTTGTGCTTAGACTGGCTATGTTTAAGAACGACGTTGTGCTTAAGTTTTTTCTTGGAACGCATAATAACGTTCTTGTGCTTACAATGAAGTCTACTTAAAATCTAAGCACAAGGCCGTTCTTAAGAATTTTATGGGAACACAAAATAAGGTAAGTTTACTTAAATGCAAAGTCGACTAAAATCTAAGCATAAGAACGTGCTTAAGAATTTTCTAGGAATCGGGCCCTGGAATTAACCAAGCAGTGAGTTTCGAGCGAGATAATCCATTATCAGTACTTCAAATAATAGCAAAATAAAATATGAGACGAACAAGTGAGTACGTGAACTTTTTAAACTATGAACGCGTATATTCAATTCAGTGATAAGGGCATGGTGACTCAATACTTTGCCTATGAACTATCTATTCATCACGAACCAATGGGTTGTGACCGATACAATATCGATAATACTATCTGTAATACCAGAGATAACAGACACTATTTACTTGATAACAATTTTGTGAAATCGGTTACTTAAAAAATACGACTGGAAAACGTTTATATCAGATCATTGAGCAGATCATGAATAAACTTTTCTTTTTTTCTTTTGTATTTTTAAGGAAAGTTATGAGAAAATATTTGACTATCCATCTTTAAAAAGACCATGGTACCTTATAGCAGGAAATCACGATCACCACGGGAATGTTTCTGCAGAAATAGCTTACAGTAAAGTTTCACAAAGATGGTAATTTCAAAATGTCAATTTCTATGATGTCATTAAATTTCCGAAATGAAGTTGTGGTTTGCGCGATGGGTTTTAGCTACAGTGTTTAAAGGTCTGTCTTCTTTGCCAATCGAATGGAATCAAAACGGGATTCATACGCGTGTTTTCTTTATTTTATTTCATTATATATTATATTCAAAACGAAATGCCTTTTGGAAATGTTAAATGAAATGGAATTGGGGTCAACATCCCACTGTTCTGCTACGGATGAGCCAATTAAGACGGGCATACGCCACTTAATATGCCATGAGGGACATTTGGCATAGGCAGCGGCGCTATGGCCTACTATTATACCGAATTTCAAAGTGTAAATAATTAGTCGATGTTATATACAACTGATACTGTTTTGTCTTTGGGTTACGTTCATCTTTGTTTTAATTCGATAAAGTCATCGTTTTTAAAGACATCGTGATCGTGAAACGTCATGAGCATGATTGTTTAAAACTGAGTTAGGGTAATATGTCTAATTTAATAATTAAACACAATTCAATGCTGAAAACTTATTGTAACAAAGAACTGAATATGGAAACCCCTCTTCCAAGAAAATAATGCATTGTTAACCGGAGCTACTCCTAAACTTACTATTGCCAACCGATACGTTTACAATTGGGACACTATGATAACGTGTCTTTACATACATTAAATGCATTTACAAGTACAGAATTTATTGAATGTTTCAGGAATTTTCCAGATTTTTATTACCCCCTTTCATTCAAATTGCCTGGTACTAATTCAACTATAGACATTTTGATGTTAGATACAATAACTCTATGTGGAAATACAGATAGTGATTTTAAAGATTCACAACCCATAAAACCTGATAACTACCAGGCATCTGAACAACAATGGGCGTGGTTAGAGCAATCTCTGGCAAATAGCAAGTAAATTTATTTTTATAATACTTAAGCCCGTAATTCGTGAGCACCAAATCGTTGTGGCAATTATCATGCATTTAGAAAGTTTCTCCAGTTTTCTTGGTGGATTCCTCGATCCGTACCTTACTTTTAGATACTCACACTCGTACAAATAATTCCTGAAATATATTTTAAAACGGCCCGGTAATAGCATAGTCATGTGCTTGGGCAGTATAACGACAATGCATGCTAGTTGTGAATAGATAGCAAATTACAGTGTGTTCACATGTAAATGTTTTAATCTCAAAACGTTTATTTCTATAAAGGTTTTTGGCATCATGACACTTTTGTCATGGAAGATTTTGTACCAGAAAACCAATAAAAATAAATTTTTAAACGCTTTATTCCCAATGTATTCCAGAGCAACATATTTATTGGTATCTGGTCATTTTCCTGTATATTCTATAGCTGAACATGGTCCAACAAAATGTCTAGTAGATAGATTATTACCTATGTTATATAAATATAAAGTTACAGCTTATATGTGTGGACATGATCATAATTTACAGGTTAGTAAAAAATATATAAAATCAGTAATTGATTGTTGCTGATTTTACAACTAATTCAGCATATCGTCTGCAATGTGAGACATTCATATCCATATATGTTAGAATGTTCAGGAGCGCCAAAAACGTAACAATAGTTACGAATGATCATAGTAAATTAACGTTGCATCATGTGGGCATGACTATAATTTACAGGTAAATAACATATACAAATATATTACTGATAAATTAATATAGGGTATAGTTACATTATCGCTCTAAATATTAGACATTTATTTATATAGAAACACTGCAATCTCGCACATTAAAGATCTTTGCCTTTCATTCAACTGGAAATTGATACCTAACATTCCTCAAGCAATCTCTAAAGTAAAAAAAAAAGAAAAAAAAGTTAATTCGTGATTTCATTGAAATAGATTATAACAAAAATGTACAATGATCTTTACTCATAAAACATGATAATCAAATTTTATTTTATGATTTTTGTAATTTTATGATTTTTGTAATTTTATGATTTTTATGATTTTTGTAATTTTATGATTTTTGTAATTTTATGATTTTTGTAATTTTATGAATTTTTAAATTAATAAATCTTTTTTTTTATTTTTTTTTTTTACAGCATTTGCATGATTCCCAAAATGGGGTGAACGTGGATTTCTTCGTTGTTGGTGCTTCAAATTTTATTGATCCAAGTCGAGCACACGCGAACGCGGTTCCAGTTGATGCATCTAAATTTTACTGGGCTGATCTCTTGTCTCTAGGGGGTTTTGGTTATGTAGAAATGTCAACCAGTAACATGACTTTTTCATTTATTGAAGCTGATGGTAAACTACTGTATCAAACAGTAATGAAACCTCGTACTCTTTAATGTTCTTTTTTTTTATTTATTTACAATATTCAGTCTTGTTTACAGTTATTACAAAAAGACCCGAATCGTTAAAAAAACCCAGTAGAAAGGGCTGATTGCTGACAAACCAATGTATCTGCCAATTGCGCTAGATAATTTGATTGACTATAATGAGCTTGGGTAATAGATCATTTAAATATGTCTATCTTTTCTGTAACCATAGCTATGTTTTGTTCAAATCCCCGTTTATATTATCATTTACACAAACGTTAATGTATACACGGGACCTATGTTTTTCGTGCCATCCGAACGACTATGCATTTTCTATTGCCCTCTGTCCAGCTGAACTTCCTAGTCCTAGTTTCTCGGTCAACACCAGCCCAGGTTAATGAGCCAACGCCTTACTTACTGAGCCACCATTGCTTCTCTAATCGTACACAATGCTAAGTATCAAACGTTACGGAGTATAGAATTCAGACAATATCACCCCATGAATTGAAATGTACAGTGTTAATTATTATAAAGTTTATTTATCTAAATATAATACCTGTTTTGGTCGTTTGTTTGATGAAGCATTAATCGACTCAGGTACCAAATATACCCAAAATTTGATGTGGTAATGTATTATTAATTAGCGTAGAAATATCTTCGGTAGGGACATTAAAGCAGCTTTTTTTCCCTTCATGTATAATCTGGTATATTTGAATAGAATTGGTAAAAATACCAGAATGAAACATCGGTTTTGAGCAAAATAATAAAAGTTCATAAATATCATTGGCAGGAAAAAAGCCCATGGAAGTGCCAAGGCTGCCAAAGGCCCAAGTACCCGCATGTGTACCTACACAGATCTCGCCACAAACCCCAGAAAATGTTGAATTAAGGACGTGTGAAATTAAGCTTGTTGGGTGAGAGATCTTCCATAGCAAAAATACTGGCTTCGTCACTGATAATGATGGATATTGTAGACCCGGATTTGACATCGCCTACCAACATCAAAATAGCACTACAACCATTAGAATGCTGGTATATTAGGTTTCCACTGTAACAATTCGCTCTACGATTGAAATCGTGGTTTCAATCATAGAGTAATCCTGGTGATCCTATCAGGTTCAATCAGGTAAGGTGATTCTATCAGGTCAATCGTTTTGATCGTATCGAAACGTATCTACCAGGTCGCGGATTCAGTAGTGACAATCATATTGTACGGCATCGAACTCCAGTGGGAATCTAGCACTAAATGCTAATTCATATTCTTTAAAATAATCTCACATAATTTACTTTACAAGTCACTTTATTGTCTCTACGTATGTTACAGTGGTACATCCATTATAAATATTACAAGACATTACGGGGAGCTATGTTTGTTTTATACAATTCATGTCCATCAGCTCGAATAAAGGTTAAAGTAAGTTTGTCATGTGCAGCCTCGGCAAAACAAAAACCACCCTTGGAGCTGGTGTCAGCCCAGTGAAACTTGAGTGAGCCTTGTGGTACAGAGTGCATGTGGCGAGTACTTGAGTCTATAAAGTTGGCAGTTCCAGATACTATAAAATCCAATGTGACGCCACGTTGCGTAGTTCGTAGGTGCTGAAGAACAAAAATGATAATAAAAGTAAGATAAAATTGTTCGCTGGAATACGAAATGCATATCAATAATCTGCCGATAGAGCTGGATGATCACGATCACATCTGTAGGAAATGCATGGGTCATAGTGGGACAAATAGGGCAGGGCAATACAGGTGTCACGAGTCGTTAAACACCGGTATAATTACATAGTTCTAGACATTGCCCACCTTTAAAGTGGTTGGAATATTTTAAATGAAATTGTGGCAATGATGAGATAATTAGATAGAAAATAAATAATTTTGAGAAAGATCACCAACTTGCAAACTGTGGTCGTGTCCAGCAAAATGCCCATTAGCTTTATATCTTGATAACAATGGAAGTAATCTATTAACAAGACATCTTGTTGGACCGTGTTCGGCTACAGAATAAACTGGAAAATGCCCAGCAGTAAACAAATATCTAGCCCTTAAATATAATTTCATAAAAATTAAATAATCTCTAAAAGATAAATCTCAAGGCAAGGCATCTTACACCCACCAGCAGCTTAGTCAGTGGCGCTTTTTAAAATACATTTACCACTTGACGTAGTTCCCTCCCTTGCATGCAATGTTCAAAAGTTTAAGTCAGTCGGGTGTCATACCACTTTAAATAATGATGGCATAACGTCACTCAATAAAAGTCATCCAGGATCATCATGCCTATTCCAATAGCTCATGTATTATTGTAGCGCACAAGGCAGTGTTTTCTTACTTATGTCTAAACGAGCGACAATAATTGGTCATGGATACGCATGTTATTTTGTCACTTTGTATTTATGGACTTCGAATTTGAATGGCCTGTAGACCATTGTACTAGACTGTATTTGCATTTAAAAAAAAACACACACAAATCGACCAGGTCACCATTTATACCCAGCACAAGAATCATTAACATACATTGATCAACAATCTATCAGTCGGGGACAATAAATGAGGCACTACTTTCGAATTGATTAAGATTCGAGTGTGGTAATATACCATTATCATTAAACCCGGGTCAACAAATCTGGAACCGGAACAACTGGAAATTAACGTTACTCCAATAATTCCTGAAAATTGCTACATAGAACTACTCTCATTAAATGAAGTGATTGTTCTAACAATTATCGTGAAACTAAATTCCTGACAGTGATGTGAAAGTAAGTTTGTACTAATGGACTGACATCACCGTATATTTATTTAATAAAACCATATCTATAACCCTTCTTTATTACTTTAAAGTAATCGGACAAAAAGTTAAGAAAATTTACAAAGAAGACGTCTCCACCACAATTCAATAACCCTGTTTTAAAAGCCAGAAGTGGAGTATCCGTGGACCAACACGAACTTTTAAAAAAGAAATCGTACTAGTCTAACTTTAATATAATATTATTATATATGCACATTTAAAATAGAAACAAATATTATCGACGTATTTTTCTTGTTTTGTGTTTGTTTATTCTTCAAATAGTAAAGCAAACCAAAATGAATTATGAGCGTGACAATATGCCTACTTGCTAGCTGCTAGTTGCCTTTCTAACCATGCCCACTGTATTTCAGCAGCTGTTCCATCTTTTGGCACACCTGGTTGGTAACCATGGAAATCATCGATTACATGACCACATAAAAGAACCGTATCTATCATAAGGATGTCAATGGTATCCGCGGTTCCGGGAATTTTAAAGGTCAGTGGGTAGAAGAAGTACGGAAACTTCCTTAAAAAAAATAGATGATATTTTTTAAAGATTTCCATTATGGGGTTATTAATATAGGCCCAACACATTAACACATTGCCTAGAAATATTTTCGTAATAGACCATTTTTAAGATTTCAATTATATTAGACTACATTATCAGTTAAAAAATGTATTGGCCTATTATTATCTTAGACAATATTCACACAGTCTAAATTAGTAAAAGTAAGGAGATGTACATACTATTTTGAAATATTTAGATTGCTTCCTTGATTTGAGCTAAAACCATGTTTTTGTATTATAGCATACAATATCATTAACAACCGACACATAATAAAGGGGTATTAGGTAAGATTGGATAAATAGCTGGCAGTTCTCGATATAATAGTTAATAAGAAGATAATGAAAACATGATATACTGACATTTTCAGTCAGATTACTTCACCCCGAACCAAGATATTAGAGATTCAAATTTAGGTTAACCTTGATCGCCATTACTACCGTTAGTACGATAATAACAAAATTTCGATTATCCATTTTACGTGAAATTATACAAAACGTATTCAAATCCACTAAATACCACAGGCTACCGATGGCATCAAGGACTGATTATGGTCTTGATAAATTAACAATTTATACAACATGTAAGGTCCAAAGAAAGACCGGCAATAGACAGATTTAGCTCTTGCATAATGCATGTTAAACGAAAAGACTTTAGTTTGACCATGATGATTAGCCCCTTTAATAGGTTGTCAATGTTTAATATCAATATCCCTACCATCTATTTGACAGCTTAGTATAAGCTATTTGTGCCGAGACATTTCCTCTCCAGTCATGATTTCCAGCGATGACATACCATGGTATCAATAAGGATACGTCTCTATAAACTACTTCAAATGTTTCCTGTAACATAACAAATTTGAAACAAACGAACACATAACATCCGAATTTCAAATTTGTAGCTTAAAGAAAACACGTATACTCATCTGCAGAGTCATTTCTGTACTTTTGCATTTAAAACTTTCGTTATTAGCATTATCGTCTGTGCCACGATGGACTTTTGATTGTCTTTTTCTATAGTGCTTACGCACATCTAACTCCTATCAAGAAATTTAGATATAAGGTCTATGGAAAAACTTTGTAGAATAAATACAAATTTTAATTAACAGTAATATAAATAGCATTGACCATGGAACCCATTTAGGCCAGAGGGAGAAGGGGTGGGGGGGGTATTATCCGAGGCAAAAAACGGGAGTTGACTTTTCTAGAAGCATTTTTCCTCAGAAAACTCCCGCTTTTTGCCTCCTTTCGGATAATACCCCTCTTCTCCTTCAACCTATAGTGACTTTTTGACCTCGATAACTTCTGAACGCTCCCTCACCTGACTGACCACCCATCATTTACGGATTCCTGAGGGAAAAATGCTTCTAATAAAGTCAACTCCCGCTTTTTGCCAACTTTTCGAATAATACCCCCCCCCCCTTCTCCCTCTGGTCTAATTATGGTAAAAGACTCAAACATGTTCAGAATCATAATTACTATTACTCGGAGTACGATCAATCTGATTAAAATACAGATCTATATTTCGTTTTGTTTTTTTTATACTTTCGATGGCTAACACTACATGGTTTTGACCCTATGACGTTAGGCATTGATTAATCAATCAGCGTTGACTTTTCTAGTGGTTTACCCACAATTCTATGCATTAAAAGGCCAGGAAGTCAGCATTATCAGACCGTTTCATTTGCTTATCCCTCACTTCACCAAGAACACGTCAATAATAACAACCGTTTCAGATTCAATGTAGTAAAGACAAGTAAAACGAAATTTGGAACTAAAAAACGGAACGAAATAGGATCTGTGTTTTAATCAAATTGTGAGTACGGTAATAAACGTTAAGTATTACCTGAAATCTTGGGTCTTTGACATTCTTTACACCGTTAAAGTAGAAATTATCCCCTAAAGTCAAAACAAAGCTGGGCTTCCTTGCTCTAGCGATCTTTGCCATTTGGTTAGCCGTGTTTATCTCTACTGAGGTTGTGTATGGAGCCATGGATGTTCCTCCCCAATCACCCATTACAAGGAACTTCAAACTTTGGCCATTTGTTTTAGAAGTCTCCCCGCTACTGTCTACGAAGGATTCAAACAAGATCACAGTGTATTTAGCCATAGTTTACAATGGTGGGAATAGAAATGAGGTAGGTGAAGATGGCATATGGCAGTCTCAGGAAATGCAATGGGGTTTAAAGTCCTACTGTTCTGCTCCAAGTGGGCTAACGCAGACGGGTATACACCATACCGTGTGGTATATGGGGATTTTTTGTCCTGACGATATTTTACGTGCACGCAAATGTGTACACGGGACCTTGGCTTTTCGTATCATCCCTGCCAGGTCCTCTGTCCTGTACCACTGATGAGGGAGGAATACGCCGGAAAATTCCGATGCACTATCTCGGCCAACATTAGGAGCGAACACGGAATATTAAGGTTACCGAGCCAACATCGTCCTCACCGACCCTTCCGTTGCTTCCACAATCAAAAGGAATATAATACGTTTAAAGAAAGTTAATGATATTTGATGTGAAAGTATGAAAGTGAAAGTTGACTCACCTTGTAAGAGGAATATTGATACAAGGACAATTTCTGCATAATGTCTGTCCATTTAGAATATATTTTCTTCTTTGTTATCACTTCTTCACTCAGTTTAACTTGGCGTGAATAATAATACTATATATAAGCCTACACTTTATCTAACTGGTTTGTATGTCTGTGTGCGTTTTTTAAAAAAATATTTGCCTTAATTATCAATCTTAACCATCGGGTAAAAGGGTAATGGCTCTTCAATAGCCCAGTGATATGATATCGATAGATACATTTAATGAAAAAAACAACTTCGTTGACTCCAACCGAATTAACCAACAAAAAAGAAAACAAAGTGTCGTTACTAAATACTTTTCGATTATTCATACACGATTAATTGTAATTTACATACAGTCTCCATTTAACTTTGTATTTGTATGGATATAAAAAATATATCCGATGGCCTCCATACATTTATTATTTTACGAATAAACAAAAGCTATTTGCAAGCATTCTGTAAAAATTTATCTGGGTTATAGTGTCCGTATTTCTGTTTAAAGGACCTAAGTCCGTAACCCAAAATCCTCCAAAATCTTCGACATCGAAAACACGAATTATTGGTCAATTTAAATCAACATTGATTATGTAAACCGGGAAAAGATGAGCTTCTAATACACGATATTTAAGATAAAATAACAATTTTAACATTGGTACACGAATCGTGCACCATAATGCACTCCAGTCCCAGTCTTAATGAGAGACTCGAGGGACGAGGGGCGAGGATAGACACATTGCATCAAATCGAACGGCATAATGTAGACAGAAATAACCAGATGCAAGAAGTTCTCACTCGATTGAGACTGCATGGCTCATTCGCCGAATATAACTGATTTGAAATCTGAAATCTGAGAGAGAGATAGAAATGGGGTTTAACGTTCACTCAACACAACTTGGTCATTTCGGGACTAACATATGGTTTAATTTTATCTCAATAATTCGCTTGCGCGTAGGGGTCTTTAGCAGTGGGAGGATACTGGAGTGTCCGGAGGAAACCCACGAGGTTGAGAAGGCGCCCCTATCTACACGCCACAAACGCTTACACCAGGGCTCGAAACCACAGCCGCAAGCCAGAGGTGGCCGGCCAGCTAGTGGTTGAAGCGCGGCACTCTAGACCATTAGCCCCCCCCCCTCCACGATTTGAAATTGGAGTAAAAACGGAAACCATTGAATGTATATCCGATTATATACATTCATATTACAGTATTATATGCGTTGCGACCCACATTTGTCAATTTTTAGGACCCATATGTTAGCGATTTAGCCCCTTTAACGAGACAATGCCAATTTCAAAAAGAAAATTAATATGATCTTTTTTTTAATATCGTGATTATCATAATCAAAATAACCTTAGAGTGGACTTATTTTCAAAAATCCTAGCGCGGTCCTATTTAGAGTAAAGTTTTTTAAGCCCCAATACCATAACTGAATAATATGCCCCAGTCATTATTCTGGTCAACAAATTGTACTATTTTACATTATTCCAATTAATTAATGACACAAATTTCATCTTAACACAGCAAATTTAAAAAAATTGGAAAAATTCAACTACACAGTTTGAAAAGCTTTACGTAAACACTTTCAAATGCAACTTGGATTTAAACATATTTTCGAACCATCTGGACAAGTAAAATGTGATTTAATGGATAATTTACACAACAGGTAGGACACTTAAACATCTAGTATTTAGGATGAGGCTAATTTTGTTTCTGGACCGAGTGGTATTGTCCCTTTAAATGAGCCTTTTAAACAACGCAATTATTAAGTCTAATGAATCTTAAATCATCTACATATATAATATATATAAGAAAAAATATATAAAACGATCTAACTCTCAGTTCATCATATAAATAAAATTAAAATTTCAGAGAAAAAACACTAAAAATTAAAATTTGGATATTTGTGGTAAAGGTCAATTCAAGATTTTCACATTGTACAAGCTCAGTATTAGTGATAATGATCTCTTAGAAACAAAAGAGAGCAACTTTATCGCTAAATATAACCCAGTTTTGAATGCTAAGGGGTGATTATTTTGATTATGTTTGATGATTAATTAATGTTATTTCATTTTAGTTTTTGTATCTTACATAGTCATTTTCCTCTGTTATGACGTAACGTTATTGTAACAGCATAGTAACGCATTAAAAATGGCCTGACGATTCGTTTGATGAAAGTACTAGCCAAAATTTTAATTTTTAGTGAAAAAACACTAAAAATTAAAATATATCCCCGCGTTGACGTGTCATCTATATATCCCCGCGTTGATGTGCCATGATGCTCTTACATTTTTTCCACCAACGACGACATAACTTCACCAATCGACATTTATTTTTACATCTTCGTTCAAAAATTAAGTAGTTGAATGCGTGTGCCAGTTAATCACAATACCTACATTTTAAATAATTCAAAATACCTTTTATCTTATTAAAAATCCATTTCTTTATCACCGAATAAAATTTAAATAACTGGAAAAGGGTAGATTTTTTCAAATGAAAAATATGTCGACGTATTTCTGACAAGTTCTAACTAAGTTCAATATTCGACGTTTTCTTTGGTGTTATATTATAATTAAAATGCATATGTTTCCATTATAATTTCTTACCGGAACGATTTCTGATTACCTTCATACTAGATTGTATTGATTATTTTTAAATGAATGAATGAAAGAAGCTTAGGTCTAATATTAACTGTATTAACCGTGACTATCTTTCATCTCATTGGATATTTATTTAGTTGTTATTGCGTAGACATAATTCTACATGGATTTAATTTTAAAGCGAGAATTTCATATTTTCTAAGAAAGTCAAAACATAATTATTTCTGTCTTTTGCTCAATAGGTTGTCAACTCACTGTTATACGATCATAGGTATCATTATCACACTTATAAAATGATTCACACTGGAAATAATAACACAATTGCCTCCCTTTTTTTCTACCCCCCCCCCCCCATGGAATAGCTATCTTCAAACGTTCGAATTTGAAGTTGAAAATGATATTTTTGCCAATTTCAAAACTAGAAATAGTAAATTACAGGATTAATAGGATTATTCTTTAAATTATTATGGAAAGGTTTACATAATTTGTTCTCGTGAGCTTGACTATTAAAATTATTCTATATTGTAATGATGAATATGTAACAATGAATTTCTGGAGGGGTCTTGATCCAACATCGATGTTTTACATGTTATAAAGGAACTCAAAAGCACACTTAAAAAACGAAACAGTAATATTTACATTAAGCAAAGTTTATGACAATTTTGTAACTTGCTATAACATCTGAAGAAAGACAGTATAACCCCATGGATACAGCAAAAGACCATTTTAAGGTGTGTGGTCCGAGAAAGATCACCTTGTTATTGGTGGCTCAGGACTAAGCGCATGACAAAGATGGAACGACCTGGTCATCCAGACTGATTGAAAAGCCGTGCTTGAAAATGTATTCGACACAGTATTTGGGTAAAAGAATCCGATGAAGAGTATTAGGTGCGGGAAACGCTGTAGTTAGAGCTAATTTACCTCATAAATAATCACACTGCGTTGCGTATTTACATCGCCATTAGACCGGTTGGTACGTTAAATCCCATTTTATGTCATTTCCAAACATCAGTATCTTAAATTGCTCCGATTCATGAAACATTGCATATTTCCTATCCCCAACCACTTCTGATTTAGGCGAGGAAGAAAAATGGAAAAGAAACCAAACAACGATAGTAAGTCAATAACATTTGTATATAGATATTTTCAAAACAATTACAGAACATTCGGTATTGATTTGTCTGTCGTTATAAATTTTATCCTAAATGTAATGATAAATTCCATATTATCATTCTATTTAGTTCTTTTGACCTAAAGGGGCCACGTTCTTAAACAATCGCCGGTGCTTATATTTGACCAATTTATCCCAACGAACTCCCTAGAAAATATCACGAAAACAATGATGGAAATCACGTTTTTTTTATGTTTTTCTATGTTTGGCAAACTAATACAATTCTAGTCTATTTTAAACTCCAAATTTTTAGGTGTTCCTTGAGTACCAGAATAATAAAGGAGTCTTAATATCTTATTACTAGTATACAAACTAAAATTAGATACCAGTATGGCAACAACTATTTTCTAAAAAGGAATAATTAAAATAATTATATGCTTATATATAGCATTTATTAACTTGATTTCTTAATAATAAATTACTTATCAAGATATGAAAGGTGAGTAACCCCTTCTACAAGGAAAGTCCATTACCATTGCTTTATACGATAATGATTTATATATATGATTTGAATTAATCGATGTCTCCAATAAATCAATCATCTATATGAAACACCGCACTTAGAAATTGGTTCTAGTACTTTAAGACACGCTCAACGAAATGTACAGAAGAAATATGGGTATCTGTCAAATGGTACAAATGGTACCTTTAGTCTTCAGCTCAATAATTATCCTGCTATCCAAATTTAACGGTAAGTTTGTTTTACCTATTTATAGTTCACCCTCGTAGTGTTTGTAATTATTAGACAGTAACATAAGAATTAAACCGATGCAAGAGTAAAATCAGAGGGATATGGGCTTTAACATCCACTCGACACAAACCACCCCCGGAACAACACGTTGTCCAATTTTACTTTTTTTTTGGACTCGCTTGCGCGTATGGGTCCTTATCAGAAAACCCAGAGAAAAAACGAACAGGTTTGGACTGGCTTTGATGACAGACCTTATGGTGCAACGTACACGTGTTACCCCCCCCCCCCCCCGCCCCCTTCCTTGAGTATCAAGAGAATGTTAAGAATGGTAAATCGGAACGACACCTGGGAATTATAACACTGTCTTACAATTTATTATATTATTTTTATTTAATGAGATCGAAAAAAATATTTTAATACTTTTGCTTATAATCTTTGATGTAAAAATAATATAACAATTTGTCAAATTTACAATATTCTATGTACCTAATATTCAAATTTTATAACAAAAAAAAGTGATCGATGTGTAATACTTGGACTGAATGTAAAACATTACGAAATTGTCAAATTTACATTATTCCATGTATCTAAAATTCTACTTTAGAATAACTTAATAATGATTATTGTTTTCATTATGACAAAGGTAGAAATCGTTTAGTCATATTTCTCTAAAATGAAACCAGTGAAACATTGTGTTGTGTTGAAAATAATGTTAAAATGAAGTTGATACAAACTCTTATTAGTGTGGGATTTTTTTTACTTGCGTACACTATCAATGAAATTATATTTACATAAAGCCATGTTAAGAAGGTAATGTGTGGTTTTGCTTGCGCTGATCGGATTATTATTATAGACATATAACTTTAATTATAAGACACACTTCCGATTAAATTCGCCAAGCTTTCAAACATGAAGTTCAGATTAATTTCAATCAATCGTTTACAGTGCACGAAGGCGGGTCCGTTGGGAGAAAATTTTGAAAATTTAACTGTCGCCAACCCGTTTTCCCACCATTCAAGCCTGTGAATACAGCAACTTGGTCCAATATAGCCTACCTGGCTGAGACGAATTCCAAAACCAATCAATCGCCGCTCGTTATGGGGGGCCCATCTTCCCGGAGACAATTTTGAAAATTCAATCACGGCAAGCGCGTTTTCTGCTATTCTAGCCTGTGTAAGCAATTAAAAAAGTGTCCAATGGTTTTGTAACCGAAATCCCACTCTGAATTCCAACCATCCAATCAGAATGTTGCATCTGCATTCACAAATAATAATCGATGCCCGAAAAATGTCGCACAAATTGGAGTGGCTCCAGACAAAATGTTTAAATCCATAATCAACTCAGTACAAATTTGTGATATTCAATTAAAAGAAAAGTAAAATTAGTGTTTTATTTGTGCTCGATGACAGCTAGGGAAGCAAAACTAGAAATGGCTAAAAAAAATCGGGTTTTTAGACAGCGGCGTCGGTTTTCTTTGAGAGGCGAAGAAGGGGGGAGCTGACCTTGTATGGACCCGCCCCGCAAGAAAATATTAGATTATTTGACGCCGCAAACGCGTTTTACTGCTATCCGAGCCCGTAAAAGTAGGTTTTTTTTATTTGATTTTGGGCACTTTATTTTGCCAAGTAGGTGAAATCATTTTTTTTTCTCACTTTACTCATCTGCCCGAAAAGTCAGCTTGCCCAAAAGTTAGTACGCCTATGAATATATTTAATTCAGCGGTTGTGTTTTTTTTATCTTGATATTAATGATATATAATACAATGCAATAAGAAGTATAACAGTGAAATGAACATTAACTAGCAAAGAGTCAATAATATTAACAACGCCCGTCGCTAGATAGTGTTTTATGGCTAGGGGTATAATGGTGGCTATATAAGGTATTGTACGTCATTTCCTGTTAATATTGATATATTGATTACAGAACACAGCAAACGTTACAGTAAATTAAACATCACCGGTAGATGTGACGGATCAGAACGTCAAGTCTACAATGTAAAACATCGCAAGAACAATATCTAAATAATAAATTGAACGCTGAATACGTGTTGGTTTTGACATTTCTACAGAGTTTGTTTTATGCTTGTGCTGTATGTCTTCGAATTCATGCATGCAGGACCGGTTTTATAATTCGTGGGTGCATGTGGGGGTATCTCAAGTTCGGGGACCTTCAACCTAAAATTTGAAATTACATTAAAATAAAAATATTGAAATAAGATAAATGATAATATACCGTATTTTGAACGCAAAAAAATAATTAGTTATATAGGCCAAAGTCATATATTTATTACTGATTCGACCTAACGTCACTTAACACTGCCGTAAGTAAAGCCAATTTCTGCATCAAATTATGATTGGTGAATAGTCCGATGAACAACCAATACCTAACAGCGTAAGAATATCATTTTGGTTTAAACAGAGCTCCAAATGTTTACAAAACGTTACCTCATGACTCACGAAATTTATTAAAACAGAGCATAGCAGAATATTGCAAAAAACTAACTGCATGACAAACGAAGCTACAAAAATGGCTACAATGTAAACCATTCTGTTTGGAGATGAACAATAATTTTACTGTTTTTAATACCTTAAATCAATGTATAGCGTTATAGAGAAGACACAAGATTTATTACGCCCAATTAACCAGTGCATAGAAGAATATTGCAGAAAAACTAAATGCGTGACAAACGAGGATACCAAACCGGCTACAATGTAAACAATAAAGTTTTTAATACATTAAATCACTGTATATTGTTATAGAGAAGACACCAGACTAAACAAAGGGTCATTAATTGCTTCAGAAATATGATAAGGCCTTACATTTTCTGACGACCTCACACACTATTGCCCCCTTTGCCCATTAATAACTGGAACATGATGTAATTGGTTCATTCGTTCAAATATGCAGTATCGCAATATACACGGATAGGTTATTCGTTGATGTTTTAAGTTTCTTACTTTTACTTCAAAAAGCGAAGTAAAGACATTGGGTACAAGAAAATAAATCTTCTCCCTGCTGATTCAGTTAGAAACAAAACAAAACAGGGCCCTGTTTAACGAAAGATAAAATCCAAATTTTAATAGATACTTCAATTTGATTGGCTAAGCACTAAAATCAATCTAATATTATCAAATCACTAAAATTTATATTTTATCTTAGTTAAAGTTTCGTGAAATCGGCTCTGACCGTTCATTAATTGAAATTTAGTTTACTATCGTAGCGTTATCTTTGCATATATTTCAGTGTTTCTATATCCACTTTCCAGGTGCGGAAGCAGAATGTTCGAAATTTCAAGGCGAGGTGATGAGTATCTCATTGAATGATGTTTGCTACTATGGATTCAAAGAAGAAATGACATTTTCCCAAGCTGCAGAAGTGTGTAGATCTAAAGGAACGAGAATTCCTATTATGGATTCAGCATTCAAACAAGAAATGATAAGAAACATGATCGGTAGGTCACCATCTTAGTATTCAGATATTAAAATCTTAAAATGAACCTCCATGGTTCGGGTTAAACAAAAAAAAAAAAAAAGGATTTCATTGGATTTCATATGATGACTTATATTGTGGGATAATAAAAACAATCGATCTTCACTGAAAATATTACGTCTGGTGACAAAAATTAAAAAAAACAATAAAATAAGTTAAGAAGAAAACTTTTACTTAATCTTTATCTTGTTTCATCACTGGTGGAGTCTGCTGTCACTGCAGACCCGGGATTGTACAGCGCAGTGGATGCTTACGGCTAGCCCCTGGATCCTTTCACTCTTTTTGAATTGTTTGTTTGTCTGTTGTTTATGAGTATAATGTCTTGTCGATATATTTGTCGTTTGTGTAAATTATGCGTGGTGCAGTTCCCTGCACTTACCAGGCCCGGATCCAGGATTTTTTCGAGGGCATACATTGTAACAAATGGTAATCATTTGAGTGCCGCATACATTAGTGGTTTGGTGTTATCCCCAGAGCCTTGACGTATTGCCTGCGCATAGACAATGCGAAAATATTATCATCAATTAAAAAGCAGATACACCAGTCTCGCTTAGACTGAGAGGGGGGCATGGCCCCCAGCCCCCCCCCTCCTGGATCCGCGCCTGCTTAATAATAGACTCACAAAGGGGCGGCTAGTGAGACTCCTCTTTGTTATTCTTGCAACATACCGACATACATTATCACTGTATACCTTACGAAACGTTGGCGAATTTAAGACTCCGTATTGCAGAACAGCACTACACCAACCTTCTTACTTCCCAACAACACCTTGGGAATTATAAGGGAACTCCATTAAACCGTGTTAAAGCGATTAAACAACATCCAATCTTTCAGTTATTAATATAAACAAATACAATAACAAAAGCTGCAGATTAATTATGGAAAGGTAAAAGACATGGAAATGTTATTCATACTAGACTATGTCATAGCCGTACGCCATTACAAAATGATCTAAATCATATTAAAGTGGTAAATAATCCTGAATGATCCTAAATTCTCTTGCGGGAAATATATAGGAAATGTAGAATATTATTTCCTGCTGTGTTATTAGTATGTTGTAATTCTAGTGGAACTATTAAATTGAATAGTTTATCAGATTATCTTGTTATTATAAGGGGGTGGGGCGGGTGGTCGAATGGTTAGCACGTACGCGCTGTATCATAAAGCCTGTTATTGAGTCAAATGGAGTCCTTTCGAATCTTCGGTTGTACATGACAAGGAGTAGGGTCGCCTGTCCAAGTGAGTTTTATCCGGGTCCTCCGGAGGGGACGTTAAACCCCATTCCCCCTCTCCCTGTTCTAAAAAGTTACGACTCGTGCTGATTATGTATGTAGGGGTGTTGTTTATTTCCTTCTAACCTTTTTATTCAAAGTTACCTCGGAATGATTTAGAGTATTTATCTACATAATTTATTAGATACAGATATTGAGATAATAATGTAAAATATATTGATACGTTATCTTATTTCTAAAGTTTGCATGGATACTCGAAGGTGTTGAAACTCCTGCCTAATCCTTTTGATATGTGTAAGTAAAATATATTTTAAGGGAATAGCACACGAGATTAATTCGATTAAATTTTTTTTTTTAAAAGAAACGTTAACCAAATGTTTTTTCTTTTTCTTCCACAAAATCTTAGGTTTTTACGTCCCAGAGTATTGGATTAACCTACAATATAAAAATGAAAGATGGGTGTGGGTGAATGATCTAAGTGAGTATCCGATGACTGAACCTCGATGGGCGACAAGAGAAGTGATTGGTGAGGGTTATATATACGCTACGGCCTCAGATGTTACATGGAATAAGAAAAGGTCTACTGCCTCGGTTACATTTATGTGTGAGGATGATGTATCTCCACCAACAATCTATGCCGCTATCGGTAATATTAATCTTTCTTTTTTTTTTTACTGGTAGGGCCTAATTACTGGAGTTTTGAACAAAAGGAATACTCTATTAATATAACGCTAGTCACTTTGGACCAGGAAAATCCCTTCTACCCCCATCCCCTCCTACACACACTCTACGTTACATTGATCTCGCGGCCAGCGCTCTTTGAGAAAAGCAAAAGATTGCGGATGACGTCAAAATTCTAAGATGGCGGCCATTGCAGTTTTATCGGACTTGTCCATCATGTGGTCTGGATGAGCACAGGTTTCACTTTTTACTAAGAAATGTGCAAATTACTTTCCGGATTCCTTGGTTACATATGCAAATTTGTAAAAAAAATCCATTTTTGTTGCAGGTCTTGACAAAGTTACAACATGTACGGCTATCGGAAGCTTGAGCAACATCATTCAAAGTGTGAATATCAAGGCGGAATCTTTAATAGAGTGTGCAGTAATATGTACAGAAAACAGTGAATGCACATATTTACAGTTCTATCAGGAACCCGGAACCTGTTACGGCTATAAATCACATTTCAATGATGGTTCTAATAGCAATAGTTGTCCAGAGGGATGCTTTCATTGTCAATAATACATACAAATATTGAAATTGGCATGTAAGAGGACCAACCTTCATGGCCAGATGGAGTCAATTCAAAATCTGGATTTTAAGTTTCAATAGGGGGATATTCGTGTTTGTCTATTTAAATAAAAATACATTGTTTTAATAACTGCTTAGTTAATCGGATAATGTAAATTAATAGGCCTAATATGCTCAAATTCACAAACCTAAAACTCAGTTTTTAGTCTAAATATAAATACCCAAAAGAACAAACATGTTTTATTTTTAGTTCAGTTATATATTTAAACACGGCCTTTCAAAAATGATGTTTTACATATTTCAAAATTACATTTCTATAGTGTTCTAAGAGCGAACATGCAAATACTTAAACTGTTTTTAGATCCAAACTTCTAATATAAAATGCACTAAAAAAATATTGAAGTTTGATATGTGTATGCCATAGTAAATACTTTGTCAACTAGAACTAATTGTCCTTATTTCTTATAACTTTTTTAACCGATGTGTTCAATACGATGTCATCATAGTTTTTACTTTCTCTAATCGCTCATAGTAATTGTGAAACAGTCTGGATATCCAGTTTTAACTCGAGAATATAATATGCCCGTAATCCGATAATATGTTGTGTCTTACAGTTTCACTGACATATTATTGACATAAAATAGAAATGAAATGGGGGTTAACGCTTTACTGTTAGACCTAAAATAGATACTAATTATTAAATGTTGTATATGTACGTTTCTGATCATTGGCAATTTATTTTGTAATGTATGTTCAAATGGTTAGGTTCAGTGGGTTTGCTTTTTTGTCTTTCACCATTCCTCTTAATACTATAAATATATCTTATGTTCGAAATGCTGTTCTTCAAAAGGGTATTAACTCCATTTTTTATCGATTTGTTAATTGTTGGTAAAAGTGATCAATAATTATGACGCGTCGCCTTCAATAACGACAATTGTAACTATTTATTCTAGTCTAAACACCATTCATTTATCTTACAAAAAATATAGAGTTAAGATGGATTTGTTTTCGCAATTGATTTCAATATTAAAACAAATTATTCAATCGACTACAGGATTTCTGAAAATTTCCAATAGTGGTATTCATACTAAAACTAATCAGTGTCGTTGCCTAAAATCTGATAACACCGTACAATTTATTTGCAATTATATCAATTGAAATTCGTAACATTCTCCTTAGAAGATGAACAAAAACGGCCAAAAAGAGGTCAACATTTATATTTATCATTGGATGTTTAATATATAACAAATTTTGAAGTGGTTTAGCTTTTTTTTTCATTACCGTTATGTTCAATCTAAGACAGTTTGACCAAGAGTTGTCAGGGCTGACTGAAAAGTTCTAGTCACGAAAGGGATAGGTCAATTGGGTTAAAAAAAAATTAAACCAAGTACGAACACTCCAAACCATTAGACAAAATTCGAATTCCTAAAAATACGGTATAGGCAAAATAGTGTAATCAGGCAAAATTGTGTCATCAGCATACAATGTTTTTATCGACTGTTCCCTGCATACAAGATACACGACAAACGGTGGTAATAGGTGTCCAGAAGAGTAAACTTAGCCTGTCTGGCGTCACACCCGCATCTTTCGCTACCAACAGGTATAATCAACAGAACAACTGCAATAGCAATGTTATTATAGGACAGTCATCGTGTACAAGCAACCGAAAAAGGGGGTCACGGTGGCTAAGTGGATAAGGCGCTGGTTCGCTAGTCTGGAGGTCGAGTTTTCGATCCCTGCATTGGCCGAGAAAGTTCATCTCGATTTTCCGACGTGATTACTCCTTGTCAGTGATGCAGAAGGAGGGCCTGACAAGGACAACTGCCTAGTCGTTCGGATGGGACGAAAAACAGAGGTCCCGTGTACACATTGGAGTGCACGTAAAGATATCCCATAGCAGTTGGAATTTTAGTAGCAGTGTTTTCCTTATGCGCAGGTGCGTATACGGTTCTGTATGCGGCGTCAGGTACGGTTTTTTGAAACGGATCATGTAGCGTTCGGCAGGGAAACGCATGCGGAACCATGTCCGTAACGCAGATAAGAAAACGCAGTTTAGTCAGTCCTCACGGTAAAAAGCTAAAAAAATAAGTAGGAAAATATTCAAATTTCGCCTTTTCTAGGACACGTGTTCAAGGAATCAGAAAAAGAAAAGATCGAAATCCGCTTAAATAACTGCATATAAGGATACACAACCTGCCGTGTGCCATATCTGTTCACGGACCAGAGCCGGACTGGATCCGTAGTAAAGGAATTGCAGCTTAAGCCCAACATGTCGACTTGGTCTCTACTTTAGAGGGTGGGTGATTCCCTACTTCTTCACAGTAAATAAGAAGTGGGCTTCAAAAGTTAAGTGTGGTAGAGAAAACCCTTGCGATGGCAAGCATTTTGAAGGCTATGATACCCTCGTCAGAGTGGGGTAGCGCTGTGGTCCTGTGACCGTACGTCGACCAGTAAAAGCATAAGGTTGTCGGTAGACGTGAACACAACGCGACAAAAGGACCCCCAATATTGCAAACTTGCGAAAAGTCGCGTTCTGGCAGCTTTCCAGGTAAGATCGCAGAACCTTGGCATTTGTTTGGAACATGCTAAAAAAACGTCGAGACTCGTCGATCATTTGAGACCATGGACAGCACGGCAAGCTTATGGCAATCTCGTACCGCTCTGAGAACATTTCCCGTCGTCGTAGAAGCATAAGGGCGTATGACCAGCAACCATTTAGGAAAACATTACCCGGTTGCATGACCTGATGATGACTGATCGAAAATTGCGCACTCGACGTATTGCCGGTGTTGTAGGCATCTCTCGTGAGAGGGGTAGACTCATTACCAACGAGTAATGACAAACGTTTCTGTAAATTGGGTGCCAGACTCATTATCGCCAACGAGTTTGGAATAACAACGTTTCTGTAAATTGGGTTCCAAAGCTCTCGATTGCGGATCAGAAACGTGTCAGATTACTGATGTCCCGTGATAATCTGCGCTGATTTAAAGCGGATTCTGATGATATTTTAACAGATGTGTAACCTTGGGTGAAAAGTGAAACCTTGGGGGTGGCTGAAGAGAAAATCGAACTGACCGTCACCCCGGCCTTGTGACATCTTTGATAAAGTGTGTTCACATCGAGGGGAAAATATGTAGAAAAATGTAATAGAAACCATCGACAGGAAGAGGTCTTTTACAGGTAGGCTTAGAACTGTTCAGTCAGCCCTCGCATGACAAACTTTTGAGCAGTAATTGTATTCCCCCCAATTGTAATCTGTGTATTTTCAGTCCAAGTATCACACATCAGCAATAGACAGTAACAACTTTCTTCAGCATCCGTTTGATCAAAAGTTTTCCGCTGTCTCATTTTAACCCCAAACTGACCAGATTCGGCCATATCGTTCATGGTTAATTTGGAAGATTTTCATTTTTTTTAGTTTAGGGATCGAAAATTGGCGACCACGCTAGCATCCGCTTCTGAGTTTATTCTTAACATAGAACTTAGGTACCTTTATTAATTATTATTATGGATTTATATAGCGCCATTTCCACATTACTGTGCTCTAGTGCGCTTTACAAAATAGATATAAAAGCAAAAATGAAAATAGAAAAACATAAATACATAAAGGATGCAGTTAAGGAACAACATACAATAGGAATGGCACGAACATTTAAAATTATTTAAACATCACCATATAGACAAGTGTACAGAATATAAAATATTATTAAAATAAAAGCTATTTTATAAGTAAAAAACTTGAAAGACAAAAAATAAAAGATAATTATCACAGCAAAATTTATATTGTAACATCGTTTGGTGTAAATTATTGAAATGCTTCATTAAAGCCACAATAACACTCTTGTTGTAACTGAATAATATGTTCCAATCTTTATTCTGGTCAACAATTCGTACTATTTTACAATATTTCAATTAAAAAATGATACAAATTTCATCTTAATACACCTAATTTTAAAAATTGGAAAAATTTAACTACATGCCGTAACATTGTTTGAAAATCCTTACGTAAGCACTTTCAAATGCAACTTGGATTTAAACATATTTTCGAACCCTCTGGACAAGTAAGATAGGTTGTAATGGATAATTTACACAACAGGTAGGACACTTCAACATCTTGTAGTTAGAATAAGGCTATTTTTTTTCTGGACCTGTCAAGCCAGCAAGAGTGTTATTGTCCCTTTAAAAGATGCGTTTTGAAATTTAGACAAGGGCGGTGAATTGAGGATCCTGGAAGGCAAACGGTCGTTCACCATAGCTCACAAGTCGAACAGGTCTTTTAATTAAGAGATTACCATTAAAAACATAGAGAAATAGGTCCAAATAAAAAAAAGGATAAATATAGTTTTCATTGTTTTTGATGATTTGGTTACAATTAAATGATCATATTATATAGAGAGAAAAATGGGGTTTAACGTCAAATCAACACAACTAGATCATTTCGGGACTAACCTATGGTTTATTATTTTCTTTTCAATAATTCGCTTGCGCGTATGGGTCTTAAGCAGTGAGAGGAAACCGGAGTGTCCGGAGGAAACCCACGAGGTTGAGAAGGCGCCCCTATCATGAAATGATCATATAGGTAAGTCACTTATAAAAATAGAAACAGCCAACCCGCTGTATTAATAATATCAGATGACTGTGACGTATTGAACCCCCCCCCCTTTGTTGTTATACAGACATGTGTCATCGGAATATTCCCAAAATGTTATACGTCAACACGTGAATACATCAATGTTGAGAAATTTACTAGTCCCATAGTGCAAGTTATAAAAAGACAATTCTTCCCTTGAATTTTGTATCCCCTTTTCTTGCATTTTTGGGTTGACTTTTTGATCCAGAACTAGAGAAAGGGGATCAAATTTGCAATTACATAGCAGGTTCGGGTAATACTGGTGATACTACAGGGAAGGGAAGGGGTGTAAAGTGTCTTTCTTCATAGCAATCATTGTGTCTAAAGTGAGATTTCGACCCAAGTCAACATTAAATTCTCGTTTCAAAATATCTAAACGGTCACCCCTACACAATTATGATGAGGAGATTGCCAAATGCGATCACCTATGTGTCTATAAAAATTGTAAGCAGCGAAATCTTGAGAAAAGGCTAAAGCCTGTGATGTTACAGCCGTTTACCATTGGAAGTTAATCTGTAATCGGAGTTATCTCCCTTAATATCCCGGTTCAATCAGAATTTCGATGAAATATCTCGTCCCTTGGCTGCATATGCTCGATCCAAATACTCAAAAGGAAATAAAATAGGGCTCAGCCTTACTTTCCCTCACCGAAGAAGTGGAGCATAATTTATGCTACGACGTTGGACCCTACCTTTTTTTAAATTCCAACTGGCAAGGGTTAATTTACGTGCATGCTAATTGTTTTTTAACACTCGCCTGCACGTTCAGGAACCGCCCAATTGAATCCTTGCCGAAAAAGTTTCGAACCCAGTCAATTTAACTGGGCTACTTTTTACAACGTAAAGGAACATATTAGTGAGGGAATAAGACCCTTTTGAACTTGCTAGAGATACCACCCGGTAACATTACTTTTGTTTCGTCATATTATACGACCGAATTAGGTAAATTTGTGCGTTACCCTATACATTTATTTAGATTTCAATGGCTTTTGCCAAGTTGTTTAGCAGAAGGTGCGTATTGGTTGAGCAGCATGCTGTGTCGCGCACACTGACTGTAGTCTCTAGTTAATTATTAATTATAAAAGTAAACAAACGTTTATTATATTTATATCCGGTGGTTTAACAATCTCTTTCATATCTGTTGATCTGCAGTGTTGTTTCAATTAATTATGGTACTAGCCCTTGATGACTAAAACAATCGATTATCTGAACATTGAGTTATCCATAGACGTAAAGTCTGAGCGAAAACAGATTCCATCAAAATCAGTATATAGAATTAGAATACAATGAAATCGACAGCGTTATATTTGACCCCCCCTCCCTTAAAGACCAAACTGTAACCCATGCGATCGCCCATGATTATTGGGGGAGTTCTCATCCAGCTCAACATATTAATTAAGAGTAGTAGTAGTAGTAGTAGTTGTTTATTAACGTCTCACCAGTTATAAATACATCACATTCATAAATTAAAATATGCTAAAAACTGCCATTCATTAAGAATTATGAGAGACGAGATGAACATTACATAGACACAAATAAATAATCATAGTAAAATACAAATAACAGAAAAAAACATACATACGGAGGAAATTTTAAAATTCATATCTACAATAGGCTAAAAATAATAACCCATTCATGAACATGGATATAAAGTTTGCCTCCGCCTTTTTAAAATATCACAGCAGGTTTTGGCACTAAACTTAACTACTTCGTCACTGGACAGAATAAAAGACATTTTATCAGATTTATTAAAAGACGCAAAGTTTGGACACACAGTTTGTATTAACGTGAATAAAACATTCCTAAAATCGCTATACAGCTCGCATTCTAAAAGACAATGTTCTTCATTTTCGACTTGATCGGTACAATAAAAACATAGGCGGTTCTCAACTGGGATTCCTTCATATCGCCCAGTTTCTATACGAAGCGGGGCTACTCCACATCTAAGAGGATTAAGGGTTTAGGGCTGGGGGATTATGGTCTGTAGCTGAAATGCGTCCACCTAATTAGATATGGATTAATCGTGTACTAAGTGTCATGTGAACTGTGTTTAATAAGTGTCATGTGAACTGTGTTTAATGAGTAATTTTTTACAATACAAAGTAATGAATCAAATTGGTTCAATTTAAACCTATTTAAGGGTGTGACATCTTCAGTTGATATGTTAAAATGGCAAATGTAAATGTTCAGGTGCGGTTCTCACCAACATTAAATGGTAGTTTACTTGCCCATATGGAATATATATTTTTAATGTTGATGCCAATTTCATAGTACTAATTAGTTATTTATTTTGTATATTAAGTTTTTCCATTTACATTAAAAGTGTTAAAATAAACATGTTTTACTATAACAAATAATGAATAAAACATTATCAAGTGATTTTGTTTTACTATTAGGTTTAACCTAATGAAATAAACAGTGCCCAATATGAAACATGATTAATTTCTGTGTTGTTTATTCTGAACATCTGAGACACGCTACCTGCGGAGAAGTTATCTCCGAGACAGTCAATCGACATGTTTTTATGTGACGTGGTCTTAGGTCGCAGGTCATGAGGTCAACGCACCGACAATAACAATCATGGCTTCACTCTTCCTTGTATTTCATTTGTAATATCCATGGGAGAATTTGAAAAATCAGGCTCTTTCCATAGCCTGTCGGTAACACAAAGAAATTAAGAAAAGTCGAAAAGTAGACAGTCGCCAAGACGGCATACAAGCCAAAATGCAAGTCGAAAATAAGAAATTAGGAAATTTTTCTTTTCTTAATTTCCTATTTTCGCGTTGATTTTGGCTTGTATACCGTCTTGGCGACTTTCTACTTTCGACTTTCGAGTTTTGAAGGGGCGAAAAGTAGAAATTATGAATGGTAGTTATAGGCTTCCATAGTAATTAAACTGCTCTTTAATGGTTCTACATATCTAGATACTACTATGTCTTAGTAATATGTAGGGTATTGTCAAGACATCGAGGATGATTTACAGACAGGTGCGACGGCAACGAAAGGACGGGAGATCGTAATCTATGTCGCCAGTTTCTTTTCTTACAACTTAAACCATTCGTCTTATTACGACCTACGTCTGTAGCTGTAATTAAAATACTCTTTAATGGTTCTACATATCTATGTACTGAGTCAGATTTTTTTAATAACAACCCCTTTGAAAAGGAAAAGGACTTTCCGACGTCGCAAAGTCGTAAACCAATTTTGTTTTTACATGATTAAAAAAATCCCAATTTGATTTTCAGTTTCTTTTCTTACAACTAAACTCATTCGCCTTGTAACGAACTACGTCTGTAGCTGTAATTATAATACTCTTTAATGGTTCTACTTCTACATATCTATATACTGAGTCAGCTCATTCAATTACAGTCCTTTTGAAAAAAAGGCTATTTAAAGGAGCTCAATTGCTAATATGTGGGACCTAGAAATTGACCCTAATAGGTCGCATATAATAATAGAATCCGATTGTATATAAACTGTTTTACATTCAATTGTTTCAGTTTTGACTAATTTCAAATCAGTTATATCCAGCGAATTCTAGTCTCAACCGAATAGAAATTTCTAATGTCTGGCTATTCCATTCTACTGCGTATGCCCCACCAGATAAGATATGGCGTTACCGTTTGATATAAGTTGCGGAGTATCTCTAGCCTCGTTCTTTCTCACTTGTTACAAGTGACGCTGTAACACACCATGGTACACGATTCGTGTAAAAATCGTAAAGTGTTTATTTTGTTTTAAATATTGGACACGAGAGACCTACCTTTTCCAGGTAAGATCACTACATCAATGTTGATTTGAATTGACAACTAATCCGTGTTTTAAACGTGTAAGACTTTGGATGTTATCGCGTTAGAGACTTAAAAAAAATTGCAGTTTGAATTTTAGTCTGGGTAAGTCAAAAATGACCCCCATCACATCCAAACGACCGCAAGCCCATAACTTTTGTACCCAAATTTGATGATGTTGATGCCAATCCCCAGGTTTTTTGGGACAAGGAACATATTAAGACAAATTTGGATGTCACTGGAGCTGTAAATGCATCACGAAGCTGAATTCACGACCTTCAGCTGTCCACTATCAACTAATGCACAAACACCTCTGTTCGTAGAATAAGTTTCAGAGTGTCCGTAGATAAAGTTTCAGAGCGTTCAGTTTTGAGTGTCATCTTCCACCTCAGTATCGATCCATTGGGAATTTTCAGTATGACAGGGGCCACGAGCAGCTGCATCGAGGGTCTCGCATCCCCCCGAACAATTGCAATGGATGATTTTCAAGAGTTCGCCAGACACAACATTGTTTTGGGTCATAATTGAAATTAACTGATGATAACCCCGTTTCCATCCATATTCAGTAAGGTCACTCTTATTTGCTATCCCCGTCTATATCACAATTTGCAAGTACACACGTTGGCTAAGAAATCTTGTTGGGGGAAGCCGCTTAGGAATGACAGATGCTTCAGCAGTTGCCACTTTCTTGGTGAAAATGATGTGGCACAGTGACGATAGCGTGTGATTGGATTTGCCACCAAATAGACCAACCATCTGGCCTCTGATATGTCCTTTTTAAATTTGTTTTGAAGGGTGAATGCACTAGCACAGGACTTCATGACAGGATAAGATTTCATTAATTTCCGGTATGCCTAAATAAAAATCAGAAAAGTTGAATCACATTCTAGGTAGATATGTACAAAGAGCAACTCAGAACTAACACAATTATATGGGAAAACAATCACTGGTTTATTATACACAAACACGACGTTTCGATAAGTATCCTCTTATCGTTATCAAGCACAATGATATTTAGTAAACTAGATGGTATATATATATAAAAATGTACAATATGAAGCCATTCTTAATTAATGTTATGGATTACAAGGGTCACCGTGATTATAGTTAATCAGTTAACCGACAAAGAACTTTGATACACTACAATTACATAAAAATAAAGAATATAGATATAAAAGAAACCATTGAGCAAATAGATAGCAGTGTTATGAATTAACAGTTGTTTTAGGCTTGTAACTAAGAAAACACCACTGGATGACTAGGATCTGAATATACACAAAACCATAGTGTGTCCTACCATAATAAGCATAATTAACTAAGAAAACATAGTGATATAGTTCCCGAGGTGTGACGGTTGACAAAGAAACTTAGGGTTGGGAAGAGAATAAATACAACATTATTAAGCGTCTACAATTGATTATAATTAATTTTAGATAACTGCATCATAGGCCCTAGGAATAAACAGTCCCAAATCTCTATTTAATTCTGGTGCAAATCTTTTTATATGTATGGCTTCTTTTAACTTCCGAATTTTCTTGTTGTGTTGGTTTTTGGCCAGAATTTCAACATTGTCCCAATCTATTGTGTGTCTTGGGTGGTCCTTTAGGTGCTCTGCTATGGCCGATGTGTTGGTAGGGGCTCTTGACTTGTGTTCTAAAATTCTTTTTTCCACTGGTCTTTTGGATTCTCCGATGTAGATCTTTTCACATGTTGAGCAGTTAATTTTGTAAATGGCTCCTTTTGGCTGTGTGGGAATGGTTGGTTGTAGTTTTCCATTTGCTTTCAGGATCTGTTTTAAGGATGTGGGGATAGTGAAAAAGGTGTCTATGTTTGACTTCTTTAACAAACGGCTAACTCGGTAACTGAGATCCCCGTAGAACGGCAGGGTGACACTGATGGGGGATTTTTCTGGCTTCTGTTGGTTACTTCTGTTGTTATTTAAGGTGGTCTGAATCTGTTTGTTTACTATAGTAGGGGGATAATTATTTAGGTTGCAGAACACATGACGTAAGTGGTCTAATTCCTCGTTGAGGTATTCTGGTTCACATATGTTCACGGCTCTGCGTACTAAGGTGGATATGAGGGCTGTTTTAACACTGTGGGGGTGACTTGAGTTATAATGAATGTACTGGTCTGTATGCGTCGGTTTACGGTAAATTTTGGTTTTCATGAGACTTGTTTTTTTGTGGACGTGAACGTCTAAAAATGGTAGAACTTCTTCTTTCTCGGTTTCTATAGTGAATTTAATTCTAGGGTGTTGGTTGTTTAGGTGATCTAACAGTGCCATAGGTTGATCCTGTTCATCCAAGACAACAAAAGTGTCGTCAACTTTGCGAAGCCAAACCAAAGGAGTAATGGGGGATGTGCTTAGGGCGCGTTCTTCAAATTCAGTTAGGAAAATTTCAGCCATAAGCGGTGACAGGGGGCTTCCCATTGGTAATCCATGAATTTGCTGGTACAAGTCGTCGCCCCATGTAAAGTAGGTAGAGTCCAAACACATGTTAATAAGTTCGACGATGCTGTTGGTGGTTAATTTGGTGTCCAGTGGAATTACTAACTGATCTATACGAGAACGGAGAACTTCAGTGGCTTCTTGGCGAGGAACATTGGTAAACAGGTCTGTTACATCATAGGATACAATTCTTCCAGGCTGGGTGATGTTTCGGATTTTATGACAGAATTCAGTAGAGTCTTTGATGAATGAAGGTGATGATGTTCCTAATATGGCAAGCAGATTAGACAGGTGTTTGGAAACATTGTAGAACACTGAATCTCTAGAGCAGACAAGTAACCTAGCTTTAATTGGGTTTTTATGAGTTTTTATCGTGGCGCGGGCGTACGGCGGGCGTGGGTGGTTAGGTCGCAACTGGTAGAAGAGTTCTTTAGTGATCTCTTGCTGGTGTTGAAGTTTTCCTAATTTTTCATTCAGTTGTTTTTCAAGTGTTGTTGTCGGGTTTTTCCTAATTTTCTTATATGTGGTATTATCTTTAAGTAATTCATTGACCGTGAAGTTGTAGTCATCAGTGTTCATTATCACTGTTGATTTCCCTTTGTCTGCAGGAATTATGGTAATGGACTTGTCATCTTTCAGGTTGTGAATGGCTTCCTTATCTTTTTTACTGATCCTGTTGGTGTTCTTTTTGGTTTTGGATTTGGTTATCAGGTCAGCTATTTGGTGGCGTAGAAAATCAACTTTGCCACCCGGTGCCAGTTGTCTAAGGCCCTTCTCTACATTGGCGATGAGGTCATCATGGTTTTTTGGTGGTAGACAGGGTGCATGCTTGAGGCCTTTGGAAAGCAGGTTGATCTGATCTTCACTGAGTTCTTTATCACTGAGGTTAACTACTGTTTTGGTGAGGAAATCTGTTTTAAATTGGTTTGTATTTGATTGTGTAGTTGATTGCCTGTTCCGTTTCAGCTGCTCAAATTTCTTCAGTTGACCTTTTTTAATTTGGTCTGAGTGGGCTAGATTGGTTGATGTTTGTATATGCCGAATATTGTACATTTTTATATATATATACCATCTAGTTTACTAAATATCATTGTGCTTGATAACGATAAGAGGATACTTATCGAAACGTCGTGTTTGTGTATAATAAACCAGTGATTGTTTTCCCATATAATTGTGTTAGTTCTGATATGTCTCCAATCGCTAAATGCCACTAAAAGATTATGTTCAACATCAGTATGGGGATGAGGCATTTAAGTGTGTACGTCAGCTTAGTAAACTGGAAGGTAAATATATCCAAGTGTGCAACAACCTAACTTTTCTTATGAGATGTAGAGACAGTGATATTGTACCTAATGGATTACAGCTAAAGGGGCCAGTCAGTTCCAACTTAGCCAACAAGATACTTCAACGAGCCAGCAAGTCTCTTGTCCGAGAACGCATCCAACACCACCGGAACACCAAAAATCGCCTCCTATGTGTAATCAATGGATTACAACAAGCTCTTAAAGACCAACTCACTAATGAAGATTTTACCAATATTCGGCATATACAAACATCAACCAATCTAGCCCACTCAGACCAAATTAAAAAAGGTCAACTGAAGAAATTTGAGCAGCTGAAACGGAACAGGCAATCAACTACACAATCAAATACAAACCAATTTAAAACAGATTTCCTCACCAAAACAGTAGTTAACCTCAGTGATAAAGAACTCAGTGAAGATCAGATCAACCTGCTTTCCAAAGGCCTCAAGCATGCACCCTGTCTACCACCAAAAAACCATGATGACCTCATCGCCAATGTAGAGAAGGGCCTTAGACAACTGGCACCGGGTGGCAAAGTTGATTTTCTACGCCACCAAATAGCTGACCTGATAACCAAATCCAAAACCAAAAAGAACACCAACAGGATCAGTAAAAAAGATAAGGAAGCCATTCACAACCTGAAAGATGACAAGTCCATTACCATAATTCCTGCAGACAAAGGGAAATCAACAGTGATAATGAACACTGATGACTACAACTTCACGGTCAATGAATTACTTAAAGATAATACCACATATAAGAAAATTAGGAAAAACCCGACAACAACACTTGAAAAACAACTGAATGAAAAATTAGGAAAACTTCAACACCAGCAAGAGATCACTAAAGAACTCTTCTACCAGTTGCGACCTAACCACCCACGCCCGCCGTACGCCCGCGCCACGATAAAAACTCATAAAAACCCAATTAAAGCTAGGTTACTTGTCTGCTCTAGAGATTCAGTGTTCTACAATGTTTCCAAACACCTGTCTAATCTGCTTGCCATATTAGGAACATCATCACCTTCATTCATCAAAGACTCTACTGAATTCTGTCATAAAATCCGAAACATCACCCAGCCTGGAAGAATTGTATCCTATGATGTAACAGACCTGTTTACCAATGTTCCTCGCCAAGAAGCCACTGAAGTTCTCCGTTCTCGTATAGATCAGTTAGTAATTCCACTGGACACCAAATTAACCACCAACAGCATCGTCGAACTTATTAACATGTGTTTGGACTCTACCTACTTTACATGGGGCGACGACTTGTACCAGCAAATTCATGGATTACCAATGGGAAGCCCCCTGTCACCGCTTATGGCTGAAATTTTCCTAACTGAATTTGAAGAACGCGCCCTAAGCACACCCCCCATTACTCCTTTGGTTTGGCTTCGCAAAGTTGACGACACTTTTGTTGTCTTGGATGAACAGGATCAACCTATGGCACTGTTAGATCACCTAAACAACCAACACCCTAGAATTAAATTCACTATAGAAACCGAGAAAGAAGAAGTTCTACCATTTTTAGACGTTCACGTCCACAAAAAAACAAGTCTCATGAAAACCAAAATTTACCGTAAACCGACGCATACAGACCAGTACATTCATTATAACTCAAGTCACCCCCACAGTGTTAAAACAGCCCTCATATCCACCTTAGTACGCAGAGCCGTGAACATATGTGAACCAGAATACCTCAACGAGGAATTAGACCACTTACGTCATGTGTTCTGCAACCTAAATAATTATCCCCCTACTATAGTAAACAAACAGATTCAGACCACCTTAAATAACAACAGAAGTAACCAACAGAAGCCAGAAAAATCCCCCATCAGTGTCACCCTGCCGTTCTACGGGGATCTCAGTTACCGAGTTAGCCGTTTGTTAAAGAAGTCAAACATAGACACCTTTTTCACTATCCCCACATCCTTAAAACAGATCCTGAAAGCAAATGGAAAACTACAACCAACCATTCCCACACAGCCAAAAGGAGCCATTCACAAAATTAACTGCTCAACATGTGAAAAGATCTACATCGGAGAATCCAAAAGACCAGTGGAAAAAAGAATTTTAGAACACAAGTCAAGAGCCCCTACCAACACATCGGCCATAGCAGAGCACCTAAAGGACCACCCAAGACACACAATAGATTGGGACAATGTTGAAATTCTGGCCAAAAACCAACACAACAAGAAAATTCGGAAGTTAAAAGAAGCCATACATATAAAAAGATTTGCACCAGAATTAAATAGAGATTTGGGACTGTTTATTCCTAGGGCCTATGATGCAGTTATCTAAAATTAATTATAATCAATTATAGACGCTTAATAATGTTGTATTTATTCTCTTCCCAACCCTAAGTTTCTTTGTCAACCGTCACACCTCGGGAACTATATCACTATGTTTTCTTAGTTAATTATGCTTATTATGGTAGGACACACTATGGTTTTGTGTATATTCAGATCCTAGTCATCCAGTGGTGTTTTCTTAGTTACAAGCCTAAAACAACTGTTAATTCATAACACTGCTATCTATTTGCTAAATGGTTTCTTTTATATCTATATTCTTTATTTTTATGTAATTGTAGTGTATCAAAGTTCTTTGTCGGTTAACTGATTAACTATAATCACGGTGACCCTTGTAATCCATAACATTAATTAAGAATGGCTTCATATTGTACATTTTTATATATATATACCATCTAGTTTACTAAATATAATTGTGCTTGATAACGATAAGAGGATACTTATCGAAACGTCGTGTTTGTGTATAATAAACCAGTGATTGTTTTCCCATATAATTGTGTTAGTTCTGATATGTCTCCAATCGCTAAATGCCACTAAAAGATTAAAGAGCAACTCGTTGCGCACATCGTCTCCTAATATTTTTTTCAACAGATTAAAGTTATACACTTTATGTTCTTTTGACTGCTTATTTGAACGGAAGTAGACGATATCATTGTCTGTTCTGGAGTCATGAAGAAGCAAGATCTGCAAATCTGTGACAATTCAACATCACTCAAGTATTCGCTTTGAAACTTATTCTATGATAGTGGACAGCTAGGGGTCATCAATTCAATTCATTATGATTCAACAGCTCAGTGTTATCCAAAGTTCTCTTAGTGTGTTCCTTGTCCCCCAAAACCTGGGGATAGACATCAAGATCATCAAATAATTATGGAATTGCCTCATTTTGGGGCGTTGGCGGCCATTTTTGACATAATAGGCCAAAATCATTTTTAAAAATCTTAATGTGTTCTTTACCCCCCCCCCCCCAAAGCTAGGGAAAGACACCAAGATCATCAAATTTGAGGTTTGGTGGCCATTTTAGACCACTACTTTTCCGGAGGGTCCTACTTTGGTACACTAAACGCTACCAGAATTAGTTTTTGGGGGTTGAGGGGGTATTTTCCATATATTGACCTGCCTATAAGAATTCAATTTCATTATGATTCAACAGCTCAGTGTTATCCAAAGTTCTCTTAGTGTGTTCCTTGTCCCCCAAAACCTGGGGATAGACATCAAGATCATCCAAAAATTATGGACTTGCGTCATTTTGGGGCGTTGGCGGCCATTTTTGACATAATAGGCCAAAATCATTTTTAATAATCTTGATGTGTTCTTTACCCCCCCCCCCCCCCCAAAGCTAGGGAAAGACACCAAGATCATCAAATTTGAGTTTTGGTGGCCATTTAAGACCACTACTTTTCCGGGGGGTCCTACTTTGGTACACTAAACCCTACCAGAATTAGTTTTTGGGGGTTGAGGGGGTATTTTCCATATATTGACCTGCCTATAAGTAGTATCGTGCAAAATGTTCCAAATTACTACATGAAAATTACTCAGATCTTACTGACGGCTCCAATAGAGAAATTGTGTGATTGGATCTGATTATTTATTGGATTACTAGACTTGTCATTTATTAACATTAAATGGCGTGATTACGGTTCTTGTATATTGGTGCCCGAGTTTTATACTATAAAGTGCGATTAACTTTGTTCAATATGTATTTGTATCTATTGCTAAGAAATATTTACACATTTGTCAACCAATTTAGTGTATTGCATTCAACACTTGTCTAGATCAGGAAGGTCTCTGTCTCTGCTGCTACGTGGTGAGATTACATTTATCAGAATATATATATGATGGAAAATGTGCATCATTGTTCCTTGGAACTTGGTTAAAGATGCCTGTGCCAATTGACTGTCATGATTTCAACTTCATTCATTACAAAAAATCACATTCGATGCAGTTATTTAACTGGTATAGGGCTGTTTGATATTGGGTTACAATTTGATAATACTGGGTAGTATTTATTGTCATGATAACATTTTTTAAATACTCTCGCTATTGGTCTGATTCGGCCTTATCATGGTCCGAATCAGCCAAGAATCTGGTTCGAATCAGCCAAGAATGTGAAGATCTTCTCTGGGAGATTTAGCTTATTTGGAACGAAGCCATCAATCATTAATTACACTATTTTTTGTCATTTTTGTCTGTAAACATATTTTAAATACTCTCGTCATTTAAATAATGTTCCGAATGAGCCTTGTCGTGGTCCCAAATCGGCCAAGAATCTGGTCCCAAACAGCAACAAATATGGTCCCAATCAACCATGGCCCCAATCAGCCGATTACCAATTGCTCTCATTTAAATGGTAATCTACATACCAAGAACATTCAGGTGTGGCAACGCATTTCTGTAGGTTTTATGCATTAGATACAAATATCTTGATATCGATTCCACAATAGTAATAGATTTTTCTTTTGTGATGTGAAGAATAACAATAATCTTTAAGTGCCATTCAGTAACTGGATAAAGTAGTTATGGAAAATAGCCACTAGTGAATTTGAGGAAATGTTACGAAGAGTATGGTCATGTCTTCACTGGCTGCAACCAAGACAGTCACCTAACGAAAAACTGCACCGAGTTTGAACATTTTATCTCAATTAGAAGGACTTTTTTGTCCCAACAAAATTTGAACATTATGCCTCAATTAGAAGCAGCGTTGTTGTCTTCCAAAACGTGTGACAGACAAACTATCAACTCTATATATTTTTTTGTTTTCTTCGGAAGGTGAGGTTTTGTGAGGAGACAATCTGTATTCATTGAAAAGTTTAGGTCTAGTTTTAAGGCCAACTCTAAGTTGAAGTATTGATTTAGTACCAAAACAGTAAGTCAAACAGTATGACAAGTTTCGCTTAAAATTTTGAAACCGATGTAATCGTATAGAGCTTGTTCTGTTCCATCACTAAATGAAATAACACCAGACAAACACTATTCGATATTTGTTAAAGTTTTAACTAGTTAAAGTATTTACAAATAATTTTTATAGTATACATGTAACAGACAAGAATAATACCATCTGAAAAAACAAAACTTAATTTCCGATTGTAAGGGTGTAATCTAAAGCAGATAGATGCATTATTTAAGAATTCAATCTGCCTATTGGTATCTTTACTGGATTCAAATGTTATATAAATTATTCATTAAACATTTATAAACATGACTCAGATTTTAAATAGATTTGAACAGCACCGCCATTACAAAGTTATTGTCAAGTACCATTGCTACTATAGTAAGCAATGGACGTTTCATTTTGTGAACACTTCAGACACTCATAACTTCCTTCATAATAAAACAATCTGACTGAAATGTTCAATATAATCACTTTCCATTATCCTGTTTTGACCTATAATAGCAAGAATGGCCACCTCTTTATTTAATTATTGTATAATTCATCTTTAACCTTTATGAAAATATTAACAATTTCAAAACATATATTTAAATATAAAATGATATGATGACTAATTTCCCAGAACCCATATCACAATTGTTCTTGTAATGCTAATCGGTAAAATATAAATAGTCCTCTGCTAGAATATACAATTACATATACATGGCATAAATAATGCGTATCTATGGAGAGGCCTATAACGCATTTGAAAGTTCGACATTCCATGCGTATCAGGAACCGTGGATCGATGTCTGTTACCATACATACTGACAATAATGGTAATATTTCGTTTTGGCAAGCATGGCTACGTTCATGTTATGTAAATTACTGAGCACTATTTGACGTATTTACTTAGATTTCACATTGATTTGATCCATTATATAAAATATGATAACATGTGAAATCTGATAACATAGTATTATAAATTATGATAATAAATGAAATTAAGGTCATTTATAATGATATATGATAATTGGCCCCATTGTAAACATTAATACATAGCTACTGTTTTAACACAATTACATGTATTAATTTGAGAACTGTAATGGTCGCTTTTTTTAAAGATGAATTCTGCCTTCAATCGAAGTAGACTTAACTTTGGGTCTCCTTAGAAAATGTTGAATATACAGAATCTGAATATAGATACAGTCCTTTAAAAGCTTCCATGATTTATGATAAATCCGATTTAGATATCATATATACCACTTTCTCGACAAAAAGTCAAGTTTAAAACAAAATGTGATTTAACTTTAGCATACTAGTTCATCATTCACTCTGATATATGTCCTAAGGGACTTTGTTTGTTTCCCAGAAGTCTCAAGCATCATATGTTTCAATTATTTATCACAGATATAAATTTAAACCAGTACCACACAAAAAAAAATAATCACATTGTAATTGGTTAAACATGTTTTCAATGATATCTATGAATGTGTTATTGTCAAACACAACACTATGGTTTCTTTGGTCCCGACATTTGAAATATGAATAGCATTTCACCAGACATTGAATTATTAGCCATGGCCCACGTTATTCTATTTCTACAATAGATAGATATCGATGACAACTGATTAATAAGCATCTAAAATACTTCCCGGTCAGAAGTCACACTGTCATTTTTCAGTCCGAGTCGCTATTATAAAACATCTCCCTCGGCAGACTGCAGTACCCTATATCTGCTAGCCCCGGCGGTCTGACCGATTCCGGCATTGGAACTCTCAAGATTATCCGATTTTCTTAACACACAGAACAAGTTTGCAATGAGAACTCTACACACTCTTTGAACGATGGCATTTTTAGAACTTCTTTCTAAATGCAGCATTTTTCCCCAATAAATAAGCCGATAGCCGCATCCGAGGAGTACCGGAATCTGCCCAGTCAAAGATCTTTTTAGGCCCATATTTTCGAAAGTGGATTAGTGCTAATCAATTTAATCTATTTTCTGAGCAGTCATATTTTGGAAAGCTGAGTAAATTTTAAACTAAGATTTTTATAAACTTTGATTAATCTTATCATTGAGTTCATCATGGTTCTAGAACACCATAAAATGTGATATTCTGGAACGTTGACTTGTTACTAAACTTTGACTAAATCACCCCAATAATTAGTCATCTTAGAGGCCGGAGCGAAGCGGAGGAGGGGGGTTCGGAGTTAAGGTTGGACTAAGTGCATGGATATGCCATTACGGTATACGGAAATATACAGAAATTATTTTATTGCAATAATTTCTGACACATTGCACATATATTCACTGTAAATTTTATTTGAACCAAGAACAAAAGTCTATTTTAATATGTTAAATATTATTAATGAAGGGGTGGATAAATAAAGAATATTGCAAGTTTTTACAAATTTGCAAAATAGATCTTAATCCGAGCGACGTTCGCATTGTCCCCCCCCCCCCCACACACACTTTCCACAAGAAGAAATTTTCATTAGAAGAGAGAGGATATACCCCACTGTATCGACGACTCAGCGTTTCTGTTGCTGCATGGCACGACTTGCGCTTTACACCAGAACGCCTGTCATTGTACAGGATAATGAGTAGAGTATTCTGTCCAACCTTGTTGATTTTAATTGGAACCACAAAGAACCCTGTGCGAGAACGAATTATTGAAATAGAATTGAACCAAATGATAGTCCCGACAAAACCTAGTTTGTGTCAAGTGGAATTAAAACCCACCCGGATATTTGTGTGAACCCTTTGGTGAAAACGTAGTTCTGGAACATAATGCTTTTCTAGTAGTTCCTGTTATTGCCCCTTTCTTCAATGATAAAACATCTTTAATCACTGATTATATAAAATCAATGATTATATGTTTTATTCATAATCAAAGTTTTAAAATCAAAATTTTAATCGTTGATTAAGAAACTTTCTAGTCAAAGATTAACTAATCTGACTTTTGAGAAAACCAAACTGGCTAGTTGCTGATTAGTCTTAATCACGTATTAATTCAGACACTGTTCAAAAAAATATGGCACGGACACTATCGCTTAAGCTGCACCACCTGTATTCGTTCTTTTTTTTAAAATTTAATCCTAGTCGCTTCCGTCATTATCTATCATTTGTCGATATAGAAAGATCTACTTTAATCTAAAAACTGGCATCTCGATATTTTAGAAAGTCGCACACCATTTTTCTTTTAGATGTTGTTGACATATTACCTTCTTTAATTTCACGCTAATAATTACATCTCCCAAACGAGAAGACAAAATATTAGGTTAGTTAGTAATTGGAGTTCAATTAAGACAAGTTGGAGAGCTTGAACGAGACAATCACTCTTATGAATCCAACGGCAACGTTGTACATGTCAAAATGGCACCTAATTAGGGTTAAGATGTTAGTCCGTCTTCCATAAATTTGCAATAACTCACTTAGCTAGAAATACACCAGCTGGATATCCAGACACTTTTCAATCTTTTCCCTCAATTTATCTCTTGTATCGCAACATCAATCGAACCCTGATTTCATCTCAGATATAGCAATCTTGATCTCGTCTTCGAGGATTATTCGCTGAATGAATTTTACTCAGCTTCCACATAACATAGGCACTCCATTTTTTTGCTTCTCGACGAAAGGTTGCCGTAAACATCCCTGAAATATAGAAAGGTCCATACAAAATCTGAAAATTGCGTTATAGCTGATTTATCAATGAATGAATGGATGAAATGGGGTTAAACGTCCTACGCTTCTGCATTAACCTGGGCTAATTGAAGACGGGCTGATTTATCAAACATTACAACTAAGTAACACAATCCCTTACGTAACATGGGAAAAACCATTTCGCAAATTGAACATTAAATCTGCGAAATAATCCATTACATTTATTACTTGAATAATGGTCCAAAGTCATCTATGATGCTTGGTTATAACCTAAAAAAGAATATTAAGACTTCAATTTAAGTTAAAAGACATTGGCTTATTTATGGACTATTTGGTATTTTTTGATATACAATTTATGCCAAACGGTTATATCCGCTAAACCACTCACCCGTTTTATAATTCCCACTGTTTCGCACAAAACGTAGTCTTGCACACATAATTGAATTAACAATGAATCCAGGTACAAGCTTAAAGCGAGAATTTCATATTTTCTAAGAAAGTCAAAACATAATTATTTCTATGTCTTTTGCCCAATAGGTTATCAACTCACTATTATACGATCATGGGCATTATTTCCCATCCTTAAAAATCATTGACACAGGAAATGATAACACAATTACCTCCCCTCTTTTTCTATTTCCTTAAACGTTGGAATTTGTAGTTGAAAATGATATATTTGCCAATTTCTCAGCTGGCAATAGTGAATTATAGGATTATTCTTCGACAAGGAAGGACTGTTTATGGAAACCATCTATTTTAAGGCTTTATTTTTAATAAATGTTAAAAATATAACTTAAAAATATGAAATTGTAGCTTAAGCCAAAACCCAATTTCTGTGTATTTAAAATCAGATAGGCTTGAGTACATACGCAAAATGTACATACGTTTGACATTTTCTGAAAACGCTTACACTATATGTCGGTGACTCTCAAGCTTTTTATTCCAACGCCTGGCTAAAAATATGTAAAATATTAGAATTTTGCTCCCCAAAAAACCCATGGCAAGTCATAGACGGCATACAACCGTAGACATAATATATTTATAGACTCCAATTAAATAAAGAAAAACAAACCTATGGCCATAGCTGGCTTCTTTAGTTACATATTTTTTTTAGTATGCCTGTTCAAAATTTTCGCGGCACAATTAAAAAATTGGTGGAGAATCCCTGCTATATGTAATGGTGAAAAAAAGACAGTGTTACCCTCAGTGCTCAATTAAATATATAATTTGATTGTGTAACTAACTGTGAAATGAAATGAAATGGAGTTTAACGTCCTACTGTTATGCACCCAACCTGGGCTAATGGAAGACGGGTAACTGTCTGTAAAAGGATATCTGACAATTCAATAAAGTAATTAACTGTCATTACACCAGAGAACACGAGACAAATAGAAATAGTCCGTACATTACCTTGTTTTTATTTATTCTATACCTTATAAAAAACATGGTAATGCACGGACTTTTCTTTCGTGTTCTTTTATCTAGTGGCAGTGAATTAATTTTTTGAGTGAGTGAAATGGGGTTTAACGTCCTACTTTTATGCACCTAACCTGGGCTAATGGAAGACCGGCATACGCCATACAGTGTGCTATGAGGGGAATTTTGCCCGGGCAGCGGCGCTACGGCCTGAGTTGTCAGATATCCTCTCACAGTCTCACTGCTGGAAATAGGTGTTCTGCAAGGAACGTTTGGTAGCAATGCAATACTATGAATATCAATGATTTAATGAACAGTGAGGAATAGTAAAATACTGGTAACCAAAAAATAGTCCTATTATATTGTAAACAATTATATATTTAGGTTGCATTTAGAAATAGTTCGAATTATATTTTGTGCAATTACATAGCTCAATAATTCCAGTTAGTTCCTAAATCGATATTTTTAACCTTTTGGCGTTATTTTATCTGGATTATCGTCCTTGTTATATTGTGTTTTTGTTACTTTTTTCTATATTTGACGCCCTTGTAAACCTATCGCCTTCAACGTCACATTATTCAGTCAGTAGAAGTCTGCCTTTCGAGACGGTTTACATATTCTCATTTGCTTCTTTTTATTCAGTATATTTTGTTTTTTACTCTGTATTTTTGTGGATGTGACCTTACTCTATTCAATATGCCTCGATTCTATTGAATATTAAAACGTTTCTCAATTGACTTAGAACATTAATTTTAGCCTACCTGGTTTTATATACATTGTTAATAAAAAATGAACGCGAAATAGCCATTTATCAATACATATTGAAGTGTGAAACCTTACAAGTGACTAATGACAAATCGGTCATCTCTTGGCAATGGATAAAGTTAGAAATTATTTGGTGATTTCTATACAATTCGTCTATCTCTCCACAAAAGACAAAATTAAAAAAAATATTTTATGATATCAACATGGCCATATATCTTGATACTATTAGTTAGTAAATGATGGCGAATAACTTTCTTTAACACAAATATTTGTTTTAAAGGATAGAAATATAGTCTATTTTTTTCAAAATCGCTACTTCTGGTGAAATTAGAAATTTTTGATTGATTGGATTCAAGGGCAGTTTGTATCAAATGGTAAAATAAAATAAAACCAAGTACGAACAATCCAAACCATTAGACAACATTCGAAGTCCTAAAAACGGTAAAGGCAGAAAGAAAAAAAACCCCGACATATTATTTCGAAAAAAAACCCAATATTGTTACACAGTGAACTTCACTGTGTGAAATCAGAAGAAGTATAGTTGTCGCGAAACAAAAGGGCGAATTCTCCTTCACTAGGCATTTCTAACCGACTTTTTTGCCATTTTAATATAAACATGAAGAAATGGCAAGCAATTACATTGGATCAGACAGTAATTACAGTAATAATCTCACATTGTGCAATCATTTCATTTCATTCGACAGCAAAGTAATCAGCTACATCTCTATCTACAGACCACCATGCTCTTCAAGTTCAGTATTAATACTTTCTTTTCTAAATTTCAAAGACTCCTACACAGCAGCCTAATTAACCATTAGGAAGTCTTTATCTCTGGCGATTTTAGTATCCATATAGATCGTTTAGATGATCCGAAAACAATAGAATTCATGAACATTCTTCATTGGTTTAACCTTCAGCAGCATGTCACCGACTCTACTCACTGTAAAGGTCGTATTCTTGACTTGGTCATCACAAGAGATAATACGACCATACTTAAAAATGATTTAATATCTGATCATTTCACTATCATTAGTCAATCGTGATGGAAGAAACCGAAAGACCAAATTAACTTGAAGAAAAACCAAACATTTAGATATTGGCGCATTTAAAACCGCTATAGAAAATAGCAAATTACTAGATCGCCTTCTATTAACGAATTACCTTGACGATCAAGTTGAGCTGTATAATGTCACACTCTCCAATATTCTTGTTAGTATGCACCGACAGTTTAGGAAATAATCCTAAGACCCAACAGGGAATTGTTTTCTGATCTGTTTGTGAATCATAAGTTACTAGGCGCAAGGCATAAAGACACCGAGGAAAACTAAGTTAGAGGTCCATCGTCAGCTATATCAGCATGCTTGTACATACACTAACAACCTTATCTCTAAATCTAAACGTGAATTTACTTCATAAGAATTTGCACAGAACTAAAAAAATCCAGGTAAACTCTACAAACTTGCTTATAATATTTTAAAACGTCCTAGTGGTAGTATTCTCCCTGAATGTAATTCCAATTTCAAAACTTTTTCTCAGACAAGATAACTAAAATAAGACCTGAACTAAGTAACCAGTCATTTTCTGAAGCCTTTAAAGAATATGATTTAAATGGCGATTTCAGTTTACTTACATTTTCAGAAGTTTCACAAAGCAAACTGAAAGAAATAATGGCAAGCTCTCCTAAATCATGTGAACTTGATCCGATCCCATCGTGGCTACTCAAACGTTGTGTTGATGAAATACTGCCTATTACACATCATCTCATTAATAGTTATCTACAACAAGACAAGGAAACGTGCCAGCACCTTTAAAAGTAGCATTTGTTCGCCCTCTTCTGAAGAAATCTAACCTGGATGTATATTTATTAAAGAACTACATACTAGACTCAAATATCTATTTCAGATCTAAGCTTTTTGAAAAAGTCGCTTCATATCAACTTAAATCGCATTTTAATTCGAACAATCTCAGTGAAAAGTTTCAAAGTGCATATAAATCCGGGCAAAGCACACAAACCACACGTGTTCGCGTTTATAATGACATCATTAAAAATATTGAAAACGAGGCATCAACAGCATTGGTATTATTAGATTTAAGTGCTGCCTTTGACACAATAGATCAATTCTTATCCAGCGCCTTTCCACTCTGCTGTTATGTATCCAGGGAAACTTTTGGATTGGTTCAGCTCTTATCTGAAAAACCGAACCAAGTCAGTAGTCAATGGCGGCAACCAATCGTCACCATCGTCTCTTGCCTTTGGAGTACCTCAAGGGTCCGTATTTTGACCTGTGCTTTTCATGGCATATTTTACTCTAATTGGTGATATTAGAAGACATGGCATTGACTATCACTTTTATGCAGACGACACTCAACTCTATATATCACTAAAATCAGAAATGAATATAACCAAATAGATAAAATTCAACACTGCAGTACTGACATCAGACAAAGGATGAGGCTCAATTTTCTAAAACTGAATGATGATAAAACAGTAAAACTCCCGATTGGCTCCAAAACTCAACTTAATCGATTACTAACTGAAACTTTAACAATTGGAAACACTGAAATACCGCTTTCAAATACAGCGAACAATCTTGCTGTAGTTTTTGATCAGGAGCTAAACATGAAAAATTTATACGTAAAACATGCCGCGCTGTAAACTTTCATATTAATATAACATTTGGAAAATTGAACCATACATTAATATAGAAACAGCCAAAATGTTAATGTGCTCTTTGGTTTGGTCAAAACTTGACTATTGTAATTCCCCCCTTTACCAGATTCCTGTCTCGGTGCTAAATCCATTGCAACTTATCTTAAACAAAGCAGCGAGAATCATAACCCGAACGAAACAAATTCAACACATAACCCCAGTCCTCAGGGATTTTCACTGGTTTCCATTTAAACAAAGAGTTGTTTTTAAAATATATGTTTTAACTTACACCTGTCTCATTTTGCTCCAGGTTACGTAAAAGAACTTCTTACCAATTACTGCCCTTCTCGCAATTTAAGGTTATGTGGTAAAAATCTACAAATGGTACCTTCAACAAAGTAAAATCGTGCTGATCGTGCATTCTCCTCCGTTGCTCCCATTGTTTGGAACTCTTTACCACAAAGTGTAATAAATTAGTGACAATATAGAATGTTTTAAAATGAACTTAAAAACATAACTTTTCCGACAGTCATTCTGCGCCAATGAGCAGCCTTTTGGTTAGAATTCCAGCACTATATAAGATGATTATTATTATTATTTACTTAGTCTCCTTCCTAAAATGGTGGGTCATTGGCAAAAAAAAAGACTTTTCGTACAATCAGGGGTCATAGCCCAGGCAATTACGGTCAATAGTATTGACAGAAACCCCGATCTTTGGGATATACAAACTGGAAGTTAGGATCCGATATGCTCGAATATCTTTGGAATATAAATATATTCAGTTTCATCTAAGTCGGATAAAAGTTGTGACTTCTAAGAGTGTCAACAGCCTTTGTATACCTAGGCCGAACTCAAAAGTGATTATGATGAAACGGAAATATATTCGAAAGTTTTGGTAGGGGTGGACTTTTAGAGTGTCGATAAGCTCAAAACGCGATGTTGTGGAATAAATCAGGGACCATATTACACGAAGTTACAGTCTGACACATGTCAATATCGAAAGAAACCGCGATGTTTTGAGAAATAAAACTGTAATTCACGTTTCGTCAAAACACGGATGAAAAGACCTGTAGAGAGAACGTACAAAAACAAATTGTGGACGGACGGACATTGGTGACAATAAAAATTACTGCCAACCTAAGTAGACAATTGCTACATTGTAACCGAATGATGTTTGTTTATATTCGATGGCAGTAACACACTTTTATTTCAAAGCTTATTTAATAAAACAATCCACCTGTGAGTCCATTGAAAAAGATTGTGTTTTGGAAATTGCAGTGTCAGTATAATTAAAATATTTATATTTATTACTTCTCCCACACTGTGTAGACCGGAAAAGCGACAATAAGCAAGAACATAAAATAGTCTATTAAACAATTTTTTGTCATGATTTATCTGCTGTTTGCGATTTCTCCACATGCACATAATTCACCGTTTCCTCCAATCAACAGTTATGTTTACATTTGGCCGCGATAAGAATTTTCACAATCCTTCTATGCCGCCATACAATTCAAGATGTCGTTTTTGCTGTTGCATTACATTGCCTCAACTTAATTTGAAAACCCCCCAGTTCGTGTCAGATGTATCATCAGAATTGATAATATCGAACGGATGTTTTGTCATTCTCTATAAGACAGCAGATCACATTGAAAGGAAATGAAAATGCTGTCAGTTTGACAGTGTCTCAAATTATTATAATTAATGCTGTGTTAATGCACCTTAGGTAAATGAACTGTCCATTTCTAAAGAGGTTATAATTAAAATCGAACACGTATGGTCATCACACTGGCATCTTTACAGAAACAGTCAATACCGTTATTAATGTTGCTGGTCATGTCAATCCGACTCGAAAAAACGTCTGGGCGAGCGCAACCCTTCCCTACCTTAAATTCGTCCAACAATCATATGCGATGACATCAATCATTAAGTGCCGTTAAAGAAAGAAAAGCAGTGGAGATGTTTTAGTCATTTTCCACATTTAAATTATTCTTTCATGTGCAATGGAGGAACGGTTAGACCTTGGTAGGGTCGGAAAAATTACTACTTTAGGGGGAGATAATTTTGTGATTAACAATCAAAATATTATGAAATTCGATAGAAATGGTTAAAAAATCTCGCCAACTTGCTTCGGTTCTTTTGACTTTAAGACTAAGATATGGCAAATATAATTTCTATGCTAACGTGTGCAATGTTAGGGGCGGATAGAGGGGATCGACAATATAGCTAATGATTTGGAAGATGCATCCCAAAGTCGTGGTCGGTCTTGTTACAGTTCTGATATAGCAGCATGGTATTTTCTTCGGGACCAGTATATGCCAGTAGTTAGGGGTGACAACTGTTGTCGGCTGCCTTGACACAAGACTGTTACAAACACCGGTCACAATTTCATCTTCCTTGATAACACTGCTTACTGCCGGAAAGTATATCAAAAATGTGCATCGTTTGTGTTTTTTTATATACACAACCCCAAAGGCCGCCACGGGCAGGATAACTATACGTATAAATCTTACCATAGACTATAGGGTCCATACACGCATTAGATACAGTAAACAAAAATAAACCTCGTTGTACTTTAGGATCTACTTTAGAGGCTGCATCTCTAGAAAACAAGAAAATTATAGACAATTACAAGCCTGGTATAATTAGGTATAATGTAGTTATTATAGGGATTATGGTACACCGACAGGAATATGCTATCTTCCTGAATACTGAACAGGACTGTATGAGAGGTTCCCTGTCTTATTTACGAGAATAATTTGATACACGTCAAATGCCACAGCGATTGTGAGGTTTTTAACAGATATATTTCTCGGGTTGGGTACCGATTAATAAAACTTATCAAAACAGAAACAATATCGTTTCTGAGTATACAGAAAACAACAAGAATCATTCAAAAATGAATACTTAAAAATGAGTAATAAGCGCGTGAAGATCTTTTTACGTCATAAGGATTGTTATTGTAACCTACCTATCAAACCACCATAATGCAGCCATAAAAAAATAAGGCGTCCAACATAATATAAATACACTAACTGAAAAAGAAGTAAATATATTGTATAAGCCCGGAAATCGAAGTTTATATACATGTAAGTGAAAATATTTCTATACCGGACGTAATCTACAGTCATCAGATTAAGATTATTAAAGTCGGGTATTATATGTGTAAGCTCACAGTGGCCATTAATCTGAGTGTCAAGACCAAATCAATTATGACTGATTCCATATACATGTATATAGCATGACAATCTCGTTCCCAGAGTCAGTCGCGGGGCCGGAGGCTTCTGGAGCCATATACCGTCCATTTTCTCCAAATTTATCCAGACCTAAGCCTCGCCTATTTTGATCTCTGATTGGTCAAATTATTTAGGATCGATTTCTCGAAAACTAGAGGCCGGATCGTCATTTCGTTTATTGTAAAATGATCCTTGAGTCAAAGTCAACTCGCTGACAATTTTTTGTAAAGATCTATTTTTCTACGCGTGGGTATATTGTTTAGTGATTCGGCCATCCAGGCACGTAAAATAAATACATGTCACGCGATTCGTCACTTTCGGGAAAATGGCTACCACGAGTCACCAGAGAAATTTCACCAATAATTTTTCTGGTTTCGAGATTGATAGCATGATTCAATACACATAATAATGATGCATGTATTTCAACTATCACAGGTATATAAAAAAAAGTATTTCCCTTTTCCGGTGGTTTATATAAATTATTATTTAAATATTTATTCACTGGAAAGACTAAATCAACTCTATAGGTCGCTGGACCGCTTAGATATTAAGCGGATTAGACAATTCCCTACGGCCTACATATCTGGGTTAAACATGGCAACCTAATTAGAATTTTCAGGCAATTGTTGATGTTTCTTGAGACTGTCGATAGAAGGCGTGACAATCGAAACTTAACCTGGTATCGTCGCTGACAACCTAGAACATGAACCGTCGTCAGAGTCTTATGTGTCAACGATCAAATATAATTTATGGTTATTTCTTGTCTAATTGGGTAAGACGCTGGCTCGCTTGTCTGGATGCCGCGGGTTCAGTCCAGGTGTTACCCATCGTCAGTGCTGCAGGACGGATTGCCTAACATGCACAAATGTACACATTGGCATACAGTTTTGTATTTTTTCTGATTTGCCGTTTATTACGTTGGTGTGAAAGTCTTTTCCTCTCATTTTAACAAGGGATTATCTTGGTTTGTGTTGGGCAGTTGTTAAGTATTAACAATAAATCTTACCTATCACTAACGTCATCTTAAGTGTTCTTATTTTTGCTTTCCCAATCTTTCCAGCCGATGAACATCGTATTGTACCACGACTACCTCGGGAACCTCTTAAAACTGGAACTTGGAAAATGAAATATTGAAAGTACACACGACAAAAAATACCTCTCTTATTAGAGGTTTGAAAAACAGTTCTGAACATAACTTTTTCTTAAAAAAATAAAGCAATTTGTCCCTTAGAATTTATTAGAAACTAAATCCAGAACGTGGATGTTTTGATTCATTGTTCTGTTGACTGAGACCTATAAGGTTTTTATCTTTTTTTTTGCGGATGTAAATTATCATGACGATGGATGTCAACTGCAAAACTATTAATAATTTTAAACAATACAAAAAAGGAAATTATAAAGAATCCCACACGGGTCTCCTTTTATACAGTTTTTTTTTAACACCAGTGGTTGCAATGCAAGATACGCCCACACTTCGCAAGAGATGGACATAGAACAAGCTAAAAAAAACGCGTTTTTTGTACAATCAAGGGCCATAATCCACGGATATCTAAAGTGACACTGGTCTGTTGGATACATGTTTTAAGGGAGGGAGGAAGCGAAATGGGGTTTAACGTCCACTCGGAACAACCTTTGTCATTTCGGGACTAACATGGTTAAAATGTTATTTTAATAATTCGTTGCACGTAGGGGTCTTTAGCAGTTGGAGGCAACCAGATGACCCGGAGAAAACCCACGACATTGGATAGGCGACCCTACCCCTTGTCACGTACAACCGCTGACTCCAAGACATGCTTTATGATACAGCGCGCATGTGCTAACCATTCGGCCGTCCAACCCCACAGGGCCTCTGGGGGGACCATAACTAAGAACTTGATTTTTCATACAATCGCGGGAGCTACGACACTGATGTGAGAATATCGAAAAGAAACAAGATCTATAGGATATAAACATACACATCAAGTCTCATCACAATCGGATAAAAATTAGGACCTCTACAGTGTCCACAAGGTACAAATATGATTTTTCGTACAAGGGGCCATAATCCATGACAATGTCGAAAAGAACCTTGGGGATAAATCTATATATTGCAAGTGTCCATCAAGCGGTCATGTGACCTTTCGGTTTTTATTGATCTACAGGATTCCATCCATAACGTCTTAATCTCATTGTCCAATTAACACGCTACACAATCGTCGCTTTTTTTAGTAAGTGGTCAATTACAACAAAAAAAACCATGGCACTTTATATATTTATATACACAAAGAAAAACGTTAAGCCCCCCCTAACATTTGTGATGATTTCTCTCTGGAATTATTTGAAATAGTTAAACAAGGTACTTTTTAACAAGTGACGCGTGACAGTCGCACCTGCATCGTGTGTGGCAGTGTGAAGTTGGGTCGTTTTTCGTTATTCGTCAATAACGAATAACAAATAACGAGGTGAATCACCTCGTTATTCGCCAATAACGAGACAAGCTACCTCGTTATTCGTTATTCACCAATAACGAATAACGAGGTGGATCACCTCGTTATTCGCCAATAACGAGACAAGCTACCTCGTTATTCATTATTCAACTTTTTATTCGGGATTCAGATATAAACCTAGCCATGACTAGAATAATGGATGCCAGGTATCCCCCAGTAGTATAAAACACAGCAAAACGACTTTTAGACGAAAACAGTTCACATTGTTATTCCGGGAGCATGTGGAGACCGGAAGTTCACGGAACCGTCAAAGGTCTGGAAGACCTCCTATCACTACACCCGAGAAGACAGACAACTGATACGACATACACGCCGAGACCCTTTCCTCACAGGTCCTCGGCTGAAATGACTGTGGTTACCCAATCGACCCACTAGCACTAGGACAGTCAGAAATCGCCTCAAGAGGCAGGGCTGAAGGCAAGAAGAGTAATTAAACGTCCCTTGTTGAGAGCCCACCATCAACGTGAACGTTTGGCAGGCGACAAAATTCATTGGTCAGACGAAAGTCGCTTCTTGCTTCATGTTACTGATGGACGTACACGTGTTTGGAGACAGAAGAACACAGCTTATACTTCTAGGAACATTCTGTTGCTTATAGGGCACCGAATCCAGGCACGTCCCCTCTTCCCAGTACATACCTTACAACAGTTTGAGGCAGCTCTGCACGCTGACTGGATGTTGACCCGAGAACAGATCAGAAATTTGACCGGAGGTGTGAGACGTAGGGTGAAGTGTGTCATCCGGGTACGTGGAGGGTCCACCAGTTACTGATTGCTCTTACTGAACATCTACACTAGTGTCCCCAAAGAACATTTTTATGTGACTATATCAATGCCAATGCTCTTTTTTGATTTGCAGCTGCATACTTTTGAGGGCTTTGCTTCATGATGAAAACATTACCTGTATCAACATGACGTAATCGATATTAAATTATAATCACAACTAGCCATTATTGCGTTCCTGTCTTGCCAGATGGTTGTTCTATCAGATGACATTTGAATTTCAGAATAGTTTAGTGTCATTGCGGACCAAACATGTTTTTGCCTTTCAGCATTGTGAAAATGTATGGGGCTGCTTAACGTTTTTCTTTGTGTATATATTTACCCCATACTCTTTTTTTAACTTTACTAGATTTGTGAAATTGTGAGGAAAGGGCTATTTTAAAAACAGATTCACGCTTGACATCCACGCTAGCCAGATGCGGCACATCATGGTCTGCCTTGCTGTGGCGAATGCGTGTCTCTAACATGATATTATTTTTAAATTCCCATTTTGTTTTTCATTCCCTCCACTATATTGATATTAAATCCCTTAATCAGAATGATTAGGTTGATGTTTCAAAACTATTTTAGGATATGTTAGTTTAATACTGGTATAAATTCTTCTGGTAATTAATTTACGATGTGCTAGAAATAATTTGTTTTTTATTAAACATTGTAAACCAAAGACCAATCTCATTATATAAAAGCTATTAAAAGCTGCCACTGCCCGAAATATACCACTGAAACTAATCTTCTTATAATTTAGTATCTTAAAAAAATGATAGCTTATGCTTAATGTCGTCTGTATAGCACTATTATGTATAATATATATATCAGATTATATTACACTATTCTCAGTTATGTTAAACCTCCTGCGGTTAATAAACATAAGTTGTCGGAGATAATCGACATTTGGCATTTACCCATTATGTGGATGTTGTCGTGCTAGTCGAGCTAAATAGCTAGCAACACAGAATTCTATCCTCTACTCTTTTTTTCTTGACAAAGAAATGGAAAATAATAGGACATAAATATATGGCATAAATTCAGATATTGTTGAAGTTAAATACGTTGCTAGACAACAGTAAAGCAATTCTCTTCGTTTCAGTTCGATTTGGCGTAAAAATAAAAGGTGCTCTTTATGATATCTTCTGTAAATAATGATACGTTGCTATTCGTGTTCGTTGTACGAAATAAACACCAATATCTTTCTAAAGCGCAAAATAAATACTTGCATTGTTTGTACAAGAAATGGCAGAATTCCACGGTCTGCATAAACTTTCTTAATAAGTCAAAGGTGTGAAAAGAAATGAAGAGGAAAATTTTGCCTTGTGTCGAATTCTAATGTGTGTAAATGGGACCCCAATTTCTGACCTTTGTAGGTCCTGGGTGTCAAAAATGATAACAATGAAAGAGAATGGGATTTGCCAACCTATTGTACATGTACTAATTAAGCCAACCGGGGTAATGAAGACCGACATCGCCCTTAAGTGTGCAACGAGAGAAATTTTGCTCTGACTAAGGAGATTGCACCTACGCTTGTATCAAAATACAAATCTATTTTGACAAAATTTTCTAAGTGTACTACAAGGGAACCCATTTAATCGTTTTTGGATGTGTTTTCCATAATCTGTCTCGTGCACACCACCTGCGGTTGGGGTATGAAAACTGAAACACCCTATTTATCTATAATATATTTTTAAGAACGGGGTGGGGTGTTAAACATGGCTGTGTAGGTTATTCAGATTCAAACTATCAAACATTCGTAGTTCGTCAACAATTCCTCCTTAGTCTTTAGTTAAATCGAATCGTAATTCGTAAAGCTGATTGTGACCCGAACCCTAATCGACTACACACACTCTACAATCACATTAACTTAACCAAAGTATGTAGTGATTGGTGTATCCGAGGCAGGGTAAACATACTCGTTCTCGTTTGAGGACTTCACATATAATATAATAGACCGGTACTTACTATGTCTCTCTCCTTTTACCATAGTTGAGTTTCTGTATATTTTACACAAAATAAGACAATATGACGTTGTTATCACTACTAATGGCATCACATACACTGTTATAACGTTAAATAAATTGTAGGCCAACTCGTGACTTTGGGACGGAAAAAAGTTGAACGTAACACATTGTTCAAACCATGTAAAAACTGGATGCTGCTCAACGTGGAATATCACACTCTGAAATATAGAAATATTTGGGGTTTTTTTTAAACATAATTATGAAAGCTTTAAAAGAAAGAATTGGCAGTTTTTGCTAGAATAGTTCAAAAATAGATAAGACAGAACGAATATATTGAAAATTGCATTCAAATTACTTTTAGTAGATTTGGCCAGATGTAGACATTGATTGCTGATTATCGTAACCACGGCCTTTTTATTCGAGGCTTAGCCCTGATTCTCCATTTTTATGCGCCCACTTTTCATGTGGACGTGGACGTACATTGTCGTCACCCGTCCGTCCATAATTTGTCACTAAACTTGAAACATGGGTTTATACCCAAAACATTTCGGTTCATTTCGATATTGGCATGCAACCTTCCGTAACGTCACGGAAAATTGCCCCTGATTGAACGAAAACGTATATAATACCAAGGTTGCGTGAGCCCTCTAGAAGTCACAATTTGTATCCGATGTTGATAAAACTTTAAAAATATACACAAAGAAATAAGTTAAGCACCTCCTATCATTTGTGATGATTTCTCTCTGGGATTTTTTAAAATAGGTAAACAAGGTACAAACAGTGGCGTCACTAGGGGGTGGCACAGGGGGCACGTGCCCCGGATCTTTTCATGTGTGCCCCGGATCTATTTTGAGCAGTCAAAATCGATAATTTGCAATAATTTCACTACTTTTCCCTTGTATTATTTCCCGAGTACGGAAGAGAAGCTTTCCAGTGCGAAGCGTTTCTGGATTGTCCTTTCTGGCCCACCGTAGATGTCCTCAATTGCCTGCACGTGCACAGTTTAATACAGTATTATATAACTAAATAATTATTTGACTGAAAAAAGTGTAGAAACGATCGTGCATGACCTAGTTTACCCGCCGCGTATGTTTAGCGGGACACCAATATCACATTAAATTTTAATTCGTGATAGTTTAGCTCACAACTTCACAAGAACTCAAACATATTTCCCAGTATTCGTACTATATTATTATACCGACAAAAATAATTCGCAGTTTGAAACATCAATAGAATACCCGCGGCAACGTCATGTCGTTATTAAAACGAATACTGGAAAATATGTACGAGTTGGGCCTGTGCCCCGGATCTAATTGGGTCCTAGTGACGCCTCTGGGTACAAATATGGGAAGTGTGGTGTTTGCGCGATACTTTTTAACTAGTGACCCGTGACAGTTGCACCTACATCGTTTGTGGCATGCATCTGTATCTGTGAGTATTTAACATTACCTGCAACGGACATTCAAGCATAATTATTGAAGACGATTGTGAGTGGAGATCAGGAATCAGATTATTGGTATGCCTTCTGCAGAAATGTCCTTTAAGGCGATAGAAAGAAATTTGGGCTATTATTACACTGTTGTAAGCCGAATAGTCCGAAAGCATGTGCAGAGAGAAGTACAATGGACCTTCCAAGGTTTGAAAGGCCTCCTATCACTACAGACCGAGAAGACAGGCAACGACACACGCGCAGATATCCTTTCCTTATAAGTCCTCAGCTGAAAAGACTGTGGTTACCCAATTAAATAATCGTTTAAATTTATCAGGGTTGAGTTCGAATTTCGTAAAAATCTGAACGAAACTGCCCGAACAAAATGAACCCTCCACGTACGCTAATAATGTTACAATTTTAATCCGATTTTGATGATATGCCAAAGATCTTTGTTCATTTCGATGTTCGTGCATATCTGAGTGTAACGTCTTGGATTATGCCCCTAAATCGTACGGAAAATCTCTTTTTAGCTAATATAGTCTCTATAGGTCACAATCGGTATCCGATTTAAAAGAACGTTCAAGTATATCACCGTTATACCATATTAATAGTTCGAATTTCGTGTAAATCGGACCAAAGAATTTGAACTTTAGAATCGTCTAGAAAATCTTTTTTTCTTGCAATGAACCTAATTATTGTTGGCTGTGGTGTCAAATGAATGTCAACGGTGACTTAGTTCTGGCTTCTGGCCGAATGTAATATCTTACATGCCTTATTGTCAATATTAGTTCAAGAAAAAAAGATAGGTTGTCATACGCCCAGCGCATAAAGTTTGTATACTCGGATTATTTCGGTAAATAAAAATCCGCATTTATATATTGTAAAATATCGTCGGCGCGTGCACAAAATTCTATGAGATAACAAAGGGAAATTCCCCTGGAAACAAATATCAGATCGGATAATGACATTCATGCAGTGCATGTTTTTTTCGTCTCAATAATGGCTTTTGGAAGATGGACTAACGGAAATATACGCCCACATATGTTGAAACAGGAAAGATCATTCAACACTGATCCATTTATTCCCTGAATTATTATTGTAAGCTATATAAAAGCATCATTTCCGACATAATATATACAATTAAAGCGAACCTCTTAAGAGTATTGCCATGTCTAAGATTCGCACTAATTTTCCAAACTATATCTCGATGATGCTTTGCTATCTGACTCCTATACCCCTAAAAACATAAATCGTAAAAAGAAATGAACGCTCAATTTGCCGGATAAGTCATGATACTTGTTCAAAGGAAGGGTATCCCCGACCTTGGTTGATCTAAAAAATAGTACCGATGTTGTTGCGAACGTCATAGTCACGTTTTTTTTGCCTTATCCGCCATTTCAATAGTGATCACATTCACAATAAACATTTAGGTCAGCGTGCTTGTGTCTGTGGCCTTGTTTTGGTTATTTCCGGTACACAGGGGGAATTCCTTACATCTCGAATAACCAGTCTTCTTTTTGACACCCGACTTTCCAGAAAAATGGTCCGATTCATTTTCCCAGTTTTTTGGGACGGAGATCTCATATTATTCATAATAAAATACACAGAAAGGACCGAAAAGGTCTACTCATTAATAATTCATGATATTTGTCCAGATATCTACAAATCGCGTTACATATTGCAGGAATACGTCAATATTCCAATCGACAATTTTTATACCAACATTGAAGCTTTCACACCGAACATCATAACTACGGGGCGATTAAAATTTTATGTAAGAGATTTTACTCCAGGCCAGTTTACATAATGACCTATACATTTTTTGGACTTTCAGGAATTTTGGACTTATTTTTGGCACCACGAAAAAAACTCCCGTAGTTTGGTAGAGAACTAGCTTAGCTATTGGTATACCAAAATGATTTAATTCGGACCAGGCAAAGCTGAGAATGGTGTAGATTTATGAAGAAAATTGACCATTTTTAAGCTGTTTTTAAAATTTAATATCTTTAAAACCACAAAAGATATTTGCCCAAACTATGTCTTTAATCACAGCTTCAGATGTCTATATAAAGGTCATAACACATTAAGGAGGTACAAACTTTAAAAAATAAAAATAAAATTAATTGCAAAGTTACAATAGGCTAGACATGGCAACCCCCTAATAATGTTTACATTTCAAATTTTGAGCGTAACAGGAACGGTACCAGGTACGACACGCTTCGATCTGAGAACGTTTTCAGTACGGATCACTGAACTGTCATCAGTTCTTTCAAGATGACTGCTCAAACTAAATCAACCTTCATATTTTTTTTCATCGGGGTAATTTTCACAGCTACTAAAATTAACTTTGCTGTTGAGAGTTCCACATTTGGCGTGCTTGACACGGTTATTTTCGAGTAATGTAAACGGGTTAGTTTCTTGAAATTTTTCGCGGCCTGGTACCGTGCCCAGAACGGCACGCTTATCGCCGCCAAGTGTAAACGGGGCTTTAGCAAAATGTAGGGTGATTACAAGAAATCGAGGACAGGAGCGACGGTAAGTTTCTTTTCTTATAACTAGACTCGTTCATCTTGTAATGACCAACGTCTGTAGCTGTAATTAAACTGCTCTTTAATGGCTCTATATATCTAGTTACTACCATGTCTTAGTAATATGTAGGGTATTGACAAGACATCGAGGATGATTTACAGACAGTGGCGACGGTAACGGAAAGGACGGGAGATTGTAATCTATGTCGTCAGTTTCTATTCTTACAACTTGAACCATTCGTCTTGTAGTTGTAACGACCTACGTATGTAGCTGTAATTAAAATACTCTTTAATGGTTCTACATATCTATGTACTGAGTCAGGTCTTCTAATTACAACTCCTTTGAATAGGAAAAGGGTTATTACAAACAAACCGGAGACAAATATACCAAGATCGCAAAGTCGTAAACCAATTTTGTTTTTACATGATTAAAAAAATCCCGGTTTGATTTAAGTTTTTTTTCTTATAACTAAACTCGTTCGCCTTGTACTATTTTTCAATTTTCCAGCTAATTGATAATACAAATTTCATCTTAACTCACCTAATTTAAAAAAATGGAAAATTTCAACTAAATGGTTTGAAAGTCTAACGTCAACCTTTTCAATTAATGTAACTTGGATTTTAAAATATTTTCGAACCCTCTAGACAAGTAAAATAGGATGTAATAGATAATTTACCCAACAAACATGAAGGACACTTCAAGAGTGTTATTTTCTCTTTAAAGTTAAAGCCCATTTTTATCTCAAGGTTATGCGATTTATAACTTTTCTGCTTCGAACTGGCTCATATAAGTAGATAAATATCTTGGGCCTGTGGATAAGTACAGCTGTCAATTAAATTCTTGAACACCACACCTGTTTCTTCAACATACCAAGAATGGACGCATCGATATTTCAAGCTGTAACACATTTTATAACCTACAGTTATACGCTATTGATTATCATTGCTAGCCTGATTAAATTGCAGTTCGAAAGTTTGTTTTGTTTGCATTTAATGTGGTCATATATTTGTGTTACCAATATTCATGATCCGGTCCTTGCACTCGATGTAAGCTTTTAACCGACTTTCATAATATTCCAGGAATAATCGGTACCCCGGGTAAAGATGTAAGACCTCTTGGTGACCTAGCGCCTGGTACGTTCGTGCATTTTTATGCGCGAACTCTTAGTTTTTCTATTACTGGCACGCGCACGGGCACTATTTCTTTTTCTTTTACATGTACCAAAATCTGGGATTTCGCGCGGAGGTACTATTGAGGTATTAGTCTGTGAAGTAGAACACTTGCCACTGTACCTGTGTATCGCTAATTATAAACCGAATGTGTGATGACAGTTTTTATATATCACGCACAAAATTTTCAGCACAGTTGATTCACGCTCGATTTGTTGCTAAGCAAACCAATGGGATTATTTTCTCAACAGTGTATGAACTTATCCATAGCGATAATATCCTTACACCGAGAGAAATTATCTAGTCTCGGTGAATAGAACCATGGTTATTACATCACTCCTGTCTAACAAATCATAAAGCTGTGGTGTTACGGTGTCGGCATAGTATTTCACCGTAACACCACAGCCACTCTAACCATTCATAATACATCTAACTATTACTCCCTACACATTTCCCCTCGTCTACTTTCCCAAACGTCAACAACACATCTCATACATCCATTTCGCTGATTAACCCGTGTACCATGTCTACTGGGTTTATCATAATGTTCTTAGATCTTGACTTTTAAAGACTTTTAAACAATATGTTTTCTTTCGTAATTAAAAGTACAACTTAACTCAAATCGGATTATACTTGCAAAGTATTTGATATACTTACTACACGTAAGCTATTTTCCACAAAAGGTGAGCCAAGACAGAAATTAAATAACATGTTGTATATTATTGTACAGCTAAAATAGAAAATGGGTATCTTATTGTGGAGTTCTGTAAGACATCAAAGAATTGGTTTCTGGTTTTAGAAAACTTATCCCCGTTCCATAGATTGGTGTGTCTCTATGGAGTTTGTTTCAGAATGGCGTGGTTTTATATAGATAATACCTATAAAGTTGATATTAAGAAATACCGTTGGTGTGATCTTTTTATTGTTTTTAATTCCTTCGAGGTACTGTGGTTCAGAATATACCCCTGCATTTTAGGTTAATCAATGAAATTGTTTTAAAAAAATATTGAAACTTAGTTTCCATTTTATTTTCAAATTGGCGGCATCGGGATTAATGATAAACTATGTTGTTATTATAAAAAGTTGATCTCTAGTTAGCTCTAGTTCTTCCCCGACGGTATTAAACCGCTTTGTCAAATTTCACTAGTTGGGCCGTCGGTTTTCATAAGATCGTGGATACAAAGCAAACCCCCCAAATATCTTTATGATGACGCTTTGTCGATACATGTAATTTGGTAAACGAATATACAGCTGGCGATTTTACCGACAATTTATTTACAGTTGATGGCTGCTGATATTTAATAGGATTTTGAGCAGGGAAATCAATTCCAGTTGTAAAAAAAGGGCGAATTTAAGACAATTGATTTAGAAATAAAAACTAATTTCAGAACGGTGGCGGCAAAAGATATTGACCTACGGTCTATGGCACCTACTGGCGCATAAAATTTCATTAACCACAGACGTGTAGTTTTGACTTTATATAATTTACAATAAAGATTGCAGTTACCAAAAATCGCTTGAATTAAATAGGTTCTTCGCCTTAAGGGCGTTGTCATGTCTAAGATTCGCACTAATTTTCCAAACTATTTTTCGATGATGCTTTAATACCTGACTCCTATACCCCTAAAAACATAAATCGTAAAAAGAAATGAACTTTCAATTTGCCGGATAAGTCGTGATAGTTGTTCAAAGGAAGGGTATCCCCGACCTTGGTTGATCTAAAAATAGACCGATGTTGTTGCGAACGTCATAGTCACGTTTTTTTTTCCTTATCCGCCATTTCAAAAGTGCTCGCATTCACAATATATATTTAGGTCAGCGTGCTTTGTGTCTGTGGCCTCGTATTGGTTATTTCCGGTACACAGGGGGAATTCCTTACATCTCGAATAACCAGTCTTCTTTTTGACACCCGCCATTATAGAAAAATGTCCCGATTCGTTTCCTAGTTTTTTGGGACGGAGATCTCATATTATTCATAATAAAATACACAGAAAGGACCGAAAGGGTCTACTCATTACTAATTCATGATATTTTATCCAGATATCTACAAATCGCGTTACATGTTGCAGGAATACGTCAATATTCCAATCGACAATTTTTATACCAACAAAAACGATGGTCAAAATCAAGGTTCTACTCAACCGATTTTAACAAACTCGGTGTCAAATTGAAGCTTTCACACCGAACATCCTACCTACGGGGCGATATAAAATTATATGTCGAATTTAAGACAATTGATTTAGAAATAAAAACTAATTTCAGAACGGTGGCGGCAAAAGATATTGACCTACGGTCTATGGCACCTACTGGCGCATAAAATTTCATTAACCACAGACGTGTAGTTTTGACTTTATATAATTTACAATAAAGATTGCAGTTACCAAAAATCGCTTGAATTAAATAGGTTCTTCGCCTTAAGGGCGTTGTCATGTCTAAGATTCGCACTAATTTTCCAAACTATTTTTCGATGATGCTTTAATACCTGACTCCTATACCCCTAAAAACATAAATCGTAAAAAGAAATGAACTTTCAATTTGCCGGATAAGTCGTGATAGTTGTTCAAAGGAAGGGTATCCCCGACCTTGGTTGATCTAAAAATAGACCGATGTTGTTGCGAACGTCATAGTCACGTTTTTTTTTCCTTATCCGCCATTTCAAAAGTGCTCGCATTCACAATATATATTTAGGTCAGCGTGCTTTGTGTCTGTGGCCTCGTATTGGTTATTTCCGGTACACAGGGGGAATTCCTTACATCTCGAATAACCAGTCTTCTTTTTGACACCCGCCATTATAGAAAAATGTCCCGATTCGTTTCCTAGTTTTTTGGGACGGAGATCTCATATTATTCATAATAAAATACACAGAAAGGACCGAAAGGGTCTACTCATTACTAATTCATGATATTTTATCCAGATATCTACAAATCGCGTTACATGTTGCAGGAATACGTCAATATTCCAATCGACAATTTTTATACCAACAAAAACGATGGTCAAAATCAAGGTTCTACTCAACCGATTTTAACAAACTCGGTGTCAAATTGAAGCTTTCACACCGAACATCCTACCTACGGGGCGATATAAAATTATATGTAAGAGATTTTACCCCAGGCTAATTTACATAATGACCTATACATTTTTTGGACTTTCAGGAATTTTGGACTTATTTTTGGCACAACGAAAAAAACTCCCGTAGTTTAGTAGAGAACTAGCTTAGCTATTGGTATACCAAAAATGATGTAATTCGGGCCAGGCAATGCTGAGAATGGTGTAGATTTATGAAGAAAATTGACCATTTTTAAGCTGTCTTTAAAATTTAATATCTTTAAAACCACAAAAGATATTTGCCCAAACTATGTCTTTAATCACAGCTTCAGATGTATATATGAAGGTCATAACACATTAAGGAGGTACAAACTTAAAATAAAAATAAAATAAAATTAATTGCAAAGTTACAATAGGTTAGACATGGCAACGCCCTTGATTAACAGACAGAATGCTGAGTGACAATTCATTTCCATGCTATAAATTCGAGGGCACTTTCAAAACAAAATCAATCTCGGGGAACTCTACAGTCATTAGATGACAATCTTACAATTATAATCGAAGATGCCATAAAACACAAAAATCGAACAATTTCTATGATTTCTTTGTGAGAAACTGCGATACTTGTGTCGAATCTACATGAAATACGTTGCCTAGTGATCCTAGAAACCACGGCTTAATAACTTAATTTAACAGTTTATAAACAGGCATATTGGCCTATGGCTGTGTATATCATTTAGGCATCTCATTGGTTTTTGGGGGGCTTATTTATATTTTTTTTTGGGGGGGGGGGGTCTATTTATATCAGTTATTGTAGTTTAAATCAAGCTCTCGAGGATTAATCACAGTGTTTCTTATTCATATAGAGTACCTTAAACAAAATGTAACAGACAGGACAATCGTGGTTGGAATGAAAGGGACTCTAGAACCTTTTACTACACGTATTTTAGCCTGTCCTTTAAACCACAAGTGACAAGAGATTGTATATAAACTGTATAAAATAAAGCATAGTTAGTATTGTTCAAATTCAGTCATTCAGCATAATGTTGTTGTTTGAATGGATGTAAAAACAGTTAATCACATATAGCAAGTAAATGAGGCCCGTCTACACTCATTAACAACTGTATCAAAGTTCGTTTCGTGATGTTACATTTACTGTGATTAACACTGACAAATTGTGTCCGACAAAACATAATTAGTCAGAGCACGTAAAGCATCGCAATGTAAAATAAATTTGACGGTGTGATATTAGAGAGAGAGAAATGGGGTTTAACGTCCACTCGATACAAACTAGGTCAATTCGGGACCAACATATAGTTTAATTTTATTTCAATAAATCGCTTGCGCGTATGTTTTTTTTAGCAGTGGGATGAAACCGGAGGACCTGTAGAACCCCTACCAGGTTGGACAGGCGACCCTACTCCTTGTCGCGTACCCCCTCCCCTAATTTAATTGTATGTTTGATCAGATATTAATGCATGTTGTTTCGAACATCAATCGTTTGATTTTCTCTGTATCAGATTGGAAAAAGTAAGCTGTGTTCTGGGAAAGATTTCTTTAATATTGATTTATATAGATCAATGAATCAAGACCATAACCAAAAATAGCATCTTCGCTCCGCTCAAAGATATGAAATACTTCAATAATTCTCTATTATATATGGCCAGTGTTTCGATCTAAATATCCTTTATTGATATATTTTGCTAATGTAGTTTAATAACATATACCCTGGTTTGAATATTAATTATGATGAATCTTACTGATCAAGGACAAAGGTGATGTTTGCCAATAACGCTCAATCTATTACAAATACATTCTAAGTACATACAGCTGATGATTCGTGATTGCTGCAGACATTGTATAGTGCAATAGGCGTTTATTTTGTAATTATCTAATTGTAAGCAATGACCCAATAATCCTAGTTCTAATCAAACGGAACACTGCGAGGTGTATGGCATGCCCTGGGCCTTTATTGTGACTGCATTTATTGTGGAAAATCATTTTTGATCCAGTTCTACATTTATTAAATTAACTTTAATTACATTAAGCTGAAAATTTGATGAACGACACGATATATTTTTTGATCCAGTCATACAACCTCCTTATCGTCATTAACTTTCATTAAATTAGGCTGAAAATTTGATGAACGACACGATATATCACACGTTTATTTTGTGTAGGATTGGTTTTATAAATATATTATCTAAAATCGTAGTTGTGTCTGTAATGAGTCACGTCCTCCAAACTTCAATAACCCATACTTTTGTCATTTTTTAAAATAAATCATTAAATTTTGGACATGATATGTAGAATATGTATATATATCTTTCCTTGTTGGTCAAGTTTAAACATACTTTGGGTGTACACCCTTTTCGATGATTAGAGAGCCCCGTCAATTTTCTATATTTGTTGTTTAAAATTGATTAACACAATGAAGCTAATAATCGATTTAATTTGAAATCAAATTCGGTAAAATAATGGATTTGCTATCGCAAACACAATCCAGAGAACACAAAAATATGTTGGTGTATGATTTTTTTGTCAAGTAATTATTTTTCATATTTAGTACTGATTTGACACACCGGTTTTTCTAGTTCCCAATCGATATTATTTAAATTATTCAAGAATTAATCCGGATGTTCTGATTACCATTGTCAGACGACTAACAGACACTTTGTTAACACGCTATGTAATAAAATTACCTATACATAATACAACATGTGGGCTAGATCTACTTAAATACATTTTGTATACACCACTGTCTTGATTTATTTCATTCTAGACCTTTTGTATTATTATATACCAGTTGAAAATGGCTGATTCTGTGGTATTTCAACATAATGCTGGTACAAATCTAAACAATTTTAGTAGCGTTGTTGCAATAATTCCAATCTTGTTACAATCCAAAATAACCATACTTTGATACAAGGGAAGACAGTATTCAGTCGTAAAATTTTATTTCTTCACAAAATGCTATTCACTACTGAACAAATATTTTTTCGCGAAAATTACAGACATTTGATTTTATATATTTTTCCATTTGTTGTGTAGGCAAAAATAAACGTGTCCTCCGAATTAGGGCAGTTTACCTAGTTAATTACGATACGTTCTCTTTATGGTGTGGAATAATTTTGGGAAATACTTGAAGCTTTAATTTTAACATAATAACAATTACAGCCGAAGTCATCTTTTAAGTCACAACTGTAAGAATTCATTAACCACACAACGGCAATTCAGGTTACGAAGTTCAGAGACAAAAAGATTACAATTGAAGTTGATTTTTATACGAAAAACATGAACTATATTTATATAGGGATAAAAATCTTTATCGGACACGAACATTATAAATAAACCATCATACTAGAAAAACATTAAACTCTGTGATCATAAAAAGCTTCCTGTGTTTGAACCAGTGCAAATAACCAATTAAGTATAAAGAATGCACTAAAGGCGACGTCCCAAATCCAAGACTAATGAAATGGAACATTTAAGTTTCCCAGAAAGTTTTAATCAATAAAATACAGCCTTAGTCATGTTTATTTTATCGCAGAAAACAAAATAAAAATCTTGTTTTAAGAATATTGATATTTCCATTTAATATTGAAAATATGCACTTTGTTTGGCGCTACCTATTTTGTGTTACATTACCTTAAAATTAGCACAATACTAATGGTAAGAAAAGTGATAAGTACTTAAAAATTAAACAAATTGAAACATAAAAATTATAACGCTATCTTCTTTCAATGATTGTAATACTTTGGTCCTTAGACAATAATATTGTATCTTTGAAAATTTGTTGGTTCACTTTTGATTTCTATAGTGTAAAATCCAACGTACTAATAAAAGCGGACGACAGTTTTATATAATAAAAGCCAGTGGTATTTTGGTAATATCTTAACCATTGTCAAAATATCCATCAAATTCTATCTGTTTACGATATGAGATTGGTAGATCTTGGGAAATAGGCAGGTTTATTCCATATTTGGAATGGAAATTAACGCCAAGGTTACTCTATGATTTGCAGAAATAAGGGGGCTATAAAAGAGGATGTAGAGCGGAATTGATCAGAGCTCACCCAGATTATCGGAGCAGCTATAATCTATTGAAAACAAGTGACTTTCGAAAAAAAAGGTATAGACAAAATAGTGCCATAAGGCATTTTGTTCTTTCGTATTCCATATCTTCAAGACATGAGTAGCTTTGTAAAAAAAAGAAAAAAAAGACAAACCCAAAATCTAATAAAAAACTAGAAATTATTCATGTCTAGAACATTGGTTGAAGATTAAAACGCCTTAATCCAGAAACCACATATTCTATAGATTCAGTCCCTGTTAATGCCAGACGAAGTCATTTCATTGGCATGCTCCCAATGGCTACTACTAAAGTAAAGACCCACATGACAAGAAGACATTTGGTAAAGTTGTATCTTAGTAACATTTGTTGTGCCAAAAGTCCATTTCTTAATCATAATTAACATGTCAACTTTCATCTGTTTTTAAATAGAAAGAGTTATCTTCCCCGTTCGATGCTAATGTATCTGACAAATCATTTACATGTTGTATTTATCTTTAAAATTCCTAACTTCCGCATTAAGGTGCGCGTGACACGAATGCTAATAGTATATTAATTGGAAACGTGATAAATGTATTGTCATTAATAATTGCGTGCTTTAAGGAATTATTAAACCCTGTCAACACGAAGACGTGTAACGTACGGGCATATCGTTTTACATGCATTAGGATGGTATGGTATAGGTAACTTTGATTATCTTAGAATACACTGACATCACCTCAGTGACCCAGAGCCCCAAAACTATTGATTAAATTTAACTCAGATAATGTAGCCTAGCTAAGACTCCAAAAAGACTTCTCAAATCCAGAATCACTGCTAGATATGACAAAGATCATCTAGTCCAAAAGTTGGTTTAAGGTTGTCTTATTTTTATGTTTATACTTATAGTATAAGGTTTATTTTCCTTATATTTTGCATTCTTAATCTATCTTATTTTATTTTAGTTTATTTTCTTTTCTTTTTGTTTTCGATTGTATATTTCGGCAGCATAAGAACGATGGCGATAGAGCGATCGAGGCTAGCCCACCCATGCCCATGACTGACGCTTTCAACAGAAGCCCTGCACCGAAGTTCTTTCCTTCGGCAAAAAGGAGAGGGGAACAGATTCACGTCGTACTAGTGAGGCCACTGGGAGGCTTACGGCCGTGGGGAAGGAACTAAAGAGTAAGTAAGGTATTACTAACATACCCGACTTAAAGATCACTGTGTTAGAACAACTTGGACATGCCTTAGAAAGTAGGTCTGGGATGAATCTGGCGCTGGCGCTGGCTCAGAACGTACTTCTCGGTATGACCTAGATGGTGCCCGAACCGATCACCTTGTCTATCGACAAGGCGGTTGTTCATGGGATACCGGCCGAAAATACCGGGGAGTAAATTCTGGAAGATCTAACAGAAAGGGGGTACCAAGGTATATCGGTTTAATGTGGCCCAGGGGGAGGATCAGGGAAGCGTCGCCCTGTCCTTCAAGAAAGGTACCACACCTGGGGCCCTTAAAATAGTGCGCCTAAACCATCAATGTTCAGATGGTGAGGCAGTGTGCCAACTGCCAGAATCTGTAAAGGAAAAACCGTGTGCGCACAATGCGGGTAGGGTGGGTAGCAAAATTAACTGCTCAAACTTCAAGGGCAGCCACGCAGCCAACTCCCCGCAATGCCCAATAATTCAAGCGACCAAAGCAGCGCCGCGTCTGCAAAGCAAGTATAAACTTACTTTTAGGGAGGCAACCCAGCAAGTGAAGAACAAGGAGAGGGTCGCCAAGCTTCAGCATCGACTTTTTTGGCATCCGATGCAACCCCTACCCCTAAAGGTAAAGACAAGAAGAAGAAAGAGAAGTAAATATCTGCCAGACCTGTAGAGGTCCAACAGAAGACAAACCCACCCAAGAACAAAGAAGAGGAACCGAAAACTAAGATTCATAAAGAACACTTTATTCCTAAATTTAAAACGGAAAGTGGCTTCATGGACCAAACTACCAAGATGGCAAGCTTACTCGGCAAAGTAAGGACACACATGGTCAACGCCAATATCCTGTGTCTCTTGATTAATTCAATCGACACAGTAAAACAAGACCAAGAGAAGAAGACAACGTACCAAAAAAGGCGATCAAACGGCAAACCTCGCACTCCTTAGAAGGATAGCTCATGTTCGTCACTACAGCACTGGCGAGGTACTAATATGGTACCTCCTATAGAATGTGAAACGACAATTGACCAATAAATAGACAAGACAGATAGGCATTCATCCGGTCCGTCATCATAGCGGGCCAGGTAAAAGTTCTACAGCTAAAGGTTAATGGACTGGCCCCAAAACGTGCTGAGCTGAGAAAATACACCACCCGCAGATGTAATATGCCCCCAAGAAACCAAGTTACTACCAACCAAGAACGACATCTACTTGCCCGGATACACTTGTCAGAGAAGGGGCAGCACGACACGTGGCGGCGGTCTTGCCATCTACGTCAGTGATAACTTAAATTATATTTCTGTATCGCTGGACGTAGAGGGCCTTCAAGAAGCAATGGGCATACCAATCACATTGAGCAATGATACAAAATGACAATAGTGAATGTCCATGTACCCCCAGAGAAAGCCAGTTGACTTTAAGTCACTTCTCGACCAACTTCCGCAGGGCGAATCTGTGTTTTGCGGGGATTTCAACGCAAAACACGTCCTGTGGGGGTCACCGAGGAATGACTGTCGGGAGACTAGCCTATGCTCAATAATATAAGGGAACGACCTATACATACTGAACGACGAGGGCCCTACTTTTGTCGGAGGAAATGCCTTGGCAAACCACTTCGACTGGCAAGTACACGAAGATGAAACATTTGGCGCAACGGTTTATGAATTTATGAATTAACGTATTGACCCATTGAATTATTGACTTATTTTTCATCAATATAGTAATGCGTCAATGGTTTTGTATTTTGATTCAAGAATGTATTTATTTTCTTTTTCTTTTTCTTGTTTTTTAAATATAAACAACAAATAAAATTAAAAAAAATAATGCTTTTAATTAACCGAGAATATCCTGTGCTGTTACATGATTAATATGTATATACACTGTATTATTAATATATAATTTTTGAATAAACATATTTACAAGATAAAAAAAAGTAGGGTTTGTAACCTAGCGGTTGCAGTTTCTAGACCCGAATTGTGCGCCGAGTTCTTGTGTCCTTGAATAAGACACTTCATCCCTGCATTCCAGTCTACCCAGACTGGGAACCGGTAGTATGGTGTATGTATTACACAAAAAACTTGAAAATTCAAGTTGAAGCTGCACATGTTGGAGCTCTTTCTAAGAGTTGTAAAGGGAGGTAATCAGGCTTACACACTGGACCCTTTGTTCTGACTCGGATGTTCAAGTTACTGATCAACCTGTAATGTGTTGTTTTAACACGTGCACAGGTGATCATTTGAGGAAAAGTAGGTGTTCATATAAATGAACACCTCAACATACTAACCCGGTGATTGTCAAAACAAACCATGCATTTTCGTGCGTGAAGTGTATTAGAAATAACAAGAAATACCGTGTTAACGAAAACAGATAAATACATGCTGTTAAAACAATAACAAATTTCTTTTTCAATGCTGATTGTGAAACAGTATCATTAGCTAGAAAACGCATCCAATAGTAAAAAGATCAAATACACAAAACTTAGCGAACTTTCGGTTTAACATGGTTCGTTTGTGCGTAGGGGTCTTTAGCGATGGGAGGAAACCGGAGGACACGGGGAAACCCCGCGAGGTTGGACAAGCTACCCTACACCTTGTCCCGTTCAGCCGGGGAATCGAAACCACGTCAGTTGACTCAATGACAGACCTTACAACACAACGCACACGCGCTAACCACCTGGCCATCGCCTCCCACCTTGTCGGTAAGGAAAACATTTACAGCAAACTAAATAACAAGCCCATCAAGTAATTGTCATACTTAATTGTTTGACTTCTAATTCTGCCCCATACTGACGTTGAGTTCTCAAAACACTAAATATAAAGGGCCATATATTTGGAAGTCATTATCGGAAATTATTGAAAATCAATAGGATTCTTCGTCTCATGACCATATTCTTTAGCCCCCAGAGCGTGGATACCGGACGGGAGCGACGACAATTTACGACAATAAGTGTCGAAAACCTGAAATCAGCAAATGGGTTAAAATACATATATTCATATACCAATCTAAATTCATTAAAATTGTATTTAAAAAACCTAAATGATCTGATTTGTATTCATCGTAAATAAACAGGTATACACTGGCTATATTCAAGTAATTGACCCCTCTCTCAATCTGCTGAATAAACAACAATATACATGACGGTCAAAATAATGTATTGATACCTGTTTTAGACGAATTGGTAACATTATTTTGTGTGATAAAGGGCCTGTGATAAACTGGCGTCTCCCTCGTATCCTTCCATTTTCATTCACTCATTCAACTTCTTACACAAAGAGTCAGTCCAGTGTGTAAGCTAGTTATCGACCTTTGACCCTCGGGGTCAAGTTAGATAAACACCCGATCTCGCGCAATTGAACACTTCGAACGCTAACGCGTTCTCAGTGTTCAACCTTGCACGATCTCGGGTGTTCATCTAACTTGAACCCCTCTGTCTCAGTCGATAACCCTTACTTACCTGAATCCTAGAGACCGGGGTAGTTATTGTGTGGCGCTTTGAGCATAAACTTGGTTTGTGCATATAGCGCATTATAAATGTACTCATTATTATTATTATAGAACTCTGCATTCAGGCTGTAGCAACCAGGGAAGTCTATAACGGGAAACCCAATTGGAAAATGAAAGAAGCTGATTGGGCTAACTTCCTTGTCTGGAAGGAAGAAGATATCATCGATGCCAACATCGACATGTACGCTGCCAACATCACGAGTACTATTATGTATAGGGTATTAACCTACCTGAGGTTGTTATGTTATAGAACCCGCGGGCGCAGCCCAAGGGTTCTTTAACATATCAACTGAGGGACAATAGGTTTATATCTGACATATACAACACCCACCCTTAAATTAAATGGACTCTGCCATTAATATTCAACAATGATTGGATAGCGACTGGGTAGTTTCCGTCAAATAACGAACATCACCGAATTAATTACGTGCAATTACGAGATGGTGTTTTTGTTTACACCGCCATTTTGAAGAATTGAATTGCACGAAAAAACAAAATGGATAGTAATACGAAGACAGACGAATAATAAATCCCTTTTAGCCAACATACTGACGATGGAATTGGCGGCGTGAATGCAACTATCGATGAGGATCTATCCAAAGCCTAAAGAAAATTTGGATCAAAAGACATTCTTTCCAGATAATTCTGACAGTGAACTACGATTGAAGGTTTTCGCTATGTTTTATAGACAGAAGGATTTGACAGACTGTTTTAAGTGCAAGGACTGTACCCAAAAACACTTTATAATGGAAATCTTGGGCGATAAATACTTTCAAGTCTAGGAGTGTGTGGACGGAAAGAAGATTCTGAAAGATATCCTAGAAATGGTCGAGTATGGATAACCGATTTAAATATGCCGATAAGTACGTCGTCTATTTCAGTCTTGAATGTTACAAACTGTACCATAATAAAATTTTTAATTGTCAAAAGAATAAAAATTTATTTCTGTGTTTTTTTATATTATTTTGATCATCAGCGATTGATACGAGTCGAATACATCGACCTGTGACGACGTAATTAGCGGTTGATATTAAATATCAACCTGTCACGACGTCATCAGCGGTTGATATGAACAGAATATCAACCTTTGAGATATAACTACTATGCACATCAAAGAGAAAACTACCGCCAGTTGTATATAGGTGCGCAAACGACTCCATTTCCAAGACTTCTGGCGGGAAACCAAGGATTAGAAAATCTTGGTGGTCACCAGAATGTCAGTTAAGGCGGTTTACGAGAGAAAGAAGGCACTTCGCCTAAGGTAACGCCACTTCAATGAAGTCAACAACCAAAAGTACCTGAAATTGAAATACACCGCAAGATACACCATCAAGAAGGGACAAAGTGGGAACTGGATGCCATTCTATAATGCGTCGAATCAAAACACGCAAACGGGTGTCGTCTGGAAGAAACGGAACGCCATGAACGGGAAGCGTGCGCGCGCTCTACCATAAAGCCTGTCATTGAGTTAACTGGCGTGGTTTCGAATCATTAGTTGTACGTCACAAGGAGTAGGGTCGCCTTTCCAGCCTCGTGGGTTTTCTCCGGGTCCTCCGGTTTCCCCCCATTGCTAAAGATCCCTACGCGCACAAGCGAATTATTGAAGTAAAAATTAAACCATATGTTAGTCCCGAAATTACCTAATTTGTTTCAGGTGGTAGCTAAACCCCATTTCTCCTCCCTCCCTCTCTCTCTCTCTCTCTCTCTCTCTCTCTCTATTGGTCAATTTAAACCAACAACGTGAAAATATTGACTTCTGATATCCTATATTTAAGACAAAATGAGCATTTTAAAATTGTCACACGAATCGCATGCCAGAATTATTTCGAGCGCCATTTGTAATAAAGCGACCCGATCAACGAGGCCAAACAGCTATGGCGGGTGTGGCGCGCCGACAGGGTAAGCTTACTCTTCCTAGGACACCTGTTACCACTGTTCGTCGTGTATTTTGTACACGGTGAACAGTCCATATGCTGATTACACTATTTTGCGATATTACACATTTTTGCCTATACCGTTTTTAGGACTTCGAATTTTGTCTAATGGTTTGGATTGTTCGTACTTGGTTTTATTTTATTTATATCACCACAGGATCCAGTGACTGGAATAACCATACATGATAATTATAGAAATTACAGCAAAAACTGACACGATTCAATGTAAATCAGTTTATACGTTCATGTTACATTACATGAGGCTCCCACAAGGCTTTCAAAAATATACGGACTTCTAAGTTATTCTAAGCTAAGTAAAAACTGTTAGAAGATATCGAGTTAACGCAATTCTAAACTGCCTTTTATGAAATACTATTAATATGGAAGCTTTATGATCTTTGATAACCTCGACGGAGATACTTTCTACCCCAAAACATCCGATAATAGTGTGTTTACAATAAATAGCATGTACTTCGGCGAGTAATTAAGACACGGAAGATGTATCCCTAAATAGCAGTCTGTATTGTGTGACGAATATTTCTTTCAGGATTCTATCAGGCCAAAAATAAAATAATTGAATTGTGATATAGTATATATAGTTTATTCTCCTTAATGATACATTATAGGAGATTTTTTATAGGGAGTTGGCTATTCTTGCTATAACAGTTCAAAAGTTAATGATGAAAGAAGAATATATTATTGAAAATGTCAGTCAAATTACTTTATTCTGAACATAGTTATCTTCGTTGTAATATTTGACTAGAAATGGTAGTGAAATGTGTCCTCACCTTGGCCCATCGTTTGATTGACAGGCGTTAACCCCACCTACATAATCTCGATTATCAAGTAAAGTTCTCAATGGCATGCAGAATATCGCTCAACAACGGACTCGCTAAGTACACTCTATCATGTAGCCTCGTTCTAACTGATGACGTAAATGAACAGTTAATAATCTCTTCACGGTGCACCGTATTTGATTTAATCAATCAGTGAAATCCTATTTAAATCCAAGCTGTAGCAGAGCCACCCGTGCGTCCACAGCAGAGCCTCGTTTAACATGATGGCTAGGCGGCGCCGCCGACGCGCACTGGCCAAACTGTGCCGCCTACTGAGCTCAAAAGTTGAAGACTGGGCGGCTATGTACATACGTTTTGAAAATCGCCGATAAGGTTTTCCTATGTGCCAGGCATGCATAAGGTTGATAATCTGTCATGTCCCTGACTGGCCGAACGAGTCGGCAAAGCGAGGTTCCCTAGGTATCACTTTGGAACGAGTGTCCTATCAGTTTCATGTCTGGTATGCAGTGATAATGATTAATGTGTTTGTTGGAAGTTTTCTGTTTGATGGTTGAAACCGTACGTATTACTATAGTTTGGCGCGTAGGTTTACAAAATCGTTTTTCTGATTGTCTTATGGGATATTTCTGTCTGCGGGTCAGCCGCAGCAGTGTTTTGATGTCGATTGTACAATTACTCAATCCATGGTTTAACAAGATGCCAAAACTAATAGTGTATCAAATCTCCTAAATCGATTCTAAGGGAGTAAATTTTCAAAATTTTCTGGGGGGGGGGGGGGCGCTCATACCTTCGGTGTTCGCGAGGCTCGAACGAGCTTCGCCCAATTCGCTAGACGAGGCTCTGGTCCACAGAGTTGATTTTGGGCTTGTTGTTTAAATAAAGATCTAATTTATAATTTCAATAACATCTGAAGCCTAAATTAAGACTTGCAATAATCAGATTTAGCACTCGTGAATTGGCGGCCAAACAATTTCAATGAAATAATCCAGAATCATATCTCATATAGCGATACACCGTATCATTGACAGACAGGTGTAATATCGATATAATACTCGAGCAACTAAGCAAGTTAGAAACATATCTCCATACCTCTGATATGCTGAACGTTTTGGTGACAACCCATACTACACACAGCGACCCGACTACGTCATACTTCCAAGATAGTGACACTGTCACGATTACCAACCATTTAAAACGCCCACGTGGTGATTTTGGGGCGGGACTTATCGACCAGACACCGCTTTGTTAAGACAACAATAGCCCTAGTACGCGTGTTTTATGTAAACACGCCATGTCGTTGACACTCGCTTAAAAGCGATATATATGTGCTATGGGTAATATTGCAATACATTGTTTCAACCTGTTTATCTTTCAAAACAAGTATAGATACTCCTAAATTTGTTTTCGTAAAAAAAAACGCCTGTGAAATTAATTGCCATAGGTGCCGCCATATTGAATAATTAGGGAACTTTTTTTGAAATTCGGCTCTGATTAGTTTGACTTCTTTCACACACACAACGGCTAAATAAACATATTTAATTTCATTTAATAGAAGAGAAATAAATACTTCTACAAATTTCTAAAAGCATACTCAGTGTTATAGACTAAAATCGTCGATGTAGGAATTAAAATGTCGGTTAATTAGGTTAGGGCCTATTCTCAGCCGGAGCTAGCTGTAGATAGGCAGCTTATGTTTGCGATAGGTGACAACCATGTTAATAGCTGACTTTCAATAACTGTGGGCAGTGGATAAGCCCGGTGGACCTGGAGAAACCCCACGATCAAGGAATCGAAACCACCTGATTCAGTGACAGACCTTACGATCTAAAGCAGAAACGTTAGACCACTCGAGTAATATAATAGGCCGAAATAATTAAGTTAATAATAATATTCAACATTGAACAAGTACCGAACACAGGCGCCTTAACGTGGAAAATATTTAAAAAATAACACCAAACTACGATTAAGTATATGCTTAAAGTCTATCAATTCCAGCAAAATATCGATTTGGAATTTTTCATATTGAATACATATATAGGGTCGCCCGTTCGCAATACCAACAAGAAGACACATGTCAAATTATGGAGGCGTTATGTAAACTTAGTAATAAATAAACTAGACTCGTAAAATTACAGAAATGAATCAGCATGCACCCATAAGAATACTAATTACTTGATAATTATTTCGCCTTGCAGTACCAGCAGTATATCGATTTGAAACTTATGGGTGTTCTTCTTAGTTTTGTTATTCTATACAACATTTAAATAGACAAATTGTATATTTACACTTAACAGTAAATTGTTAGTTATAAACATGTACATTTCTTCTAGTGTATTTTCTGATATAGCTCAGTGTTCATTAAGTCGGATTGATACAGCAACTAATTGCATAAAAGAAGGAAATGGTTCACACGTGGATACAACTTCAATGCAAGTATCAAAATTGACAAAATACTCCTTGAGGAGTACACAGTACACTTCATTTGAAAGAGACCAATAGCCAAAATCCAATATGGCCACCATTTTCAATATGAGTGGCCTTAAGGCAACGAAATATCTTTTTTCGTTGCCATAAAGTCCTACATTATTGATCCCTAAAACATAGATTTTAAATTTCATCTAACTGGGACAATAAATAACGGCTCTAGAAGGATCACAAATTCATATTTTTAGTAAACAATAAGGGCAATAACGCAAGAAACCAATCACCTCCAAAATCTTTTGATCCTTAATTATGTTTCATTTAAATCAGACAAATAATGCCGGCCATTTTGAAAATAAAAGTGGCTAACGAGGTTTTCCTAATAAATGTCTCACATGCAAACTTTGGTGTCTGTATCAAGATTAAAATGATGTTTACACATAGCTACCCCGATAAAAGTGATGTAGGCTTACCTTTCCGGAACACCTGATACTACTTAGGGTATTAGTTATACTTTTAAAGTTTCCTCTCCTTGAGAAAGTCCATAGGCTATTGTTTCCATTTTGCTACAATAATAATCTTTAATGGATAATTGAACTTGCTTCACCCAGATGGTTTATTTCGTACATTTTGTATTGATAAGAGAGTGTTGTTGGATATGGTTACCCTCTAGGCTCTTTTAAATACAGTTTTTTTTCTACATGATTATATTTCCGCGACATAGCTATTTGAAATGAGACTCGAGAGAATGTGTTAAGAAGGTAATAAGAACTGTTGACCGATTATGAAGAATATGTTATTAATTTACATTTGTGAATAGTTGTTTGAGAGTAGGAGTCAGGGCTCACACTGTCGGTCGCCAAAGTCGCAATTTGCGATAAAATTATGGGATTAAATTTTCTACTTGGCGCAACTTTGGAGATAAAGTTTTGGGGTACTGGCGATTCTTTTTTTTATAGTATATGGCCCGGGATACTCAATTTTGTAACGCGCGGTGTAACAAAGTGGAAGAGATTAATAACGGCAATAGATCTCCAGAAACATTACAGTAACGATATATTTTTCCAACATGTTTCTCCCAAACACCTATTTTCATTTGCCGTATTTTCGTGTTGGGGTATATATCAAAATATGTCAGATGGCCTCTGTCTGAATAGATGATGAGTAAGTGTTAAATAGAGAATCTCCTACCAGTCTTTTTTGATATAAAAAAGACGAGTAGGAGATTTTATTTATCACCCAATCCCTTCTGACATGCAGAAGTAAATAAATATAATTATTTGCTATACTTAACCTTAACCTGAATACATTATGGCGTAGCGATACATCATTTTTTTGACAGCAATTCAACTATTGCAAAGTCCTTTATAAATTATATTGACCCAGTGTTTCCATCAAAGTCAATTAAATAAAAATAGTTCCTTTTTAATTAGAATAGTTCCTTTTTAATAAGAATAGTTCCTTTTTAATAAGAATACTTCCTTTTTTAATAACAATAGTTCCTTTTTAATAAAAAAGGGTTACTTTTAATAAAAAAATGAACTGTTCTTTGAAAATAAAAAAAGTAGTTCCTTTTTATTGACCAATCAAATTCATATAAGGAGATATCGCAGTAGGTTATGGAATTTCACACACAAGCGATATCTACTGTAGAATGTATTATTGGGTGATAAATCTAACTATTTGCTGTTAGTAGATAATCTTTAAAACGAAAAAGTCATGTAAACAAAGGATGCTAGTGACAAACAAGATCTTCAAAATCCCACACGGGAATGTAAATTTAACAAAAGCCTTTTAGTTCAGATACAAAGAAAATTAATTATGCACAATGTCTATATATATTTTGAAATGCGTTTAAATCATGATCAGTAAAACACAGGGCCGTATGTAGGATTTTAAAAGTTGGGGTGCAGCAGAGAAGTCGATCGCCATAGCCTCCACGTAACCGAAGGACGCCCTTAAAACCGACCGACTGATCAGTGCCTTAAGAGCATTACTTCGTGATCACAATCAACTGTATTATTTTTTAATTAAAAGATTGTCAAATTATGTTTTTGGGCTGGGGGGCGCCTTTTTTTCTGGGGTTGCAATGTACCCCCTGCACCCTCGCTAAATACGACCCTGGTAAAACAGAAAGTCTATGTACAGAAAGAAATCAAAGTTAGCGACAAATAGATTTAAGAATCTCACGCACGAATGTTAAATTATTTGTTGTCGGATATTATTGATGAGGCAGACAATAAAAAAAATATTTAAATAGCTGAAGAAATTGGAGGAAACGATAGCATGATACATTATTGTCACTTGGGACAGCTGTTTACAGATGGGCATATAGTTGGTATCGATAGTTTGAAATATCAACAGATAGCTGCTTCACGAAAACTCTGAATACTTAGCGCTATTTTAGTTTACGGCTAATTAAGATAATCCCGAGATTTACGTTTCTCATAGTCTTATACAGTAGTATTGAAGGAAAAATCGATTGACTTGGTCAACAGTTGTCAACATGCCCATTAACTTAATTAATTTTTTTTCTTTTACAATTTACGTTTATCTAGTAAATGTGTACATCGATAATGTTTGAATGGAATTTAGTAATTGACAAGAGGTTAATTGTTGTTTTTGTTTACATATATGATTTTCAATCATTTTTTATGATGTTGTCAATTGCAGGTTAAAAGTTAAAGACGCGTTAAGTAAGATTTAGATAACAGCTGACGGTTATCGCTATTATATTTAAAAAAAAGTTAATTCAAAATGAATATTGGAAAATATTCAAATTACTTAATTTTGATCGAAGTCATCAATGGTTGTGGGTTTGACAAGATGTGTGCATTGGTCGTAACCACCGTACTGGTCATTCGAGTCTTAGCCTCACTTCTCTATTTTAAAAATTAAATCATTAAACGACCGAACCGTTTTGATCTACTTTAAATCGGAGGCTAACGACGGAATTGGGAGTTTATTAAATGTCTAATTAATAATTCATATAACATTTAAGGCCCAACGAAAGACCTGCAATGGGCATACTAACCCTTGCATAATGTCTGTAATAAAAAAGTAAATTGCATTCGATACAATTCTGTCCTGTATATATGGGCGAGTTTTCGAGGTCTAAGAAGAAACTGATAGGATTAAACATCAAGATGGCCAGAGAGTTTAAAAAAATACTGATTAATTAACATCACTGTCTTTATCTAGTGATTTAAAAAATCCTCTTAGTCTGTTTTGTACAAAAGTATATTGATCCTATAAAATAAAGAATCCTTTCTCAATGTAATTTTTGAGGTCAATATTCTGTTAAGAAAAGATGCGCACTGAATAAAAGACACCTAGAATAATAGCGTTGTTATTGTATTGTATCATCGATTTATTTTGTATCAATGATTTTATAGATAATTGTAAGAATATTAAGAATTTCTCAATTATTTGTCTTTCAAACCTTCATAAATAAAATGTTTTGAGAATTGTGAGCATTTTAGGAATGCGGTTTACATGAGACTTCCCGTATTAAGATTTTAAAAGATTATTATATCGTTTTCATTGAGTGTCTTCACAAATAGAACCCCAGAAGGTAATCCCGCGGACAAGACAATAACAAAACTCTTCCAAGAGCTCAAAACAAGTGAAGCAGTCCATAACCGACGAGCATTTCTTCCCAGACATTATTCTAGATGTAGCTGTATGTATGTGTTTTACATGAACTCTTAATGCCACCCATGACATTTTTTAGAAATGAGTCTTTAACATGGTACCCGTGCTTCTGGGTGGTATGTATCACAGTGTGAATAGTTCTGTGAAAACTAGGCTATTTTAATGTAGAGAATCTCTACAAAAAAACACATGCATGAATAATGCAACAGAGAAATACAATGAGACGGCACAGATAAACATAAGACGCTAAAGCCCAATTCCCATTGGAATTAATCGAATGAACGCCGCCTCACGCGATTCTATATTCTCTTAATTAGTGAAAGAAGGCAATCGAAAATCTTTAAGCAAAGATGTGGATTTATAATAAATGGAAAAAAATCAAAGTACTTTCTTCCGGAAAGCTGTTATAATAATACAATAATGACGGTTTCTTTTCAAATTGTTAAACCAAAACCTATATACATAGCTGATATTCTCTTAATTTCTTTCTTTACATCTTTCCTGCATATGTAAAGATTGGCGTTTACAAAACTGCCGTTCTAAAATCATAGACTGACTTTGCACACGGAAATCTTCTTTTACCGTACTTGTCTAATTTAACAAAAACGTCAGCCGAATAATCAGTGTTTATGAAACATCTTAGGCCCCGGAAAGATAGAATTTCTAATAGATCTTAAAACACTAACATGGGTGTGATTTGTTCAAAATAATAACAACTTCTGATTTGAAATTAATCGAGAAGAAAATGCTGCAATACACACGTAATATCAATAGATTTCCAAATTGAATATTTACGATTGTGTAAAATAGTCCTCTAGTAAAGCATCCCCTTTCTGACCATTTGGCTACGTTATCTGGAAGATAATCAAAAATCTATAATTCGGCTCTATTTGTATTATCAAAGGGACTCCCGAGTAATCAGAGATGACTTATTAAATCTTAGCCATCAATAATATCACAGTCTTTTCTGAACTAGGATGGGTATTATTCATTCTTCTTGTGAATCGAGAGGGCAAGTGCGAAACGTACTTCAGGCAATCGCCAATATTAGACTACAATTTCTTAACGAATACCATATAAAAATAACTACATCATTCAGAACTCCTTATCTTCATTCCAGTCCGATCCGTATAAATAGAGAATCTCCTACGATTCTTTTCTGATATCAAAAAAATATCAACACAAGTTGATAATGTAAAAAAGACACCAAGGTAAATTAAATAAAAATAGTTCCTTTTTAATTAGAAAGAATATACTTTTAACAAAAAATGAACTGTTCTTTGAAAATAAAAAAGTAGTTCCTTTTTGATTGATATCGCAGTAGATTATGAAATTTATCACAAAAGCGATATCTATGTAGAATGTATTATTGGTTGATGATATGTCTTTATATTCAGTAGGTTATGCAATTTTTCACACAAGCGATATCTATGTAGAATGTATTATTGGGTGATGATATGTCTTTATTTGCAGGGCTTCTATATCGACCAGTCTGAACTAAAATACACACTTTTATGATGATATAAAGCTTTGCTTCCCCGTTCGCTTAGTTTGTGTCTTCATCTTTAAAATAAAATGGTGCGCCATACTGCAAGCTGTCACTCCTTATTAAGGTATACGGATAAGCTCCATCATTGGTTAAAACTCTTTTATGATAAATTCGCACGTCAAATTTATGGTTTTGCCTTCAGGCTAGGATCATTTTCCTTGTCATCAAACATCAGGAATTACGCGACAAAACGGCCAATATTCTGGATGTTGGCTGACGAACTGATAATGTATTACTAATAAGATAAGTACAAAAAGGCAAAAACAATTGAAACAAATCGAAATAATCATAACTGTGTTTTTTTGCTATCAAAGACAACGTCTCTCTTGTTCTGAATATAGTAACATTTAATTATGTTATCTTCTAATCCACTTTCTTTTTTATCATTGTACATAACCAGCCATCTATCACACAACATACTTAGCTCGTATTTTTAATTTGTTTGATACACGTATGGTTTGAAACCAACATGATTATCCTGCGCTACAATTTAATCAAGATTTTTTAAATTCATTTATCTTGGCACTAACAATCCCGACAATTGTTTGAGAAGTGATATCTTCCCATCAGACGATATATTAAAACGCTATTAAACGCCCAAGTGACTTTATTGCTTTTTTTTTTATTGAATCCTGCTGAGCGCATATTTATTATATCGATTATATTATAAAGCTACATTTCGATAACACTGTTCGCAATGTTTTTTGGTTCGGCTAGGTATTTACGAAATATATTTTTAATAGAAATATTAATGGTCGCCGAAGAAAATGGAAAATAATGGGATCTGTCGATATTAAATCAAAATGTTTATCAAATATTATAGCTATGAATATATTTCGGTCAATAACCACAAGTTGTCAACAACTCAATGGATCTGTGTTAATTCCGCTCAACGACCATGAACGAACCATCATCCCCAATTATAAAATAAATAATATGTTTTTGCTGCGTTATTCATACATAGTCGATTTAGAAAATATTCATTAACTATCTTTAGTTAAAGTTCACTTCAAATCAGTTTGCAGTAAGTCTAGCAACGCATAGAAAAGCATGTTTTAAAGATTACGGATCGTATACGCAGGCCTCTTGAGAAATAACAGTCTTTATGTCAGACATTTTCGTTTATCTTTATCTTACAGGCCACAGATTCTGAATTGTTATCACGATTGCTTATTTTCAACTAAAGAAAACCAATTTTATGGGATGTAAACTAAATTGCTTCGTCTCACATGTTATATTGTTTAGTCTATCTGTTAATATGGCCTATAGGTTAATTCATCGTTTTGAAAAGTTAGGAATATATGACCTTTTTCCGTCGCAATCATCAGAAATTGCTAACCGTATAAAAGCCAATTCTTTGTGTGTATATAACTATTTAGTTTGATCGTAAAGGTATTTCAGTCAATTTCCAAGAAACGAGACACTGTTTAATGTGACAGCAACTGTAAACAGCCAATATGGAGCTTGGCCTTTCCCCACCTATTCTTCGAGGAATCGGGGTTATTAGGTCCGATTCCGTTTTAAGGATGACGAGCTTATTTCAATTAGACCTACTCCAGCGGTGAGTTTAAGCCGACCTATCTGCATATTAATAATACATAATATATGTGTGTAATGCCCCCGTCAGACCGAGTGGCGTCCTTACTGCGCTTCTGCGGCTAGAAAATTTGCAAGGTCGCCGGTAAAAGTAAACAAAACGCGAGAAAATGTCCAAAAAATTTACAAACTTGAAGGAAGTCGCGTTTTTTACCCCGTCAGACCGGCGTGGCGACTTTACTGCGCTGCTACAGCGCCGGAATTTGGCCAGAGCCCGTCAAGATCGCCATAAACGTGGTAAAGCGTGATGGAACCTTGGCGTTTGTTTTGACGTGCTCATAATAAACGCCGTGACTCGGTGATCATTGGCGACCACGGTGACAACAGCACGATAGCTGGCGTTTCCACCACGCTTATGGCGATCTAAATGCGCTCTAAACTCATTTTCAATCACCGTAGCAACGAAATAAGGTCGCCATCCCGGTCTGACGGGGGTATAAATAGTGGCTATGTAACCGTGTTATGTTTCTAATCATAGCAAATCAGTTGACAAAATAATTGTTTTCAAATATTTGTTTTTAATAACTTATTGAATTCGAATGTAGGAAAAAAAAGTATCAGGAAAAAAGTATCGGAAAATAAGTATCAGGAAAAAAAGTAACAGTTTTCATATAAAGAACCAATTAGAGTATTGGATTGACTTTGAATGATGTAAGGATTAATGTTGATAATCTTGTCATTGAAGAAAATTATAAAAACAACAGACAACACTTCTCTCCTTTGTTCTTAACAAGGTAACATCGAATTTACAGTCATAAATACATAATACTATAATACTACTATTTAAACTAAAAAAGCACAATAGAGTAAACTTGTTATCTGTAATAACAGATATAAATACATAATACTATAATACTACTATTTAAACTAGTCCCACTCCGCCTCAGACTGACACCACCCTCCTACCCACCAGCTACGTGGAATGTTCATCAAGCATCACCGCAGGGGGCATCCCGGACAAACAACGCCTGTGAAGGATGGAACAATAAATTCTTCAACTTAGTTGGCCATCAACATCCATCAGTGTGGAAGACCATAAGCTGGTTTAAAAGAGACCAGAGCATGACCAAAACCACGACACAGCAGGCCGCCTATGGGGTTATGCCAAGAACAAGAAGGAAGAAAAACATGGAGGCCCTCCAACGCAGACTGAAGGCACTGTGTACCCAGTACACAAAAGGCAACACTTCCATCTCAGACCTTCTGACAGGAATCGGACAGAATATCCGATTGAACAAAAACATTTGAGAACTGACCAAAAAGAAGGGACAAAAGAAGGGAAAAAATGCCTTTAACTTGTCCAACACCTCCAATGGTGACATTGTGTCAAAATGCATAGTGCATGTATACCATATCATACTTTGTTAAAGTTGTTTAATAAAAAAACCTTGAAAACTGTTTCTTTTTTTCCTAGCAAAAACTGATACTTTTTTTCCGATACTTTTTTTCCTGATACTTTTTTCCCAATCACCATTGAATTCTTTTTTTTTTAACGATTCGTCACACCTTAATGCCTCCGTCAGACCTTACTGCGCTTCTGCGACTAGAAAATTTACAAGGTCGCCGGTAAACGTAAACACAACGCGAGCAAGTGTGATAAAAATTTACAGCCCGTAAAGATCTACATAAGCGCGGTAAAGCGTGATGGAAAAGCCAGATATCGCGCTGTGGTCAGTAAGTCGCAAGTGATCGCCGAGTCACGGCGTTTGTTTTGAGCATGTTCAAAACAAACGCCAAGGTTGAAATTCACCTTGGTGCTACCCTTCAAAGACAGTGTCTTACCCAAAAGAGCTGAATTAAGTTTCTTAGGAAACACTTGTCTACGATATCACCCTTGGTGGAAGTGGACGTAAACGGGCCCGTAGCCAGCTCATAAAAATTGGTAGGGCTACGGAATTTTTTGGAGGGACTAAGGGTGGGGCCGCCCTCGTGGCTACGGACATAAAACCAACACCATAAATGTACTAATCCTATAATCAAATTTTAATGATTGTTTTTCAACAGACTTATTGATTTGTTAAGATAGGTTATTGATATATATGGCACATGTTTATAACCAAAATATTTGACACAAAAGGTCCCAATTATGCCATCGTCTCTCAAATATCTGTCACTATCTATTTTCTTTCCACTACACGTATTTGTTAGGTGTCTGCTAACCATAACATCAGGATAATGGATAGTTTTTTTTTAAAGATTCTGCACGTTCAAAGTCGTTAGACGTCGAACATTTCATGAAGTTGTCGGACGGATACTATCTGTTGCCCCGAAAATGTCTATTTACTACAAATATCGCCATCTATAATGGACAGCAAATGGTCTGGTATATTGACGTATGACACAGATCAACCATTACTGCATAACTGTGGATTAGTTGTTTCGTAAATGTGGCCATACCGGTCGGATGTTTTACCCACTTTAGATGAGTTCTTTCGTTAATGGGTCCATTTTGGTCTCCTTTTTTCCACTTTGTATTAAAATAAGATGTTTCTTAGTTCCGTTTTCACTTTTTCGCATTGTATTTGTACGTATACAGCTACAATGGATTTTGGAGATCTGCGTAGTAATTGCCAAGCAATAGACATTTTAAGATTCATTACGAGTCGTACGAATTAAGAGCCTGTAATGGATTTCAGCAGCCGCGCATGCAAAGGGTGGACTAGTGATTGGAATTAGTTATGAAGGAACCAGATCAGTCATGTGACCTTCTTAGATAAGATATATCGTACGAATAGTTGTGAATAATTGTATGGCTATGGAACTATACAGATAATGGTCGTACAGAAACAACTAGAGAGAGAGAGAGAGAGGGGGAGAGAGAGATAGAGAGAGAGAGAGAAATGGTGTTTAACGTCCACTCAACACAAAAAACTAGAGAGGGAGAAATGAGGTTTTACGTCTACTCGACACAAACTAGGCCGTTTCAAGACTAACATAATATAATGGTTCAATTTTGTTTCCATAATACGCTTGCGCGTAGGGGTCTTTAGCAGTGGGAGGGAACCAGATGACCCGGAGAAATGAGGCAGTAACGAAAATGAAGTTAATCATACTGATCTACTGACAGCATTAATACAATCTAATTAAAATACAGATCTATATTTCGTTTCGTTTTTTATACTTTCGATGGCCTACACTACATGTAGATCTAACAACTTATAGTGGGAGATCACGTTCTATGACGTAGAAAATGACATTTGACCCCATAAGCTCAGTCATTCGATTAACCAATCAGAATCGTTTTTGCAAGTGGCTATGTTTTTGATCTATTTTTGCTTTGTTTTGATATCTGTCGGAGTTCATGTCTACCCACAGTTCCGTGCAAGAGAGGTCAAATCCCCTATTCGACAGACAATTTGATTGGCTGACCCCTCATTTAAAGCTGAACACGAGTTAAATAACAAACCTCCCAGATCCTAAAGTGTAGTAAAGACAAGTAAAACAAAATTTTGAACTATAAAAAACGAAACGAAATTGGATCTGTGTTTTAATCAGATTGGCATTAATAGTAAGAAAGCAATATCCATAATTAGCACATCTGTCAGAAGCAATCGTGTAAAACGACTTACCCAGATCGTATGGAACCACTTGTACGTTTACAAATAGCTCGTTGGAGGGGAAATATATCAGCAAGTAGTTGGCATCCCAATGGGCAACAACTGTGCACCTTTGCTTGCTGATCGGTTTCTCTATTCCTACGAAGCCGAGTACATACAGATGTTCGTAAAAACAAACAAACGATCAATCAGACTTTTTAATTTCACCTTTAGCCCTTAATAATGCTAAATTTAGTGATTATGTAGAATTCATATATCCTGGTGAGCTCGAAATTAAAAATACCACTGACAGTGACAGTTACGCTGCGTCTCGATTTTGACAATTGCCATAAACTGAGTGTTAAATTGTACGATAAACGGGATGACTTTGACTTTCCGATTGTCAACTTTCCATTTATTAGTAGTAACATTCCAATATCACCAGCTCATGGAGTGTTTGTGTCTCACCTAATTCGTTACGCGAGAGCTTGTTCCTTTGACTCTGATTTTTTGAGTAGATCGAGGCATTTGTCATCTAAGCTTCAACTACAAGGATACTTGGGCACAAAACTTAATAAAACGTTTAAAAAGTTTTATGGCCGTCATATTGATTTGATTGGTAAATATAACGTGTCTCTCTCGGCTGTTATTCTAGATATATTTTATTGACACGTATACTTCCACTATATCCCTGATAATGTCTACTACATCGTTATAACACTTCATCGCGTGCATTTTGCATGCCGATGGTTCATTGGCAAATCACGCTATTTTACCGACATTTCGCCTAATAGTTTGGATGCAGCTTTGGCGGGTGTGGCGCCAGGCAGGGTAAGCTTACTCTTCCGGACACCTGTTACCACTGCTTGTCGTGTATTTTTGTACACAATAGCAGTGCATTTGCTGATTACACTATTTTGCTTGAATACATTATTTTGCCTATAACGTTTTTAGGACTTCGAATTCTGTCTGATGGTTTAGATTGTTCGTACTTGTTTTTTATTTTATTTATAGCTCTAGCAAAGTTGTGTTTGGTGATTTAATTGTCTTTACAACTCGTGTATATGTATGTCACGATGTAATATTACAGTGTTAATAACATGTTTACTTGTACATCCAAAGTTTGCATTCCTGGATGCGGTAAAAGCAAAATCAATGCAGTGATAAATCTCAATGCTTATAATATAGCACTAGCAATCCGATATTTGTTTGTTGTAATTTTTAAAACAAAATTACCGTACACTTTACTGCGCTCCCTGTCAAATGAGGGTTGATGATCCTCGACCTCCCCATGGAACCGCAACCTTGGTTGTTTCACCATTATCAAGCGCTTTTGGATCAGGAAGTATTTCAGCCTAAATGTACAGAACTATACACAGATAATATAATTATAAATGAAGGAGATGGCAAAAATTTTAAAATATAGTTTTTTAGTCCCGACCATTTTCTCAGCTCGGGCCATTTACACGATGGATAACAGCCAGCAACCAGGTGACTATTTGCATTCGTCGATTTAGGTTGCGAGGGTGATACTAAGTATCATTAAGGTTGTAGTAAAAAAATTAAATGTGACAAACCGGAAAAGAAAATAATAATAAAAATATAAAGAAACCATCACAATATTTCGATTAAATCTCCCAGGTTGTATTTTAATGAAATTAAATGTGACCACTGCTAGCAAAGATGAAAATTGAAAGAAATCTAAACTAATTTATTTTACTATTAAAACACTGTGATAAAAGAAAACATCACACTATTTCGATTAAAATTCCATTTAATAAATTCAATTCAATAATATTATTAACATTGTAATAATGTATAGAAGTATACAGTACACATTAGCCTAGTAAGGCCAGGGGACATATATCACATGTTGCTGTCGTAGTTAAGCTTCGCTGCACCTCGACTTTGATTTTGTTAAAGTGCTTACCGATCGTAAAAAATATACACAAATTATGAGCGATATTTTGAAATGGGGTTTAACGTCCTACCGTAGTATTTTTTGATGTTTATGTTAACTTGGAGCTACGATGGCTCAATGAGTAAGACGTTGGTTTTTGGACAAAGGGTTGTTTTTCTATATTATGCTAAATTTTGATAATATTTAACCACATACTCGTATATTGCAAGTTAATTTAGAAAATGGAAGGTTTTCAAGAGTTGTCCTTCCTAATATTGGCATCAATCGTGTGCATATAGGGGGGGGGGGGTATATATACTGTAATTGGGAATTGCTGTCATATTTGTCAAATAATATGATAGCATACATGATTATTTAAAACACAATTCATTTGTTTTGAAGTTATGATTAAAGCAACAGGGTCTTTTGCAAACCGTATGTAATGGGTATTCCGAGTCAAGACCGATTGCCGAACGGTAACGTATTAGACGCAGTTTGCAATTGTTGTGTGTGTATAATGCGTATGCGGCTATTTCTTTGCGTCCATGGGCTTATTCAACAAATCAATTAATACGAGAAATCATCTCACAATGATTATTACTTCTGACACTTCCCGTCGTGACACTTCCCGTCGTTTTTATTGTCATCAAGACTTTGGTCATTATACAGCTTCCAAGGTAATTATAAATTGGTCATTTTACAGCGTAATTAATTACAAATCAAACCTGGAGCGCTTTCACTTGGCGAATATTAACTTAGTCGGACTTGAAATGAGGTCAATGACAACGCTTTCAGAAGCCCCTTTTTTAACTGGTCGAGGCGTGTTACTAAAACTAAAATTGAATTGTATAGCTGATAGCAAATGAAATGAAGTGAAATGCGGTTTAACGCCCCACTGTTCTGCTCCGAACAGGACTTATGAAGACGGACATAAGCCATACAATGCATTATGAGGGATATTTAGCCCTGACAGCGACACTACGGCCTACTCTTATATCGAATTCCAATGTGTAAGCAGGACCTCAGTTTTTCGCCCATCCGAACGACTAGACAACTGTCCTGATCAGTCCTGCATCACCAAGGGAGACCAAGCCAGAAAATATTTTGATGAACTGTCTCGGTCAATGCTGGGATTGAACACCCGACCTACAGGCTAGCGAGTCAGCGTCTTACCAACTTAGCCACTGTGACACTTATAGCCGATAGCGAATTAAAATCTCAAAATGACAGCTGAAAACTCTCACATTTCTGTACCTGCGTTGACCGAGAAAGTTCAGCTGGATTTTCCGGCGTGGCTCACCCTCGTCAGTATTGCAGGACCCTGAAAGGGACGAAAATGAGGCCCCGCGTACACACTGGGGTGCTCGTAAAAGAACCCTTAACAGTTGGAATTCGAAATAAAAGTAGACTGTGGTACTTCTGTCAGGTGAAAAATTCCCCCATTGCCCACTGTATGGCATATGTCCGTCTTTTTTTAGCACAAATAGGACGTTAAACTCAATTCCATTTCATTATAAAAAAACATATATGAAAAAACATTATGTTTCTTGGTTTTGTATTTGAAGTCATAGTGGAGTGATATAGATGTCATATTAAATTATATGCCAAACAACAATGAAAAGTCAAGGATAAGGGAGCTGCTATAGTATATGCGAACGGATATTGTCATTTGTATGGTTTGGGCGAGGGGGTAATGTTGAGCGTGAGCGCCCCCCCCCCCAAAAAAAAAAGAAAAACGGACGTGTATATATATATTCACACTAACTATCGAGAAATTGTAATTTGGAACAGTCAGACAAGTAGCATCCACTTTTATTACTACTACAATTTGAGACTGAACCACAGTAATTCTTCGCTTATCCCTGGACCATGGGGCTGATAATCCAGATGATTAGCCAGATATAAATGCATTTCTTTTTTTTATTTATGACATTGACAAGCGAGATGTAATATTTCAGTATTGAAAGAATATTTATATCCTGTTTATGTGTAAATCCTTATTTTAAAATTATGCTGGCGGCAAAAGGAACATGTCCACCATTAACGACCTATTGCGGTTATCCGATTCAATTTCTATAAACCAGTTCCTGAAATAATCTGTAACTAGTCGATTATAGGATATTTGAACAGACTAATGGCGATTTATTTAATCCTTGTATGATAACTATCACACTTGTTTATGTGTAAATCCTTATTTTAAAATTATGCTGGCGGCAAAAGGAACATGTCCACCATTAACGACCTATTGCGGTTATCCGATTCAATTTCTATAAACCAGTTCCCGAAAGAATCTGTAACTAGTCGATTATAGGATATTTGAACAGACTAATGGCGATTTATGTAATCCTTGTTTGATAACTATCACACTTTAGAACAAGTCATTATATCGATCATAACCTTTCTATCCTTGCATGGTGTTGGAGATAATTTGATAATTTTTGTGTTTGAGGAAACTTAACATCACGTAAAATGAATTATTACCTGTTGCGAATTATCAACACATCCGATCGGAAACGTGTTATAAGGATAATAGGTGACTGGATCTGAACAAACATGGTTTTCCTGGGAAGGATCTAGCAAATACATTTTATTGCCACTCACCCACACTTCCTCAATTTTGATTACTGAACTGTCTGCACCTTTATTTGCATTTATTAACCAAACCAGTGTCCAAATTGACTATAGAATTTGCAGTATGAAGCCTAGGGCTTCAATATCTATGGGACCTCTAGCAGGGATGTAGAATATTTTTGACACTTGCCATATTAGGCATTTCTTATACATTTAAATTTTAAACATCGGTCCGCATCCCTAACTTTTCTTAATTGTGTTTAAAACACTCATTTATTTTCCTCCAGTCGTGGTAGCTTTAGATTGTCGATTTAAGGTCGTACCATAACTTGATTTTTACAGAAGCATCAGATATAATTTAATGACTGGTTTATTAGTAATGCTTATGTGGTATGGTTTAATATTGTGCTTTGGTATCTAGAATAAGTTGACATTTTGCTGAAAGTATCCAAGACTTTGTCATTTATTTATTTAATTATTTCAGATGAACAATGGTAGTAAAGAATATGAATTTGAATCTAAAATTCCAGCAAAGATCCCTAGAACTACGCAGGTACTGGGTGTGCTTTAAACGATCTATTAGGAGATCTGCTCAGTGACACTAAAATGTATGCTATCACAAAAGATAAAGTAGATTAAAATATAGTAAACTTTTGGAAATATAAATTGATATTAGCGAGTGCTATTCCTTTAGAATGGCGGAGAAAAATAGCCATGATCATCCATTTCTGCCAAAATTGACTACGCCATACTAAAATAGCTCTGCTTCACCTGTCCATGTTGAAAGAGTGCTTCCCCCACAGCTTGTGAGATTTATCAGGTCAGAGATTAATATTGAACCCTAAACATGTGAATATTCTTATCTTTCTCACAACTGTGAAATGTATGTGTATTCCAGGAGTTAATGTTTATAGGTACAGACAGTATTAAAAACTAGGTACTTGTAATGTATCTCCAGTAAGAGGCATTGCATTCATATTTATTTCAAATTGTTGTTATACAAACTTTTTGTTTTCACGCACACGCAATGCCTTTAGCATCGTGGATCATCTATAGAGATATTTATCGTATCTTGACCCAACAACGACTTCTTACACTTGATCAGCCGTACATCGTCACCGGGTACAGCATAGCAAAAAGTGGAGAAGGACATATCCCCTTTTCTGCGGTGATGTTGCATGGCGTGTGTGGGCACATACGTTACTGGCTTGATTTTTAACCCCCTCGCCCCCATTTCGCTGTGTAAAGTTGTTATGACCATCGTGGGTTGCTTGTAATTTCATCATTGTGTCGGTAAGTCCTATAATTTTGCAAAATTGCATCCAAGCTGCATCATGTCTCGTCAACACGTCCAGCTAAATCAGGCACGTGTTTTCATTACTACAGCTCGGTACAGTTCGGATCATTAATGCCCATAAGTAGATTATTGGTAACATAGTTGTGTCAACATGCTTTGCCACGATAAATATTTTTTCTAGATATTAACGAAAATCAATTATCCAATATCGTATTCCAATCCACCAAAGAATCCAAAATTGACCACCTACAAAAAAAAACCCCTCATCGATCATGAAATTAGCTGATGATCATATATGATCGATTTAAAATTCGTCAAAAGGATCATGGACTCCACAGATAGCTTCCATATAAGCAGATAACAAGGGGTTAACATCAAGACCCCTTGCAGATGAACTAAAATTCTAAAACTTGGTCATATAAGTGGTATAGGAGTAATTAGAGGAATTCCCGAGTTTGGAAAAATTGGAATGACCTTGACCTAATTGTTCAAAATGTTCCATATTTGACCCTATGGGACAGTAAGGCACAAAATTCCAAAATATAAAAGAACAAGTAAATCTTAATTTGTAACATATTTAATGCATAAAAGTCTACAGTCGTGTAAAACAACAAGTATTAGTCTAGTTTGAATCAGAATGACAAGTCTATGGTGTATGGTATTCGTGGAATGATCAAAAATTATATTTTCAATAGCTCGATTATTCGGGCCACTTAGTCCCATAGTGCCAAATTTGACCCAACGACAAAACTATTAGATTAAAAAAAATATTATTGCAGAAATTAATTCAAATGATATGATCTATAATTACTTTACCAAATGTAAGTGGATAAGACAGTAAAAAATACCCAATACTTAATCTGTACTTGTTCTTTGTATTATTGTAAAATCACCATGCTTAAAAATTTGTGGGGGCTGCCATTTTGCACCATGACAACAGTAACTTTTCTACCTCAATGTGTATTACTCTCTTGTTCCCTAATTGGCACTATGGGTCTTAATGGGTGTAAAACAGTTTTTACATCAGTTTTTGAATTTTCTTTTGGAATGGGAGGGGTCTGAAGGGGGTGTTCCAAATTTGACCCCATGGGCCTTAGAGGGTTAACATAGTTTGTACGCACATGGGTGTGAAACATCAGAATAATTCAATTATAAATACATTTCGACAGAAACAAAATTAATACCCAAAATCTACTTTCCGATCTCAGATTTACGCCCCCGAGAGAATACACTTTAATGCTACATGATAATGGTTATTTTCATCGTTGAGTTTGATCAAGCGAAGACCCCATCCTAACCTAATTGGCTATCTTTAGAATGAACCAATATTCTGAGAAGAGTTAATGGCAGGCTCCGAGCCAAACCATTTCCGGTGCACTGCGGTACAGAAAATAAATCTACTAATAAAAAAACCTCATTTAATTATTCGTTATATTTCAATAGCCCAACATGTTAAAATATATCCACGAATAACTCCAATGAATACTAATTTCTAATAAACTAGAGAATCGAATTCGGTGTAATAATTTATCATTAAGATATCGCATAGAACATGCCAGATACGTATACCTTTTGTTTATCTATTACTTAGCTAGCATCGATTCGCGTCAGATTCGACGTGATATGCGTAGATTATAGATTCTCTTATTTAATAGGTTGTAATGACGCATTTAATACCCTCTAGCCATTATTATTGCCCGACTGAATGTCAGCAATCTAAGCCTCAAATGTTCGTCGCCCAATAAACTGTAGAAAACAAAAAATCAACCCGTCATTGTATTGGCAATGTTATGTCGAACTATTTAACATGTGTTTCCCGATTAGTGAAAAAAAACCGAGCGTATATATTACATATTAACCCTGGAGGGAAGTCTACGATTTTAACACGTTATATTTATTTGTCCTAGCATAATGTTACCCGTGAGAACCGACTTGTTGAAAACTTCCATCTAAATTCTTCGGCTTCTCTAATTGCTATGTGTGTAGACATACAAAAGCAGCATTTCTTATATTTCTGATTGTAGATAGCTTACTTTACGGGATTCATTTTAGTGTAGAGAGTGTTACTTTATCTTAATGTAAAGCACTACATGGAAAACGTGGATCGAGACAGTGTTCTTTAAGATCACTCAGACATCGAGAAACCCGTCTGATTTATAACCGTTCTCCTGTAATAGCCCATTTTCGTCACTCACAAATTCATTATCAATCGACAGACAAGAGTTAAAGAAAAGTCGTACATTCGACAAGTAATTATCTGTGGAAATAGATACTGTCCGGATTGAACATGGAACACGAATCAATACAAAGGTACTCGTAGCTGTATGAATTATTCATACAATTTTTAAGACGGGTAAATTATGTGTTACAGAAAGAATAATTTACCTATAATTAAATGCCGATTGTTTTGATTTTGGATGCAGGATCCGACCTATTTCTGGTTTTTTCCACACTTGTAAAATTGAGTGGTAAGCCCGGGTTAGGTGCAGAAGCGTAGGACGTTAAACCCCATTTTATTCATTCACACATATATAATTCAATTATAAATACACTTCGACAGAAACAAAATTAATACCCAAAATCTACTTTCCGATCTCAGATTTACGCCCCCGAGAGAATACACTTTAATGCTACAAGATAATGGTTATTTTCATCGTTGAGTTTGATCAAGCGAAGACCCCATCCTAACATGATTGGCTATCTTTAGAATGAACCAATATTCTGAGAAGAGTTAAGAATTTAATGGCAGGCTCCGAGCCAAACCATATCCGGTGCACTGCGGTACAGAAAATAAATCTACTAATAAAAAAACCCTCATTTAATTATTCGTTATATTTCAATAGCCCAACATGTTAAAATATATCCACGAATAACTCCAATGAATACTAATTTCTAATAAACTAGAGAATCGAATTCGGTGTAATAATTTATCATTAAGATATCGCATAGAACATGCCAGATACGTATACCTTTTGTTAATCTGTTACTTAGCTAGCATCGATTCGCGTCAGATTCGCCGTGATATGCGTAGATTATAGATTCTCTTATTTAATAGGTCGTAATGACACATTTAATACCCTCTAGCCATTATTATTGCCCGACTGAATGTCAGCAATCTAAGCCTCAAATGTTCGTCTGCCAATAAACTCTAGAAAACAAAAAATCAACCCGTCATTGTATTGGCAATGTTATTTCGAAAAATTAAACATGTGTTTCCCGATTAGTGAAAAATAACGAGCGTATATATAACATATTAACCCTGGAAGGAAGTCTACGATTTTAACACGTTATATTTTTTTGTCCTAGCATAATGTTACCCGTGAGAACCGACTTGTTGAAAACTTCCATCTTAATTCTTCGGCTTCTCTAATTGCTATGTGTGTAGACATACAAAAGCAGCATTTCTTATATTTCTGATTGTAGATAGCTTACTTTACGGGATTCATTTTAGTGTAGAGAGTGTTACTTTATCTTAACGTAAAGCACTACATGGAAAACGTGGATCGAGACAGTGTTCTTTAAGATCACTCAGACATCGAGAAACCCGTCTTATTTATAACCGTTCTCATGTAATTGCCCATTTTCGTCACTCACAAATTCATTATCAATCGACAGACAAGAGTTAAAGAAAAGTCGTACATTTGACAAGTAATTATCTGTGGAAATAGATACTGTCCGGATTGAACATGGAACACGAATCAATACAAAGGTACTCGTAAGTCGTAGCTGTATGAATTATTCATACAATTTTTAAGACGGGTAAATTATGTGTTACAGAAAGACGGGTAAATTATGTGTTACAGAAAGAACAATTTACCTATAATTAAATGCCGATTGTTTTGATTTTGGATGCAGGATCCGACCTATTTCTATTTTTTTCCACACTTGTAAAATTGAGTGGTAAGCCCAGGTTAGGTGCAGAAGCGTAGGACGTTAAACCCCATTTTATTCATTCACACATGGAAATACAAAGGCATCTTTTACGTACAGAACCCAATTTGTTATCATGTCCGAAAGGTTAGAACACTGGGGCAACGATTTGAAAACAAAGATGTCCCGTTCCCTCATTTATATAATGGAATGAGGATGAGCGTCTCAAACTGTGAAGGGTTCTCTTAAGTACATTACGCACATTAAGTTCTGTAGTCTCGCCCAAACGACTAAAATACCCGCTATGTCAACATATTAAATCATTGACATATCTGAATCTGACTTGAATACTTCCGGCCCACACCAGTATTCGAATTCGGGAGACTCTTCTAACATTAGAGGGTTAGCATACCTCTCACAGTTTGGGTTGTATATATGCAATTGTGGTGTTACTATGTCAGCCCCGATGTTATTTATTGTAAGAAAACATCCGGCTGCTTAAATCAATGGGGAAAATATTCATCCAATTAGAAGCGACGATTATTAATTTCCATAAAACACCCGGTATTATAACACCGAATGGAACATTTAATCGACATTGATTTGTTAGTTAGTTTTTATTTGATATGAACGATCTATTATGTTGCTATTAAAGCAATTCAGCAGTTTTGATAACATTCGTAAAGTTAAAGATACCCTCCAATATACAAACTGGAGTGATTTGATGATATAATATTTTAGACTAATAACATATTCAAAATAATTAATCAAATCACTCTCAAAACACTGTATTCGCGCGGAAATACCCCAAGCTATAAAACAAATATAAAAAGAAAGTTATGTTTGTGTCACATGACTTGGTGGTCGACGTAAGTAGCAACGGGAGCAGAGCCGGAAGAGAATCCTTTCCATATAAAAGACGATGTTTTTAATCGCTCTCCGTTTACCATAAATATCGAAGTATTTTTACCGTGGTTTTCGTCTCTCAACTCTCAAAACTGTTGTACGTTTTAGTCTCTCATTTTTTTCTCGTCATTTCACCGTCAAGTGTATCTATATATATACACCAAGCGCCTCCTAACGCGTACAACCTTTGACGTCACTTTAGCAGACATCCTTTAATGTCCACGGTTGTTTTTAAAGTAATCCAGTATCTTTCTAAGATTGGATGTATGCAAATAACCACCCGATAAACACGTCGTGTAAATCAATTAAGTCGTTCACCACCATACATTCTGATAATATAAAAGTATAGTCAAAATACCACTCTTTGAGCTTACAGGAGAGTAATGGTAGTCTTGACATGCACATATTTTTTAACGTTGGCACTAGATTTATTTAATATATTGGTTCATTACCTGTTCTGGGTTATTATATGGACACAGATCAGCTCATATAGGGCGAAAGTTATTTCTAGTCTCTCTCACCCTTTCCCCCCTTATGCATGGCGATTTTTGTAGACTTTTTGGTGTAGAATCGACAAAGAGTTGTGAGGTTGGTTAAGTTGAAATGTAGGGCCGGATATTGCATGTTTACTTCCATTTTGTGTATCTCACTTTTTCATGGTGAACCGCATACATGCTTTTGGGCAAGAGTTTGCCACATGTTGATCCATATGTGGCAGAAAGCGTTCTACTCAACGAAAATTTGGGGAAACGGTAGAGCCGGTCTAAGAGACGAGAATTGACATTAAAGTCAATGGGGAAATTATAAGTGAGCTGTGGCCACATTCGGCACATTGTATCTATAGATGTAAGGGATATTGGTTCTCGACCTCTAGTAAAATATGAGATTCTATTTTGCTATGATTTACGTTCATCGATATGTTTATTTTGTTCCATGAGACGGCAACTTTCTACATCAATACTTCATTGATTATTTATATCCGCATGTCCTGCAGTCGTCGATAATTCTTAAATAACGGATTTCTGTACAGAAATGAAAGGTTAATCACATATTGCTTCGCCAATCAGAAAGTAAAGTAAAGAAATGGGGTTCTCTTGTACGACTCCAGTTATGTAAGAGGGGCTAGTCCGCGGATATAAGAAATACTATAAATATGGGCATCAATAAACCTTACCCTAACCCTACTGATACCAGCCATTTTCATTATTTCTAAAGTAGTTAACAGCAAAGCAGACGATTGGATTTATATTAAACGAGACGATTACAGGATATTTGCAAATGCTTATCATTAATAACATTAGAGATTGATGATTAATAAGATCGGATGTTATTTCAAATGAACAGATGTTGTAAGCTGGTGAACAGACAGAGAGGCTACCACTTACAACAAATTCATATAACCTACGGCGGAACACAGATGTGAGAGCCTAATAATGTGTTTTGTACATTTGTTGGTGACACTGAATAACTGGTTGGGGATGGGATGACCGCAAGACAGCAAAATAGTTCACGCAAAATTTTATTCTGATCTCCTTCTAATTGCCACGTTTATTTTGTAAACGATTTTTGGCCAGAGTTTTAATTGTTTTTTATTTGTATGCAAGAGCTTTCTGGTATCAGTTGTTACATAATACGCAACTGACACATAACTCGATTTTACGTTTCAGTTTCCGTTTACTATCCTTGAGGTATAAATATAAGTGCTACGAATCGATAGACGGTAAAATCAAGTGATATGCGAAGTAACATACTTCAAAACCACAAGGTCCGTGGCATGCCCATGGCCATATTTAAAACAAACGTATTTTAATGTTCTTATTGACAAGAATCGCCGCAAAATTTGGTCTCAAGATACTCTTTATGCGGATGATGCTCAGACATGTGTCGCCCTCAATGAAACATCTATCACTGAGGTTACCACTCGCATCGAGGCGTGCTTAAATGGAATTCATCTTTTGATGACCACCAACTTTTGAAAGCTGAATCCTGAATTAAAACAGAATTTCTGATCATTGGAACCAGCCAACAAGTGTTGAAATATTCCACTCTCTCCTTAAATTTCCAACACCAATCCAATATATCGGAGCATACTTGAATCGACTCTATCCTTCAGACCTCATATAAAGTCAATAACTTCAGCTTCCTTTCATCAACCCCATAGATTAAGCCGAATCAAGAAATATCTCACCACCGATACTATGAAACTTCTTAATCATTCCTTCATCACTAATAAACTAGATTATCACAATGCATTTCTATACAATATATCACAATATAAAATCAGATACAGGTAATCCAAAATTCAGTAGCACGATTGTTAACGGGCAACAGAAAGTATCAACACAACATCAATCTTGAAACAACTCCACTGACCCCCCATTAAGCAGATAATTGTGTTGTGTTAAAAACACTCCCGCTAACTTTCAAAGCTCTAAATGGTTCGCCACCAAAATATCTTACAGATTTGTTGATGCCTGTATGCATGCAATAGAACATCGAGGTCGTCAGACAAAAAAATATTGACAATACCGCCGATACGTCTCGAAACAACAAAACGAGTTTTTGGGTTTGCAGCACCCTACTTGTGGAACCGTCTCCCCACTGTATTCGAATAATAACGTCACTGAGTGTGTTTAAACAACAGATAAAGGCTCTGCTTTTCACAGCTGCTTTTCAAGACCAGTATTGAAAAATTTGCCCAACGCAATACAAACTTTGATTAGTGATGTTGCGTGATCATAAATTTAGATATTATTATTATTATAAGGTAGAATTGGTTTTTTTTTGGGATGAAAAACATATTGCTTTTAAACGCTCATATATTTTGGAGGCTAATGGACCAACAAATAAGATTTTAAACTAACCAACTAAATAAAAGCCTAAGGAGAATACGGTGTTGATTGTACGATTACATCCGGTGGGTAATCACGGTACTACCCTAATAATTGCTGACACTGTCACGACTCTTGTTATATATAGCAGTACCTAGTGGGGATTATTATAATCTCAACAATAAACAGGACTTTTGATTTAAATGCTGAAGAAACTGTATACTTCTTTTTTTAAAAAAAATAACAACCAGACATGATTAAGATATTGTCAAGAATTCATAGCAACTTGAATGATGACGTATAATTCTATACACTTACGGAAAAGCTATTTCTGTTCAATCCTCCCACGTTGGAAGCAAATTTTCAAGGTGGCGAAAATGGAATATGATGCTGAACTTATTCGCCGGTTAACATCTCGTGCTTATATTCCCATCTATTCCATATCCATTATTACCATCACAATAAGGTTAAGTCCGAAAATACACATCTTGTTTTTCAGGTTTCAAACTCGTTTGTTTTCAGGTAAATAAAATGATACAATTATATAGCAAGCAATTGCCATGCGAGATACGTTCATATTTTGGTTAGACATGCGTCAATATCGTAATGAACCGAGATATCTGAATAGAGAAAGAAATGTGGTTTAACATCTTACTGTTCTCCTCCTATATTTGGCTTATTAAGACGGGCATACGCCATACAGTGTGTTGTGCTGTCAATTATACTGTAATATTGTGGCACTATATTCGGTTTTTATAAATAATTCAACAAATTTTTTTTTCACATGTCAAGACAGAAAAATACACATGTCAAAACGAAAAAATTCACATGTCAATACGAAAAAATTCACATGTCAAGACAGAAAAATTCACATATCACGACCACGTGACCCTTCTTTGACTTGAGTATAACAAAATACAAGAGCAGCAGTGGAAAAAAATAATCTTTATTGATATCTTTTTGTACAGAAAGGAATGCTTGGAAGGTGATGAAAAAATTGTTTTATACTCCATTTTCCCCCTTCCATACAGAAAAACGGTCTTGCAATTAATTCCGCTTTGACTTGCCATAGACGGGGGCGAGGACAATACACGTCCACATGAAAATGTGGGCGTTAAAAAAGTGATTACTTGGTCGGATTGATGTCAATGTACTGAAGCTTGTAAATTTGAACATGTAAGTTACCGTACCTTCATTAAATGAACATACATGTTTATGTCAACACGGTTATCCAAAATTCAACAGACTGAAACTGAAATATTAAAAAGGCAATAAACATGTTTTCTACATGAAAATGAAATGACTGAATTTTTTCTGACATGTTTGTTTACTCTTCCTTAATCGCGTATTCCGGTTGGTTTTTGTTGAAAGGCAATTACATATTCTGAAACCTGTGGTGGATAATAGAAGTTTGATGAATACAAAGATCACATTTAAAATACATAATGGGTGGTTTTCTCATTACGGCTTAAGAAAAGATGCCATCCATAAAATGACAGACTGTATGTTGTAGATTCCATTTAAGATAGATGTAAATTTTGGTGTACAATGTCAATATATTGATTTGAATACCCGTCTATCTGTGAATTGAAAAGTGGCTTTGTATTTTGACAAGTGTCGATCAATGTGGAATAAGAAAGGGAATGGGCTTTAAAGTCTGGTCAATGCGATCAGGGGAGGGGGGCATTTGTAGCCTAGCATGGTAGTTGACAGCGTTACCTCCAGTCCTCTTTGAATTCAAAATGACAGCGATTCTTTTATCGTGCACTAATTTATATTAAGGTGAATGTCGCGTCGGCATTTAGTCCATCCTATATAGAGAGAACCCACCAGACTCATCCCCCCCCTCCGTCACACACACACACACACACACGCGATTACAGTTTTGATTTGTTACGATTTACTGGGGTCTATAATAAACCTTGATAAAAGCAGGGCTGGATAAACATGCTTAGGACATCATGTGGAGGGGGCATCACATAATTTCTGCTTTGTTAGTGACAATTCAAAATAGTTTATTTAAAATTAAGAACCTTAATTGTTTTTTGTTTGGGATTTTTTTTCATATTTATACGATAGTTTCTAAATGCTTTTGGCATCTATATGTCTCAATCCGATCCTGAATAAAAAAAGGCTTTGTTCCCATTACATTTTCTAGGTTGGTATTTTGTCTCCACACAGTAAGTATTCTATTAATCTATATTCCATGTTTCTTAGATCTACGAATAAATGAACTACTCACAGAGTTCATATGGATCAGTCGATTTGCATTACAAATGATATCCTCGAAACTTAGCATAAGAACAGTCTCACCCCGTTTTAAATTATTCTGTTCCCCACCTTTTAAGCTCCTCATTACCATTTTCAGCAAAACTGGTGGGGAATATCTTAATCGCTAAGTGGTCCATTGGACGCCTTGTCATTTATCACCATGTCGGTATAGGCCAAAATGTCGACAGTCAAGACCAGTAATCAGTCCAATGACAGGTGTAACATTTAGAACTATTAAAATCTCATTGGAGATCCTACGTGATCATTCTATAGCAGAGAAATGTCCCTACAAAAAAATTAATAGTTAATCGACTTCCTGGAACAGTGTACAAGTCAGTTAAATAAGCCATGTATTGTCTGATTACAAACAGTGGTGTCAAATCGCAACCTGGCAGATGCAATACAAAATCCTACAAAAATACTTACACCATCACTTCTACTAGCCGGTATTGGCGGAAGGGAATGGGGCTGGGATATATATTAGCATGTCAGGCTTTAACTACACCACAGGGTTGGACAACAGTCCCATAACTATTCCATTTAAGTGTTTCAAAGTATTCCTATTATAAGGGATTTTATCCGAAGAGTTTACTTATAACAACTGATATACTTTGGTATTAATTTATTAAGTATTTCTCCTGGCGGTCTGATTAATAGACACGAGAGTATAAAGGCAGTATCTGTGTTGAAATGGCATCTCCCTTCGTGTCGTTCTTAACAACCTTAACAAGCCGTAATTAACCTTATACAAACGTGATCGGAATAAATGTATCATTCATAATCGTTGTTCAATTCCAATAAACTTTCTTTTGGTTGTAGATTTTTTAGGTATGCTGAAAGAGCATTTCCCTTAGAGCAGCCCGTGACCAGTATCCAGGGCCAAAAGTTACCCATTTAGTTCCATTAGAATCATTTACCGTTGAGTTATTTCTAAATCCGTCTGTCGTCGATCACATAATTATTTCCTTTATTCTTATTACGTAATAATATAATCCGTTGCTATAGATATCCACTTGACACAAACTAGGTTCAATTGTATTTCAATAATTCGCTTGCGCGTATATGGGTCCTCAGCAGTGCGGGGAAACCGGAGGACCCGGAAAAAAATCCACGAGGTTGGACAGGCGATCCTACTCCTTGTCACGTACAAACGCCGAATCAAACCACGCCAGGTAACTCAATGACAAGACCTTATGATGCAACGCGGACGCGCTACCCCTCGCGGAAGGTGCTGGATCGCTAATTAGAAGGTCTCGGGTTCGCCCACGACGCTGGCCTATACGGGCTTTCATTGTCCCCAATAATGCAACGCGATAAACGCGTCATGTAGTGGTTCCGGTTTATAGCGTCCTTGACTTGTCAACGTTATGCTATGGCTTCCGTTGATAGGCCTTTTCCTGATGTAAATACATCGCCGCTTTCCTTTAAGAAAAAAAGTGTCGGTGGTAGTTTTTGCTGCGTGCCGTTTTGCAGTAATCAGAGTGGCAGTGATACAACAGGAGGTACAACAAGTTTCCCCAACAGAGAAGTAAGCAGTTCAAGCTGTGTCTTTTTTGCATAATTTAATAATTATTATAGCCGAAGTAGTTTTCATTCGGCAAATAATCTAGAGGTATTAACCCTTCTATGTAAGCAACTTATGCCTAACCTATACTATCTTTTTCCAAATAGTCATTAGTCCCCTGCATCGTTTCAATCTTAGCACTGACTACCGACCTAAGAGTTAGGCCTAGCCCTAGATCAATGCAAATCAAAACAAATCAAAACAGCCCTTTTCAATGATTGTCAACTCATTTTGTATTCTAAACAATTTTATTTTACGAATTTAAACAACTAACTATTTTTACAGATCCAACAATTTTATTTTATGCTTGTAAACTTAAATCCAAACCATTTTCTTGTAAAAATTCAAACAATTTATAAATCATAAATAAACAGGTTGGGGTTCGTTTTGGTAAAAATTCAACAATTTTTAAATAAGGAACAAGTGTAGTACCGAGTTGCCCTATGAAATGGTTCTGATTCCATTCTTAATCATCAATAAATAAATGTATAAACCTATTGTTAATTCAATTCAACAAAATTATTAAAATAAATTACAAAGAAATGTTGAAATAAATAGTTTTGATTATATTAACAAATTCTAATAAATAAATAGGTATATTGTTAAGTCAATACAATTATATGTACAAGGATATAGTTCTGATTTCATTCAACGATAATAATAAATAACTAACTATGGATTTTAATATTCTTTTTTGGTTAGACAAGTAGAATATAAAATCTAATATAGATTATCTCTATATTTTCATGATAAATATGGTATTATCAGTCAAAGGATATTAAAAATGGTATTATATTATAATATTTTCTGCCTCCCTCACTAGTAACAATGGAACAGTTTAATTAACTTATTTTTCTTGCAGGTACTATAAAAGGTAATTCTCCTACAGATGTTGGATATGCCACTACTTTGTTTCCATTTAAAAAAAGGGTAAATAAACCACAAAGTAGGTCTTCGGGTAAAACTGTTGTTATATCCCCACTTAAGCATACCGGTGCAACGACAACGATAAAAAGAAATTAGAGAAACCTCTTAATTTGGATCATGTTGCAGTTCAAAGCTCAACAATGATAAACAATCGTGACTATCTTGAAACTGAAACCGAAAACTGTGGGGAAATACAAAAATATCTACGAGAAATAACTGAAAAAATTAAACAACTTGAAGATGCTGTTCAGGACAACAAGATTTTTAGGAGTAAAATTTTAGATTTTGAAAAAATTATGGAAACTCAAAAGAAAATTAAATTCTGGAATTATGCTACTCTTTTTGTTTTATTTACATTTTTAGGTATTGGAGAGGTAGTGCTTTGTCTAATAATGAGCACTTTTCAAAATCCCAACACAATGAACCTGGTCCACAAAGAAAACTGAAATTGATAGATGATTTTTTTCTAACTTTAATACGATTAAAAGTTGGACTTCTAACTTGAGATTTATCAGATAGGTTTGGTATTTCGTTGGGAACAGTTTCGTCAGTATTTACATTATGGATTCATTTACTATATTCAGATTTAAAACTTATTTGTGAATTATCATCAAATAAGGTCACACGCGAAAACCAGTCACATGCGATAGGTTCTTTTAATATAAGCATCATAAGACAGTAAAATGTATGGTGGTAGAGCAACTGATAAATTTATTACATCAGATTCAGAAAAATTATTTGACCTATAGAGGTTTCCTTGTTACAGGAATATTAAGTGACATGGGAGTTCAATTTCATATGCCTGCTTTTAAAGGTTGGAACACACCCCAATTTATTTCTGATGAAGTCGCTGCATCAGAAAAAAATTTAAGCGTTCGTATACGTATAGAACGAGCCATTCAACGCATTGAAACATATCATATCCTAGATGTCGAATTAAAACTTTCAATGAAGGATATCGCAGAGGAAATATTTACTGTATGTGCATATTTAGTCTATTGTGAGGTTATAAATACAGTTTTGCTATGTTGATTGACTGTGGGTTAGAGTCCACATTAGATGAGCGTGCAGCTTTTTGAACTGACATGTTTCTTTCTCCCCAAAAAATGAACCTTTTCAAAGTTTTGTGTAGCGTTATAGGTTGCCACTGGCTCTCTTTGACGTAATTAATAATTTAAACCTTTACTCCTATTTGGGGTGTGAAAATTGACTGGTTATCGCCAGTTTATTCAAACGTATTGATCCACGTGTTCGACTGTACTACATGGATCCCAACATGGCCAAGACCGTCAGAGAAAAACGAGAAAGGCAAAGTTTGACTTGGCTTCTAATATTTTTGATAAATCAAAGGCAAAGAATGACACAAACCGCTTTTGAAGGGGTAAAAGAAAAACGCTATGTGTAGTTCTATAAATAGCAACAAAACGGTTACTACACGGTCCGTAAAGATAAGCAAAGCTTGTCAGAATTAAAGCAGTTCATTTTAGACAGCCTAAAATCAGACGATTTACGACAATCTCATGTCGGTTGCTCATCATGTAAACAAGGTCAAATAGGCTGTGCTGTGTATGACAGCGAAAACACGACCGAAGAGAGATGTTTTCGAACCGGATTTTGATAAGGATGATATGATTCCTTCTGCACAACATGTGCGATATGATATTAACAACGACGATGTCATTGACCAAATTGATGAGTTGTTTGCGGACGATTTAAAGGGAGATAATCTCGAAGTCAACAAAGATGAAACGGAGTCTTTTGAAACTAAAGTCAAACATAAACCAAAAATTGATTTCTATTGATAATCAATTGTTTGTAAAGGTACTGCCCGAGGAGAAACTTAAGGAAATAATAGAGAAGTATCCTAAGCCAGCAAATATGAGAGTAAACATGCCTTTAGTAAATAAGGAAATTTGGTCGGTGTTGAAAACAAACACGAAAACTACGGACCTGAAGTTTCAAAAAATTCAAAATAAAGTGGTTAAAATTTCTTACTGACTTGAAGAGCTGATTCCTTTTTAATGGAATTGAAGGAAAGGGCACAGGCAAATCGTGAATTAAATCAAAAGAGAAAAAACACATTGGGACCAGATTTGTCATATTCCTCTAAATTGTTTGCTAATCCTCCAATTATATTTGGAGACGAATTGGGCAAGAACGTTCAGGAACAGAAGGAAGCTAACAGTGTATCTCAACCTTCTACCTCGGTGTCTAATTCTGCTTATGAATACATAAATAACTATTATAATTAGCCTTACAAAACAAGCACTAGCTGTTACTCAAAATATGGGAAGCCTTTTTGTTCCAAGGCTTCCGGAAAAAGAGACACACAAGATATCGGAAATCTTTGGAAAGCAGCCACAACGAAGACTGAATGAATGAATGAAATGGGGTTTAACGTCCTACTGTTATCACAACAAAGACAAAAACCAAACTCAAACAAAGAGAATTAGAATGTCACCATTTGGTGAGTGAAATTCGAAGTAAGTATGATTCCTGGAAAATTTCTACTGATATTATATCGGCTAATCTTCTTTTATAGAATCCTTTTTCCAAACAGGTCAACTGAAAAAACAAGTAGAATCTTGGAAGAATTTCACAACAGATCTAAATATTCTTCAGTTTGTCTATGCTTTAAATCTACAATTTGATTGAAAACCCAAGGAAGATTTCATTGAATATCTATAAAAATTTCATGAAAATAAAATAAATGCAATTTCATTAGAAATTTCATTTTTTTTTTAGAAAAGTATATTAATTTTATCACGTGAATTTATTTCAAATATTTTTACCAAAGGTACAAAAAATTGAAAGCTTAGAATTATTTTAGACCTCGGGGATTTAAATAAAAATATTTACATACCATCATTTTAAGATGGAAACTCTTGAAATAGCTCTAAATCTTATTTAACAAATTGCTTTATGGCCTCAATAGATTTTAAGGAAGCTTATTTTTCTGTTAATGTCAGACAGAAAATATTTTTCATTTATTTGGGATGCTCAATTTTTTAGTTTACCTGCTTACCAAATGGATTTTCCTCAGCTCCAAGACTTTTTACGAAGTTAATTAAGGTCCCCTTTTCAATCTCCGAGCAAAACGACATATAAATTCGACATTCATTGATAATAGTTTACTTCTTGGATATAGTATTTCAGCTTGTCAGCAAAATGTCATAGATACAGTTAATTTGGTGTTGTCTGATTGGTTTACTATCAATTATAATCAGTCAGTATTTAATTAAACCAGTACAGGTTTTTCAATCTTTAATTCAATTAAAAAAATGTTCTTCGTAGCACACTGTATGGTGTTTTCCTGTCTTCATTAGCCAAGGTTAGGAACAGAACAGTAGGACGTTGAAACCAAATTCATTTCATTTCCAATTGCAACAAATCATATTAACATGTCAGAATCTAATTTCATTTCTAAATTATCAATAATTCAAAACAAATGGCTGAAAAATTACCTCGAGAAAGGAGTGATAAGATACATGCACACTGTACATGTACTTCTATAATAAGTAAAAAAACAGGTTACAATTAGAGAGTTTGCGGATGTAATTGGTCTACTTGTATCGGCTTTTCCTGTGATACCCTATAGCAAATTATACTATAGCAAAATTTTGAGTTTTTACATTATTTATTAAATAGTTTAAAAATGTCAATATTTTACTTCAAATTGATAACACCACAGCTGTTAGTTACATAAATTCTCAGGGTGGTAGATTTAATCATTTAAATGATATTGTCAGAGACATACTGCTATTTTGTATTGATCGGAATATTGAAATGTCAGCTTGTTATTTACCAGGTATTTTAAATGTTGATGCAGAGAGATGAGGTCGTGATGATCAAAATAAAGATAATTTATAATGGAAATTAGATTCTGACAAGTTTAATATGATTTGTTGCAATTGGAAATGAAAAGAGATGGAGGTTCAACGTCCTACTGTTCTGCTCCTAACCTTGGCTAATGAAGACGGGCACACACCTTTTGCTATGACTGGCCGTGTTCTTAAGAAGGTTGAGACAGACTGTATGTGCCACAGGAATACTTATTGTGCCATGGTGGAACACACAAGCATGATCCACATGCTAATTGATTACCCTTTTATTTTACCTAGGATGGAGAAAAGTCTTCATCATCATGCCGAAAATCCAAGCGAATTATTGAAATAAAATTAAACCTTATGTTAGTCCCGAAATGACCTAGTTTGTGTCAAGTGGACGTTAAACCCGATTTCTCTCTATTGACTATAGTCGGTTCAGCACAAGTGTTAGAATCTGGTATAACAGTTTCAAACCTTTTTTCTCTCTCAGTTAACAATAACTTCAATGGAGGTCAAATCTCATTATTCAAATAAAAAGGTTTAAAATGTACATTAACAACAACCTAGTTCACTTTTGACAATATCAAGAGTTCTGCATTTATATGCTCAGATAAAGCCTGCTGAAGTAGCATTTGCTACAAAAAAACCCGCGCATGTCCTTTCTTTAAAGTTGCATTATTCAAGAGCTAAATCTGATTACTGGGTGGATTACTGCAAGTCTTAATTTAGGCTTCAGATGCTATAGAAATTATAAATTAGACATTAACTAACTTATTCAGACCAAAATTACTTCTCGATGGTAAGGCTAGACTGCAATAAATGTTGGATTGTTGTCCGATTTGCAAGAAAACTTTCCTTCGTGATTAAACAAATAAATGGATACTCGAGACTATTAGTTTGCCTTACCGACTTCAGTAAGCGGAACTTTCATTCGAATGGTTCACGGTTCATAGTGGATCAATTTGACTAAAATTGTCAGAAAATTGCCTTTACATTATGTAGTTTTTATACGCCCACATTTTCATGTGGACGTATTATGTCGTCGCCCCTGTCCGTCCGTCCGTCCGGACGTCCGTCCACAATTGTTTGTGGACTCTCTACAGGTCACAATTCTTGTCGGATTTTGACGAAACTTGAAATATAGGTTAATCCCCAAAATATCTCGGCTGCTTTCGATATTGGCATGTATCGGATCAAAACTTCATGGATTATGGCCCCTGATTGTACGAAAAATCACGTTTTTAGCTTGTGGACCCTATAGAGGTCACAATTTTGAACCGATTTTGATGAAACTTGACATGCATGTTTATAACCCAAAGATCTTGGTTCCTTACGATATTTGCGCCTATCGGAACGTAATTTCCTGAATTATGACCCCTGATTGTCCGAAAAATCACCTATTTTAGCTCGTGGTACCTCTGGAGGTCACAGTTATTATCCGTTCGATTATGTCACCGTTACACCCTAAGGAAGGTTGAGTTCAAATTTCGGAAAAATCGGACCAAAATTACCATACAAAATGGCCGCCGTTCGTACGCGAATACTGTTAAAAAATGGTATATCAAGGTTGTGGACCCTGTAGAGATCACAATTTTAATTCGATTTAAGATGAAACTTGAAATGCATGGTTATAACCCAAAGATCTTGGTTCCTTTCGATATTTGCGCATATCGGATCGTAACTTTCTGAATTATGGCCTCTGATTATACGCAAAATCACCTTTGTTTAGCTTGTGGTCCCTCTGGAGGTCACAATTATTATCTGATTAAAAAAATCGTTTGATCATATCACCGTTACGCCCTAAGGAAGGTTGAGTTCGAATTTCTGGAAAATTGGACCAAAATTGCCATACAAAATGGCCGCCATTCGTATGCGAATACTGTTTAAAAAATGGTATATCAAGGTTGTGGACCCAGTAGAGGTCACAATTTTAATTTTCGATTTTGATGAAACTTGAAATGCATGGTTATAACCCAAAGATCTTGGTTCCTTTCGATATTTGCGCATATCGGATTGTAACTTCCTGAATTATGGCCACTGATTATACGCAAAATCGTCTTTGTTTAGCTTGTGGTCCCTCTGGAGGTCACAATTATTATCCGATTTAAAAAATCGATTGATTATATCACCGTTACACCCTAAGAAAGGTTGAGTTCGAATTTCGGTAAAATTCGGAACAAAATTGCCATACAAAATGGCCGCCGCGTGTACGCGAATACTGTTATAAAATGGTATATCAAGGTTGTGGACCCAGTATAGGTCACAATTTTGATACAATTTTGATGAAACTTGAAATGCATGGTTATAACCCAAAGATCTTGGTTCCTTTCGTTATTTGCACATATCAGATCATAACTTCCTGAATTATAGCCCCTGATTGTCCGAAAAATCGCCTATGGTCCCTCTGGAGGTCACGATTATTATCCGATTTAAAAAAACGCTTGACTCTATCACCGTTACACCATACGGAAGGTTGAGTTTGAATTTCAAGGAAATCGGACCATAATTGCCAGACAAAATGGCCGCCGTTTGTACGCTAATAGTGTTAAAATATGGTATATCAAGGTTGTGGACCCAGTAAAGGTCACAATTTTAATTCGATTTTGTTGAAAGTTGAAATGCATGTTTATAACCTAAAGATCTTGATTCTTTTCGATATTTGCGCATATCAAATTGTGATTTAATGAATTATAGCCTTTGATTGTAGGAAATATCACTTTCGGTTTTGCTTGTTCTCTATCCATGTCTCGAAAATGTGGGCGTATCCTGCCTGGCAGTGCCAGCTTACTATCTTTAACTATTAAAGTGAGAACTGCCAACTCATGTTATCTCATCTCCCAACATGCATCTTTAAGTAAAGCTGGCTATTAATTATATTGAGATAATCTAATTTCCCATTCATCATGCAAGCATGGATATTGAAAACTGTGGGGCATTTAACTTCGACAAGTTTTCTGCCATGACATGGACATATTATTGTGCCATCCAGACTAATCATATATATATGGGAATTGTGGATGAACTAGCAATTCAGGACGAAAAAAAATCAACATCTTTACGATTTTTTTTTACAAATCATTTACATATGCCCGAATAGCTCTATTTTTATTTTTCAAACCCAAAGCTAAAGCCGGAACTCTTGAGGAGAGTGTCGAATCATAATTATATTTCATGCCATTCTATTAGTAATAATACGCTCTGGTGAAGACTTTATAACTTTTTAAAATGAAATAATGTTTGTAACTTTACTACCAGTCATACAAACCTTATGATGGTCAACACTGCTTTTACAATAATATAACTTTTATTTTCTTCTAAATCATTAAACTATTGATGATTTGCTTTTAAAATGTGCGTTACTATACGAGTAAGTTTATAGCTCTTTTTTTAAACTCTGAGGAAAAAACAAATCGGAACCGGAACCGGTTTCAAGCAGATATTTCTTCACGGTGGCAATGTCTAGATCTGGGAATTAAGGTAGATCCTTTGTCTAGTTTAAAAGCGAATATATAAAAGGAACTGTCAAGGTGGAAAATAATGTATGCTTTTTAGTATTAGGTGCTTAATATATGGGCCGCTACCGACGACGTTATCTGAATCTGATACACCAACTTTACTGTCACATTTATCTGTTATAAATTAAAATGTATAGGGAGTCTCGACCAATGTTTTTAAATTTTCGAAATTTAAATCCTTACACAATTTTATAATATTTCCATGGGATAAAGCTTTTACATCTTTATAACCATTGGCAGACGAGATTACAGTGTTATTGTTTAACAGTCGATACGTCCTTGACTCGAAACCGGAATCACACCAGACGCGCGTTGCATGTTGGGTCTATGGAAACGGGTGTTTAGATCCGCAGGGTTTGCAGCGTGGGGACGTCAAGGACCCGGGGAGGGGGGGGGGGGGGTAATTCTTGGTGGGGGTAATGGCTAGACAACACCTGGCCCGGAGGTCATCGCTCGAACACAAACTTTTTGACCTTGGATAGACAGCTGGTTGGCTAATCGGCCCGACCGATACTCAAACCAAACCCAAATCTACTCCCAAGCACCCTAGCATGTATGGCAAAGCGGACCAGACTGTGCCCGCTTGCCACTCTTCCTTTACTGACACCCGGAGTTCCTCCTTTGGATGAAACTAACCTTGGGCGATTCCCTAAAAGCCAAAAAAGCTCTCTGTCATATAGAAACATTTGTTTACTATATAACCCTAGGTGGAAGTGGACGTTAAACTCCAAGAGAAGAAGAAGAATATCAAGCGTGGTTTCCCCTAGCTAGTGGCCCAGGAAGTCGGGACTGGTGCTGGTATGGGACGAAGGACCAAGGTCTCGTGTCGACAATGACTTGTACGAAAACGAAATCTTGAAAGTCGAAATAATATGGGCGGTATCGCCGCTGTCCGGGCAAAATCTCCATCAATGCACACGACATAACATGTGTCCCTCTTGATTAACCCAGTCGTTGCAGAAAAATAGGACGATACGTCCCAATCCTTTTAATTCCATGAGAAGTTTATGCACCACAACAATTAACAATAATTACCGCATAATTGTCAATATATTCACTTGGCACCAGCGGTATGATACGATAGAGATTTATTTACACTTGCCTACAGAAATAGGTATAGAAATAACAATGACAAAGGGAAACAACGTTTACAATTATTGTTAGCTACAAATAACCAACACTACTACATTATGTAGATAATATCTAAATTATCCGAAAACAAGACTTGCGTAATGAGAAGTCATCAAATTATATTACGGTTTTAAGAAACTCAACACCTGTAAAAGTAATTTACCGGGATTGCTTCAAGCTATAAATGCTCATTATCTTCATAATATACCCAAAACAACTGCTCCATGTTGGTGTCATTTGTTTGATAGTTGTACTGGCACGAATGAATGTGCACATATATTTGAAAGTTTTAACACAATAACTTTTTCGTTGAACAAAATGTCTTAAAGCGAGAATTTCATATTTTTTAAGAAAGTCAAAACATAATTATTTATATGCCTTTTGCTCAATAGGTTATCAAATTACTATAATACTACCATATGCATTATTTCCCACCCTCAAAGATCAGTGACACAGGAAATAATAATACAATTGCCCCCCCCCCCCGTTTTCCCATTGCCCTCCGTGCATTAGCTAACACTAAACGTTGGAATTTGAAGTTGAAAATAACTTTTTTGCCAATTACTCAGCTGGCAATAGTGAATTATAGGATTATTCTTTAACAAGGTAGGACTGTTTATGGATACCATCTATTTTAAGGCTTTAATTCAAAAAATAACTTGAAAAATGGAAATTTTAAAGATCCACACAGTTATTGTATCTCAAAGAAAGGAAAAAAACTAACTATAAATGTATGGTCACTATTGGTTCGAGGGTGTAAGCTTAACCAGCAAATATAACAACATTAATCCATGAGTGTATTGAATATTTAGCGAATAATAGAAACGGGATTTAGTTCTTCAGAAAAAGATCGACATGTGCCTTAACGGGACAATCCCAAATTAAACAGGGGCTCAAAAATAAAAGTCCAAAATAAAGGGGAATGGTGTATTTGCCTTGTCGCAAATTTTAACTCAAAATATCAAGTCGTTTGGGCGTGAACGCCAAAACCGCTTATCCGGACACGTAACCCTTTTAAGATTTCAGGACAATTGGTTCGTTGGGTGACCTTATAACCGATTACGGTTACTTGTGAGGGTTATGCAGTGAATAACCCATGTGCCGTACTTGATAGAGAAAGGCAAGTTTCAACTACATATTATTTTTATAAAAAAATGTTTGGTTTAATCCAGATACCACAAAATACACCTTGGGGCACCGGTCTCAAATTCCAGATGAAGGCTGACGGATTTAAGTCGTTTGAAAACTTCTCATAAATACTGAAGTAGTTGCTCGATCGACCCTTGACTCGAATATTTTAAGGGATTTTAACACAAAATTTAGCAGTTTTATTCCCAAAACAAATATCGGGATTAGCCCTTTAATTGGTATACTGCCTATACGACATGCGATTCAAATTTCAATCCACATGGCGCTGGCTCATCTGCCAGAAGGACCTAAAGTTTCTTGTTTCCCTTGTCAAAGTGAATGGCAACAAAACACGTTTAGAGTCGATCGGAATTGTACAAAAACGAGTTCCACCAATGTTTCCAATTGCGTGTAGGTAAAGGATTCGTTGACAGTTGGAATTTGATTAGGAATAGGCGCCAGGTCTATCACAACACGCTGCTATATTAGCCTGGTTAGTGCGGTAAAATAAGACTTTAAACCCATTTCAATTACTATCCTTTAGATAATTGTAGAAATAATTGAAACTGACGTTTACGACTGTAAGTTTTACAATAACCCCAGATAATTGTAAATCTCGACAATACATTACGCACTTGTGAACAATCGAGTCGCACAGACAGTCTCTTGGGATTAATTGAAAAAGAGGAATTATTTAGTCTGTATGTGTAACTCAGTACATTATGGGGGTGGTCTAACGGTGTACGCTCTCAGTCATGACGCATGTTGCCCAGAAACCATGAAATCGATCGTGGGTTTTCTACCGGGTACTAAAGATTTAACGGAAGATCCTGGTTATGAAACGTTAAGCTAATTAAATTGTAGGTAAATTTCATGGACATGGACATAATCTATACTTAACGCGGAGATTTGAGATGTGAGCAGAGGTCAATATTGTAGGTGTTATATATGTGTGTCAGATAAATCAGCTTTTACGGCTCCCGCCGGGAGTAGAACAATGCAATGACTACTGAAAAGAGAGTAATAGAAAATGTAATTATCTTGTTGATGTTTTCTTCTTGGATTTTTGTCAATTTGTAATTACGGTGAAAGATAAACCTTTATTTAATACGGTGGTCTGGGTAAATGTTTGTGCCTTATGAATTATGATTTTGATTCAATTTGCGTCATTTTACTTTTTAGAATAATGAATGGGTGATATTTAAATGTGTCCACTTAAAAAGGAATACAGTGACATGCTATGCGAAACAATAAAGCTGAAATTTGCAATCAGATGCGCCTATCAACAATCGTTACCAAGGAAATATGCAGATTCACGGATCAACAATCGTTAGAAACAAGACAGGCAGATGCCCATCGTGAATTGACTCCTGCAATAAAAACATTTGTATTTTATTTTTGATTGATACCAGATCAGATTATATTGTATTAAATATGCTACCCATATTTCAACTAACCAATTAAAGGCTTCTTCTAAATTATACCACAAGTAATATTCTCAAGCAAACCGTATTATCACTGTTATAAACATATAGTTACCCATGGATATTTTTTTTATCGCCATAAAGGTAATTACCTATTGGGTTTATGCAATAAATCAATGCCATTATTGCTGTTTTCCTTCTCGAACCTGCACATATTATCGAGAATTCAATCTCACGGCCGAGACTAAAAGCTGCTATACTAAAATGTATGCAACATCTGACGTGTCTGGTAATGCGATGTCAAGGAGGCCATTGTATTAACTGTGACACTTTATTACGAACCAAATCCAAATAGGTTAATCCAGTAAAGTACATGCGAGGCTACTGGGAAATAAGCCTAAAAGATCGATTTGTAAACTTTCAGATGTTAATCATTTCGACCACTTAGAAATGGTAGAAGTCTAATCAAATCGCTGGGTGTAATTTGTTTGCCCCAGGGTCACGAAATGAGAAATCTAATAGTAGAATTAAGAGTTAAGGACAAATTCTCATATTTCTCCCAGTTAACCACCTGGACAAGATATTGCTCCTTATTATGTGGCCAACGACTCGTTTGTTGCGAGTCACCAGTTACTGAATTTATCTTCCGGTAAAAGACTAAGCACCATGGATTCGATAGTCTGACAATCGATAATTGGTTGTTTTTGCTACTGTGCGTTAGACGGTTGATGAACCAAATTTTAGCAATAAAATGCAATGTGAAAATAGAGTAGATAATTTTCGATAGACAGAAGCTAGCAACATGTATTGATAAAGAAACCACGTAGTAGGTATTATGTTTTGTATAAGCAAGGATACATTAAACCTGTTTCTATGTTCCCACGTAGCACTTTCTTTTTTGAAAAATACTGTTTTAAAGAAAACCAGTAATATATTGGGGACACTTTGATAAATTCAAAATGTAATTTCATGTTTAATTATTTATGACTCGCCTCCATATTACAACATCAAGCAATTGCAAGGTTGTTTTGAGTGAAGAATTTTACACAGATGTCTGCAACTATGATCGAACTAAATTGCATATTTCATTTCATTAATATCCAAACACTGGTGTGACCATATTCTGTTTAGAGTAATGATGCAGTATTGTGGCTTATTTGAGAGATGTCAATATTGTAATTTTGACGTTGAGAGTTTTACTTCGGCAAGCACCTGTGTCTGAATTCTTTTTCTCCCCCAGTCATGTCAGAGTGTTCTAGTTTTATATCCCAACACCGTCAGTTAATAACCGGTCAATATCGCACCCTGTTTGAATTCACTTATTGAAACACTGGGAATTTGACCTGTCTGATATTGATAGAATGTCAATAGAAACCATTGTGAGACCAACACTGGAATTAAATGTACTTATTTTTTTTCTAATACATTCATATTATTTATGTGGTTGCGGCGTGCCTATGTGTTTCTGGCGCTTGTTTTAATATGGGGATATGCATACGAGTTAAAGAGCAAACTTGCGTGAAAAAGTTTTCCACTTTTCCATGGAAATATTCATTCGCATTGAGTCACCTCACGAAATTTCAACAATACTTCTACAATTAACCATAATCGAAGCAATTTCAATTTAGCACTACAATATGTTGTGATAAAAATAATACCGTTTGTCAATATCAGCGACATTATATCTTTGTACCAGTCACTAAAGCTTAAGGTCGAGGTGGTTGTATGGAATAATACCCAATCAATCAACTTGTAACCTACATAATAAAAAACCTAATTACAGGTATACCAGAAACGATAATTAGATTATATGTTTTTCTCATTTACGGCGTTAAATCCCATTTTATCCATTCATTCATTCTCATTTTGAACTCAATACAATTTCATAACATTTGACGTCTACTATTTCCAAACATACTAGAGTGACATGTAAAGTTATCACTCGTCTTGGGATCAGTGATTAGAAACTAGTCGTGTCAACATATTGTATGTATCGACATTCTATGAAATTAATTACCAAGATTGATAACTTATAAACCCAATCGATCATGATTTGCACCGATTTATTAAAGATAACAATCGTGAAAGGAGCAATCTTGAGTTGATCTTTTGTGCAACACTAGGCAATAGTATTCCGAGAGTCACGATAGCCTTTAATGGACATCCATCAGCTTTGGTGTGCAGAGGCGGACCAAGGAAATCCTGTTAGGGGGGCCCGTGGGGGTGTCAGTGGTGATTTGTGGCGCATATCTATTTTTTATACTGTTATTTAGGGGGCCCGGGTCCCTAGCCCCCCCCCCCCCGGATCCGACTCTGGTGGTGTGTTTGGGCTGTAACGTTACTCAAAATATCTATCTGTAAAGAAATGATTTCCAAAAACGACATACATTATTTAGACACAGGATTATTTCGCGTGAAGTTTGGAATCTTGTGGTCTACAACATGTTAACACGGACTGCTGCATTTCCTGGAAAGAATAATATTATCTTGTTTTATTTGATTAAATTCCTGAAAATAAAACTTTTCTGTGAATTTTTTACTGAAATTCTAGTTTTTGGAGTTTTAATGCATTTTTAAAATTATTTGTGTTTTTTTAATTAAATTTATAAAATAAATATGCGATTATTAGTGCGAAAAACACAAGCTACTGTACTGTAATTTGTGAAAAAACGAATAGTTTTTTATGCCACAATTGAAAGTGGATGTTTTCAGGGCATCCAGCTGTTCAACTTTGAAATGAAATGTGTTAGAAATTGTAATGTGGATTTGATGAAATGACATTATAACATGCATGTATTATAATACACCAGAAACACACATGATTAATGATATATAGATTTAACAATATTTCAAAAATAAGTAACATCCGCATACTTTATTTCCTTAATAACATCTACCTTTTATTAGAGTCTCGGTTTATACAATTCCAATTTACTTTTCATCGGTCGCCAGTAGAGTGTAAGTCAGAGTCCATTATATGGGGGTCAATTTTAAGCCCTGCTTCATCAAACTATTCGAAATAACCGGGAAGATTTTGGTTTCGATAGAATGGATTGTCAAATAATAAACTTGACACTAAGTTTGGAAATACTGTTGTGTTTTTTTTTTTTGTATGACTTTCACGACGTCAGTAACGTCGACCCGGTGGATTTCATTTCATAAAAAACGAGTCTAAAACTAGTAATAAGTCAGATTCTTTTTAATCTGTCAGTATGAAAGTGTAAGTCGTTAGACTGTCCATTACTATTTTTTAGAACCCATTACACGGGCTGGCGACCATACTCCTTGTCGCACATAAACTTTCATAAATGACACATTCTGGTCTGAATCACACACGTTCGATTACTTGGCCACCCAAACGCAGTAGTCTTTCACAATAATACTGACACAAATTTATAATAATTCAACACTATATTCAAGTAGATTTTGTTAATCATTCACGAACCATAGTGACCTCCGTTGGCAAACGAGAATTTCATAATGGCGACCAATTCGAACGTATTTTGTTTATGGTTTTTGAATCGCAAAATTCTACTTTAAAATAATATTGAATTATTATAAATTTGTGTCGGATGTGGCAAAAAAGATTCCTTTTGGCGATTTTGTTATATAAAAAAATAGACGGTAAGGATTCCAAACTGAGGTTATGGTTAAGCTGTATTTTAATATTTCAGCTTATAGGACCGGCGGGGAAGGACATGATCCGATCAGACACCATTTCTAGCGGAAAGTATTGAATATAATGAACTATCGACGTTGTTTCTACCCGAACTTTTCTCTGCTTAAATATATCTTTGTGTTTTTTTTGTATTTCCCAAACAGCATTCCAGCTATTACAGAAATTTCTTTTATATCCATGGTTTTCTGGTATCATTTAAGTAGCACTTAAATACTGAAGATAATGATTATCATGTCTCAGTGTAAACAACAGGTTCTGTGTCTATACGCGTCCGCCTCTGGCTTGGAAGTCTACAAATAGATCACGAGAGTATCCAAACACACGCACTATCACAAACTCAAACTCTGACAAACAATGAGGAATGCATGGACTGGAGACACAAAAGACACGGTTATTAGTTTTCGATATGGCAATTACAATGGAATTGGTAGTGAGATGGTGTTTAATACACCCGAAGCTATAACCTTTGACTCAAGTGCCACTTGATATAAATCTATTACTGTCTGTTCCAGACGACACTGCGACTCAAAAATTGCTTACCATTTCTTCAATTTTTAATAGGTTAAAACTTAACGACCTACCTGAAATTGTCATCCTTTTACTTTCTACCTCACGTTAACTAATTTCAGATCAAGCTATATATATCATTTCTCTCGTGAAAACTCATGTTTTGTTTATTTCGCGGTATTGAAGACAGTCATGCTTGACCTAGTTATTTGGAATATACCAAATCTAACAGGGGTGATGATTTGGCTTGGGGTCGTTTCGTCCTAATTGCATGTATAAATAGTTGTTTCGACCCAGTAGAATATAACTTCTTTTAAAGAGTTATTTACGGAAGGTAGTATAAATTTGCTATTTGGGTTTTAGACCACAGTTGTTTGCTCCACTGCCTTAGTCTGACGGCTTTTGGAAATTGATAAAAACTACATACAAAGTGTGACCTAACATTGTAGTAATACGTCATTGAAATTTGGAAGTAGGTTAAATGACAATTCAAACGAATAGTCGATCTAACCTCGGTCGCCTCTTCCCCTGCCTGCCCCTCTCTCTCCGACTTCCGATCAGGCACTCGACCGGCCCGAGGAATTTCCAGCTCGTGTAAAGACACTCCAAGTCAAGCCATGGGCGGGCGGCACGGATTGGATCTGTGACATTCAAAGTCAAGCCGAGTCAAGTCAAGTCAACGGCGGGTGGCACACATCGGTGACAGCAGCAGTAAAGGGCAGACGGGTAACCTCGCAGAAGACCCCACAAAAGCCAAGCGCATCGGCCGTCTCGAGAAACGGCTGCCTCGACCCGGCCGTATCTTCCCCTTCCTCTCTCTCTCCAACCCCGAGACGGACACGCGGTCGGCCTTAGGAATTCCAGCCTGAAACGGGCAGGCACTGAAATTCCTCGAGAGCGTGACTCGGCCGCGAAACCACGCATCGGCCGTCTCTAGTCTCGGTCACCCAGAACATTCTAGTCTTCAGCCTTAGTCTGACGGCTTTTGGAAATTGATAAAAACTACATACAAAGTGTGACCTAACATTGTAGTAATACGTCATTGAAATTTGGAAGTAGGTTAAATGACAATTCAAACGAATAGTCGATCTAACCTCGGTCGCCTCTTCCCCTGCCTGCCCCTCTCTCTCCGACTTCCGATCAGGCACTCGACCGGCCCGAGGAATTTCCAGCTCGTGTAAAGACACTCCAAGTCAAGCCATGGGCGGGCGGCACGGATTGGATCTGTGACATTCAAAGTCAAGCCGAGTCAAGTCAAGTCAACGGCGGGTGGCACACATCGGTGACAGCAGCAGTAAAGGGCAGACGGGTAACCTCGCAGAAGACCCCACAAAAGCCAAGCGCATCGGCCGTCTCGAGAAACGGCTGCCTCGACCCGGCCGTATCTTCCCCTTCCTCTCTCTCTCCAACCCCGAGACGGACACGCGGTCGGCCTTAGGAATTCCAGCCTGAAACGGGCAGGCACTGAAATTCCTCGAGAGCGTGACTCGGCCGCGAAACCACGCATCGGCCGTCTCTAGTCTCGGTCACCCAGAACATTCTAGTCTTCAGCAGTCTGAGAGAGTTTTCAATATTTGACGTATTTCCATTTCCCATGCGTAACCGGGAGTTTGGTTTTTAATATGGTTGATTATGCAGTCTCTTTAGTCAAAACATGGGCGTAAACATCTTTTTTTAAGTGGAGTTTCCTCTTTTAGACGTCATTGTATCTAGCCAATTTTTCTCAAATGTTGACAACGCATCCAGACTAATATTCGATGAATATTTTTCTGGATGATAGAGACTATATCTTCCCTTGCCTGTCTCTCTCTCTCCAATTCTGAGACGGGCACGCGGCCGACCGCAGGTCTCGAGTACGAGACAGGCAATTCCTCAAGAGGCCACGCAGCGAATCGGTCGCCTCTTTCCCTGGTCGTCTCTCTCCAACTCCTGCCGCCGTCTCTTCCCCCGCATCCCCCTCTCCGAGACTGACTGGTATTGTACACGGAGTGTATACGTAGAAACCACTGATTACAATAAGGTGTCAAGAAATTCGTTTTCTATTTTACTGTTTAGTTTAAGCTGGCAAGTGAGGGATAAGTGACGTCCACTCGACACAAACTAGGTCACTTCAAATTTATTTCTATACTTCGCTTGCACATGGGAGGTCTTAAGCATATTTCGAGGTTGTCAAAAACAACCTAGGAAACGAAACAACGCCTTTCGACCCCCACCCCCACCCATGGCAGGTGAGGCTATCACTTTTTACTCTGTTGACTAAAATATAATGTGTATAAAATTCAAAACTGTTTGGGTAACTAATCTTATTACTTGAAGTGGATTATAGTTATGGAAATCTGAAAAGCACTTTCATTGAATGATTGGGTGTTGATTTGGCCTTGCGTATTGTACAAAGTTTATATATTGAAAAATGACGTTTCTTGAAATGAAAAAGTATTATGTCCAATTTGGTGTACTTTGCAATATCGTGTACATTTGTGTATAATTTTATTTTGAGTGGTAGTTCAACAAATGTTCTGTTAACTTCGAATCGCTTATACTCAGGGGACCTTCCATTTCAATTTTCTCTGAACAAAATTCCCGATTCTACTCCAGCACTAGACAGTATCTATGTTACTATCTCAATCCATTATGACAATAGTCTAATTAAATATTCCAATCAGCTAGAAGCCGTTACTTATAGGGAATAACTTTCAATACAAACTATATTAGATTTAAATGATCGTGGTACGTTTCTGAAGAATCATCACACCAATTAGAAAAGAGGAGAATGCGTTAATCACAGCAATAAATTTGTAGTCATTAGCAAGAAAGACATGTCTGCTTTAATGGGCATCAATATTCAAGTCAACTACTTATCCCAAGTAGCTATCTAGCTAACCCCTTCGAGGTCTGATTCATTCTAAACTATAGAACCAAATTATGCGATTTATATGAACCATTTGGTTTAAGTGGACATCCTGCTACTTCCAGAATAAAGAATGGTTGGTTAGGTTCACCAAACTGAAGTACGTGTTTAATTATCCTTAGGGTTGACCACTGATTTGCCTTTTAGTGAATTGACATTTTATGAATTCACCAAAAAAATGATGTCATGTTTTCTTCTAGGCGAGGGGAGCTGAAGTACTTTTAATATTATACTGTAGGCGGTTACAGCTAAACTCGTAGTGTTTACAAGTAGAATTTTAACACCAGTAGGATTAAATAGATAAATAATCTCAATGGTAAATTTAATGTGAGCATGTTTTTTTTTATCTTAATAATTAACAGGAAGCTACGGGAAATTCTTGAATCGTTAAATCAGTGCTTCTGCAGAATTGGAATGTTATCCGAATGGAATGGGTTTAAAGACATTTTTTTTTAGGTCATTTGATACTAAGATATGATATTTTTTTTAATTCTATGTTTCATTGGGACTTTAACACACGATTTTTTGTCCGTCCCATTGAACAGAAACCATTACAACCCCACTTTCATTATGAATATGGCCACTGATGTAAAAGCGCAACTTGTTTTAAAATAAAATATATAAAGAAACAAAACATCCATGTTCCTTTGACGGAATGTTATATGCGTTATAAGTAGCATTATATTCCGGTTCCTGTAGTTATGTAAAACGTTTAAGGTAAAATCTAAACCAAACTTAAAATCCCAATAATGACGAATTAAAAAGGTCTGTGTGTGTGTTTAGCTGTATATAGGGGTATCGATGAGTTTTGTTGAAGAAACTGTCGACAGATGTAGTCTTTCTATTTTATAGCAATATATTCTTTAATACTATTTCCAATAGCACCTATGAATATTTGGTTTCGAGAACGCATCGATGTAAGAAATGTATTTTTTACCGGGTAAGTGAATGATTTGAAGAAAATCGGTAAGTATCTTAAGGTCCATTTAACTATGACTGTTATAAGGAGTGGAGGGTTAATGTACTGGGCAGGGTATTCTAACTCCTTCTAGAACCTCGGATATCACTTTTGGTGTAGGGTTTGATCATTCTAGCAGGTTAGAAAAATGTAGGTCGGTAAATCTAAAATTGTCTACGTCTGTTTAATTTAACACCAAGAACCTATTTTTAGTTTACACAAATATATTTTATTTAGAAACCCAATTCTTTTCTATATGCACCAGCTGTCTATAACCCTAAGGTTAGCCGATAAGTCTTTAGAACGGTAAATAAAATTTACCCTTTGGCAAAGTCAATTAAATGTCGGCAAAATGGATTAAATCGATTTATATGTCAATATTTTTTGCGAAAATAGTTTTACGTACAAAATTATGTATTATTATATGCAATAAAGGAACAAAGGTATTTAATGACCGCCCGGTTACTTGGTGCATATTTTACGGATGGCATCGTCTAACAGAATAATTTGAAAATCAATAAATTGAGTATTTTGGGTAAATGTGAAACGGGTGGTTAGAGAATTGATACACGTGCGACTGCATAAGAACAGTTGAGAATAAAAACATAATTATATACCGATCACCAGCATTTTATGGGAAACCAGATCAGGTATATAAAAATAGTCACTTACAATATGGCTTGTTTACAAAGAATCGCGCTTTACAAAATTTAAATAATCAATTTAAAAAAAAAAAATTATATACTGCAACGCCGACAATGGTAATATTAACATTTATGAATATATTTGTTAACATAATAGGCCTTCAGATGTGTATTCAACTCTAGCGTGCATTTGACAGTTTGTTCTAAATGTAAGCCATACCACCGTATACGAAGGACTGGGTGTTTGCTTGAAGTGGGTTAATAAACTTAAGGTCTTATTTAAGGTGGGTATACAACCATGTATTACTGCAATCTCAGTAATTCCGCTGAGTTGGTTTACTTTAACTGCACATACAAAAATATCACGGGTAATTAAATGAAAATATTAATAATAAAGAGACCTACCTGAGGAAGACTGGCAACAACACTTAAAGTCCACGCAACGGTCAGCATTATTTTCCCACGCCTTTCGGCATCGTGTAAACTTAATGGATGTACAATAGAAAAGTATCTGTCTAAACTAATTGTGACTAAAGTGAACGACGACAAGTAGAATCCGAATGCTCTGAAGAACATCATCAAGCGGCATGCAAAGTCTCCGGCTTTCCAGGACACGGTTATATGCCAAGCAATTTCCATCGGCAGCATAATGAAGGCAACTATCAAATCGGCCACTGATAAATGCATGATGAAGCTATTTACTCTAGATTTGAACCCTCTACTTCTAAACAATGTTATAAATACTGTCAAATTCCCAGTAGCTGCTATCAAAAACAAGCACGAATACGCTATCACCGACACCAAATTATCATCATTAAATGCCATTTCTCTTGGTAAAGTAAAGTTCACGGGCCAACCAGAATCCATGGTGGTATTTTGAGGTTCTTGCTGTGATCCTCTGTGGGTGTGCGATACGCCTATAGAATCCTTGGGAATAACGGATATGAAATTAGAGTTGCTCATAGTTGTGACACCGGGAGGTGGTAGAGTCGACATGATTTTTCTGTGGGTTTCTGTTCCTTAAATATTGACATATTGCTTTTCTGGGATAGCGTCACACTGGAGGTGTGGCATATACTAATGTTAAGCAACACATTCTTCGATCAAAGAATATTTAAACAGATCACGCTATACACATACCAATGATTCTCTCCTAATTAAAACTACTTGAAGTCAGCATCGAGATCCTGTGATCCTTCTAACACTGTAGCTGAAAGTAGGATGAGAGTCGTGCTTCACATGAAAATACGATATTGGCATAGCAAAAAGGCTAACAGTGTCTAAAAAAAATAGAATGGAATGAAACGGGGTTTTTCATCATTGATTGAAATATAAATTAAGTACACATATCATGCCGCAAGTTAATTTCACCACATCGAATGAATTTTAATGGTATTTTGCCACATACTTTTTGCGAAGGTAGAAAAAGTAATTATCACCCTATAGACACACCATGTATTGTAGTAGAAGAGTTATTGAAAATGCATCAACGTTATACATCACTTATTTTTTGTCATTAACAGTTAACTCACAAAGTACACATCTTTATCAGCACTAAACAAATATTTATTAAGCTTTTTAGTTAGCCTACCCTGATAAACATAACAAAATATAACGATAACATTTCAAGTGGTCCTTTCTTAACGTCAAATTATCGACCTTATCACCCTTAAGAAGAAATATTTTGATGCTATTTTTGAATATCTTTGTACCAATAGTAATAATGCTAGAACTCTAAGGGTATTAGCAATTAGTAATTTCAATGTATCAATATAGAAGTACTCTGTTACTAGCAAACCTATATAGCTTACTGTGTTGGTTTTTTTAAGGCAAAAATAATACCAATTTATTGAATAGTAGTCAGGCATTGTCCCTTTTTTCGGTGTGGGTTCTCCTTGTCAATGATTCTGCACATGGGGAAGGGAGCGACAGTGTACCTCGTCAATTCGTTTCCATGAGACGAAAAACCGAATTCCAATGTCACGTTGTCCTTTGTGTAACAGACCCCATTAGGCAGTTGTATTTCACTACATGACACATGCCCGCCTTCATTAGCCTAGTCGGTGCAGAAAAGTAGGGCGGCTAATAATGGACAATATTTGGATATATAGAATCTTGAGGAAGCATGATTAAAGTTGAGAATCTAATTATGATAACAACGAGATAGAGATGATGTTTAACGTCCACTCGACACAAACTAGGTCATTTCGGGATGTGGTTCAATTTTATTTCAATAATTCGCTTGCGCGTAGGGGTCTTTAACAACGGGAGGACCCGGAGAAAACCCACGAGGCTGGACAGGCGACCCTACCCCTTGTCACGTACAACCGGACAAAAGAAACCACGCCAGTGGACTCAATGACAGACTTTATGATACAGCGCTCACACGCTAACCATTAAGCCATCCACCCCCCTTTGATAACTAAGAAAATATTTAAAAAATAACTACTGTATTTCTAAACATAAAAAGGTGAGCGGTGTTTTTAACTATAACCCACTGCAGCTAGGTCATATATCATGTATCCAAGCACACACTAATTGAATTAGATTAATTGCTAGAATGGGTTTGAAAAAAATGAAAACATTAAACCGTGCCAGAAATGCAAAATTAATGTTTTTTTTATTTTTAGCCCGAAACATACTGACTGAATTTAAATTCGCTCCATTAAAAGAACTATTTACAATTAGATTAGATTTCTTACCTTACAGATAATTGATAGATGACGTCATGCGACGATATCCTGACATTTTTATAGCATCATAAAATTGATAAACAAGTTGTAAATGTAATAAATCGTCGAATAGGATCTAAAATTATCCCAAAGTTTCAAGCTTTGGTTAGATTAACGCTTCTTAACCATGTAAGGTAGTCATTTATCAGAACAGTTCCAAGTTCAAACACACGTTGTATCTCAAGTCCAAAGTAAGATTTAAAACATTAGTTTCCAATTAACGTAAATAACTACAAAGTATACTCCCAGAACACGACACATTAAAACGAAACAACTCAATTTGACTCCTGTTTCTAGACTAGACTGAGTGAATAAACATCTTAGTTTCCCACCATTCTTATTGGTTGAGTTAGATCTACCGTAGAATCGATCCCATTTTCACACACTGTTTTCTGATTAGTGATTTTACTCATTCATTCAAAGCGGCCAATATATTATATAGTTGATATGGTTCACTAAGAATGCCGAACTTCCCTGTCAGTAGATGTTTGGTCAGGTAAGATGCTGATAAATAGCTGTATACATCGTGTAATGGCTATAGAGATCGTATGTCAGCTACAATCTCTCAATCACTGACGATAAAACGCAGCACGTCTTTATGGTTTAAACACATGGACAATCCCAGCAGTCGTCGTGGTTGTTTTTGTTTTTTTCACGCCACAGAACCCAATAAGGATTATTATTATGTTATGCGATATACATGTATAGTGAAGGCAGTGTTTATTGTCTTCATAAATACACTACACACAATCTTCAGATGTCAAACTTTTAAAACCAGGAACTGGGTAAGCGTTCAATCAGCTGCCGGTGTCTATAAAATATTAAGCAATCAATTCAAACGAAAAGAAATCGTCCGGTTAAGCACTACCAAGGTAATATATCCCGTCGCCCTCCCAAATTGCATGACATCACCCCAACAGGGTTAGAATTTTAAGTTACCCAATCAAGGCGCAGTTGATAAAGGAACTTGCATGCTAAGTTTCGGGTCGATTGTATTTGAATTATCGGGGCCTCGGGCTTTTTGAGAAGAGCATAATCTACAAGCATAAGAAGAACAACAAGGTAGGTAGAGTTCTGGGGCTTATTTCGGATAAAATAAAACTATACGAATAAAATCGATTTTAATCCCCTTCAACATAAGCACACCCTATGACTACCTGTCATAATTGATACCTACGCCCATAAAGCAGCGTGTACATTGGCAACATTTCTACAACATTTTTACAACATTTCTTACAACATTTTTACAACATGCCCTGTGTACACTATTATAAGAGTGTTGGAAATTTGTTGCAAATATGTTGGGAATATGTTTAAAGTTTGTTGTCTGCGATCTCTGTCAGTGCTATTTTCTTTTTCTTTCTGTCTTTATACAGTTTGGAGGTAGTTTCCCCAGAGACAAGGACAACTTTCCCACGCATTTATCAGTTTATCTGTTCTTTCTTGGGTCCAAAACCCTTCCTGTTCTTCCTGTTCCATCTCAAAGGAGGCTGCCATTTTGTCCATCTAGGGCTCGTCATATGACTTCAGGTAGATCACATGATCAATTAGATGTTGTAAGAATGTTGGAAAACTGGTTTTGCTCTGTGCACACTTAGCAACATTTTACAACACGACCAAAATCTTGCAACCAAAAATTGACCAGACAATTCTTTTTGCAACAAATTTCCAACAATTCTCTAACATTTTTACAACATTATTTTCTCTATATACACTTGGCAACATTTTTCCAACACGGCGTTGCAACAAGGAATGTTGGAGAAATGTTGTAAAAATGTTGGTAGTGTACACAGGCCTTTAGGATTGCGAGAAGAAGCTGATTTCGTTGACAACAACGGGTGACTGGCAAAGGATTATACCATAAGCCCCTGGAAAATATTTTCCAATATTAATAGCAAATCCCATAGTGCAGACGCCAGTAGTGTTCTTTTCATTAAATCTCCCGAATAATGGTAGTATCTTTTTTTTTACAGTAATTCAATTATTACTTAGACAATTGAACAATGTGTGGAATTGTGTAGGTATTAATGTTTGTAATCTAATTGCCGATCGATTTGTTTTACTGTAATTTAATTCAATTTCTTACTTAAACAATTACACACAGTGTGTGGAATTGTGTAGGTATTTATTTTATCTTTGTTTGAAGAAATTGCTCCCGATGGTCGTAATTTACAATCTAATTGTCGACCGAATTCAGCCAAATGATTCCCAAAATAACACTATAACAAATTGATTTTACACTCCGTGTAATATATTTATCTGGACGAAGTGTATTTACATTTCACAACTTTTGCTCTCAGATATGATAAATGGTGGCGTAATTCTGCGGGAAGTCAACAAGGGTGTCCTTAATATTGATGCTACGGGGTAACGTAAACTGGTCCGGGTAGAATGGTGCCTTTTACGCATTCGCGTTCTGTTTTATGTACCCATTTACTCTAAATATAAAATATACGTCGGGATTTAACGACAACTAGACACAAACCAGGTCACGCCCAGTAGACACAAACCAGGTCATTTCGGGACGAACATATGGTTTAATTTTATTTCAATAATTTGCTTGCGCGTAAGGGTCTTTAGCATTAGGGGGAAACCGGAGTACACGGATAAAACCCTCGAAGTTGAACAGTCGACCCTGCTCCTTGCCAGGTACAACCGGGGACTCGAAACCACGCCAATTGACTCAATGACAGGCTTTATGATACAACACACACGTGCTACCCCCCCCCTTTATTTATTTTTCCCACACTTCAAATTGTCAAAAAAGAAAACAAACTCCCACCGATGTCATCCCTCTCAGTATTTATATCGGCCTTTCAAATATTCACTGCTGATCACTTTATATTTCACAAATTGAGATACACACGAACATAGGGCCGAAAATATTAATCGCCTTGTTTCTAGGACATTTGATATTTTAATAAAACAGAGCTAAACTTTTGATATTTGACAACTTGTCTGTTTTGAGATACACACTGTATATCAACGTAACAGGCATATATTAAAAACGTGTGTAATTGGAGAGGGAGCACTGACCTCATTTTCATCATATGCTGTGAAATAGCGGACAATAACCAATAATTTACTTAGAAGAATTTATCTTATTTTCCAGGGTAACCTAATCAATAATGACATTATCGACTAGAATAAACAGATTTGCAGTTGGCTGCAGGTTAGGAGAAGGCATAAAAAGAGTGTTGTCTCCATAAGCTGTCTGATTACCGCCTTACATATAGCCACGCTAAAATTATTAGATTTCAAAACACAATATCCGACTATTTGATAACACAAACATACCCGAGAAAAAAGGCTTACTTAAAGGGACAATACCACTCTTGCTGGCTTGACAGGTACAGAAATTGTTTTAGCCTTATTCTAACTACTAGATGTTTAAGTGCCCTACCTGTTATGTAAATTATTCATTACATCCTATTTTACTTGTCCAGAGGGTTCGAAAATATGTTTAAATCCAAGTCGCATTTGAAAGTGTTTACCTAACCCATATTGTTACCATGTAGTTGAATTTTTCCATTTTTGTTAATTCGGATGTTAAGATGAAATTTGTATTATCAATTAATTGGAATATTGTAAGATAGTACAAATTGTTGACCAGAATAATGATTGGGGCATATTATTCAGTTACAACAAGAGTGGTATTGGGGCTTTAAGTAATCAAATTGCCTAGATACGCTGACTAGTTACCGCCATTTTTTTGTTTTATTCATGATATTCCAAATAAAAGTAACGGACTACTTCATAACACAACCTATCCCAGAAAAAAAAGTCTTCTTAAACGATCTACACCTCTAACTGTATATTTTCCATAATTTTCGAAATAAAAAACACGAACCAGAATTTAATATTGGTCCATGTCAACCAATTTTGATGCTGTGATCTTGCCAGATAATATGGGATCCTGACATTCAATATTTAAGACACTGTGAACATTTTATTATCAGCACAAGAGTCGGGTCTTCTATCCGTCAAGACAATACAGAAGTAATAAGTACACGACAAAATAATTATAAATAAACGTGTAGAACGGACTATACAGGCGTAATCACTTTACAAACATTTAGTGTTTGCTTATAACCGGTTTTCGTCTTGAAACCAGAGCAGGAGCCCGTGGAAGGGTGGGGTGGGGGGTCAACATAGCTGAAAAGTGTACCAAAATCTCCTATATGGTATCAATGCATGTATATCTGGTATTATCAGTCCTACGGCGTTAGATAATCAAAACTGCATTCTTCTGATCCTATTACACCTATCTGCTGCTTTTGATTCGATAGATCACCAGATTCTTATTAATCGTCTGGAAACGGACTTTGGAATCACTGATGATGCTCTAAAAATAATCAAGGACACAACGAGTTGTTGTGGGCCAGGAATCTTCCGTTGGATCGCAGCTGAAATTAAGAGTGCCTCAAGGATCTGTGCTTGGGCGATATTGCTCGGTTTATATACATCATCTCTTGGTAATCTGGTTAGAAAACATGGACTTATATATCATCTCTATGCAGACGACACACATTTATATATTATTGTTTCGTTTAACCCCTCAAACCCTGGCAATTTCAATATAACTAAAATTAACATTGAACAGTGTATTCATGGCATCATAGTTTGGATGTCGCAAAATTTCCTTAAATTGAATGATAAAAACTGAATATTCAGTAATAGGCTCTAAATTCAATCTTTCTAAACTGGATGGCGATTTATCAGTTCGTGTTGGAGGGGGCGTGGCATTTTGGATTATGTCTGTTATGGGTAACCCACTGCACAAACTGTAATTAGGCAGTGGGCATTCATGATTCCTGTGGTGGTACTGTAAAACTCCAAAGCTGTTTTAGGTGGTACAGGTTTCAGCTAATTTAGCCTAATTGTGGTCTGAAAATGGGATAACTCTCGCCAGGGATACTCCCCACACTACAACTGTCTGGCAATTGCATAGCTCTATCAGTGGTACCCCACCGCTAGAAATGTCTGTCAGAGTGTTTTTGTAATACTTTAAGATGCACGGTACACTGCTGTGCGATTTTTATGTGGTACATTTTTTTTGCTAATCTAGCCTAGTGGGCGGGGGGGGGGATGGCATTTTGGGTGTGGAATATCACAACCACCACCAGATACACGACAGACTTCTGATGATACCAGATAGTCATGTATTGGTACCATAAGAGAAAAAATGGTACCTTTTCAGCTGGGTTGACCCCCTGGGTTCCGGGGGCCAGTTGTCCAAAGCTCCGTTATCTTTTAACGATTCGTTAACTTTAACGGAGAGAAAGATTGTTGCTGGAAATAAAGGCCCTGAACATTCTGTGGTGCCAATTTTTCCTACAGATTTATGCTAATATTTCTAAAGGAAAAAATAAAGTATTCTATAGTGTTTTCTGTAGTAAATTTACCAAGATATGTTCGTTACCAAGATGTGTCCGTTAGAGTTTAACGGATCGTTAAAATAACTTAGTTTTGAGCAACCGACCCCTGGTCTATAAGCCTCCAAAGAATAGAGCTATACGGTTTTTAAAATTTAGGTAGTCATCGCAAAGAGTCGGGTTTTACACCATAAGCAATTTATCTAATTGTGTGCCTAATATTAATCACAACTTGTTAAGCATACAAATGCTATTTTACAATTTAAATTTTTCTGGCGTGGTCCTACTTCCACTAAAAAGGCACGTTTTGAAAGAAGAACAATTCATCTACAATATGATTGCTTACTAGGATTGAATGAAATGGGGTTTAACGTCCTACTATTATGCACCTGACCTGGGCAAATGGAAAACGGGCATACGCCATACAGTGTGCTATGAGGGATATTTTGCCCGGGCAGCGGCGCTGCGGCCTACTCTTATATCGAAATCCAAAGGGATCTTTTATGTGCACTCCAATATGTAAACGGGACCTCGGTTTTTCGTCCCATCCGAACGACTTGGCAGCTGTCTTTATCAGGCCCTCCTGTTGCATCACTGACAAGGGGAAATCACTCCGGAAAATCGAGATGAACTTTTATGGCCAATGCAGGGATAGAACCAGCGCCTCATCCACTTAGCCACCGTGATCTCACCCAACACCAGGATCAGCGTACATAATCATATTGTATATTGAAAGGAAGATGGTCGACATCACGATATTTTAACCCGACAATACATTTTTACGCGACAATACTAAGATGGCAGGGTTGGAAAAGTATCAATCAAATACGCTATGCTACTCCTACGCGTCTCTCCCACGCAATAGATGTAATAGGGCCAGAACTGGCAGCAACTGGTTGATTGCTCAATTCATCGTGCGTACATCGATAGTGAAAAAAATGAGCTGCAGTAGATTTTTTTCCCCAAATGGCTGCCCCAGTTATCACGATAGGTCAGTGAGCATGACGTTAGCTCGCTAGCCTTGAGGTCTCATGTTCAATCCCTGTGTTGTCCCGAGACAATTCAACGGGGTTACCAGCGTGGTTACTGATGTGAGTGATGCAGGTAAGGGGGTCTGGCAAGGGACAACGTATAGTTGATCGGGTGGGACACAAATCTGAGATCCCGTGTACACATTGGAATGCACGTAAAATATCCCTTGGAGGTTGGAATTCTATATAAAAGTAAGCCGTAGTACCGCTGTCCGGGCAAAATTTTACTCATAGCACACTGTATGCGTATGCCTGTCTTCATCGTCATTTCAAGCCAAGTGACAGGGAGTATGTTCGCCCGTCCAACCTCGTGTGTTTTCTCCTGGTCCCCGGTTTCCTCACAAAGTAAAAAAAACCTAATCGCACTTGAATACTTGAAATAAATTTAAATATGTAAGTCCCAAATTAACCGAGTTTGTGTCGGGTTGAGGTTAAGGTACATTTCTCTATGCACTCTCTACCTTCTACCTTGCGGGGTTTATCCCCTTTTCTTTAACAACCGATAGACATTTTATTTCTTATTTTAATTCACATACCCACCAATCTTTGCATGGAATATCATACATTCAAAACTTAACAATTTACTCGGAAACAGGCTGGAATATTCAAGAAACGTGAAAGAAGTTTTTTTTCTGAAACTCGTTCAATGAAGTCAGACGATTTGTGACATTTCCATTGTTAGAGCTTTCTCGGGGCTTTCTATAAAACGTGATACAGTTCTCATTTTGAACGTAGACATGACTGTTGAATATTAGATTATTTTTTCTCGCGGCACGATTGCTCCATCACTCTCATTAATTTTTGCAGGACAATTGTGGGCTTTGTTCAAAGCTTCTGTAACTTAGTAAACTGGTAAAAGTTCTTGACGGATCTGTAGGACTTCAAGGCTTAAACAAACCGCCTTCACTTGGCTAACCTTTTTAACACCAAGGAACCCCGAACATGCTGTATCACCCCGTCCCTTATAAACCGATCCGTTACTAGAAATTTGGTCGGTAAATGATAGAGCCTACAAAGAGCGGCCGCTGGTGCAGTCTGGGTCATCCAGTTCCTAGGCAAATTTATAGTAACGGATACGTTTATGAGGGACTGGGTGATACAGACTGCTACAAACTAAACTTATTTCCGGTCTCATTGAGATGAATTTCGGCAAGTGACAGCGCTTCAAGTTTGATTTGTAATTAATAACGCTTTTGAATGGCCAATTTAATTACATCGGAAGCTGAATAATGATCAAATAAGGTCTCGTTGGCAATAAAAAACAACGGGTAGTGTTAGAACTAGTGAGCATTGTGAGGTGATAGCAGACGAAATGCCTTGAAGACGTGAAAACAAAGATGGCGACTAAAACACCTTGTCTCTACTTATGATATATAGTCAAGCAGTAGTTAGAAGTTTTACTTTAATCCCTCCATTTGCCTGTGATGAATACGCATTTTCGAGATACTCGGGGTTAACGGTCAAATGAGGTCATTTGCGCTAAGACCACCTAAAGGTTAATTTTGTAATTTTCTTATTATTAATTAGAACATGTTTTTCATCGTACGTAACTAACGTGACGAAAATCAAATGGTAGCTGGCTTTTTTTTCGCACGTACACAGTGAATGGCCATTTTGCGCAGTAATCCCAGCCAGAATTTGGCTATTTTTTTAAAATTGCGTTACAGTTTTAAATTTTTGTTTAGAACTGAAATAAATTAACTAGTCGATCCCCAAGCTAAAAACATCAGCAGAATTCATTGTGTATATTATGTGAAATAGACCCGACCGAAGCACAAAATAGTGCCAATAGTGTGACCCCCGCATGTGTGTAATGTCCGTTTAAACTTGCTAATTCTGTTAAAATCGCATTTTCTTCCGGGGATTTATTATTCGAGTTGTTTCCGAGTTATTGCACAGACAACCCTAATACGACGCAGGTTTTCTGTTTGTCGCAGTCATTTTACTTTCGTTTGTTTGTTTACAAATGACTTTTGTGCGCAGACCTCGCGACCTGTGACGTTTAGATAACGTCATGTGGATATCATGGCTATTCACTGTGTTAGAGTCACTTCTCTACAGGTAGGGTGAGTCTGTTGTTTAGATTGGTTTTACTTTAGTTTTTCTATTTTACGCGGAAATTTATTGCTTTAAATCTTCCCTGTGAAAAGACGGAAAATTTGACCTCTTGACCCCCGAGGTCCCAAAGAACAGAGCCCGGTTCCTAGAAAATTCCTAAAGTAGGCCTAAGCACAAATTTATGCTTCACTTTTTCTTACGTAAGAAACTTATAAAAATACCGTCCCTAGAAAATTCCCAAGACCATTCTTACGTAAGCACACGTAAAGTATAAGTCTAAGCACAGTGTGACTGGTTAAGTTTGCAATAAACTGAGACTACGATGCGCTTAACGTTATTAAAACAACTTTGGTTTGCGAATTAGGTCATAAATTTGTCGTCTGCGTTATTGACGTCATAATATATAAAACATATGATTGATTTAGATGAATTTGACATGTCCCTATACACATATAAAAAGTGCCACCAAAGTTGTTTTTATGATGTTAAAGAGCATCGTAGTCTAAATTTATGGTAAACTATACCAGTCACAATGTGCTTAGACTTATACATGACTTGTATTAAAATGTATGAAATTATCCTCATTCGACCTGGGGCAAACTTTAACACAACCAAGCCATGCTGCAAACTTGCGTAATATAAAAGCGGTCAATTATGCATAGCTCATAATACAATAATATTGAGAAAAAAACCATCTCAAACCTTCAGCCAACTAAGAAGTTTTGTCGGCACTCGATGATCACGTATAATACATGTACAACTACTTTAATGTGTTCGTTAGTTATCGGCAGGTTGTTATATATTCGGTTAATATTCATCGATAAAATAATAATCACATAGCTTCCTTCAGCCATCTTAACCTTTTCACAGATTACAGAAAGGATCAGTATGGCTCAAATGGTTATTTTTTAATATTATAAAATTGATATAAAATTAAAGGACCCTAGTCAGTAAATCAAAATCCTTCAAAATGTTCGACATCGAAAACAAGAATTATTGGTCAATTTAAATCAACATTGATGATGTAAACTAACCGAGAGCTTCTGATATCCGATATTGTGTACCATAATGCTCTTCAGCCCCAGTTGTAATGAGAGACTCGAGGGACGAGTCTGGATACATTGCACCAAATCAAACGGCGTATGTAGACTGGAATAACTAGACGCTAGAAATTTGAACTCGATTGTGATTGCTGGCTTATTTCGCCGAACATAGCTGATTTGAGATTGGGGTAAAAACAGAAATCATTGAATGTACATCAGTTTATATTACAGTATTGTATACTTTTGTGAATTTCTAGGTCCCAAATGTTAGCGATTTAGCTACTTTAAAGTTGCATTTTGAAATATAGTTAGTGCAGGTGAAGCGCACTCTATACAAAACAAAACCGACACCAGAAACCTGCAAACTACATAGACAATGCAATAAATAAACAACACATATGAAATCAAGTGAATAGATAGATTCGGTGGTCAGTCGTTCGCTATGAATGGAACTGGTCCTGCATACCTGAATGATATTTTCAGACTTTACCAACCACCAAGAAATCTTAGATCTCAGCCTCAACTTAATTTAGTTGTGCCTACATGGAAGTTTGGATTCAAGTCCTTGGAAGTTGCAGCTGCAATTAAGTGGAATTCACTACCCGTATCTCTAAATGTAAAATCTTCTCCGTAACTAACAACGCTTAAATCACGTTTAAAGTCATACCTGTTTGACACTTCATACAGATGAACTTAGTTTTGTTAGCGTTTAGGGCAGACACTTTGTTCTTGAGTTTAGCTCAAAGGCGACTTTCAAAGTGATTTGATTTGGATTTCAGACGATTAGGCACACCGTGTAAGGATAGGAAGCAACGTAAAGAAGCCAAGTCGCTAATATTTGGGACCTAGAAATTGACAAAAGTGGGTCGCAACGCATATAATACTGTATTAAGAATGTATATAAACTGATTAACATTCAATGGTTTCCGTTTTTACTTTAATTTAAAATCAGTTATATTCGGTGAAATAAGCCAGCAGTCTCAATCGAATGCAAATTTAAAGCGTCTGGTTATTCCAGTCTACATACGCCGTTTGATTTGGTGCAACGTGTCTTGCATCGTCCCTTGTTTCAACTGGGGATGGAGCGCATTATGGTACACGACTCGTGTACCAATGGTAAAATGTTTATTTTGTCTTAAATATTGGATATCAGAAGCCCATCTTTCCCACAGCATCAATGACGATATAAATTGACAAAAAATTCGTGTTTTGAATGTTCATGATTTTGAGTTAGAGATTTACCTACTTTAAGTACGGTCATTAGAATGACTATGTACACTCGTGTAAACAGATTGTAACAAGTTTGTTAGCCAGTCTATTCTGACATTTATCATATTCTTAGTGGTAATATGATCATATTTACGATTTATTATGCACCGTTACACTGACAACTGATAAAAGTCAATCAGGATTTACTAGAATGGCATTATGAACGTTTTCAAGTATTGTTTTTTTTTTCTTGAGGTCTAATTTAGACCAAGATTGACGCTGGTATTTCATAGGATCTAGCAGAAAATTATGTGCTATAGCTAGAACTATGCAAAACGAATGGGAAAGAAATTGATCGACAGCATGCAGGGATTCAATCACGATCAAGAAAGGAATCTGTCCTAAAATTAATGGTGGCAAATGGTTTGAAATTTACAAAAAAAAGGCCTTGCTTTGTAAACGAACATGAAAGAAATTGATTCGGTAACGATCAAGAAAGGAAAAATATCCTTAAATTGCTGGTGGCAAATGGTTTGAAATTGTAAGACGTTCTAATTTAAACACCGAAAAGCTTGTCCGACCCTCGATATAAAATTAGCTAAGGCCTGGCAATATGTCAGGAAGACAGGAATTCAAAACTTACAATTGGAATTTATTATGTCATAAAACCGTGATGGCAGTACTAATATGGTTGGTAATATTGATACTATGGCATAGTCGGGTATATGCGATTATATTTCAATCACGGCTGCCTTGGGTATCTGGGACAACGCAAGAATGATCGAAGGAAAGGGGGGGGGGGAGAGAAATGGGGTTTAACGTGCACTTGACATAAACTAGGCCATTTCGATACTAACATATGGTTTAATTTCATTTCAATAATCCGATTGAGCGTAGGGGTCTTTAGCAGTCGGATGACCCGGAGAAAATCCACGAGTTTGGACAGGCGACCCAACTCCTTGTCACACACAACCGTGGATTCGAAACCACGCCAGTTGATTCAATGACAGGCTTTATGATACACTGCGCACGTGCTTTCGGCCTACCAACCCCCTCGAAGGAAAGGGATCAAATATGTGGGGGGTTTTAGAAGGGAAGGGATTAAACATATTTCGATATCTTTACATGGCAGTACCACAAACAAGATTACTACCAGATTATTGACACCGAAAATCAATTGTCTATCATTATGCATTTGTCATATCGATTATGTTAAAGTATGAGGAACGTTTGATTCACCGAATTTGCTCCTATAATGTTTAGTGATAATGTCAAAATCAATGTTTAGTATATGAAGCCACGAAAGCTTTAAAATAGATATTCGATGTCAACTTCCTTTCTGTCTTGAAAACACATCATACACACCATCTGTGTATCGTGGCGCTTCCAAGGTTTGGCTTTATCAGATATTTGAACTCAAAAAGGGGACAGTGGTATCAGGTGTTCTAAAAAGAGTAAGCATATCATTAATATTTTTAGACAGATCAAGTTATATATCCAAATTATTAGGAATGGCTCTATTAATGGACATATAAAGTACTCGTACTAGTAATCAATTATCTAAAAACGATGTCAGACATTTTTACTGTTCTGGGGCGTGATATTGGGGAGAATTTTTGAATAAACATTTCCGTCTTCCGAGATGATCTCCGAAGGTTGTAGTTATCCCAGCAGGTGTTTCTCACATGCTTGACATTGAGATATTGGTCTATTACAGATCGAAGACAAGCCATCCTTCATTTCTAAAAAAGAGAAGAAGTAGCCAGAAGTCTTGTAATTGTTGAAAGGTTGAAAATGATAGATATGTTATTGAATCAACATTGAATAACACACTATTGAGAGTAGGGAAGTCCCAATTTATAATAATTAATAGTTAGTCTACTCTAATCATTTGCCTACAATAATTTTCGTATTAAATTAATTGATATGTATAATATTAATTACTGTATTCATATATTATATGAAATTAATTGCATACCGCGTTTTGATCATTTCAGGGGTTAATATGGTGTAAATATACCAGGAATTTGGTAATTTCTGTTTAGCTCTTTTTACAAGCCCGGCTGGGTACATATTTTTCACACTTTAATGAAATCTGGAAAGATATACAGGTGCGCGTTGCATCAAACATTAACAAAAATAGCCCCTGAAAGCCACATTTTTAAATGAAATTCGGTACGTGGTTCAAATTTCAAATCCCAGATCATTTATTTTTGTACAGAGAATTGACTCTAATTGAGTCAGACTATATATCAAACAGCTTGTGTGTCTTTTAGGGATGGGTTGACCTATTTGACATTAAGATTGAACATGGTTCATCGTTAAGTTTTTCTTAATATGCCATTTCTTTAACGTCTATGTGGGCTTTTTTTGCCATGGGGTCTGACTCTCTAGTTTTCAAGCCTTAGCCTGTGAATGTCTACAATTTTTGCTAAAAAAATAAATAAGAGGAACAAGACATTTTTTAATTCGTCATATTTAGACATTGGTGTAGAAAAGTAGGACGTTAAACAAAATTTCATGTCATTTCGTATTTGGACGAGGCGAAGATATCTGTAAGGCCCTGTATCCATAGGCTGTTCCCTTGTGGCGTGTTCCCTTGTGGCGTTGTGCCCTTGTGACCCGACCCTGTACCCGACCGTATCCATAGGCTGTTCCCTTGTGGCGTTTGCAATGTACGATGGAAATATAGGTAAAAGAAAAGTCTATATACAAACGTTGATGAGAAAGCAAATTAACACAAGACACAACTATCATTATGCGAACCGTTTTTTTATTGATAGCTCGACGATGAGCTCAACTACTGAAAATCGGAGGATGAGGAAGGAGGATGCCGCTATTGCTTATATGTGCCCCCTTCCCTCTCTGATCAGGTACTGATTGCATTTATTTTCCTCGCTGGTGCTCATCTTAGAAGATAATAGTCGTCAGACAACGACCACGGTGCTGGGTTCGGCCATTTTTTGGAACTCGCGATGAACTGAATGAATTTTACACAAGTTTCCATACAATATTGTACTCGTAACGACGTGTTCCCTCTAGTTCAGCTGCAAAAGAATTGACATGTTCATTGTCTGTGTTCCCGGTCACAAGCCACATGTTCCGTGCACGAGGCCACATGTTTCCTGGGAACATCCTATGGGAACGGGCACGTTAAAAAACAAAGGTTCATTGTCCTTGTGGCGCGCAACAAGGGAACAAGGGAACACGCCACAAGGGAACAGCCTATGGATACAGGGCCTTAGTGTACACAATGCATTATCACAAGATATGTCCACATATAGTTCAATATTTATTTAACTTGACCGTATTTCCATTAGATCTAAAGTATTTATATTCACCGGAAGTGAACTCTACTTCATTTGTATAAAAACAACTTATTTATAATCAATTTTATCTTCAGTATATCGGTCGTACAGTTGATATCACTTGGTATGCGACCCGATAAATTGTAAAAACTATGCGTACTTCGGTTGTTCTCCCACACAATTCCAACTCGATATGAGTTCTGGCATATTTCTAACATGGAGTTTTTATTTGTTCTACCGTTCATATTCAGTGCCATCATTTCCAGAATGAATTAACGACACTTTATTATTATAGCTGATTATATTAATCTTAATTAATTATAGTATATTTAGTATAACCATCCGGTATCATCGGAATAGAATGGGGTTTAACTTGTAAACTATTGTTCGGTTATTTTGAGAATAACAATGTCATGCCATATTTATCTATCTTAACAATTGTATCTATGTTTTGAAGCACTTAATGGAATAGATTGTAATTCTAATCAGCAGACTGTATAGGTCACTCTGAGACTAGTATAATATGTAAGTATGCAATGTGGTGCAAACCCTGAGAGGGAGTTTATATACACTAGATATGCGTTGACATTGTCGCAGGCGCCTACGTCACCACTAATAAAACATCCCAAAAGAGCTTCTTCATCCACACCAGAATTCGGTCGCGAGATATTCTACTTGTAAGTACAGTGTGCCAACCAAACACAATTAACAATGTTACGGTGATATATATGGACGTCTTCTCTGTAATTTGTTGCTCTTTTACTTCGAGCGTCTCTCTAGAGAATTCATGACGTCAAAAATAGGCACCATTTTGACATCACCGGATGGCTTTAATATTCATTTTTAATCATTTTTGATGGAGACTAGTGAAATATTGACCTGAACTGACGCGAATCATACCATCCTTCATTTATAATTCAATCGACTAGCCAGATAATACATTCTACTCTTTTGATGCAAATCTTTATTAGATATGCCTTTCTTCCTCGGGCGATACAACTCCTGTCTTTGATGTTAGGTTATATATTCAATTTGTAAGATCTTGTAGCAGTATCTAGCAATGTCAGTGCTTATCTATCAAGTAGCAGAAATTAAGACACTCGGTAAACCTTCGGTCATGCCCGACACCAGTATGAATAAATCGAAGTGAGTGTAAGTTAAAGATAAGACTAGTGACATGTTGAACGGATTTATTATATTCTTTATTTCCTCCAATTTTTAGTTTTAAGTAATAACGGTGTCATGCTGCGCAATTTGACTACACTTTACCATCTATTTTTGTGGATGATTAAAATACCAGAAAATAGTTATAAAGCTAGTTAATATTCAAGCGGTGTTTACCAGCAGTTAAATTATACAAGAAGTAGAAAACAACCGTTGGCCAGGTTATTTGAAATATAAATCCTGAAGGCGGTTAATTTCCGATAACAACAGTGATACGGGGCACAGCCACTTTACAATATCATGAGTATCTATAATCTGTATTTGCGTCAAGTTAAGTGGTCAACTCGCCCAAAGTTTTGTTGATAAGTGATCGTCTTTTATTATCCGACGTTCACAAATCTATCCGCTTGTTCATACAGAGTGAGAGGATTTAGCGTCCACTCAACACAGACTTGTTTATTTCGGGACCAACATGGTTCAATTTTAGTTTAATAGTTCGCTTGCGCATAGGTGCAGTCTTTACCAGTGTGAAGGGGGAGGGGCAAACGGGGACCCGGGGAAAACCCATGTGGTTGGACAGGCAACGCTACTCGTTGTCACATACAAGCGGGGAATCGAAACAACACTTGACTTTGATCTAAGGCGTACGCGTTGACTATTGGCCCACTCCACCCTGTATTCGGACATAATTTAAATGTAAGGAAACATTTATTTTTGCATTTGTAATTTCAGGGGAATTTCTTCTTGTCCAAATGAATCACTTCAGACAAATGCGCCTACCCAACTGGATAAAAAAGCAACAATGAGTTATGTGTAGAAAATGTGAAATTTTGTTTTCTTTCTACAAAGAATGTAGCTTAAGTTGTATGCGACATACCAAACCAACGAAATATAATGTACACATAATTTACAGTGAATAATATCCCATAATTAGTTTCGATTTAGAATAAGTAATGAAAAAAGATCCAATTTCATTACAAATTTGTTTTTCAGAAATATCCTTAGGATGGTTTGGTGATAGATTACTTTTACCATTGTTCAGAAACAAAATCGATGGTGTATAATTGTGTTTGATTTGTTACTTTTAATCCATTTTTTAGATACATAGCAACATATAAACAGATACAGAATAAAAGATCGATTTAAAACATACATGCACTGTAAAACACTATTCTGTTAGAAACTATAAAAAGTTCCGACAGCTGGTTTACCAGAAAAAAAATTCTGTTACTTTTATTCTGGTTTTCTGTTGAGTTATAGAATTATCCTCTGTTAAAATAGGGCTTATGACACAAGATTTTCTGTTCTTTAGTATAATTATTTTTGTTAGATATAAAACAAATCATCGTAAAAAAATTATTAAAAATGAACAGAAATTAAGAGCAAGAAATCTTGTGATTTCTGAACGCCAGGCAAACTACTATTTGCCGCCTCTTCTCTTCTTGTAAATTTTGTTACCTTCAATACAAACAAAACGATAAAGCACATACAGGACATGAAATCAAAAGGTGTTAACTTTCCTACATATGTCATGGAGTATCCTCTCCGATACATCTTGTCAAGGCAACGGATATATCTGTTTAGGACTTAAGGTTATTTAACATGTACGGTCAATGGCACACAAGGTCCCAGTTGTTAGTCCAAATTGAACAAATTTGATCCTGCGCCATTGACAAGCAAGGGCAATTTGCCAAAAAAAAATAGCACGGACAGCTGGATTTGCTAATGGTTAATAATCCAGCATCATATTCTCTGAACCATCGCGTTTCTTATACTTTAATATTGTATACATGGTCGATTTCATATTCACAATCCAACATACATGTGCATGGCCACAATGTGTATTGATCATAAATTCTAAACATAAAAAACAGCAAATTCGCCTTCACAAATAGATATTACCTTCACATCTTATTGTTGATTTCCCGCTGTCATTTATTCTGAATCGTCATCGATTCACAAATAGATATTATTAAGAAGATTTACCTCATTGTTGATTTCCCTCTGTTCTTTATTCTGAATCGTCATCTAACATTTACCGCAATACCTTTGTGAGATTGATGTGCTCTTTATGATCAAAAAAGAATTTTCAAAAATTAGTGGATTATGCAGATATTTGCAATTTTCATAGTTGTATTGTTAGCAAATGATTTTAAACTCACTGTCAAATTGGTAAAAAACCTGAACCAGGTCTTAATCTGTGAGATGTGTTATTCTAAAGCAGAGTATTTCAAGTACAAAACCAATTAACCGCGGAGAGGATGCAGGGCTGGTCAGACAAAACAAAGGCTGATTAAAACTATTAACAGTGTGAGAAAACATTTTGATGACTTTACAACAAGAGGTGTTAACTTTGATAACCTCATTGAATTATCTACTAAATCAAATAACATTGAAGTGATTGTCACCCATAGAACACATGATTTTAAACATACACATGAGGACATATATAGCACAGGATTGCCTATTGGCAGCCAGGTTTTAGGATCAAGTGTAAATTTTTCAAATCTTGTTTCAATTTCAATGATTTCCGCATTTCATGTCTCCAATAATGTATCTGTTGTGCTTTGGAATGCCCGTTCTATCTGCAATAAACTGCCAGCTTTAGCATCATTCTTGTACGAAAACAAGCCGGATATTTGTGTTATCACCGAGTCCTGGATATCGAGTTCCTCGAAGGGTGAGTGTGTGAAAAATGAACTTTGTTCACTAGTTTCTGGTTATGGTATTTACAGTCGACCTAGGGCTTCTTCCATGGGCGGTGGCGTCGCTGTCATTGCACGCGATAACCTGAATGTGAAGGTAAATAGAAACCATCAACAAATTTCATCGTTTGAATCAATGGACCTATCTGTCAAACTGAGTCCTGAACTTTTACGCCTCCTGATTGTGTACAGACCCCCACCGTCAAAAAAGAATAATCAGAAACTCAAGACATTCTTTGATGATTTTTCTTCGTTGTTGGAATGGGCCGTCACGTTACCCGGATGGCTTGTTATTCTTGGTGACTTTAATTTTCATATTGACAATACCAACTGCCCAGATGCCAACAAATTCCTAAAGCTACTTGACTCATTCGGACTTGTCCAGCACGTAATAGGTCCAACACATTCCAAGGGACACACCCTCGATCTTGTCATTACAAGGTCTTCGCAGAAATTTGTCATGAACTTTGGTATTGATAATACATTGCCTTCAGATCACAACTTGGTAAACTTTATATGTGACGTTACACGTCCGCGACCCAAGAAAATCAAGCGCGAAACTAGGAAAATTTCATCCATTGACGCCGATGCTATCAATACGGCCATGATTTCTACACCATTGAAGCCAATGTCAGGTGCTAGCGTTGATGAATTGGTTTGCGACTACAATGAGAGAATGGGTAATCTTCTTAATGATCTCGCCCCGCTTACAACCAAGGTTTTACAAGACAAACCGCGCGCCCCATGGCACAATGACGTCATTCACTGGCACAAGGTTGAACTGCGGCGCCTGGAACGGAAGTTCAGGACCTATCCCTTAGAAATCAACCGACAGATTTTCCTTGACAAGCGATCGGCACACAATCGCCTAACAGCAGACACCCGTAATTCGTATCACCGCAACAAGATCCAGAACGCTGACCAAAAGCAACTATTCCAAATTATTGATGACATTATTGGCGAAAAGAAGTCACTGGCTGCTACTTTACCAGACCACACAGATCCACAGGCAATGGCACAATCTTTCTCAGATTTCTTCACACAAAAAGTTCGAATGCTACGAAACTCGATGGACTCCATACCAAGTCAATATGTGTTTAATGATTGTGATCTTGGTCATTCTTTTACACATTTTACTTATGTAACTGAATCCTGCTTATTGCGTCTGGTGTCAGCAATGAACTCTAAGTCATGTTCACTCGATCCGTTTCCCACTAGTCACATGAAATTGTGTATTCAACATTTCATTCCTCGCCTTACACAGATCATCAACACGTCATTTAATAATGGGCAGTTTCCCCTCGAATTTAAGCATGCCATTGTTCGACCATTACTGAAAAAAACAGGTTTGGATTCTAATGTACTAAAAAATTATCGTCCTGTTTCGAACTGCCCTTTCGGTGGCAAACTAATTGAACAATGTGTAGCTAAAGATATAGATAATTATCTTAATGAGTTTTCTTTATATTCAAAATTCCAGTCCGCCTATAGAAAGTACCACAGCACTGAGTCCGCTTTACTGAAAGTACATAATGATATCATGCTAGCGCTTGATGGCCATTCGGAAGTTATTCTGGTGTTGTTAGATTTGTCAGCTGCTTTTGATACCATCGATCATTACATTCTATTGGAGAGACTTCAGAAACGATTTGGTATCAAAGGCTTGGCCTTACAGTGGATGAAATCTTACTTGTGTGATAGAACTCAAAGTGTCGACGTAAATGGTCACAAATCCGAATCCACTCAGCTTGAATTCGGCGTACCACAGGGTAGTGTCTTAGGCCCGCTACTGTTCACACTTTACTGCACTCCTTTAGAGGATATTATACTAAGTCACGGTTTGGATTTTATGTTATACGCTGATGATACTCAGTTGTATTTTACATGTAAAAATGCTGAAGTCTCAAAGGTTGTAATTGAAAAATGTATTGACGATATTCGTGCGTGGATGCTTACAAACAAACTGGTACTTAATGATGGTAAAACTGAGGTAATACATTTTCATTCAAAATATAGAAACTGTGAAAAATTAAAATCTATCCGAATTGGCAATGAGGAAGTTGGTCCATGTTCAAGTGTCCGTAATTTAGGTTTTTATTTTGACGAAAATTGTCTTTTATCTAGTCACATTACTAAAGTATGTCAGTCCGCATTTTTCGCGCTGCATAAAATTGGTCGTATTCGCAACGTTTTAGATCGCACCTCCACTGAATCACTTGTTCACGCTTTCATCACCTCACGCCTAGATTACTGTAATAGTCTTTTGCATGATCTATATCCTATCTCTCTAACTAAACGTCTACAATCTATCCAAAACTCTGCTGCACGTCTGATAACACGCACTCGTAAGAATGAGCACATCACCCCAATTCTCCATGATCTCCACTGGTTACCTATGCACAGCCGCACAGAATTCAAAATTCTAACATTTACTTATAAATGTCTTAATCAGCTAGCACCATCTTATCTATCTGATCTTTTAACACTGAGAGTTCCACAGAGGCGGACCCGCTCTTCAGCTGAGATCCTTCTTGTTGAGCCGGCACGACCGTTCCTCCAAGTGACGTACGGCAAGCGGGCTTTCGCTAATGCTGCACCTCGATTATGGAACTCTCTCCCTCTTTCTGTTCGCAATGCCTCCTTCCTTAACTCTTTCAAAAAACACCTTAAAACACATCTTTTCCGGCAGCACTACATTGAATGATTGCTTTTATTTTTGCTTTTATTTTACTATGTTTTATATGTCGTATTGTAGTTTTATATCATTTTATGTGTGTATACATGTTTATATGTCGTAGTTTTAGATCATTTTATACGTTTTATAACATATAGTTGTATGTCTTTTTTATATTTTTATACATTTTTATATGTCGTATTGTAGTTTTATTTCATTTTATACGTTTATACATGTTTATATGTCGCATTGTAGTTTTATATCATTTTATACGTTTTTATAACATATATGTTTTTGTACTACGCATTGAGATCGTTTTGATGATGTAATGCGTATAATAAGAAATAAATATTATTGTTATTATTATTATTATACGTTAAGTCTGCTACGCGCATGCGTTATCCGAATCCGACTGTATAACTATTTGAAGTAACAGAATAGTACCGTTAATATACATGTGTAAGTTATTCTTGAATATAACAGGGTTTTTTAATTAATAATATAATTTATATTATTATTAAGCAGTTTCTATCAGCTTATATACTGAAACCTGTGTAAACATACAGACGGTTTTGTCCAAATACAGAAATACAACTAAAACAACAGATTTTATGGTAAAAATTACAGATATTTCGGTGATAATACGGATATTTCCCTTAAAATAAGAAAAAGTTGGGATTTTAAAAACAGATATTTTTTTACAGTGTGGATACAATAAATTTATATTGAACTGAAATAATCTTCAATATTCAAACTTCTTTTATTTCAAAATACAGTTTCAGCCTTCAAACTCTGGCCGTTTTGAAGTATAAAGATAATGATATGCCTGAATGGTGATAACATATCGAGAAATACTTTTTATAATTTTGTTACGGGTTTGAGCAGAACGCGCACGTATGCGGGTATGGGGCGGTACGGAGAGTGGGTTTCCGACTGCTGCACTTTTTTTTAAAAATTAAATACACGGGTCTTCTTAATTCATTTCCGTTCCAAGATTGACTTCGGGTCAACACAGTACATTTTCATCGACTACGATTAGAAAAGATTTTCTTTTTATCATATCTCCATATGAGATGACACAATTCTACGGAATACAATTACTGGGTTTTTTTACTAACCGACGTTTAGAATAAAATTATTATAGTCTTTATCACGCAACGAAACCCCGAAGCGAAAATTCATATCAATAATGAAGCGTAATTACATTCTATGGAATTGTGCCCTGTTTATTTCAAGTTCAAGTACTAGATTCCATTTAGACAACAACCCGTAAATTGTTCCAATGGCATTTAGTAACTGGAATATACAGGTCACAATAATAATTACTGCTGTGTCTGAGCGACGTTTCCACTAGTTTTTATCTGGTCATTATCAAGCAATGATATATCAGTACATGCAGTCTTTAATTCCAATTTCAGGTTTTTGTTCCACTTTAATGCCTGAATTGTTACGCTTGAATGTAGGCTGCGCGGACATGTCCAGTTTATCGCCAAATTCTTTTTTCTTGCGGATTCACCTGTGTTGTTTTTTCTTTGTTCGATTTGTTATTTTGTATCGTTCAATGTTTAAGATGCTGGCTGTTAAGCTTATACGTGATCGGCTGACTAATGTCCAATAAACGAATTAGTTAAAAGTAATGTTGTGGTCTCACGATTCTATTTTAAACAACAAATAACTTAATTTCTGTGAAACAAGAGCTACAAAGTGAGATGGGTGATGTATCTTGTATATGACAGGTTATCTTACTTGATCTGAAACACATGAAAACACTTGTCATAAGTGTGAAATCTATTCGGCATCGTTAATATGGAATCCAAGTTTTCGTCATTATAACATTGGCTAACAAATAAGTTCAGCACAATTTTATTCTATCCCACCCACGGTTAATGTATTGGGAATTATCGAGTATTCAGAATAACAGAAGGAGACAAAACAATTAGAAGAAATACCAGCAATAAGAACGGTCAACTCAAACTTCGATTTTTAGCCCAGTCGTTCCTGTGTTAGAATTTACAGAAATGGCTAGATCTGTGTGTACAAACTCCATTACAACTCACTTTTCCCATATAATGCGTCAAGTTCGGAGTCCAATAGATTGCCGTGTAGATATTTGACACCGGGACCTTTTAATCCCGAGTTCGGTGTCGTAACACGTTATTTAATCGAATCTTCTTTTGGTGGGACAATTTTAGTTGTTAAAAGTAGTCACCAAAAATGGGTATATTTTAAGCGCAAACACTGTCGTCACACATGTTAATGGCTTGGGCGTTTTGGAGCCAAAGACAGAAAAATTATTTTAACAAAATAGATATTATTTACTCGAGTTATTAGAGTTGAATTTCAGATAGACCCCTAGTCATGTTAACACACCCTTGCTACTGTACTGTATTATATCAATAGACAATATTATTAAATCAGTTAGGGTATTTTATGAGATCTTATAAACCTATAACGGTACATCCCTTTGATCTTTGGAGTATATTCTATACCCGGAATAACTTGCGGTCTGAATGTCGGGCGGCTTAGGATATATATAAAGAAGAATTTGGCGTTATTTATTTGGAAGTTTTTATTTAACCCTGAAACCAGGGCCGGATTAACCATGGGGCACAGGCCCCAAGGCCCCCCACATTAGGGGGCCCCCACAAGAAATCTCAGTTGCGTCCAACCACCTCCTCTAGAAATGCCATCATTTAGACCTTACCGAGCGTGGGTGGAGATCTATTCGCGGTTTATTCGCATTTATCAGCAGGGCCGGATTAACCATTAATCTTAATTAATTATAGTATATTTAGTATAACCATCCGGTATCATCGGAATAGAATGGGGTTTAACTTGTAAACTATTGTTCGGTTATTTTGAGAATAACAATGTCATGCCATATTTATCTACCTTAACAAGTGTATCTATGTTTTGAAGCACTTAATGGGTGGATTGTAATTCTAGTCAGCAGACTGTATAGGTCACACTGAGACTAGTATAATATGTAAGTATGCAATGCTATGCCAGCCCTGAGAGGGAGTTTATATACACTAGATATGCGTTGGCATTGTCGCAGGCGCCTACGTCACCACTAATAAAACACCCCAAAAGAGCTTCTTCATCCACACCAGAATTCGGTCCCGAGATATTCTACTTGTAAATACAGTGTGCCAAACAAATACAATTAACAATGTTACGGTGATAGATATGGACGTCTTCTCTGTAATTTGTTGCTCTTTTACTTCGAGCGTCTCTCTAGAGAATTCATGGCGTCAAAAATAGGCACCATTTTGATATCACTGGATGGCTTTAATATTCATTTTTAATCATTTTTGATGAAGACTAGTGAAATATTGACCTGAACTGACGCGAATCATACCATCCTTCATTTATAATTCAATCGACTAGCCAGATAATACATTCTTCTCTTTTGATGCAAATCTTTATTAGATATGCCTTTCTTCCTCGGGCGATATAACTCCTGTCTTTGATGTTAGGTTATATATTCAATTTGGAAGATCTTCTAGCAGTATCTAGCAATGTCAGTGCTTATCTATCAAGTAGCAGAAATTAAGACACTCGGTAAACCCTCAGTCATGCCCGACATCAGAATGAATAAATCGAAGTAAGTGCAAGTTAAAGATAAGACTAGTGACATGTTGAACGGATTTAAATTAAATTATATTTTTAGTTTTAAGTAATAACAGTGTCATGCTGCGCAATTTGACTACACTTTACCATCTATTATTGTGGATGATTAAAATACCAGAAAATAGTTATAAAACTAGTTAATACAAGAAGTAGAAAACAACCGTTAGCCAGGTTATTTGAAATAAAAATCCTAAAGATTTGCATAAAAAGAGAAGATTGAATTATAATTGAAGGATGGTATGATTCGCGTCAGTTCAGGTCAATATTTCACTAGTCTTCATTAAAAATGATTAAAAATGAATATTAAAGCCATCCAGTGATATCAAAATGGTGCCTATTTTTGACGTCATGAATTCTCTAGAGAGACGCTCGAAGTAAAAGAGCAACAAATTACAGAGAAGACGTCCATATATATCACCGTAACATTGTTAATTGTATTTGGTTGGCACACTGTACTTACAAGTAGAATATCTCGGGACCGAATTCTGTTGTGGATGAAGAAGCTCTTTTGGGATGTTTTATTATTGGTGACGTAGGCGCCTGCGACAATGCCAACGCATATCTAGTGTATATAAACTCCCTCTCAGGGCTGGCACCACATTGCATACTTACATATTATACTAGTCGGAGTGACCTATACAGTCTGCTGACTAGAATTACAATCCATTCCATTAAGTGCTTCAAAACACAGATACACTTGTTAAGATAGATAAATATGGCATGACATTGTTATTCTCAAAATAACCGAACAATAGTTTACAAGTTAAACCCCATTCTATTCCGATGATACCGGATGGTTGTACTAAATATACTATAATTAATTAAGATTAATATAATCAGATATAATAATAAAGTGTCGTTAATTCATTCTGGAAATGATGGCACTGAATATGAACGGTACAACAAATAAAAACTCCATGTTAAAAAAAGAGTTGGAATTGTGTGGGAGAACACCCGAAGTACGCATAGTTTTTACAATTTATCGGGTCGCATACCAAGTGATATCAACTGTACGACCGATATACTGAAGATAAAATTGATTATAAATAAGTTGTTTTTATACAAATGAAGTAGAGTTCACTTCCGGTAAATATAAATACTTTAGATCTAATGGAAATACGGTCACGTTAAATAAATATTGAACTGTATGTGGACATATCTTGTGATAATGCATGGTGTACACTTACAGATATCTTCGCCTCGTCCAAATACGAAATGACATGATATTTTGTTTAACGTCCTACTTTTCTACACCAATGTCTAAATATGACGAATTAAAAAATGTCTTGTTCCTCTTATTTATTATTTTATCTTAAATTGTAGACATACACAGGCTAAGGCTTGAAAACTAGAGAGTCAGACCCCATGGCAAATAAGCCCACATAGACGTTAAAGAAATGGCATATTAAGAAAAACATAACGATGAACCATGTTCAATCTTAATGTCAAACAGGTCAACACATCCCTAAAAGACCCACAAGCTATTTGATATATAGTCTGACTTAATTAGAGTCAAATTCTCTGTACAAAAATAAATGATCTGGTATTTGAACCACGTACCGAATTTCATTTAAAAATGGGGCTTTCAAGGGCTATTTTTGTTAATGTTTGATGCAACTCGCACCTGTATATCTTCCAGATTTCATTAAAGTGTTAAAAAATATGTATCCAGCCGGGCTTTTAGAAAGAGCTAAACAGGAGTTACCAAATTCCTGGTACATTTACACCATATAAACCCCCTCAAATGATCAAAATGCGGTATGCAATTAATTTTATATAATATATGAATACAGTTAGTATTATACATATCAATTAATTTAATACAAAAATTATTATAGCCAACTGATAAGAGTTGTTTACCCTTAAATAAATAACTGACTATTAATTATTATAAATGGGGACTTCCCTACTCTCAATAGTGTGTTATTCAATGTTTATTCAATAACATATCTATCATTTTCAACCTTTCAACAATTACAAGACTTCTAGCTACTTCTTCTCTTTTTTAGAAATGAAGGATGGCTTGTCTTCGATCTGTAATAGACCAATATCTCAATGTCAAGCATGTGAGAAACACCTGCTGGGATAACTACAACCTTCGGAGATCATCCCGGAAGACGGAAATGTTTTTTCCGAAACTGTAAAAATGTCTGATATCGTTTTTAGATAATTGATTACTAGTACGAGCCTTTTATATGCCCATTAATAGAGCCATTCCTAATAATTTTGAAATAAACTTAATCTGTCTAGAAATATTAATGATATGCTTACTCTTTTTAGAACACCTGATACCACTACCCCCTTTTTAAGTTCAAATATCTGATAAAGCCAAACCTGGGAAGCGCCACAATACACAGACGGTGTGTTGATGTGTTTTCAAGACAGAAGGGAAGTTGACATCGAATATCTATTTTAAAGCTTTCGTGGCTTCATATACTAAACATTGATTTTGACATTATCCCTAAACATTATGGGAGGTAAATTCGATGAAACAAACGTTCCTCATGATTAAACATAATCGATCTGATATATCATATTATGATAGACAATTGATTTTCGGAGTCAATAATCTGGTGGTACTCTTGTTTGTGGTACTGCCATATTTATTTAAAGTGATCAAAATATGTTTGATCCCTTCCATTCGAGAACCCCCCACATATTTGATCCCTTTCCTTCGACGGGGTTGGGTGGCCGAAAGCACGTGCGCACTGTATCATAAAGCCTGTAATTGAGTCAACTGGCGTGGTTTCGAATGCCAGGTTGTATGTGACAAGGAGTAGGGTCGCCTGTCCAACCTCGTGGGTTTTCTCCGGGTCATGCCACTGCTAAAGACCCCTACGCTCAATCGCATTATTGAATTGAAATTAAAAAATACGTTAGTCCCGAAATGGCCTAGTTTATGTCGAGTGGACGTTAAACCACATTTCTCCCCCCCCCGCCCTTTCCTTCGATCATTTTTGCGTTGTCCCAAATACCCACGACAGCCCTAATTGAAATGTAACGGCATATACCTGATGATACCATAGTATCAATAATAAGAACCATAATATTAGTACTGTCAGCACGGTATTATGACATAATAAATTCCAATGGTAAGTTTTGAATTGCTGTCTTTCTGACATATTGCCAGCCCTTAGCCAACTTTATATCGAGGGTCTGACAAGCTTTTCAGTTTAAATTAAAACGTCGTACAATTTCAAACCATTTGCCACCAGCAGTTTAAGGATATTTTTCCTTTCTTGATCGTTACCGAATCAATTTCTTTCATGTTCGTTTACAAAGCAAGGTCTTTTTTAAAAATTTCAAACCATTTGCCACCATTAATTTTAGGACAGATTCCTTTCTTGATCGTGATTCAATCATAGCATGCTGTCGATCAACTTATTTCCCGTTCGTTTTGCACAGTCATAGTTCTAGCTTTAGCACATAATTTTCTGCTAGATCCTTTGAAATACCAGCGTCAATCTTGGTCTAAATTAGACCTTAAGAAAAAAAACCCAATACTTGAAGAAGTTCATAATGCCATTCTAGTAAATCCTGAATGACTTTTATCAGTTGTCAGTGTAACGGTGCATAATAAATCGTAAATATGATCATATTGCCACTAAGAATATGATAAATGTCAGAATAGACTGGCTAACAAACTTGTTACAATCTGTTTACACGAGTGTACATTGTCATTCTAATGACCTTACTTAAAGTAGCTAACTCTATAACTCAAAATCATTCAAAATAATTAACATTGAAAACACGAATTATTTGTCAATTTAAATCGTCATTGATGCTGTATCCCTATCGGAAAAGGATGGGCTTCTGATATCCAATATTTAAGACAAAATAAACATTTTACTATTGGTACACGATTAATGCGCTCCAGCCCCAGTTGTAACAAGGGATGAGGCTAGACATATTGCGCCAAACCAAATGGCGTATGTAGACTGGAATAACCAGACGCTATAAATTTGCACTCGATTGAGACTGCTGGGTTTTTTCGCCGAATATAACTGCTTTGAAATTGGAGTAAAAACGGAAACCATTGAATGTTAATTAGTTTATATACATTCTTAATACAGTATTATATGCGTTGCGACCCACTTTTGTCAATTTCTAGGTCCCAAATATTAGCGATTTAGCTCCTTTAAGGTGCTTCCTATCCTTACACGGTGTGGCTGATCGTCTGAAATCCAAATCAAATCACTTTGAAAGTCGCCTTTGAGCTAAACTCAAGAACAAGTGTCTGCCTAAAGCGCTAACAAAATAATTATTTTTATATTGAGCTAAACTCAAGAACAAAATGTCTGTCCAAAGCGCTAGCAAAACTAAGTTCATCTGTATGAAGTGTCAAACAGGTATGTCTTTAAACGTGATTTAAGTGTTGTTAGTTACGGAGAAGATTTTACATTTAGACATACGGGTAGTGAATTCCACTTAATTGCAGCTGCAACTTCCAATGACTTGAATCCAAATGAATTCAACTACCATGTAGGCACAACTAAATTAAGTTGAGGCTGAGATCTAAAATTTCTTGGTGGTTGGTAAAGTCTGAAAATATCATTCAAATATGCAGGACCAGTTTCATTTATAGCGTACGGCTGACCACCGAATCTATCTATTCACTTGATTTGATATGTTGTTTATTTATTGCATTGTCTATGTAGTTTGCAGGTTTTTTTGTGTCGGGTTTGTTTTGTATATAGGCTTTACCTGCACTGACTATATTTCAATATTCAACTTTAAAGAAGCTAAATCGCTAACATTTTGGACCTAGAAATTCACAAAAGTTGGTCGCAACGCATACAATACTGTAATATGAATGTATATATGATGTACATTCAGTGGTTTCCGTTTTTACCCCAATCTCAAATCAGCAATGCTCGTCGAAAAAAGCCAGCAATCACAATCGAACGTGGGGGAAACGAAGCGCCCACTTGATGTAAGAATGAAAGAACACAAGTCACTAGCTTCCACCAATCCCTCAGCCGTAGCAGGGCATATTATTCACAACAGAAATCATACAATCTTGTGGGACCAAACCAGAACCCTTGCAGTACATCATCACCAGAAGAAAACCAGGAAACTTCTTGAGGCCATCAACACAAAACGTATCAAGCCCAAGCTAAACCGTGATGTTGGACTATTTATACCAAGGGCCTATGACCAACTAGTACAATGATTCTAATAATTTATTTCTATTTCAGCACTTATCCGGTTTTCACATTCTAATATCACATTGCACATATCTTGACTTTCAGCACTTATCCAGTTTACAGCCTGAAGAAATATTTCCCATTTATTGATTTCAGTTGACTTGAGCATTCTTATTGTTTCACCTTTATACATAGTAATAATATATTTACGGTTTCTTTCTTCCAAGTTTACACTAAAATAATAGGTTTTTCCCTCCAGCACTTCCTACTAATTGATCCCATACTTTTGTTTCTTTTTCAGTGCCTACCCAGGTCTCATAGTCTAATTATACATTTTCCATATCTTATTTTTCAGTACTTAACAATAAGTTTTTTTACAGCGGGAGATATGTTTCACAATGCTCTATTTTTTTATTTTTTATTTTTCAGTCTAATAACACATTTTTTAATAAATCTTTCATGGTGTTCTGTTCATTGAATTAACATATTTTATAAACTTGTTTTTAATTTTTAATTATCAATATTTTATTTCACCAGCATCAGTGATCACTCTTGCTTTATTGTTATAGCTCAGGGTAATTGGTTTTCCATTAATAGTGTTAATACACTGATCTTTATATATAACAGCATTAAACAAGAGATTTCTTTGTTGCATATTCTGCATATATTTGCCCACACTCATATTTTTTGTATCATTTGCTTGATAAAGACGAGAGTATCCTCGTCGAAACGTCGCTTAGTATCAAACTCAGTAATTGTGTATCCATAAAATTGTACCTTGTGTTATTATGTTCAATTACTAAGTGCCAATCAAAGAAGAATCACAATCGAGTGTTAATTTCTAGCATCTAGTTATTCTTGTATGCCCATACATTCGCTGACCATTTACTATAAATGTCGAAGCCTAGGTTAATTCTTGGATTATCCTCTGCCAATTTCTTTTTCCACCGTTCAATCACAGAGTCTGGCACGTTTTTAAAAGTCTATCAATATTGTCGATAACAATCTGAAAAAGGTCTTAAATCTGGCGTATTGTAATGTTAATTATACGGTTAAGGTGATATAGGTAATAACTTGGCAAATAATTGATACACGCCCCTTGATTCCGATATGGTTCAGACTTAACAGAAATGCCATTTGAACTAGTATTGTTATAATAAATTGTAAAATTACTGTCAAATAGTGTTCGAATCGGTTATTCCGTTTCGACCACATATCGAATTTTGTGCAAAATATTCAATATTATATCAGTCAGTTCAGTCTATTTTAGAGAAATAGGTTATTCAAAAATCTGGCGTATGAAGACAGTGATATGCCGTACATATAGGGTTGTGTGGGACATTTTGCTATGTATCATGATCCTTTCCATTGTAAGAAGCAGAACAGTAGGACGTTAGACCCCTTTCTATTAATTTATTTCCATTATCGAATGTTGTTTCGAACACTTGGATGAAAGGTCAAATACAAGTGGTGACAAACACATTCAAAGTATATTTCAAGTAAATATACACTTCAAATTGTATTTTAACTGTAAAATGACTTGCCGTAAGAAGCAAGTAAAATCACTGCATTTTAACACTGACTTATAAATGTACCCCCGAAATGATAGATTTCGACGTACAAACACCACGTAAATTTACAGTGATTGTAAAATAACTTTGAGGTAAATTTACAACCATAGTGTAAATTTACAATGAACGTAAATTTAACTCACTTTCTTTTTACAAGAAAAGTTATTTCACACTCACTGTCAATTTACCTCACTTTCTATTTACAAGTTATTTCACACCCACTGTAAATTTACATGCTGTTTGTAAATCTAAATCTACCACTTGAATGTAATTTAATAGTCAGTGTGAAAATACAGAATACAGTCAATATACTGGCAACTTTCTGCCAGTCAATTTACAGTAAAAGTACACAAATATCATTTACAGTCCACTCACCCGGGCTTTTATATGTTTTTTTTATGTCCTTTAATATTTTCTGGTTTTTGCTTTATATGAATCATTATTTTCTTTGTATGCCAATTTTCTAATATGTATGATAGTGCAGGCAGGTTTTGTTATTCCATGCAGGCGTTTTATTTTTATTTCTGTATTAACTTCAAAGTGTCATTCAAGAGAAGATTGATCATTGATCTGTACTCATTACAATGCTTACAGTCAAACAATTCTCTGTAAGGTCTTGTACAGAATCAATACTTTTCATGCGCATCAATTACTAAGTTCTGTTTTAAGAAATCAAACATAATTTGGCATGATAGTCACTTAAATGCTACGGTATTATTACACATTTTCTCCTGAATGAGGTTACAGCTGTCTTCTAGTCGAGTAGATTTTAACAGAAAGACATTACTACGGAACAGCATTTAAGCCACTTAACGTAATATCTTTTATTCTCGATCCTATCTAGGTTTTGTGACCCTACAGTACAAATATACAGTAATTTGTTCGGATATTGGATATCATACCCACATAGTTTGTTTACTATTTTTAAACTTTCTGTGTAGGATACATCACGAGATTAAGGTTATGTTGTAGAAAGAAAGACTGAAGAAAAAAACCCAAGGAAAAGAAAACGATTTTCTTTCAAGGATTTTTTCTGTTCTTTCTTCCCAAGTATTTCCGAAGTTGAGGACTTGCTTGCCATGTTTACATATATACAAAATGAGAATATCCCAGAATTCCCACAAGAAAAAACTTATAATATCATGTTTTCTTACGAAAAAAACCTGCACTGGAAGAATGGCCCGTTACAGGCAACGCCGGATTAACCATGGTGGGAGCCCTAGGCCTGGAACATGTGGGGGGCCCCTGATCACGTACCGCGAGCGCCAAAAGCGCGAAGCCCCACAAAAGGGTTCTGGGGCAGGGCCGTATGTAGGATTGTAAAAGTGGGGGTGTAGCACAGTGTTGGGGACGCCAATATAATGCCCGAGCTACCGAGTGCGAACGATGCGTGTGAACGTGGGGGTTGGGGTCTGGAAGCCCCCCCCCCCCGAAAATTTTGAAAATTAGACTATCACAAACGCGTTTTCCACCCACTTGGAGCTGCGATCAACGTCGCATCCGTGTGTCAATTTCGGCAGCGCTATTTCTCATTTTGATGTTAAGCACACCAAAATGAGAAACTCCTTATCCTCTAAACTAGAACTAGTCCGAAACACCATAAGGCGACGTGGATAGGGCGTTCAGAGCGAAAATCTCTAATCATGTAATTTGGTTGCGGCGCCCGCAAAGACCAACAATGTCCTGTCAAATGAATTAGGGCGACCAAAATGAACCCTTTAATGTCATGTGGTGGGTCAGACGCCGACCAAGAAAGAGGTGATAGGAGAGGCCCTTCGCCTATGGGGCGCCACCCTTCTCTCGGGTCCTCCCTCAGAAAATTTTGAAAAATAACGATGCAGGAAACACGTTTTTCTGCCATTGGGATATATCTGAGTGGCAATTTTGTATTTTATATGGCGGTAGATTATTTGGGAGAGGCATTTGCTTCTGGTGTCCGTGCCTTGGGTTCGGGCCTGTGATGGCGCCCGATAGCCTCCTCATAAGAGATATAAGAAAGTTTGGATCAGGTGTAGGCGCCATTAAAACCGTCCGACTCATCAATGATCATAATCAAGTGTATTATTTTATAATTGAAAGGTTGTCAATTTTTTTAGAGGGAGCGCCTTATTTTTGGGGAAATTTTCAGAAATTGGAGCCGGAAACATGATTTCCTGGCATTTCAGGCACTTGTGGGGGGCCATTTAGAAGTACCTCCCCCAGAAAAAAAAATAAAATTCTGCCACAAAATTAGCGCATTCTGGCGTTATTTCAGTGGACCAATCAATGCGAGTGCTATGAAATGATGTCATTTCTAGAGGAAGGGGGCTGGACGCAACTGAGATTTTTATGAGGGGGGGGGGGGGTCTAATGTGGGGGGGGGGGCTGGGGCCTGTGCCCCATGGTTAATCCGGCCCTGCTAAAAAATGCGAATAAACCGCGAATAGATCTCCACCCACGCTCGGTAAGGTCTAAATGATGGCATTTCTAGAGGAGGTGGCTGGACGCAACTGAGATTTTGTGGGGGCCCCCTAATTTTGGGGGCCCTGGGGCCTGTGTCCCATGGTGCCCCATGGTTAATCCGGCCCTGGTTACAGGGTTAAATAGAAACTTTCAAATAAATAACGCCAAATTCTTCTTTATATATACCCGGGTATAGAATATACTCCAAAGATCAAAGGGATGTACCGTTATAGGTTTATAAGACCTCATAAAATACCCTAACTGATTTAATAATATTGTCTATTGATATAATACAGTACAGTAGCAAGGGTGTGTTAACATGACTAGGGGTCTATCTGAAATTCAACTCTAATAACTCGAGTAAATAATATCTATTTTGTTAAAATAATTTTCCTGTCTTTGGCTCCAAAACGCCCAAGCCATTAACATGTGTGACGACAGTGTTTGCGCTTAAAATATACCCATGTTGGTGACTACTTTTAACAACTAAAATTGTCCCACCAAAAGATTCGTTTAAATAACGTGTTACGACACCGAACTCGGGATTCAAAGGTCCCGGTGTCAAATATCTACACGGCAATCTATTGGACTCCGAACTTGACGCATTTTATGGGACAATTGAGTTGTAATGGAGTTTGTACACACAGATCTAGCTATTTCTGTAAATTCTAACACAGGAACGACTGGGCTAAAAATCGAAGTTTAAGTTGGCCGTTCTTATTGCTGGTATTTCTTCTAATTGTTTTGTCTCCTTCTTCTATTCTAAATACTCGATAATTCCCAATACATTGGAACCGACCATTAGTGTATTTTTCGAAAAAAACAAACATCATAACCGTGGGTGGGATAGAATAAAATTGTGCGAAACTTATTTGTTAGCCAATGTTATAATGACGAAAACTTGGATTCCATATTAACGATGCCCAATAGATCTCACACTTATGACAAGTGTTTTCATGTGTTCCAGATCGAGTAAGATAACCTGCCATACACAAGCCACGTCACCCATCTCACATTGTAGCCCTTGTTTTACAGCAATTAAGTTATTTGTTGTTTAAAATAGAATTGTGAGACGACAACGGTTTATTCCCATAACGCCGACTCACCGAGTTTTGGGGGGAAAATTTTGGTCGGTGTTAAGGGGTCGACTGGCCAAGAACAATAGACCCAAGCTGGGGGATGAAACTAATTAAGCCGATAATTTTGGGAGCGTTTATTTTTTTTAAAAATTTATAACAACCTATAACTTTTAAAAAAGCATTACAAATAATTTTAACGTTTGGCACGTATAAAATGTCCAGCATAGTCCAAAAATTCAAACAAATTCAATATCCTTCTTCTTCATATCTATGTTTTACATCTTCGATCTTTCTGTTGATATCTGTGTATTATTTCCTTTTAGGTGATTGTCGCTGGCCATTGGAATAGTGCAACAACTGAATCTCTATCGTCTTTTGTTCTTCTTTCAAAAATGCCATCACTTCAAAAATATTCGGGTGAGCTTTTCCAATTATTTTTTTTAGACGCCCGTGCAACCCCTCTAACGAATTGTTGGTTCTTCGCGTTGTTTGATTGTGGTTCCATTGTACTTGAGTAAATTGACCGTCTAACCATTGGGTAACCATATAGTCAGCCAGTTGCTGAAATTTCTCATTATCTGGTACCTCAGCCAGTATTTGGATCCATGCGTCATCAATCTGCAAATAAAATAAAGATACATATAAATTATCCATATTTACAATATAGCTATATTTACAATATAGCTATATTTACAATATAGCTTTATTTACAATATAGCTATATTTACAATATAGCTATATTAACTATATACTAAATATAATGAATACTTACATCAGTCACGGGCAGTAATGGTATCCCGATACACCGTCTAACGAATTTGAATGTTTCTTCTTCTCGGTTTCACGTTTGCAGAACCAGTTGTTGGACTTTTCGCCAAATACATTGACCATAGTGAAAATAACACTATAGTTAGTGAGTTGAATTTAAGTGAACTATATTAATAATGACTGGTCCCTACCTCATTAACGCCTTTAATCCGTTCTTAACCCATCAAAGAGTGCCGCGGTCGACTTTCCAAACTCTTGTGAGTCGGCGTTATGGGAAGACACCACGACAACATTACTTTTAACTAATTCGCTAATTGGACATTAGTAAGCCGATCACTTATAAGCTTACCAGACAGCATCTTAAACATTGAACGAACACAGGTGAATCCGCAAAGAAAAAAGAATTTGGCGATAAACTGGACATGTCCGCGCAGCCTACATTCAAGCGTGACAATTCAGGCATTAGAATGGAACAAAACCCTTGGAATTAAAGACTGCATGTACTGGTATATCATTGCTCGATAATGACCAGATAAACCAAGTCGAAACGTCGCTCAGACACAGCAGTAATTTTATTCCATAGAATTATTGTGACCTGTAAATACCAGTTCCATTACTGAATGCCATTGAAACAATTTACGGGTTGTTGTCTAAATGGAATTTAGTACTTAAACTAGGAAGGAACAGGGCACATTTCTATAGAATTACGCTTCATTATTGATATGAATTTTCGCTTCGGGTTTTCGTTGCGTGATTAAGACTATATCATCTTGTTCTAAACGTCGGTTAGTAAAAAAAAACAGTAATTTTATTCCGTAGAATTGTGTCATCTCATATGGAGATATGATAAAAAAATTATTTTGTACCGTAGTCGATGAAAATGTACTGTGTTGACCCGAAGTCAATCTTGGAACGGAAATGAATTAAGAAGACCCGTGTATTTAATTTAAAAAAGGGCAGCAATCGGAAAACCCGCTATCCGGACCGCCTCAACCCCCCCATCCATACGTGCTCGTTCTGCTCAAAACCAAAGCAAAACTATAAAAAGTTCTTCTCAATGTGTTATTACCATTCGGGCATATCATTTTCTTTATACTTCAAAACGGCCAGAGTTTGAAGGCTGAAACTGTATTTTGAAATAAAAGAAGTTTGAATATTGGAGATTATTTCAGTTCAATATAAATTTATTGTATCTACACTGTAAAAAAATATCTGTTTTTAAAATCCCAACTTTTTCTTATTTTAAGGGAAATATCCGTATTATCACCGAAATATCTGTAATTTGAGATAAATAACTAGTATTTTTACCATAAAATCTGTTTTTTTAGTTGTATTTCTGTATTTGGACAAAAACGTCTGTATTTTCACACAGGTTTCAGTATATAAGCTGATAGAACTGATTAATAAAAATAAAAATCGTATTTTTAATTAAAAAACCCTGTAATATTCAAGAATAACTTACACATGTATATTAACAGCACTATTCTGTTACTTCACATAGTTATACGGTTGGGTTCGGTTAACGCATGCGCGTAGCAGACTTAACTTATTGCCGTAAATGTTCGATGACGATTCAGAATAAGGTACAGAGGGAAATCAACAATAAGATATGATCAATACACAAAGTGGCCATGCAAATATATGTTGGATTGTGAATATGAAATCGACTATGTAAACAATATTAAAGTGTAAGAAACGCGATGGTTCAGAGAATATGATGCTGGATTATTAACCATTAGCGAAACAAGCTGCCCATGATTATTTTTGCAAATTGCCCTTGCTTGTCAATGGCGCAAGATCTAATTCGTTTAGTTTGGACTAGCAACTGAGGCCTTGTGTGTCATTGACCGTACATGTTAAAGAACTTTAAGCCCTAAACAGATATATCCGTTGCCTTGGCAAGATGCATCTGAGGATACTCCATGATATATGAAGGAAAGCTAACACCTTTTGATTTCATGTCCTGTGTGTGCTTTATCATTGTATTGAAGGTAACAAAATTTGCAAGAAGAGGCGGCATAAAGTAGTAGGCCTGGCGTTCAGAAACCACAAGATTTCCTGCTCTTAATTTCTGTTCATTTTTAATAATTTTGTACATTCATGACTGAAAAATTGTAAATAAATATTTTTTTACAATGATTTTGTTTTATATCTAACAAAATAATTATGCTAAAGAACAGAAAATCTTGTGTCATAAGCCCTATTTTAACAGAGGATAATTCTATAACTCAACAGTAAAAGTTCTGGCAGCTGATTTACCAGATATTCTCTCTGTATATCCCCTGTTAAAAAATAACAGAATAAAAGTAACATGAATTTTTTTCTGGTAAACCAGCTGCCAGAACTTTTTCTAGTTTCTAACAGAATAATGTTTTACAGTGCATGTGTGTTTTAAATCGATCTTTTATTCTGTATCTGTTTATATGTTGCTATGTATCTAGATAATGAATTAAAAGTAACAAATCAAACACAATTATAAACCATCGATTTTGTTTCTGAACAATGGTAAAATTAATCCATCACCAAACCAACCCAAGGTTATTTCCGGAAATGAAAAACAAATTTGTAATGAAATTGGATCTTTTTTCATTACTTATTCTAAACCGAAACTAATTATGTGAAATTATTCACTGGAAATTATGTGTACATTATATTTCGTTGGTTTGATATGTCAAATACAACATTAGCTACATTCTTGGTAGAAAGAAAACAAAATCTCACATTTTTCTACGCATAACTCATTGTTGCTTTTTTATCCAGTAGGGTATAGGCGCATCTGTCTGAAGTGATTCATTTCGACAAAAAGAAAATCCCCTTATATTACAAATGCGAAAATGAATGTTTCCTTACATTTAAATTATGTCTTAATACAGGGTGGGGTGGGCCAATGGTCAACGCGTGCGCCTTAGATCAAAGTCAAGTGTTGTTTCGATTCCCCGCTTGTATGTGGCAACGAGTGGCGGTGCCTGTCCAACCACATGGGTTTTCTCTTGGTCTCGGTTGCCCCCCCCCTTCACACTGCTAAAGACACCTATGCGCAAGCGAATTATTTAAGTAATATTGAACCATGTTGGTCCCGAAATAAACAAGTCTGTGTTGAGTGGACGCTAAATCCTCTCATTCTGTATGTACAAGCGGATAGATTTATCAACGTCTGATAATAAAAGACGATCACTTATCAATAAAACTTTGGGCGAGTTGACCATTTAATCTTGACAGATTATAGATACTCCTGATATTGTAAAGTGGCTATGCCCCGTATCACTGTTATTATTGGAAATTAACCGCCTTTAGGATTTTTATTTCAAATAACCTGGCTAACGGTTGTTTTCTACTACTTGTATGGTTTAACTTCTGGTAAACACCGCTTGAATATTAACTAGCTTTATAACTATTTTCTGGTATTTTAATCATCCACAATAATAGATGGTAAAGTGTAGTCAAATTGCGCAGCATGACACTGTTATTACATCAAACTAAAAATATAATTTAATTTAAATCCGTTCAACATGTCACTAGTCTTATCTTTAACTTGCAGTCACTTTGATTTATTCATACTGATGTCGGGCATGACTGAGGGTTTACCGAGTGTCTTTATTTCTGCTACTTGATAGATAAGCACTGACATTGCTAGATACTGCTACAAGATCTTAGAAATTGAATATATAACCTAACATCAAAGACAGGAGTTATATCGCCCGAGGAAGAAAGGCATAACTAATAAAGAAGTGCATCAAAAGAGAAGATTGAATTATAACTATTTCTGGTATTTTAAAAATCCACAATAATAGATGGTAAAGAGTAGTCAATTTGCGCAGCATGACACTGTTATTACTTAAAACTAAAAATATAATTTAATTTAAATCCGTTCAACATGTCACTAGTCTTATCTTTAACTTACACTCACTTCGATTTATTCATACTGGTGTCGGGCATGACTGAAGGTTTACCGAGTGCCTTAATTTCTGCTACTTGATAGATAAGCACTGACATTGCTAGATACTGCTAGAAGATCCTACAAATTGAATATATAACCTAACATCAAAGACAGGAGTTATATCGCCCGAGGAAGAAAGGCATATCTAATAAAGATTTGCATCAAAAGAGAAGAATGTATTATCTGGCTAGTCGATTGAATTATAAATGAAGGATGGTATGATTCGCGTCAGTTCAGGTAAATATTTCACTAGTCTTCATCAAAAATGATTAAAAATGAATATTAAAGCCATCCAGTGATATCAAAATGGTGCCTATTTTTGACGTCATGAATTCTCTAGAGAGGCGCTCGAAGTAAAAGAGCAACAAATTACAGAGAAGACGTCCATATATATCACCGTAACATTGTTAATTGTATTTGGTTGGCACACTGTACTTACAAGTAGAATGTCTCGGGACCGAAATCTGGTGTGGATGAAGAAGCTCTTTTGGGATGTTTCATTAGTGGTGACGTAGGCGCCTGTGGCAATGCCAACGCATATCTAGTGTATATAAACTTCCTCTCAGGGTTAAACTCCCTATTATACTAGTTTCAGAGTGACCTATACAGTCTGCTGACTAGAATTACAATCCACCCATTAAGTGCTTCAAAACATAGATACACTTTTTAAGATAGATAAGTATGGCATGACATTGTTATTCTCAAAATACCCAACAATAGTTTACAAGTTAAACCCCATTCTATTCCGATGATACCGGATGGTTATACTAAATATACTATAATTAATTAAGATGAATATAATCAGATATAATAATAAAGTGTCGTTAATTCATTCTGGAAATAATGGCACTGAATATGAACGGTAGAACAAAGAAAAACTCCATGTTAAAAATATGCGAGAACTCATATCGAGTTGGAATTGTGTGGGAGAACAACCGAAGTACGCTTAGTTTTTACAATTTATCGGGTCGCATACCAAGTGATATCAACTGTACGACCGATATACTGAAGATAAAATTGATTATATATAGGTTGTTTTTATACCAATGAAGTAGAGTTCATTTCCGGTGAATATAAATACTTTAGCCTAATGGAAATACGGTCACGGTCACGTTAAATAAATATTGAACTATATGTGGACATATCTTGTGATAATGCATGGTGTACACTTACAGATATCTTCGCCTCGTCCAAATACGAAATGACATGAAATTTTGTTTAACGTCCTACTTTTCTACACCAATGTCTAAATATGACGAATTAAAAAATGTCTTGTTCCTCTTTTTTATTATTTTAGCAAAAATTGTAGACATTCACAGGCTAAGGCTTGAAAACTAGAGAGTCGGACCCCATGGCAAATAAGCCCACATAGACGTTAAAGAAATGGCATATTAAGATAAAAATATAACGATGAACCATGTTCAATCTTAATGTCAAACAGGTCAACCCAACCCTAAAAGACTCACAAGCTGTTTGATATAAAGTCTGACTCAATTAGAGTCAATTCTCTGTACAAAAATAAAAGATCTGGGATCTGAAATTTGAACCACGTACCGAATTTTATGTAAAAATGTGGCTTTCAAGGGCTATTTTTGTTAATGTTTGATGCAATTCGCACCTGTATATCTTTCCAGATGTCATTAAAGTGGGAAAAATATGTACCCAGCCGGCCTTTTAAAAAGAGCTAAACAGAAATTACCAAATTCCTGGTATATTTACACCATATTAACCCCTGGAATGATCAAAACGCGGTATGCAATTAATTTCATATAATATATGAATACAGTAGTTAATATTATACATATCAATTAATTTAATACGAAAATTATTATAGGCAAATGATTAGAGTAGACTAACTATTAATTATTATAAACAGGGACTTCCCTACTCTCAATAGTGTGTTATTCAAAGTTGATTCAACCTTTCAACAATTACAAGACTTCTAGCTACTTCTTCTCTTTTTTAGAAATAGACCAATATCTCAATGTCAAGCATGTGAGAAACACCTGCTGGGATAACTACAACCTTCGGAGATCATCTCGGAAGACGGAAATGTTTATTCATAAATTCTCCCCAATATCACGCCCCAGAACAGTAAAAATGTCTGATATCGTTTTTAGATAATTGATTACTAGTATGAGTACTTTATATGTCCATTAATAGGGCCATTCCTAATAATTTGGATATCAAACTTGATCTGCCTAAAAATATTAATAATATGCTTACTCTTTTTAGAACACCTGATACCACTGTCCCCTTTTTAAGTTCAAATATCTGATAAAGCCAAACCTGGGAAGCGCCACGATACACAGATGGTTTGTATGATGTATTTTCAAGACAGAAAGGAAGTTGACATCGAATATCTATTTTAAAGCTTTCGTGGCTTCATATACTAAACATTGATTTTGACATTATCACTAAACATTATGGGGGCAAATTCGGGGAATCAAACGATCCTCATAATTTAACATAATCGATATGACAAATGCAGAAAAGTTATTCAATATATCATATTATGACCATCCCCCTCGCAGTGTTTCGTTTGATTAGAGCTAATCCTACTACTCCCTGCTGGACTAAGTGGGTATTATTGTCACTAATTATGACTGGTCAGTGGTCCTATTACTGACCAATCACTGACTTCGTTACAAAGGTATTACCTTTAAAACAGGACGTTTAATTATGGCAACTGTGTTTACATAACGTTACGTCATATCTGCACGTTTTTTTATGCTATATTAACCAGCGCATAGCAGGATATTGCAGCAAAACTAATTGCGTGACAAACGAGGCTATCGGTATTGACGTAAAGTAAACACTTCTGTATGGTAACGAACAGACTTTCAACGTTTTTAATACCTTAAATCTTTGTCCAAAATATTAAGAAGACCCAAGATTAAACGACGGACTGTCATGTTACTGTACGTAAGTGGTAGATTTGATTGAACGAGAAGAATAGACACACTTACTTAAAAGTTCAAGAATCCGAAGCCAATCCAGCAATGGCCAGAGAGGGATTTCTCGGGCCGTTGCTTCAGGAATATGTATTATGATAGACAATTGATTTTCGGTGTCAATAATCTGGTAGTAATCTTGTTTGTGGTACTGCTATGTAAAGATATCGAAATATGTTTGATCCCTTCTCCTCGAAAACCCCCCACATATTTGATCCCTTTCCTCAGAGGGGGATGGTTGACCGAAAGCACGTGCGCAGTGTATCATAAAGCCTGTCATTGAGTCAACTGGCGTGGTTTCGAATCCAAGGTTGTGTGTGACAAGGAGTAGGGTCGCCTGTCCAAACTCGTGGATTTTCTCAGGGTCATCCGCATTATTGAAATGAAATTAAACCATATGTTAGTCCCGAAATGGCCTAGTTTATGTCGAGTGAACGTTAAACCCCATTTCTCGCCCCCCCCCCCCCGATCATTCTTGCGTTGTCCCAGATACCCACGACAGCCCTAATTGAAATATAATCGCATATACCCGACTATGCCATAGTATCAATATTACCAACCATATTAGTACTGCCAGCACGGTTTTATGACATAATAAATTCCAATTGTAAGTTTTGAATTGCTGTCTTCCTGACATATTGCCAGCCATTAGCTAATTTTATATCGAGGGTCGGACAAGATTTTCGGTGTTTAAATTAGAACGTCGTACAATTTCAAACCATTTGCCACCAGCAGTTTTAGGATATTTTTCCTTTCTTGATCGTTACCGAATCAATTTCTTTCATGTTCGTTTATAAAGCAAGGCCTCTTTTGTAAATTTCAAACCATTTGCCACCATTAATTTTAGGACAGATTCCTTTCTTGGTCGTGATTGAATCCCTGCATGCTATGGATCAATTTCTTTCCCCTTCGTTTTGCATAGTTCTAGCTATAGCACATAATTTTCTGCTAGATCCTTTGAAATGCCAGCTTCAATCTTGGTCTAATTAGACCTCCAGAAAAAACGAATACTTGAAAACGTTCATAAAGCCATTCTAGTAAATCCTGAAATCAAAATCATTTAAAATCATTAACATTGAAAATACGAATTATTTGTCAATTTAAATCGTCATTGATGCTGTATCCCTATGGAAAAAGGATGGGCGTCTGATATCCAATATTTAAAACAAATAAACATTTTACCATTGGTACACGATCAATGCGCTCCAGCCCCAGTTGTAACAAGGGATGAGGCTAGACATATTGCGCCAAATCAAATGGCGTATGTAGACTGGAATAACCAGACGCTATAAATTTGCACTCGATTGAGACTGCTGTTTTTTTTCGCCGAATATAACTGATTTGAAATTGGAGTAAAAACGGAAACCATTGAATGTTAATCAGTTTATATACATTCTTAATACAGTATTATATGCGTTGCGACCCACTTTTGTCAATTTCTAGGTCCCAAATAATTAGCGATTTAGCTCCTTTAAGTTGCTTCCTATCCTTACACGGTGTGGCTAATCGTCTGAAATCCAAATCAAGTCGCCTTTGACCCCGGGAAATTCAAATATTTAATAATTATTTTTATATTGAGCTAAACTCAAGAACAAAATGTCTGTCCAAAGCGCTAGCAAAACTAAGTTCATCTGTATGAAGTGTCAAACAGGTATGTCTTTAAACGTGATTTAAGTGTTGTTAGTTACGGAGAAGATTTTACATTTAGAGATACGGGTAGGGAATTCCACTTAATTGCAGCTGCAACTTCCAAGGACTTGAGTCCAAATGATTTCAACTTCCGTGTAGACACAACTAAATTAAGTTGAGGCTGAGATCTAAGATGTCATGGTGGTTGGTAAAGTCTGAAAATATCATTGAGGTATGCAGGACCAGTTTCAATTATAGCGTACGGCTGAACACCGAAACTATCCATTCACTTGATTTGATATGTTGTTTATTACTTGCATTGTCTATGTAGTTTGCAGGTTTCTTGTTTCGGTTTTGTTTTGTATATGGGCTTCACCTGCACTGATTATATTTTAATGTGCAACTTTAAAGGAGCTAAATCGCTAACATTTTGGATCTAGAAATTTACAAAAGTTGGTCGCAACGCATACAATACTGTAATATAAATGTATATAAACTGATGTACATTCAATGGTTTCCGTTTTTACCCCAGTCTCAAATCAGCTATGTTCGGCGAAATCAGCCAGCAATCACAATCGAGTGGAAATTTCTAGCGTCTAGTTATTCCAGTATGCCCATACATTCGCTGACCATTTACTATAAATGTCGAAGCCTAAGATAAATCTTGGATTCTCCTCTGCCAATTTCTATTTCCACCGTTTAATCACAGAGTCTGGCACGTTTTTAAAACTCTATCAACATTGTCGATAACAATCCCAAAATGGTCTTAAATCTGGCCTACTGTAATGTTAATTATACGGTTTAGGTGACATAGGTAATAACTTGGCAAATAATTGATACACGCCCCTTGATTCCGATATGGTTTAGACTTAAGACTAGTAAAACAATATCAACAGGTTTACAAAACATCTTCCTGCACAGTCGATGCAATCAATGTTCGATTCTAACAAATGTAATACCCATCTTTCTTTCAAATTACATCAGGTTATGATACTACACATCGCCAAAGTTACATCAACTCTCGAAAATGCATAGAATAAGTACTTAATTGCTGTACAATACGGCCTTCCGTGTGATCAAATCTGATAAACTCAAAGTAAGACAGTGTTTTATATTTTTAAAGGCATTTAGTGAAGCCATATATTTATATTAAAACAACTTCATTGATTACATTCACTAGGTTTATTAACCGCAGCGTTTCAACAAGGGATATCGGGGAATGACCGGTTGTAGTGTGTGTGTGTGGGGGGGGGGGTCAAAGAGAGGCTTTGACCCTGTGGCTCAATTCATTCAATTAACCAGACATTTTAAGCGAGTTTTGATTTGATATGTCTTCTATTGCTACTCTTGTGTAACAAATCTTCCAGATCCTAACAAAATGGGACTTGTAGTTTAATCAGATTGGAAAACTTGGCCGTTCACATCAAATATGGATTTCCTCTCTCTTTCTTTATCAAAGTGGAAACGTGACTTTAAGTTTGACATTTTGACTGATTATTCATTTAGATAAGATGTTAGGTCGTTGTTATGCTACAAAAATACAACACCTTAAGGCATCGTTATTTTATTTATTTCTTTGCAAAGTGATTAAAAGGTCGGGTTGCTTTGAAATTGTTTGCATCCAGAATGGATTTAATGAGATTACTCAGTAACCAGAAGCCAATTTTATTTAACCCGTTTTCTATTGTTGCCAATCTCAAATAAAACTTTCTTTACCTAATTAGACGAACAACCATCAGGTATTAGATCAATGAGAAACGACGATAAAATAAGGATAACGGAAACAGTTGCAGAAACAGACTGAATTATTAGTGTGTACACTCGGATGCCAAAAAATTGCAATACGGAAGTAGATAAATGAAAACGAGATTTATGGCCATTAAATGTGTATAGCCGTTACTCAGGCGTTTAACAGTCATTATACACAACTGGTCGATACAAGTAACAAGTGTAGTAAAGTCACAAATGATTTATTTTTTTGTCACAAAATTAACGTTTATAGCTAAAGTAATGCAGTTACAGATACTTATCTTAAAGAGACATTATGGGAGATACGGTTTGTTCTCACTATATAACAGTTAAAAACTAGGTAATGTAAACAGTAAAGGGAATATGCTAAATTTCTGTCAAATTGATCCAGTCTGAACCGAGATATTACTAAAGTCGGTACGATAACAAATGTAGTCTTGATTATCCATTTTTGCCTTTAATCACCAATAAGTATTGAGCAGCAGATCTGACTCAAATCCAATGAAAATCGAACACATGATTAAGGTATTTTCATGTTAATAAATGTCTAATTAATAGTTCATATCCAGGCCTAAAGGGGGTTGGATGGCCGAGTGGTTAGCACGCGTGTGCTGTATCATAAAGCCTGATATTAAGTCAACTGGTGTGGTTTCGAATCCTCGGTTGTACGTTACAAGGAGTAGGGTCGCCTGTCGAACCTCGTGGGTTTTTTCCGGGTCCTCCGGATTCCACTCACTTATTAAGACCCCTACGCGCAAGCGAATTATTGAAATAAAATTTAAACTTTATGTTAGTCCCGAAATGACCTAGTTTGTGCTTTGTTTTTTTTAAAACTAATTGCTGACAGTAATCCGGATATGGTCGTCTAGATGCGGAAGCGTTAGATGCTACATGAAAGGCCTAAGGCCATTCTCTATCATAATGACTAGGTTGAAGAAGTCAGATCAGAAGTGTTGTATCCAGCTAAAAAAATGTGCCGTTTAATTACTGTAAATGATATTTGTGTATTTTTACTGTAAATTGACTGGCAGAAAGTTGCCAGTAAATTGACTGTATTTTCACACTGACTATTAAATTTACATTCAAGTGGTAGATTAAGATTTACAAACAGCATGTAAATTTACAGTGAATGTGAATTAACTTGTAAATAGAAAGTGAGGTAAATTGACAGTGAGTGTGAAATAATTTTCTTGTAAATAGAAAGTGGGGTTAAATTACGTTCACTGTAAATTTACACTGTGGTTGTAAATTTACCTCAAAGTTATTTTACAATCACTGTAAATTTACGTGGTGTTTGTACATCGAAATCTATCATTCATGGGTACATTTATAAGTCAGTGTTAAAATGAAGTGATTTTACTTGCTTCTCTCTGCAAGTCATTTTACAGTTAAAATACAATTTGAAGTGTATATTTACTTGAAATATACTTTGAATGTGTTTGTCACCACGTGTATTTGACTTTCAGCCAAGTGTTCAAAACATAAGTCGATAATGTATCTGTAACTGCATCACTTTAGCTATAAACCTCAATTTTGTGACAAAAAAATAAATCATTTGTGACTTACTGCACTTGTTACTTGTATCGACCAGTTGTGTAATGACTGTTCAGTTCAGAAAAGAATTTATTACAACTGAAAGAGCCCAGTACAATTTATGTGCGGGGGCTAAGTGTAGGAAACTTACAAAAGTTCTATTTCTGCGCCAATCTCGTTTTCATTTATCTACTTCCGTATTGCAATTTTTTGGCATCCGGGTGTACACACTAACTGTTTCCGTTATCCTTATTTTATCGTCGTTTCTCATTGATCTAATACTTGATAGTTGTTCGTCTAATTAAGTAAAGAAAGTTTTATTTGAGATTGGCAACAATAGAAAACGGGTTAAATAAAATTGGCTTCTGGTTACTGAGTAATCTCATTAAATCCATGCTGAATGCAAACAATTTCAAAGCAACCCGAGCCTTTAATCACTTTGCAAAGAAAAAAATAAAATAACTATGCCTTAAGGTGTTGTATTTTTGTAACATAACAACGACCTAAATCTTATCTAAATGAATAATCAGGCCATTTCGGGACTAACATATGGTTTAATTTCATTTCAATAATGCGATTTAGCGTAGGGGTCTTTAGCAGTCGGATGACCCGGAGAAAATCCACGAGCGACCCTACTCCTTGTCATACACAACCTTGGATTCGAAACCACGCCAGTTGACTCAATGACAGGCTTTATGATACACTGCGCACGTGCTTTCAGCCAACCAACCCCCTCGTTGGAAAGGGATCAAATATGTGGGGGTTTTCGAAGAGAAGGGATCAAACAGATTTCGATATCTTTACATGGCAGTACCACAAACAAGATTACTACCAGATTATTGCCTCCGAAAATCAATTGTCTATCATAATATGATATATTGAATAACTTTTCTGCATTTGTCATATCGATTATGTTAAATTATGAGGAACGTTTGATTCCCCGAATTTGCACCCATAATGTTTAGTGATAATGTCAAAATCATTGTTTAGTATATGAAGCCACGAAAGCTTTAAAATAGATATTCGATGTCAACTTCCTTTCTGAAATAAACTCTTTAAGTAACTTGTATTCCATATAATTGTGTCATGTGTTATTTTAACTTCCTTTCTGTCTTGAAAACACATCATACACACCATCTGTGTGTCGTGGCGCTTCCCAGGTTTGGCTTTATCAGATATTTGAACTTAAAAAGGGGACAGTGGTATCAGGTGTTCTAAAAAGAGTAAACATATCATTAATATCTTAAGACAGATCAAGTTTTATATCCAAATTATTAGGAATGGTCCTATTAATGGACATATAAAGTACTCGTACTAGTAATCAATTATCTAAAAACGATGTCAGACATTTTTACTGTTCTGGGGCGTGATATTGGGGAGAATTTCGGAATAAACATTTCCGTCTTCCGAGATGATCTCCGAAGGTTGTAGTTATCCCAGCAGGTGTTTCTCACATGCTTGACATTGAGATATTGGTCTATTACAGATCGAAGACAAGCCATCCTTCATTTCTAAAAAAGAGAAGAAGTAGCTAGAAGTCTTGTAAATGTTGAAAGGTTGAAAATGATAGATATGTTATTGAATCAACATTGAATAACACACTATTGAGAGTAGGGAAGTCCCAATTTATAATAATTAATAGTTAGTCTACTCTAATCATTTGCCTATAAAAAATTTCGTATTAAATTTATTGATATGTATCATATTAATTACTGTATTCATATATTATATGAAATTAATTGCATACCGCGTTTTGATCATTTGAGGGGTTTATATGGTGTAAATATACTAGGAATTTGGTAACTCCTGTTTAGTTCTTTTTAAAAGCCCGACTGGGTACATATTTTTCACACTTTAATGAAATCTGGAAAGATATACAGGTGCGAGTTGCATCAAACATTAACAAAAAAAGCCCTTGAAAGCCACATTTTTTAATGAAATTCGGTACGTGGTTCAAATTTCAGATCCCAGATCTTTTATTTTTGTACAAAGAATTGACTCTAATTGAGTCAGACTATATATCAAATAGCTTGTGGGTCTTTTAGGGATGGGTTGACCTGTTTGACATTAAGATTGAACATGGTTCATCGTTATGTTTTTCTTAATATGCCATTTCTTTAACGTCTATGTGGGCTTATTTGCCATGGGGTCTGACTCTCTAGTTTTCAAGCCATAGCCTGTGAATGTCTACAATTTTTTCTAAAATAATAAATAAGAGGTACAAGACATTTTTTAATTCGTCATATTTAGACATTGGTGTAGAAAGGTAGTACGTTAAACAAAATTTCATGTCATTTCGTATTTGGACGAGGCGAAGATATCTGTAAGTGTACACCATGCATTATCACAAGATATGTCCACATACAGTTCAATATTTACTTAACGTGACCGTATTTCCATTAGGCTAAAGTATTTATATTCACCGGAAATGAACTCTACTTCATTGGTATAAAAACAACTTATTTATAATCAATTGTATCTTCAGTATATCGGTCGTACAGTTGATATCACTTGGTATGCAACCCGATAAATTGTAAAAACTCTGCGTACTTCGGTTGTTCTCCCACACAATTCCAACTCGATATGAGTTCTGGCATATTTTTAACATGGAGTTTTTATTTGTTCTACCGTTCATATTCAGTGCCATCATTTCCAGAATGAATTAACGACACTTTATTATTATATCTGATTATATTAATCTTAATTAATTATAGTATATTTAGTATAACCATCCGGTATCATCGGAATAGAATGGGGTTTAACTTGTAAACTATTGTTCGGTTATTTTGAGAATAACAATGTCATGCCATATTTATCTATCTTAACAAGTGTATCTATGTTTTGAAGCACTTAATGGAATGGATTGTAATTCTAGTCAGCAGACTGTATAGGTCACTCTGAGACTAGTATAATATGTAAGTATGCAATGTGGTGCCAACCCTGAGAGGGAGTTTATATACACTAGATATGCGTTGGCATTGTCACAGGCGCCTACGTCACCACTAATAAAACATCCCAAAAGAGCTTCTTCATCCACACCAGAATTCGGTCCCCAGATATTCTACTTGTAAGTACAGTGTGCCAACCAAATACAATTAACAAAGTTACGGTGATTTTTATGGACGTCTTCTCTGTAATTTGTTGCTCTTTTACTTCGAGCGTCTCTCTGGAGAATTCATGACGTCAAAAATAGGCACCATTTTGATATCACTGGATGGCTTTAATATTCATTTTTAATCATTTTTGATGAAGACTAGTGAAATATTGACCTGAACTGACGCGAATCATACCATCCTTCATTTATAATTCAATCTTCTCTTTTGATGCACTTCTTTATTAGTTATGCCTTTCATCCTCGGGCGATATATCTCCTGTCTTTGATGTTAAGTTATATATTCAATTTGTAAGATCTTGTAGCAGTATCTAGCAATGTCAGTGCTTATCTATCAAGTAGCAGAAATTAAGACACTCGGTAAACCTTCAGTCATGCCCGACATCAGTATGAATAAATCGAAGTGAGTGTAAGTTAAAGATAAGACTAGTGACATGTTGAACGGATTTAAATTAAATTATATTTTTAGTTTTAAGTAATAACAGTGTCATGCTGCGCAAATTGTCTACTCTTTACCATCTATTATTGTGGATGATTAAAATAAATAGTTATAAAGCTAGGTAATATTCAAGCGGTGTTTACCAGAAGTTAAACCATACAAGTAGTAGAAAACAACCGTTAGCCAGGTTATTTGAAATAAAAATCCTAAAGGCGGTTAATTTCCAATAACAACAGTGATACGGGGCACAGCCACTTACAATATCAGGAGTATCAGCTATAATCTGTATTTGCGTCAAGTTAAATGGTCAACTCGCCCAAAGTTTTATTGATAAGTGATCGTCTTTTATTATCCGACGTTGACAAATCTATCCGCTTGTACATACAGAATGAGAGGATTTAGCGTCCACTCAACACAGACTTGTTTATTTCGGGACCAACATGGTTCAATTTTAGTTTAATAATTCGCTTGCGCATAGGTGTCTTTACCAGTGTGGAGGGGGAGGGGCAACCGGGGACCCGGAGAAAACCCATGTGGTTGGACAGGCAACGCTACTCGTTGCCACATACAAGCGGGGAATCGAAACAACACTCGACTTTGATCTAAGCCGCACGCGTTGACCATTGGCCCACTCCACCCTGTATTAAGACATAATTTAAATGTAAGGAAACATTTATTTTCGCATTTGTAATTTCAGGGGAATTTCTTCTTGTCCAAATGAATCACTTCAGAAAAATGCGCCTACCCTACTGGATAAAAAAAGACACAATGAGTTATGTGTAGAAAATGTGAGATTTTGTTTTCTTTCTACAAAGAATGTAGCTAATGTTGTATTCGACATACCAAACAAACGAAATATAATGTACACATAATTTACAGTGAATAATATCCCATAATTAGTTTCGATTTAGAATAAGTAATGAAATAAGATCCAATTTCACGACAATTTTGTTTTTCATTTCTGGAAATAACCTTAGGATGGTTTGGTGATGGATTAATTTTACCATTGTTCAGAAACAAATCGATGGTTTATAATTGTGTTTGATTTGTTACTTTTAATTCATTTTTTAGATACATAGCAACATATAAACAGATACAGAATAAAAGATCGATTTAAAACATACATGCACTGTAAAACATTATTCTGTTAGAAACTAGAAAAAGTTCCGGCAGCTGGTTTACCAGAAAAAAAATTCTGTTACTTTTATTCTGGTTTTCTGTTGAGTTATAGAATTATCCTCTGTTAAAATAGGGCTTATGACACAAGATTTTCTGTTCTTTAGCATAATTATTTTTGTTAGATATAAAACAAAATCATCGTAAAAAAATTATTAAAAATGAACAGAAATTAAGAGCAAGAAATCTTGTGATTTCTGAACGCCAGGCCAACTACTTTATGCCGCCTCTTCTCTTCTTGTAAATTTTGTTACCTTCAATACAAACAAAACGATGAAGCACATACAGGACATGAAATGAAAAGGTGTTAACTTTCCTACATATGTCATGGAGTATCCTCTCAGATACATCTTGTCAAGGCAACGGATAAAACTGTTTAGGACTTAAGGTTATTTAACATGTACGGTCAATGGCACACAAGGTCCCAGTTGTTAGTCCAAATTGAACAATTTAGATCTTGCGCCATTTACAAGCAAGGGCAATTTGCCAAAAAAAATAGCACGGACAGCTTGTTTGGCTAATGGTTAATAATCCAGCGTCATATTCTCTGAACCGTCGCGTTTCTTATACTTTAATATTGTTTACATGGTGGATTTCATATTCACAATCCAACATACATTTGCATGGCCACAATGTGTATTGATCATAAATTCTAAACATAAAAAACAGCAAATTCGCCTTCACAAATAGATATTACCTTCACATCTTATTGTTGATTTCCCGCTGTCATTTATTCTGAATCGTCATCGATTCACAAATAGATATTATTAAGAAGATTTACCTTCACATCTTATTGTTGATTTCCCTCTGTTCTTTATTCTGAATCGTCATCGAACATTTACCGCAATACGTTAAGTCTGCTACGCGCATGCGTTATCCGAATCCAACTGTATAACTATGTGAAGTAACAGAATAGTGCCGTTAATATACATGTGTAAGTTATTCTTGAATATGACAGGTTTTTTTAAAATTATAATACAATTTATATTATTATTAAGCAGTTTCTATCAGCTTATATTATACTGAAACCTGTGTAAACATACAGACGGTTTTGTCCAAATACAGAAATACAACTAAAACAACAGATTTTATGGTAAAAATACGAGTTATTTATCTCAAATTACAGATATTCGGTGATAATACGGATATTTCCCTTAAAATAAGAAAAAGTTGGGATTTGAAAAACAGATATTTTTTACAGTGTGGATACAATAAATATATATTGATCTGAAATAATCTTCAATATTCAAACTTCTTTTATTTCAAAGTACAGTTTCAGCCTTCAAACTCCGGCCGTTTTGAAGTATAAAGATAATGACATGCCCGAATGGTGATAACACATCGAGAAATACTTTTTTATATTTTTGCTATGGTTTTGAGCAGAACGCACACGTATGCGGTACGGAGAGTGGGTTTTTCCACTGCTGCACTTTTTATTAAAATTAAATACACGGGTCTTCCTAATTCATTTCCGTTCCAAGATTGACTTCGGGTCAACACAGTACATTTTCATCGACTACGATTCGAAAAGATTTTTTTTTTTATCATATCTCCATATGAGATTACACAATTCTACGGAATACAATTACTGTTTTTTTTTACTAACCGACGTTTAGAATAAAATTATTATAGTCTTTATCACGCAACGAAACCCCGAAGCGAAAATTCATATCAATAATGAAGCGTAATTACATTCTATGGAATTGTGCCCTGTTTATTTCAAGTTCAAGTACTAGATTCCATTTAGACAACAACCCGTAAATTGTTCCAATGGCATTTAGTAACTGGAATATACAGGTCACAATAATAATTACTGCTGTGTCTGAGCGACGTTTCCACTAGTTTTTATCTGGTCATTATCAAGCAATGATATATCAGTACATGCAGTCTTTAATTCCAATTTCAGGTTTTTGTTCCACTTTAATACCTGAATTGTTACGCTTGAATGTAGGCTGCGCGGACATGTCCAGTTTATCGTCAAATTCTTTTTTTTTGCGGATTAACCTGTGTTGTTTTTTTTCTTTTTTCGATTTGTTTTTTTGTATCGTTCAATGTTTAAGATGCTGTCTGGTAAGCTTATACGTGATCGGCTGACTAATGTCCAATAAGCGAATTAGTTAAAAGTAATGTTGTGGTCTCACGATTCTATTTTAAACAACAAATAACTTAATTTCTGTAAAACAAGAGCTACAATGTTAGATGGGTGAGGTATCTTGTATATGACAGGTTATCTTACTCGATCTGGAACACATGACAACACTTGTCATAAGTGTGGGATCTATTGGGCATCGTTAATATGGAATCCAAGTTTTTGTCATTATAACATTGGCTAACGCATAAGTTCAGCACAATTTTATTCTATCCCAGCCACGGTTATGATGTTTGTTTTTTTTCGAAAAAAACACTAATGGTCGGTTCCAATGTATTGGGAATTATCGAGTATTTAGAATAGCAGAATGAGACAAAACAATTAGAAGAAATACCAGTAATAAGAACGGCAAACTAATACTTCGATTTTTAGCCCAGTCGTTCCTGTGTTAGAATTTACAGAAATGGCTAGATATGTGTTTAAACTCCATTACAATTTCGGAGTCCAATAGATGGCCGTGTAGATATTTGACTCCGGGACCTTTGAATCCCGAGTTCGGTGTCGTAACACGTTATTTAAACGAATCTTTTTTTGGTGGGACAATTTTGGTTGTTAAAAGTAGTCACCAAAAATGGGTATATTTTAAGCGCAAACACTGTCGTCACTTAGGCGTTTTGGAGCCAAAGACAGAAAATATTTTAACAACATAGCTATTATTTACTCGAGTTATTAGAGTTGAATTTAAGAAAGATCCCTAGTCATGTTAACACACCCTTGCTACTGTACTGTATTATATCAATAGACAATTATTAAATCAGTTAGAGTATTTTATGAGGTCTTATAAACCTATAACGGCACATCCCTTTGATCTTTAGAGTATATTCTATACCCGGAATAACTTGCGGTCTGAATGTCGGGCGGCTTTGGATATATATAAAGAAGAATTTGGCGTTATTTATTTGAAAGTTTTTATTTAACCCTGTAACCAGGGCCGGATTAACCATGGGGCACAGGCCCCAGGGCCCCCCACATTAGGCGGCCCCCACAAAAAATCTCAGTTGCGTCCAGCCAACTCCTCTAGAAATGTCATCATTTAGACCTTACCGAGCGTGGGTGGGGGTGGGTGGAGATCTATTCGCGGTTTATTCGCATTTATCAACAGGGCCGGATTAACCATGGGGCACAGGCCCCAGGGCCCCCCACATTAGACCCCCCCCCTCATAAAAATCTCAGTTGCGTCCAGCCCCGTCCTCTAGAAATGCCATCATTTCATAGCACTCGCATGGATTGGTCCACTGAAATAACGCCAGAATGCGCTTATTTTGTGGCAGAATTTTAATTTTTTTTCTGGGGGAGGTACTTCTAAATGGCTCCACACAAGTCCCTGAAATGCCAGGAAATCATCTTTCCGGCCTTCAATTTCTGAAATTTTCCAAAAAGATAAGGCGCTCCCTCTAAAAAAAATTGACAACCTTTCAATTATAAAATAATACACTTGATTATGATCATTGATGAGTCGGTCGGTTTTAATGGCGCCTACACCTGATCCAAACTTTCTTTTATCTCTTATGTGGAGGCTATCGGGCGCCATCACAGGCCCGAACCCAAGGCACGGACACCAGAAGCAAATGCCTCTCCCAAATAATCTACCGCCATATAAAATACAAAATTGCCACTCAGATATCATCCCAATGGCAGAAAAACGTGTTTCCTGCATCGTTATTTTTCAAAATTTTCATAGGGAGGACCCGAGACAAGGGTGGCGCCCCGTAGGCAAATTGCCTCTCCTATCACTTCTTTCTGGGTCGGCGTCTAACCCACCACATGACATTAAAGGGTTCGTTTTGGTCGCCATAATTCACTTGACAGGACATTGTTGGTCTTTGCGGGCGCCGCAACAAAATTACATGATTAGAGATTTTCGCTCTGAACGCCCTATCCACGTCGCCTTATGGTGTTTCGGACTAGTTCTAGTTTAGAGGATAAGGAGTTTCTCATTTTGGTGTGCTTAACATCAAAATGAGAAATAGCGCTGCCGAAATTGACACACGGGTGCGACGTTGATCGCAGCTCCAAGTGGGTGGAAAACGCGTTTGTGATAGTCTTATTTTCAAAATTTTCGGGGGGGGGGGGCTCCCAGACACCCACCCCACGTTCACAAGCATCGTTCCGCACTCGGTAACTCGGGCATTATATTGGCGTCCCCAACACTGTGCTACACCCCCACTTTTACAATCCTACATACGGCCCTGCCCCAGAACCCTTTTGTGGGGCTTCGCGCTTTCGGTGCTCGCGGTCGGTGATCAGGGCCCCCCACATGTTCCAGGCCCCAGGGCTCCCACCATGGTTAATCCGGCGTTGCCTGTAACGGGTCATTCTTCCAGTGCAGGTTTTTTTCGTAAGAAATCATGATATTATAAGTTTTTTCTTGTGGGAATTCTGGGATATTCTCATTTTGTATATATGTAAACATAACAAGCAAGTCCTCAACTTCGGAAATACTTGGGAAGAAAGACCAGGAAAAAACCTTGAAAGAAAATCGTTTTCTTTTCCTTGGGTTTTTTTTCTTCAGTTTTTCTTTCTACAACATAACTTTAATCTCGTGCTGTATCCTACACAGAAAGTTTAAAAACAGTAAACAAAATATGTGGGTATGATATCCAATATCCAAACAAAATACTGTATATTTGTACTGTAGGGTCACAAAACCTAGATAGGATCGAGAATAAAAGATATTACGTTAAGTGGCTTTCATGCTGTTCCGCAGTAATGTCTTTCTGTTAAAATCTGCTCGACTAGAAGACAGCTGTAACCTCATTAAGGAGAAAATGTGTAATAATACCGGAGCATTTAAGTGACAATCATGCCAAATTATGTTTAATTTCTTAAAACAGAACTTAGTATTTGATGCGCATAAAAGTTTTTGATTCTGTACAAGACCTTAAATAGAATTGTTTGACTGTAAGCATTGTAATGAGAACAGATCAATGATCAATCTTCTCTTGAATGACACTTTGAAGATAATACAGAAATAAAAATAAAACGCCTGCATGGAATAACAAAGCCTGCCTGCACTATCATACATATTAGAAAATTGGCATACAAAGAAAATAATGATTCATATAAAGCAAAAACCAGAAAATATTAAAGAACACAAAATAAACATATAAAAGCCCGGGTGAGTGGACTGTAAATGATATTTGTGTATTTTTACTGTAAATTGACTGGCAGAAAGTTGCCAGTAAATTGACTGTATTTTCACACTGACTATTAAATTTACATTCAAGTGGTAGATTTAGATTTACAAACAGCATGTAAATTTACAGTAAGTGTGAAATAACTTGTAAATAGAAAGTGAGGTAAATTGACAGTGAGTGTGAAAAAACTTTTCTTGTAAAAAGAAAGTGAGTTAAATTTACGTTCACTGTAAATTTACACTGTGGTTGTAAATTTACCTCAAAGTAATTTACACTGTGGTTGTAAATTTACCTCAAAGTTATCTCACACTCACTGTAATTTTACACTGTGGTTGTAAATTTACCTTAAATAGTTAGTGCAGGGGGACTGTGCCACATATGATTTACAAAAAGGACAAATACAACGACAAGACATCATACTCCGAAACAGCAAACAAAACAAACAATAAAACAACAATTCAAAAAAGAGTGAATGGATCCGGGGGCTAGCCGTAAGCGTCCACTGCGCTGTACAGTCCCGGGTCTGAAGCAACACAGACTTCACTCAAGATTGAACATATTTACTCGTACAAGAAAACGCACAAACAACCCAACACAATGAAGCAAAGAAAATGTAGACCGCCTCGGGAGGCAGTCGTCTGCCAACTGAATGGTGTGACGTAAATACGTCGTAATGTTATCAATGACGTCAATAGAATTTCTTAACAAAAAGGGCGATAATCAAGATTTAATAATGCTAAAAGCTATAAGTTTAAACAACCAATCAGAATTTTTAAGTTGTATAATTGCACAAAACATAATACTAAATACCCCATACAAGCAGTGCAAAACAGGAATGTGGAAGAAAGCATACAATGTAGGTGTATTTATGAAGTAATAAAATATTAGCAATAAGGGCGACAATCCAAACATGGCTACGTAACTATACAAATTAAACCAAATTAAATTGGATAATTATCCAATATGTACTCGGTTATATACCTACAAGAAATGTTAAACTTGGTATATTGATGAAACGGAAGTTTCGAAATTTCTTTAAATATGCGCAACTGTGTACCACCTTTGGCAGTGCATTTCAAAAACAGGGATTTCATTCGGGAAAGAAACAGTTCTTTGTTGTTACATACGGTCAAAAATCGTAATGCCTGTGAATAGAAAACATTATATAGTGTTGTATCTGGTCACTTACTGTAAATTTACACTATGGTTGTAAATTAACCTTAAAGTTATTTTACAATCACTGTAATTTACGTGGTGTTTGTAAATCGAAATCTATCATTCAGGGGCACATTTATAAGTCAGTGATAAAATACAGTGATTTTACTTGCTTCTTCGCAAATCATTTGACGGTTAAAATACAATATGAAGTGTATATTTACTTGAAGTATACTTTGAATGTGTTTGGCCCCGCGTGTATTTAACCTTTCAGCTAAGTATGCAAAACATCATTCGATAATGGAAATAAATTAATTGAAATGGGGTTTAACGTCTACTGTTCGGGGGCCTGTTTCACGAAATTTTAACTAAGATAAAATCCGATTTTAGTAATTCGATTGGATAGTATTAGATTGATTTTAGCGCTAAGCCAATCAGATTTGAGTATGTACTAAAATTTTGATTTTATCTTCAGTTAAAATTTCGTGAAACAGGCCCCTGCTTCTTACAATGGTAAGGGTCATGATACGAAGCAAAATGTCCCACACAACCCTAGATGTATGGCATATCACTGTCTTCATACGCCAGATTTTAAATAACCTATTTCTCTAAAATAGTCTGATCTGACTGATATAACATTTTGCACAAAATTCGATATGTGGTCGGAGCGGAATAACCGATTCGAACACTATTTGACAGTAAATTTAAGATTTGTTGTAACAATACTATTTCAAATGGCATTTCTGTTAATATACAATATCTTGCCAACTTAGCCACCAGGACCCTCTCATAAGTGGACTGTATAGACGAAAAGTAATGAAGCCTTAAAAGGTTTATCAATGTTACAGTTCTAAAGCGATGTACAATTACAAGTTTCCTGTAAATTGTACGCAAATCCCATATTTAAACATGTTTGAATAGTAGAATTAACTATAAAAACAGTGCAGCATACAAGTTAACCAACAAAGTTGTATTAATACAGATTGCATGTAATACAAATACAGTTCTAACATGTAAAACTAAACTTGTATTGTTAATTTACTAATCTTTCAAATAATTTGCGTTTTATTTTTCATTTTTTTACTCCGTTCAAAAGATCTTTTACATTTTTTAATGCTTTGATTATCCACAATCGAATGTCTAATCCAAGTCAAAGGTACTATAATATGTCGTCGCGTAGCCAGAACTTCGACTTTCTACATGTTATCAGTCATATTAGCAGAACGAAAATAACATCTAAGAGGAGGATAGGGATCAACATCATAACAATATCTGCCGGTGTACAGGTAGTCTCTCTAGAACTTCAAAACCGATCAATAATCACAATTAACATCGTTTTTGTGTTTTACGATATCAAGTATCTCAGATCAACAAAAATAGAAAATTTTCCCAAGAGTGCACTTAGTTTATGGAATAAATCGATTTTATACTTATTATTTAGTTGTATAATAACATCTTATTTTACAAAACCGAACCTTTATAACCTGACTATCATTACGAAACCAGTATACATGGTACAAGGGTTAATCAGCGAAATGGATGTATGAGATGTGTTGTTGACGTTTGGGAAAGTAGACGAGGGGAAATGTGTAGGGAGTGATAGTTAGATGTATTATGAATGGTTAGAGTGGCCGCGGTGTTACGGTGAAATACTATGCCGCCACCGTAACACCACAGCTTTATGATTTGTTAGACAGGAGTGATGTAATAAGTCCGACAATAATAAATAACATATTTCTGATTTTATTGTCGTCTTTTCCCACTAACACTGGTTGTACGCCATTTTGAAACTAGCTGACGAAGACAGCTCGGGCGGCGATTGTTCGACTCCGGGCTGCTCTGTCAGTACCTAACAAACGCATTTGGTTCGCGTACAACTTTTAAAAACCGAATGTCAGTATGGTATTTCTCACATAATTCAGAGTAAACTGAAAGCGAGTAATCTCGACTCAAAACTATAGTCTATAGCCTACTTACTACACTTGTCACTAGGCTTCCTATACATATTATAATATTCCATGTACACCCTTGTTAATTAACACACCTTATCTAGAGTTATAATCCGAATGTTATATTTTTTACCGAGATCCGTAGGTATTTACCATTTTGCTAGATTTTTATAAGGCAAACGTATGTTTTAAGGTTGACCTATTACTCAGTGATAAGCCTCCGCCGCAAAAAGAGTTCTCGCCTTTTATAATTAGTATAATGACTTCCTCGTGTGCGGCTGGTTAGATTGCTTCTAAAATCACTGTTTTCCGTTCCAAAAAATACAAAAGTAATTTTCTACCAGACATTCATGGTTCTATTCACCGAGACTAGATAATTTCTCTCGGTGTAAGGATATTATCGCTATGGATAAGTTCATACACTGTTGAGAAAATAATCCCATTGGTTTGCTTAGCAACAAATCGAGCGTGAATTAACTCTGTACTGAACATTCTGTGCGAGATAAATATGATCTGTCTTCACACATTCGGTTTATAATTAGCGATACACAGGTGCGGTAAGTGTTCTACTTCACAGACTAATACCTCAAAAGTACCTCCGCGCGAAATCCCTGATTTTGGTACATGTAAAAGAAAAAGATATAGTGCCCGTCCGCGTGCCAGTAATAGAAAAACTAAGAGTTCGCCCACAAAAATGGACGAACGTACCAGGCGCGAGGTCATCTAGCAGCAACCAGCAATGTCACTTCTTACTTTCCATACGAATGACTTGATAGACGTTCCTGGTCATTCTTGGTGACTTCGTGACTACCCCCACGCTTGTCTATTAGAAATAATTGTATTCATGGGTGTTTTGTTTAGAAATGTGCACTCCTTGAGTTCTGAACGGTATTTATATTTGAATCGACGGCAAATTTAATATTTATTTAAACATAAATCATGCAAGAGCTAAATCTGCCTTTGCAGGTCTTTCTTTAGGCCTGGAGACTGAATGAATGGATGAATGGAATGGGGTTTAACGTCCTACGCTTCTGCACCTAACCTGGGCTAATTAAAGATGGGCATACGCAATCGCAATACAGTGTGCTATGAGAGTAGTTTTGCTAGGTCAGCAACTTAATTCCATCTTCCAGGGGATCTTTTACGTGCACGCCAATGTGTACACGGGACCTCGGTTTTCCGTCACATCCGAACGACTAGGCAGCTGTCATTGTCAGGCCCTCCGTCTGAATCACTGCCAAGGAGAAACCACGCCGGAAAATCGAGATGCAAGGATCGAACACACGACCCCCAGGCTAGCGAGCCATCACCTTACACACTTAGCCACGTGATCCCCAGGCCTGGAGAGAGAGATATATATATAGCTAGAAAGCGAGAGAAAGATGGGATTTAATGTCCACTTAACACAAACTAGGTCATTTCGGGACTAACATATGGTTTAAATTTTATTTCAATAATTCGCTTGCGCGTAGGGGTCTTAATAAGTGAGTGGAATCCGGAGGACCCGGAAAAAACCCACGAGGTTTGACAGGCGACCCTACTCCTTGTCACGTACAGCCGAGGATTCGAAACCACACCAGTTGACTTAATGACAGGCTTTATGATACAGCACACGCGTGCTCACCACTCGGCCATCCAACCCCCTTTAGGCCTGGATGTGAACTATTAATTAGACATTTATTAACATGAAAATACCTTAATCATGTGTTCGATTTTCATTGGATTTGAGTCGCATCTACTGCTCAATACTTATTGATGATTAAAGGCAAAAATGGATAATCGAGACTACATTTGTTATCGTACCGACTTTAGTAATATCTCGGTTCAGACTGGATCAATTTGACAGAAATTTTCAGCATATTCCCTTTACTGTTTACATTACCTAGTTTTTAACTGTTATATAGTGAGAACAAACCGTATCTCCCATAATGTCTCTTTAAGATAAGTATCTGTAACTGCATTACTTTAGCTATAAACGTTAATTTTGTGACAAAAAAATAAATCATTTGTGACTTTACTGCACTTGTTACTTGTATCGACCAGTTGTGTAATGACTGTTCAGTTCAGAAAAGAAAAGACAAGTTGTAATTTATTACAACTGAAAGAGCTCAGTACAATTTATGTGTGGGGGCTAAGTGTAGGAAACTTACAAAACTTCTATTTCTGCGCTATACACATTTTATGGCCATAAATCTCGTTTCCATTTATCTACTTCCGTATTGCAATTTTTTGGCATCCGAGTGTACACACTAATAATTCAGCCTATTTCTGCAACTGTTTCCGTTATCCTTATTTTATCGTCGTTTCTCATTGATCTAATACTTGATAGTTGTTCGTCTAATTAAGTAAAGAAAGTTTTATTTGAGATTGGCAACAATAGTAAATGGTTCAAATAAAATGCCTGACAAGGACAGCTGCCTAGTCGTTCGGATGGGACGAAAAACCGAGGTCCCGTGTACAAATTGGAGTGCACGTAAAAGATCCCTTGGCAGTTGGAATTCGATATAAGAGTAGGCCGTAGCGCCGCTGCCCGGGCAAAATTTCCCTCATTGCACACTGTGGCGTATGCCCGTCTTCAATTAGCCCAGGTTAGGTGCTTAAGCGTAGGACGTTAAACCCCATTTCATTCATTCATTCAAATAAAATTGGCTTCTGGTTACTGAATAATCTCATTAAATCCATGCTGGATGCAAACAATTTCAAAGCAACCCGATCTTTTAATCACTCTGCAACTAAATAAATAAAATAACGATGCCTTAAGGTGTTGTATTTTTGTAACATAACAACGACCTAACATCTTATCTAAATAAATAATCAGTCAAAATGTCAAACTTAAAGTCACGCTTCCACTTTGATAAAGAGAGAGAGAGAGAGGGGGGGGGAGAGAAATGGGGTTTAACGTGAATTCGACAAAAATTAGGTCATTTTGGAACTAACGTATGGTTTTCAATTTTTATATTTTCTGTTGCATTATATGACACAGTAAATTCTCGTTAACAATGTAACATAAAACAACATATTATATCTACTCTAACAGTACATAAAGTTTATATTTAACTGGGGCAAGTTAGTGCAAAAAGCTTGAACGTGAAACCTCATTTTATGTACTTCAATACCATAGGAACCATAGAAGAAAACTTTTTTTCGATTGATAGCATGAAATTCCACTTTTTTTATTATCTAAGAATATCTCAAATGTTATTCCACATGACAGACAATTGCCAATCAACGTCTTGTAACGATTCATAATAAAAATCCTGGCCAGCTGTACTATTGGGTTTATCTTGAGGAAATCCATATTTGATGTGAACGGCCAAGTTTTCCAATCTGATTAAACTACAAGCCCCATTTTGTTAGGATCTGGAAGATTTGTTACACAAGAGTAGCAATAGAAGACATATCAAATCAAAGCTCGCTTAAAATGTCTGGTTAATTGAATGAATTGAGCCACAGGGTCAAAGCCTCTCTTTGACCCCCCCCCCCCGACACCCACACCCACACACATACACACACACACACCCAAACCGGTCATTCCCCGATATCCCTCGTTGAAACGCTGCGGTTAATAAACCTAGTGAATGTAATCAATGAAGTTGTTTTAATATAAATATATGGCTTCACTAAAAATGCCTTCAAAAATATAAAACACTGTCTTACTTTGAGTTTATCAGATCAGATTTGATCACACGGCCGTGTTGTACAGCAATTAAATACTTATTCTATGCATTTTCGAGAGTTGTTGTAACTTTGGCGATGTGTAGTATCATAACCTGCTAGATCATGATGTTATTTGAAAGAACGATGGGTATTACATTGATTCCATCGACTGTGCAGGAAGATGTTTTATAACCTGTTGATATTGTTTTACTAGTCTTAAGTCTGAACCATATCGGAATCAAGGGGCGTGTATCAATTATTTGCCAAGTTATTACCTATGTCACCTAAACCGTATAATTAACATTACAGTACGCCAGATTTAAGACCTTTTTCAGATTGTTATCGACAATATTGATAGACTTTTAAAAACGTGCCAGACTCTGTGATTGAACGGTGGAAATAGAAATTGGCAGAAGATAATCCAAGATTTAACTTAGGCTTCGACATTTATAGTAAATGATCAGCGAATGTATGGGCATACGTGAATAGCTAGACGCTAGAAATTAACACTCGATTGTGATTCTTCTTTGATTGGCACTTAGTAATTGAACATAATTACACAAGTTACAATTTTATGGATACACAATTACTGAGTTTGATACTAAGCGACGTTTCGACGAGGATAATCTCGTCTTTATCAAGCAAATGATACAAAAAATATGAATGTGGGCAAATATATGCAGAATATGCAACAAAGAATAATAATGCAACAAAGACAATCATCCAATCCAATTAGATCTTAACACCTTTGATTAGGGGGCCATTAAGAACTAAACCTACACAACGGAAATCTCTTGTTTAATGCTGTTATATATAAAGATCAGTGTATTAACACTATTAATGGAAAACCAATTACCCTGAGCTATAGATAAACAATATAGCAAGAGTGGTCACTGATGCTGGTGTAAAGAAAATATTGATAATTAAAAATTAAAAACAAGTTTATAAAATATGTTAATTCAATGAACAGAACACCATGAAAGATTTATTAAAAAATGTGTTTTTAGACTGAAAAAAAAAAATAAAAAAAAATAGAGCATTGTGAAACATATCTCCCGCTGTAAAAAAAACCTTTTTGTTAAGTACTGAAAAATAAGATATGGAAAATGTATAATTAGACTATGAGACCTGGGCAGGTACTGAAAAAGAAACAAAAGTATGGGATCAATTAGTAGGAAGTGCTGGAGGGAAAAACCTATTATTTTAGTGTAAACATGGAAGAAAGAAACCGTAAATATATTATTACTATGTATCAAGGTGAAAAAATAAGAATGCTCAAGTCAACTGAAATCAATAAATGGGAAATATTTCTTCAGGCTGTAAACTGGATAAGTGCTGAAAGTCAAGATATGTGCAATGTGAAATTAGAATGTGAAAACCGGATAAGTGCTGAAATAGAAATAAATTATTAGAATCATGGTATTAGTTGGTCATAGGCCCTTGGTATAAATAGTCCAACATCACGGTTTAGCTTCTTGGGCTTGATACGTTTTGTGTTGATGGCCTCAAGAAGTTTCCTGGTTTTCTTCTGGTGATGATGTACTGCAAGGGTTCTGGTTTGGTCCCACAAGATTGTATGATTTCTGTTGTTAATAATATGCTCTGCTACAGCTGAGGGATTGGTGGAAGCTAGTGACTTGTGTTTTTTCATTCTTACATCAAGTGGCCGCTTCGTTTCCCCCACGTACGATTGTGATTGCTGGCTTTTTTCGACGAGCATTGCTGATTTAAGATTGGGGTAAAAACGGAAACCACTGAATGTACATCAGTTTATATACATTCATATTACAGTATTGTTAGCGTTGCGACCAACTTTTGTGAATTTCTAGGTCCAAAATGTTAGCGATTTAGCTCCTTTAAAGTTGAATATTAAAATATAGTCAGTGCAGGTGAAGCCTATATTATACAAAACGAAACCGAAACAAAAAACCTTCAAACTACATAGACAATGCAAGTAATAAATAACACATATCAAATCAACTGAATAGATAGATTCGGTGGTCAGCCGTACGCTATAAATGAAACTGGTCCTGCATATTTGAATGATATTTTCAGACTTTACCAACCACCAAGAAATTTTAAATCTCAGCCTCAACTTAATTTAGTTGTGCCTACATGGTAGTTGAATTCATTTGGATTCAAGTCCTTGGAAGTTGCAGCTGCAATTAAGTGGAATTCACTACCCGTATTGTCTAAATGTAAAATCTTCCCCGTAACTAACAACACTTAAATCACGTTTAAAATTCCCCTATTCAAGTTATATTTTTAAAATGTATTAAAATAAAGCCCTAAAACATATGGTATCTATAAACAGTACTACCTTGTTAAAGAATAATCATATTAATCCTATAATTGACTATTGCCAGTTGAGAAATTGGCAAAAATATCATTTTCAATTTCGAATCTCAACGTTGAGAAGAACTTTGTTTTAAAAACGATCACTGGTCTCTCTATAAGGCAGAGTGACACAAGGGAAGTAATGGTATTATTATTTCCAATGTTAAATAAGCTATTATTAGCACCTGCTTAGTGGGTTGATGCTATATTGCATCCATTTAAAACACAAAAAGGCTGTCAATCATTCTGGGCTAGTGGCTGGTATGACTCCTGTCACTTTGCTTTGGCTACAAAATAGTGTTAACCTACTTCCTTATGTAGACGTTGTTTTTCCAGTTAAATGAAATGATATTATTACCAAGCAGGTCAGGCCGTGTAGAAAATAGCATGTTAGAATGATGCCTATGATCGTATAATAGTGACTTGACAACCCATTTAGTAAAAGAGATTCAAATAATCATATTTTAATTTTCTCAGAATAAATGTAATTTTCGCTTTAAAGACATACCTGTTTGACACTTCATACAGATGAACTTAGTTTTGTTAGCGCTTTAGGCAGACACTTGTTCTTGAGTTTAGCTCAAAGGCGACTTTAAAAGTGATTTGATTTGGATTTCAGACGATTAGCCACACCGTGTAAGGATAGGAAGCAACTTAAAGGAGCTAAATCGCTAATATTTGGGACCTAGAAATTGACAAAAGTGGATCGCAACGCATATAATACTGTATTAAGAATATATATAAACTGATTAACATTCAATTGTTTCCGTTTTTACTCCAATTTCAAATCAGTTATATTCGGCGAAAAAAACAGCAGTCTCAATCGAGTGCAAATTTATAGCGCCTGGTTATTCCAGTCTACATACGCCATTTGATTTGGCGCAATATGTCTAGCCTCATCCCTTGTTACAACTGGGGCTGGAGCGCATTAATCGTGTACCAATGGTAAATTGTTTATTTTGTCTTAAATATTGGATATCAGAAGCCCATCTTTTCCCACAGCATCAATGACGATTTAAATTGACAAATAATTCGTGTTTTCAATGTTAAAGATTTTGAATGATTTTGAGTTAGAGATTTACCTACTTTAAGTAAGGTCATTAGAATGACAATGTACACTTGTGTAAACATATAGTAACAAGTTTGTTAGCCAGTCTATTCTGACATTTATCATATTCTTAGTGGTAATATGATCATATTGCGCCGTTACACTGACAACTGATAAAAGTCAATCAGGATTTACTAGAATGGCATTATGAACGTTTTCAAGTATTGGTTTTTTTTCTTGGGATCTTATTTAGACCAAGATTGACGCTGGCATTTCAAAGGATCTAGCAGAAAATTATGTGCTTAAGCTATAACTATGACTGTGCAAAACGAAGGGGAAAGAAATTGATCGACAGCATGCAGGGATTCAATCACGATCAAGAAAGGAATCTGTCCTAAAATTAATGGAGGCAAATGGTTTGAAATTTACAAAAAAGACCTTGCTTTGTAAACGAACATGAAAGAAATTGATTCGGTAACGATCAAAAAAGGAAATATATTCTTAAACTGCTGGTGGCAAATGGTTTGAAATTATACGACGTTTTAATTTAAACACTGAAAAGCTTGTCCGACGATATAAAGTTGGCTAAGGGCTGGCAATATGTCAGGAAGACAGCAATTCAAAACTTACCATTGGAATTTATTATGTCATAATACCGTGCTTACAGTACTAATATATATGGTTCTTATTATTGATACTATGGCATCATCAGGTATATGCCATTACATTTCAATAAGGGCTGTCGTGGGTATCTTGGACAACGCAAGAATGATCGAAGGAAAGGGGGGGGGGGGAGAAATGGGGTTTAACGTCCACTCGACATAAACTAGGTCATTTCGGGACTAATATATGGTTTAATTTCAATTCAATAATGCGATTGAGCGTAGGGGTGTTTAGCAGTGGGATGACCCGGAGAAAACCCACGAGGTTGGACAGGCGACCCTACTCCTTGTCACATACAACCTGGGATTCGACACCACGCCAGTTGACTCAATGACAGGCTTTATGATACAGTGCGAACGTGCTTTCGGCCACCCAACCCCTCGAAGGAAAGGGATCAAATATGTGGGGGGTTTTCGAAGGGAAGGGATCAAACATATTTTGATCACTTTACATAAATACCATATTTATGGCAGTGCCACAAACAAGATTACTACCAGATTATTGACTCCGAAAATCAATTGTCTATCATAATATGATATATTGAATAACTTTTCTGCATTTGTCATATCGATTATGTTTAATTATGAGGAACGTTTGTTTCATCGAATATACCTCCCATAATGTTTAGGGATAATGTCAAAATCAATGTTTAGTATGAAGCCACGAAAGCTTTAAAATAGATACTGGATGGCAACTTCCTTTCTGTCTTGAAAACACATCATACACACCATCTGTGTATCGTTGCGCTTCCCAGGTTTGGCTTTATCAGATTTTTGAACTTAAAAAGGGGGTAGTGGTATCAGGTGTTCTAAAAAGAGTAAGCATATCATTAATATTTCTAGACAGATTAAGTTTATTTCAAAATTATTAGGAATGGCTCTATTAATGGGCATATAAAATGCTCGTACTAGTAATCAATTATCTAAAAACGCTGTCAGATATATTTACTGTTCGGGGCGTGATATTGGGGAGAGTTTCGGAATAAACATTTCCGTCTTCCGGATGATCTCCGAAGGTTGTAGTTATCCCAGCAGGTGTTTCTCACATGCTTGACATTGAGATATTGGTATATTACAGATCGAAGACAAGCCATCCTTCATTTCTAAAAAAAGAGAAGAAGTAGCTAGACGTCTTGTAATTGTTGAAAGGTTGAAAATGATAGATATGTTATTAAATAAACATTGAATAACACACTATTGAGAGTAGGGAAGTCCCCATTTATAATAATTAATAGTTAGTTATTTATTTAATGGTAAACAACTCTTATCAGTTGGCTATAATAATTTTCGTATTAAATTAATTGATATGTATAATACTAACTGTATTCATATATTATATAAAATTAATTGCATACCGCGTTTTGGTCATTTGAGGGGTTTATATGGTGTAAATGTACCAGGAATTTGGTAATTTCTGTTTAGCTCTTTTTAAAAGCCCGACTGGGTACATATTTTTCACACTTTAATGAAATCTGGAAAGATATACAGGTGCGAGTTGCATCAAACATTAACAAAAATAACCCTTGAAAGCCACATTTTTAAATGAAATTCGGTACGTGGTTCAAATTTCAAATCCCAGATCATTTATTTTTGTACAGAGAATTGACTCTAATTGAGTCAGACTTTATATCAAATAGCTTGTGGGTCTTTTAGGGATGGGTTGACCTGTTTGACATTAAGATTGAACATGGTTCATCGTTATGTTTTTCTTAATTTGCCATTTCTTTAACGTCTATATGGGCTTATTTGCCATGGGGTCTGACTCTCTAGTTTTCAAGCCTTAGCCTGTGAATGTCTACAATTTTTGCTAAAATAATAAATAAGAGGAACAAGACATTTTTTAATTCGTCATATTTAGACATTGGTGTAGAAAAGTAGGACGTTAAACAAAATTTCATGTCATTTCGTATTTGGACGAGGCGAAGATATCTGTAAGTGTACACCGTGCATTATCACAAGATATGTCCACATATAGTTCAATATTTATTTAACGTGACCGTATTTCCATTAGATCTAAAGTATTAATATTCACCGTAAGTGAGCTCTACTGCATTTGTATAAAAAACAACTTATTTATAATCTATTTTATCTTCAGTATATCGATCGTACAGTTGATATCACTTGGTATGCGACCCGATAAATTGTAAAAACTATGCGTACTTCGGTTGTTCTCCCACACAATTCCAACTCGATATGAGTTCTGGCATATTTTTAACATGGAGTTTTTATTTGTTCTACCGTTCATATTCAGTGCCATCATTTCCAGAATGAATTAACGACACTTTATTATTATATCTGATTATATTAATCTTAATTTATTATAGTATATTTAGTATAACCATCCGGTATCATCGGAATAGAATGGGGTTTAACTTGTAAACTATTGTTCGGTTATTTTGAGAATAACAATGTCATGCCATATTTATCTATCTTAACAAGTGTATCTATGTTTTGAAGCACTTAATGGAATGGATTGTAATTCTAGTCAGCAGACTGTATAGGTCACTCTGAGACTAGTATAATTTGTAAGTATGCAATGTGGTGCCAACCCTGAGAGGTAGTTTAACCCTGAGAGGGAGTTTATATACACTAGATATGCGTTGGCATTGTCACAGGCGCCTACGTCACCACTAATAAAACATCTCAAAAGAGCTTCTTCATCCACACCAGAATTCGGTCCCCAGATATTCTACTTGTAAGTACAGTGTGCCAACCAAATACAATTAACAAAGTTACGGTGATTTTTATGGACGTCTTCTCTGTAATTTGTTGCTCTTTTACTTCGAGCGTCTCTCTGGTGAATTCATGACGTCAAAAATAGGCACCATTTTGATATCACTGGATGGCTTTAATATTCATTTTAAATCATTTTTGATGGAGACTAGTGAAATATTGACCTGAACTGACGCGAATCATACCATCCTTCAATTATAATTCAATCTTCTCTTTTTATGCAAATCTTTATTAGATATGCCTTTCTTCCTCGGGCGATATAACTCCTGTCTTTGATGTTAGGTTATACATTCAATTAAATTTGTAAGATCTTGTAGCAGTATCTAGCAATGTCAGTGCTTATCTATCAAGTAGCAGAAATTAAGACACTCGGTAAACCTTCAGTCATGCCCGACACCAGTATGAATAAATCGAAGTGAGTGCAAGTTAAAGATAAGACTAGTGACATGTTGAACGGATTTAAATTAAATTATATTTTTAGTTTTAAGTAATAACAGTGTCATGCTGCGCAAATTGACTACTCCTACCATCTATTATTGTGGATGATTAAAATACCAGAAAATAGTTATAATGGGCCTGTCACACTATAACGTTTTCGACAACTTATACCGACTTATGAAAAAATCTGTATTTGCGTCAAGATTAAATGGTCAACTCGCCCAAAGTTTTGTTGATAAGTGAACGTCTTTTATTATCCGACGTTGATAAATAGCGTCCACTCAACACAGACTTAGTTATTTTGGGACTAACATGGTTCAATATTATTTAAATAATTCGCTTGCGCATAGGTGTCTTTAGCAGTGTTAAGGGGGGGGGGGCAACCTGGAAACAAATTTGTAATGAAATTGGATGTTTTTTCATTACTTATTCTAAATCGAAACTAATTATGGGATATTATTCACTGTAAATTATGTGTACATTATATTTCGTTGGTTTGGTATGTCAAATACAACATTAGCTACATTCTTGGTAGAAAGAAAACAAAATCTCACATTTTTCTACACACAACTCATGGTTGCTTTTTTATCCAGTAGGGTATAGGCGCATCTGTCTGAAGTGATTCATTTCGACAAAAAGAAATTCCCCTGAAATTACAAATGCGAAAATAAATGTTTTCTTACATTTAAATTATGTCTTAATACAGGGTGGGGTGGGCCAATGGTCAACGCGTGCGCTTTAGATCAAAGTCAAGTGTTGTTTCGATTCCCCGCTTGTATGTGGCAACGAGTGGCGTTGCCTGTCCAACCACATGGGTTTTCGCTGGGTCCCGGTTGCCCCCCCCCCCCCTTCACACTGCTAAAGACACCTATGCGCAAGCGAATTATTTAAGTAATATTGAACCATGTTCGTCCCGAAATAACTAGGTCTGTGTTGAGTGGACGCTAAATCCTCTCACTCTGTATGTACAAGCGGATAGATTTATCAACGTCGGATAATAAAAGACGATCACTTATCAATAAAACTTTGGGCGAGTTGACCATTTAATCTTGACGCAAATACAGATTATAGATACTCCTGATATTGTAAAGTGGCTATGCCCCGTATCACTGTTATTATTGGAAATTAACCGCCTTTAGGATTTTTATTTCAAATAACCTGGCTAACGGTTGTTTTCTCTACTACTTGAATGGTTTAACTGCTGGTAAACACCGCTTGAATATTAACTAGCTTTATAACTATTTTCTGGTATTTTAATCATCCACAATAACATCCTCGGTTACCCAGTGTACACATTCCGTTCTACTCCACTATACCCTGGGTTAATCCATAGGGATTCCACGATTTCAAATTATCTGCCCTGGCTGATTGTGATATTTTTATCGTCCAATCCCAGAAAGCGTTACTTGGAAGGGAAATAAACGAAGGGAAGTAACTCTCATCTTTTTTCAACAAAGAATACCCCAACATGGCTGCCGAAGTTCGTTCTTGCACACTTTGCAAATATGTAAACAAGTTGTATGACGTAAAAAACGTCGCTAAAATGTCTTCTGAAGACTTATTTGTAAACTGTTCTTTGATTGGCTCGTACAGTTTAACTACATTCTGATATTTTGAAATCGTGGAATCCCTATGGATTAACCCAGGGTATAGTCGAGTAGAACGGAATGTGTACACTGGGTAACCGAGGATGCCACAATAATAGATGGTAAAGAGTAGACAATTTGCGCAGCATGACACTGTTATTACTTAAAACTAAAAATATAATTTAATTTAAATCCGTTCAACATGTCACTAGTCTTATCTTTAACTTACACTCACTTCGATTTATTCATACTGATGTCGGGCATGACTGAGGGTTTACCGAGTGCCTTAATTTCTGCTACTTGATAGATAAGCACTGACATTGCTAGATACTGCTACAAGATCTTACAAATTGAATGTATAACCTAACATCAAAGACAGGAGTTATATTGCCCGAGGATGAAAGGCATAACTAATACAGAAGTGCATAAAAAGAGAAGATTGAATTATAATTGAAGGATGGTATGATTCGCGTCAGTTCAGGTCAATATTTCACTAGTCTTCATCAAAAATGATTAAAAATGAATATTAAAGCCATCCAGTGATATCAAAATGGTGCCTATTTTTAACGTCATCAATTCTCTAGAGAGACGCTCGAAGTAAAAGAGCAACAAATTACAGAGAAGACGTCCATATATATTACCGTAACATTGTTAATTGTATTTGGCACACTGTACTTACAAGTAGAATGTCTCGGGACCGAATTCTGGTGTGGATGAAGAAGCTCTTTTGGGATGTTTTATTAGTGGTGACGTAGGCACCTGCGACAATGCCAACGCATATCTAGTGTATATAAACTTCCTCTCAGGGTTGGCATCACATTGCATACTTGCATATTATACTAGTCTCAGAGTGACCTATACAGTCTGCTGACTAGAATTACAATCCACCCATTAAGTGCTTCAAATCATAGATACACTTGTTAAGATAGATAAATATGGCATGACATTGTTATTCTCAAAATAACCGAACAATAGTTTACAAGTTAAACCCCATTCTATTCCGATGATACCGGATGGTTATACTAAATATACTATAATTAATTAAGATTAATATAATCAGATATAATAATAAAGTGTCGTTAATTCATTCTGGAAATGATGGCACTGAATATGAACGGTAGAACAAATAAAAACTCCATGTTAAAAATATGCCATGTTCCTGGTGCAACGGATACTGTCTTATAACTATTATCCGTTGCTTTCACAGCCGACTATTCTCGTCACTAATTTTGATTGGTCGAGGGGATATTCCAGTAGCCATTGAGATTCCTTGAACAAATTTTTCCGCGAAATATTCGAATAACCAGACGCTTGATCTCCAGTAGAAACCCCTATTTATGTTAATCGAGTCACAAAGGTCAAAGGGATCAACGGTTTTTGTACAGATGAAAACACCTTTCTTGTCGAGAACTACCTGTATTGTTTTTTTCTGGTTTTCGCTTAAACATTCAATTGTAAACTTGTTTTTAATTAGTGAAAATGTAGAATCTATGGAGGTCGCCATCTTTAAATCACTGCCGCTACTCCATATGTTACGAGGTATTTAATTGGACAAATCGAATAGTGACGTAGGCTCCGCAAAGGGAGGTTATTACTCATAAATGACGAGAATATTGTGCTGCGTAAGCAACGGATAATAGTTATAAAACTAGTATACCGTTGCTTCAGGAACATGAAAATATGCCAGAACTCATATCGAGTTGGAATTGTGTGGGAGAACAACCGAAGTGCGCATAGTTTTTACAATTTATCGGGTCGCATACCAAGTGATATCAACTGTACGACCGATATACTGAAGATAAAATAGATTATAAATAAGTTGTTTTAAACAAATGAAGTAGAGTTCACTTCCGGTGAATATAAATACTTTAGCCTAATGGAAATACGGTCACGGTCACGTTAAATAAATATTGAACTATATGTGGACATATCTTGTGATAATGCATGGTGTACACTTACAGATATCTTCGCCTCGTCCAAATACGAAATGACATGAAATTTTGTTTAACGTCCTACTTTTCTACACCAATGTCCAAATATGACGAATTAAAAAATGTCTTGTTCCTCTTATTTATTAATTTAGCAAAAATTGTAGACATTAACAGGCTAAGGCTTGAGAACTAGAGAGTCAGACCCCATGGCAAATAAGCCCACATAGACGTTAAAGAAATGGCAAATTAAGAAAAACATAACGATGAACCATGTCAAACAGGTCAACCAGGTCAACCCATCCCTAAAAGACCCACAAGCTATTTGATATAAAGTCTGACTCAATTAGAGTCAATTCTCTGTACAAAAATAAATGATCTGGGATTTGAAATTTGAACCACGTACCGAATTTCATTTAAAAATGTGGCTTTCAAGGGCTATTTTTGTTAATGTTTGATGCAACTCGCACCTGTATATCTTTCCAGATTTCATTAAAGTGTGAAAAATATGTACCAAGCCGGGCTTTTAAAAAGAGCTAAACAGAAATTACCACATTCCTGGTATATTTACACCATATTAACCCCTGCAATGATCAAAACGCGGTATGCAATTAATTTCATATAATATATGAATACAGTAATTAATATTATACATATCAATTAATTTAATACGAAAATTATTATAGGCAAATGATTAGAGTAGACTAACTATTAATTATTATAAATTGGGACTTCCCTACTCTCAATAGTGTGTTATTCAATGTTGATTCAATAACATATCTATCATTTTCAACCTTTCAACAATTACAAGACTTCTAGCTACTTCTTCTCTTTTTTAGAAATGAAGGATGGCTTGTCTTCGATCTGTAATATACCAATATCTCAATGTCAAGCATGTGAGAAACACCTGCTGGGATAACTACAACTTTCGGAGATCATCTCGGAAGACGGAAATGTTTATTCAAAAATTCTCCCCAATATCACGCCCCAGAACAGTAAAAATGTCTGACATCGTTTTTAGATAATTGATTACTAGTACGAGTACTTTATATGTCCATTAATAGGGCCATTCCTAATAGTTTGGATATACAACTTGATCTGTCTAAAAATATTAATGATATGCTTACTCTTTTTAGAACACCTGATACCACTGTCCCCTTTTTAAGTTCAAATATCTGATAAAGTAAAACCTGGGAAGCGCCACGATACACAGATGGTGTGTGTGATGTGTTTTCAAGACAGAAGGGAAGTTGACATCGAATATCTATTTTAAAGCTTTTGTGGCTTCATATACTAAACATTGATTTTGACATTATCACTAAACATTATGGGGGCAAATTCGGGGAATCAAACGTTCCTCATAATTTAACATAATCGATATGACAAATGCAGAAAAGTTATTCAATATATCATATTATGATCATCCTCCTCGCAGTGTTCCGTTTGATTAGAGCTAATCCTACTACTCCCTGGTGGACTAAGTGGGTATTATTGTCACTAATTAGGACTGGTCAGTGGTCATATTACTGACCAATCACTGACTTCGTTACAAAGGTATTACCTTTTAAACAGGACGTTTAATTAGGGCAACTGTGTTTACATAACGTTACGTCATGGCTGCGCGTTTTTTTATGCTATATTAACCAGCGCATAGCAGGATATTGCAGCAAAACTAATTGCGTGACAAACGAGGCTATCGGTACTGACGTAAAGTAAACACTACTGTATGGTAACGAACAGACTTTCAACGTTTTTAAAGCCCCAATACCACTCTTGTTGTAACTGAATAATATGTTCCAATCTTTATTCTGGTCAACAATTTAATTACAATATTTCAATTAAAAAATGATACAAATTTCATCTTAACACACCTAATTTTAAAATTTGGAAAACTACATGCCGTAACATGGTTTGAAAAGCCTTACGTAAGCACTTTCAAATGCAACTTGGATTTAAACATATTTTCGAACCCTCTGGACAAGTAAGATAGGTTGTAATGGATAATGTACACAACAGGTAGGACTTTTAAACATCTTGTAGTTAGAATAAGGCTAAAAAAAATTATTTGACCTGCAAAGCCAGCAAGAGTGTTATTGTCCCTTTAATACCTTAAATCTTTGTCCAAAATATTAAGGAAGACCCAAGATTAAACGACGGACTGCCATGGTACTGTACGTAAGTGGTAGATTTGATTGAACGAGGAGAATAGATACACTTACTTAAAAGTTCAGTATCCGAAGCCAATCCAGCAATGGCCAGAGAGGGATTTCTCGGGCCGTTGCTTCAGGAATATGTATTATGATAGACAATTGATTTTCGGTGTCAATAATCTGGTAGTAATTTTGTTTGTGGTACTGCCATGTAAAGATATCGAAATATGTTTGATCCCTTCTCTTCGACCCCCCCCCCCCCCCAACATATTTGATCCCTTTCCTCCGAGGGGGTTGGTTGGCCGAAAGCACGTGCGCAGTGTATCATAAAGCCTGTCATTGAGTCAACTGGCGTGGTTTCGAATCCAAGGTTGTGTGTGACAAGGAGTAGGGTCGCCTGTCCAAACTCGTGGATTTTCTCCGGGTCATCCGACTGCTAAAGACCCCTACGCTCAATCGCATTATTGAAATGAAATTAAACCATACGTTAGTCCCGAAATGGCCTAGTTTATGTCGCGTGAACGTTAAACCCCATTTCTCGCCCCCCCCCCCTATCATTCTTGCGTTGTCCCAGATACCCAAGACAGCCCTAATTGAAATATAATCGCATATTACCAACCATATTAGTACTGCCAGCACGGCTTTATGACATAATAAATTCCAATTGTTAGTTTTGAATTCCTTTCTTCCTGACATATTGCCAGCACTTAGCCAATTTTATATCGAGGGTCAGACAAGCTTTTCGGTGTTTAAATTAGAACGTCTTACAATTTCAAACCATTTGCCACCAGCAGTTTAGGATATTTTTCCTTTCTTGATCGTTACCGAATCAATTTCTTTCATGTTCGTTTATAAAGCAAGGCCTCTTTTGTAAATTTCAAACCATTTGCCACCATTAATTTTAGGACAGATTCCTTTCTTGATCGTGATTAAATCCCTGCATGCTGTCGATCAATTTCTTTCCCCTTCGTTTTGCATAGTTCTAGCTATAGCACATAATTTTCTGCTATATCCTTTGAAATGCCGGCTTCAATCTTGGTCTAAATTAGACCTCCAGAAAAAAACAATACTTGAAAACGTTCATAATGCCATTCTAGTAAATCCTGATTGACTTTTATCAGTTGTCAGTGTAACGGTGCATAATAAATCGTAAATATGATCATATTATCACTAAGAATATGATAAATGTCAGAATAGACTGGCTAACAAACTTGTTACAATCTGTTTACACGAGTGTACATTGTCATTCTAATGACCTTACTTAAAGTAGGTAAATCTCTAACTCAAAATCATTCAAAATCTTTAACATTTAAAAGACGAATTATTTGTCAATTTAAATCGTCATTGATGCTGTATCCCTATCGGAAAAGGATGGGCTTCTGATATCCAATATTTAAAACAAAATAAACATTTTACCATTGGTACACGATTAATGCGCTCCAGCCCCAGTTGTAACAAGGGATGAGGCTAGACATATTGCGCCAAATCAAATGGCGTATGTAGACTGGAATAACCAGACGCTATAAATTTGCACTCGATTGAGACTGCTGGTTTTTTTCGCCGAATATAACTGATTTGAAATTGGAGTAAAAACGGAAACCATTGAATGTTAATCAGTTTATATACAATCTTAATGCAGTATTATATGCGTTCCGACCCACTTTTGTCAATTTCTAGGTCCCAAATAATTAGCGATTTAGCTCCTTTAAGCTGCTTCCTATCCTTACACGGTGTGGCTAATCGTATGAAATCCAAGTCAAGTCGCCTTTGACCCCGGGGAATTCAATTATTTAATAATTATTTTTATATTGAGCTAAACTCAAGAACAACATGTCTGTCCAAAGCGCTAACAAAACTAAGTTCATCTGTATGAAGTGTCAAACGGGTATGTCTTTAAACGTGATTTAAGTGTTGTTAGTTACGGAGAAGATTTTACATTTAGAGATACGGGTAGGGAATTCCACTTAATTGCAGCTGCACCTTTCAAGGACTTGAGTCCAAATGATTTCAACTTCCGTGTAGACACAACTAAATTAAGTTGAGGCTGAGATCTAAGATGTCTTGGTGGTTGGTAAAGTCTGGAAATATCGTTCAGGTATGCAGGACCAGTTTCAATTATAGCGTACGGCTGAACACCGAATCTATCTATTCACGAATATAACTGATTTGATATGTTGTTTATTTATTGCATTGTCTATGTAGTTTGCAGGTTTCTTGTTTCGGTTTTGTTTTGTATATAGGCTTCACCTGCACTGACTATATTTTAATATGCAACTTTAAAGGAGCTAAATCGCTAACATTTTGGATCTAGAAATTTACAAAAGTTGGTCGCAACGCGTACAATACTGTAATATAAATGTATATAAACTGATGTACATTCAATGGTTTCCGTTTTTACCCCAGTCTCAAATCAGCCATGTTCGGCGAAATAAGCCAGCAATCACAATCGAGTGGACATTTCTAGCGTCTAGTTATTCCAGTATGCCCATACATTCGCTGACCATTTACTATAAATGTCGAAGCCTAAGTTAATTCTTGGATTATCCTCTGCTAATTTCTATTTCCACCGTTTAATCACAGAGTCTGGCACGTTTTTAAAACTCTATCAACATTGTCGATAACAATCCCAAAATGGTCTTAAATCTGGCCTACTGTAATGTTAATTATACGGTTTAGGTGACATAGGTAATAACTTGGCAAATAATTGATACACGGCCCTTGATTCCGATATGGTTTAGACTTAAGACTAGTAAAACAATTCCAACAGGTTTACAAAACATCTTCCTGCACAGTCGATGCAATCAATGTTCGATTCTGACAAATGTAATACCCATCTTTCTTTCAAATAACATCAGGTTATGATACTACACATCGCCAAAGTTACAACAACTCTCGAAAATGAATAGAATAAGTATTTAATTGCTGTACAACACGGCCTTCCGTGTGATCAAATCTGATAAACTCAAAGTAAGACAGTGTTTTATATTTTTGAAGGCATTTAGTGAAGCTATATATTTATATTAAAACAACTTTATTGTTTACATTCACTAGGTTTATTATCGGGGAATGACCGGTTGTAGTGTGTGTGTGGGGGGGGGGGGTCAAAGAGAGGCTTTGACCCTGTGGCTCAATTCATTCAATTAACCAGACATTTTAAGCGAGTTTTGATTTGATTTGTCTTCTATTGCTACTCTTGTGTAAGAAATCTTCCAGATCCTAACAAAATGGGACTTGTAGTTTAATCAGATTGGAAAACTTGGCCGTTCACATCAAATATGGATTTCCTCAAGATAAACCCAATAGTACAGCTGGCCAGGATTTTTTTTTATTAAGAATCGTTATAAGAAGTCGATTGGCAATTGTCTGTCATGTGGAATAACATTTGAGATATTCTTAGATAATGAAAAAAGTGGAATTTCATGCTATCAATCGAAAAAAAAATCAAACTGAAGTTTTATTCTATGGTTCATATGGTATTGAAGTACATAAAATGAGGTTTCACGTTCAAGCTTTTTGCACTAACTTGCCCCAGTTAAATATAAACTTTATGTACTGTTAGAGTAGATATAATATGTTGTTTTATGTTAAATTGTTAATGAGAATTTACTGTGTCATATAATGCAACAGAAAATATAAAAATTGAAAGCCATACGTTAGTTCCAAAATGACCTTTTTTTTGTCGAATTCTTTCTTTATCAAAGTGGAAACGTTTTGACTGATTATTCATTTAGATAAGATGTTAGGTCGTTGTTATGTTATAAAAATACAACACCTTAAGGCATCGTTATTTTATTTATTTCTTTGCAAAGTGATTAAAAGGTCGGGTTGCTTTGAAATTGTTTGCATCCAGCATGGATTTAATGAGATTACTCAGTAACCAGAAGCCAATTTTATTTAACCCGTTTTCTATTGTTGCCAATCTCAAATAAAACTTTCTTTACTTAATTAGACGAACAACCATCAGGTATTAGATCAATGAGAAACGACGATAAAATAAGGATAACGGAAACAGTTGCAGAAACAGGCTGAATTATTAGTGTGTACACTCGTATGCCAAAAAATTGCAATACGGAAGTAGATAAATGAAAACGAGATTTATGGTCATTAAATGTGTATAGCCGTTACTCAGGCGCAGAAATATAACTTTTGTAAGTACCCTACACTTAGCCCCCGCACATAAATTGTACTAGGCTCTTTTAGTTGTAATAAATTGCAATTTGTCTTTTCTTTTCTGAACTGAACAGTCATTATACACAACTGGTCGATACAAGTAACAAGTGCAGTAAAGTCACAAATGATTTAATTTTTTGTCACAAAATTAACGTTTATAGCTAAAATAATGTAGTTACAGATACTTATCTTAAAGAGACATTATGGGAGATACGGTTTGTTCTCACTATATAACAGTTAAAAACTAGGTAATGTAAACAGTAAAGGGAATATGCTGAAAATTTCTGTCAAAATGATCCAGTCTGAACCGAGATATTACTAAAGTCGGTACGATAACAATCGATTATACATTTTTGCCTTTAATCATTAATAAGTATTGAGCAGCAGATCTGACTCAAATCAAATGAAAATCGAACACTAGATTAAATTATTCATGTTAATAAATGTCTAATTAATAGTTCATATCCAGGCCTAAAGGGGGTTGGATGGCCGAGTTGATAGCATGCGTGTGCTGTATCATAAAGCCTGACATTAAGTCAACTGGTGTGGTTTCGAATCCTCGGTTGTACGTGACAAGGAGTATGAATACCCATGAATAAAATTATTTCTAAATAGACGAGCGTGGGGGAGTCACGAAGTCACCAAGAATGTCATTTGTATGGAAAGTAAGAAGTGACATTGCTGGTTGCTGCTAGTTTCGTAATGATAGTCAGGTTATAAAGGTTCGGTTTTGTAAAATAAGATGTTATTATACAACTAAATAATAAGTATAAAATCGATTTATTCCATGAACAAACTGCACTCTTGGGAAAATTTTCTATTTTTGTTGATCTGAGATACTTGTTATCATAAAACACAAAAACGATGTTAATCACACGTTGTTTGAATATACATATGTGATTATTGATCGGTTTTGAAGTTCTAGAGAGACGACCTGTACACCGGCAGATATTGTTATGATGTTGATCCCTATCCTCCTCTTAGATGTTATTTTCGTTCTGCTAATATGACTGACCACTCAATATAACATGTAAAAAGTCGAAGTTCTGGCTACGCGACGACATAATATAGTACCTTTGACTTGGATTAGACATTCGATCATGGATAATCAAAGCATTAAAAAATGTAAAAGATCTTTTGAACGGAGTAAAATATCGTACGATTCTTCTTGGTTCAGTCAGTTATCGACTTCTAGGCACTAGTTCTTAAATGTCAGTTTCGCAATTAAAGAGAGCAATTTAATATCTTAACGTGATAGCTGTGTTGTTTTCTCAACTACAGCAACAATATTTTACCACCTTCTTCATTGCTGCATAATAAGAGCCCAATTTCCGTAATGCATAACTACTGGTGTGATTGTTTCTAGAATAATCGCTAATTCATTTTTTTAGCATTCCCTTTTAAATTTACCAAGAATATGGGCATAAAGCTTCTCCACAAATACAGCCAAAATTCTATATATTTAATTCCTTTGTGACGACTTTAAACTAACAAGTAAAATCGGGGTTAAGTTCCATCACCGTAGGCTGTTGACAGTAATCCGGATATGGTCGTCTAGATGCGGAAGCGTTAGATTCTACATGAAAGGCCTAAGGCCATTCTCTATCATAATGACTAGGTTGAAGTAGTCAGATCAGAAGTGTTGTATCCAGCTAAATAAATGTGCCTTTTAATTACTAGTATAACCTCGATAGCCTATGAATGGGATTTTTTTTGACGTGCGAGTTTATTGTACAGTCCGGAAGATCGCATATTCTATTATTAAATCGGTTAATGATGTTTTTGTTCATGCAAATTTTGTGAATAACTAAGTAATATAATTGTTTTTTTTGTGTGTGTTTGTTTACATCTGGATTACGATTTGCGCTTGAAGTTTACATTTCTGTGATTGTCATTGTTGTAATATATCTGGGCAGATACTGCATTTTTTCAAAAAGGTGACTGCAAAAGAAAAGCTAGTCTAATTAAACTAGAGAGAAAAAAATTGGGGTCCTTTTGAATCAATTTTTTGAACAAGGAACTCAGGTTAAAACGGCCACATTTGTTATGGTCAGGTTGTTTTCACAGATGAATGAAAATCGTAACTAATCAGCCGACCGAAGCGAGACAAGTGTGTTTGAGCTGTCATAATATAACGAAATTTTATAGCAGGTGGGTGTGAACATGACGTACACACGCTCAGGTCCGAAGCCAGAAACCAAAATTTAGCCGACATAGGGGGGCGAGGAAGATAAATTTCCGACAACAAAAAATCAATGAACGAAGGTCATCGCCGACTGCCGTAAGCCGGAGGAGGGGAGAGCACGAACATTAGAAGCTGTGAGAGTGGATTTAGGCCTCTTTGACATGCAGGTGGCGAATGTGTCGGAAAATAAAAAGTTTCCAGCCGACATTAACTATCTCTCGGCCGAATTTGAGAGGATATATCGTACTAAAACTTTCTCCCGGCGAAAATGCGAGCATAGCTAACCAACGATTTTTTTTCCGACGCAGACAGAAAAATTGCGACAACGGCCTCGGGCCTGCACACTCTTAAAATTAGTGTAAAATTACGTGAAAGATATGTAATTTCTTTAACTTAACGCTGTAAAAAATACCACTGCATGTTTTTATACTATAAATTTACCGTATAAGTGAGGTAACATGGAATTACTGTAAAAGATTGGTAAATTAACAATACAAGTGTAGTTTTACATGTTAGAACTGTATTTGTATTACATGCAATCTGTATTGATACAACTATGCTGGTTAACGTACATGTATACTGCACTTTAACTGTTTTTATAGTTAATTCTTCTATTCAAACATGTTTAAATACGGGATTTGTGTACAATTTACAGGAAACGTGTAATTGTACATCGCTTTAGAACTTTAACATTGATAAACCTTTGAAGGCTTCATTACTTCGCTATACAATAGTCCACTTATGAGAGGGTCACGGTGGCTAAGTGGGAAAGATGCTGTATATTAACAGAAATGCCATTTGAAATAGTATTGTTATAATAAATTGTAAAATTACTGTCAGATAGTGTTCGAATCGGTTATTCCGCTTCGACCCATATCGAATTTTGTGCAAAATATTCAATGTTATAGCAGTCAGTTAAGTCTATTTTAGAGAAATAGGTCATTCATAAATCTGGCGTATGAAGACAGTGGGGGTTGTGTGGGACATTTTGCTTCGTATCACGACCCTTTCCATTGTAAGAAGCAATACAATTAATTTATTTCCATTATCGAATGTTGTTTTGAACACTTGGCTGAAAGGTCAATTACACGTGGTGACAAACACATTCAAAGTATATTTCAAAATTTTGAAAATTAGACTATCACAAACGCGTTTTCCACCCACTTGGAGCTGCGATCAACGTCGCACCCGTGTGTCAATTTCGGCAGCGCTATTTCTCATTTTGATATTAAGCACACCAAAATGAGAAACTCCTTATCCTCTAAACTAGAACTAGTCCGAAACACCATAAGGGCGTTCAGAGCGAAAATCTCTAATCGTGTTATTTGGTTGCGGCGCCAGCAAAGACCAACAAGGTCCAGTCAAGTGAATTAGGGCGACCAAACGAACCCTTTAATGTCATGTGATGGGTTAGACGCCGACCCAGTAAGAGGTGATAAGAGAGGCCCTTCGCCTATGGGGCGCCACCCTTGTCTCGGGTCCTCTCTCAGAAAATTTTGAAAAATAACGATCCAGGAAACACGTTTTTCTGCCATTGGGATGATATCTGAGTGGCAATTTTGTATTTTATATGGCGGTAGATTATTTGGGAGAGGCATTTGCTTCTGGTGTCCGTGCCTTGGGTTCGGGCCTGTGATGGCGCCCGATACTCAAAAAACAACAAACAAACAATTCAAAAAGAGCGAATGGATCCAGTGGGCTAGCCGTAAGCGTCCACTGCGCTGTACAGTCCCGGGCCTGTGGTAACACAGACTTCACTTATATTTGAAAACAACTGGGAATGCAACCCAAAGAAATATAAGGACCTTGTTGGTCTTTGCGGGCGCCGCAACCAAATTACATGATTAGAGATTTTCGCTCTGAACGCCCTTATGGTGTTTCGGACTAGTTCTAGTTTAGAGGATAAGGAGTTTCTCATTTTGGTGTGCTTAACATCAAAATGAGAAATAGCGCTGCCGAAATTGACACACGGGTGCGACGTTGATCGCAGCTCCAAGTGGGTGGAAAACGTGTTTGTGATAGTCTAATTTTCAAAATTTTCGGGGGCGGGGGGAGGGGCTGATTAGTTACGATTTTCATTCATCTGTGAAAACAACCTGATCATAACAAATGTGTCAGTTTTAACCCGAGTTCCTTGTTCAAAAAATTGATTTGAAAATGACCCCAATTTTTTTCTCTCTAGTTAAATTAGACAAGCTTTTCTTTTGCAGTCACCTTTTTGAAAAATGGGGTATCTGCCCAGATATATTACAACAATGACAATCACAGAAATGTAAACTTCAAGCGCAAATCGTAATCCAGTAGACATGGTACAAGGGTTAATCAGCGAAATGGATGCATGAGATGTGTTGTTGACGTTTGGGAAGGTAGACGAGGGGAAATGTGTAGGGAGTGATAGTTAGATGTATTATGGATGGTTAGAGTGGCTGTGGTGTTACGGTGAAATACTATGCCGCCACCGTAACACCACAGCTTTATGATTTGTTAGACAGAAGTGATGTAATAAGTCCGACAATAATAAATAACATATTTCTGATTTTATTGTCGTCTTTTCCCACTTGCACTGGTTGTACGCCATTTTGAAACTAGCTGACGAAGACCGCTCGGGCGGCGATTGTTCGACTCCGGGCTGCTCTGTCAGTCGTATCATGTCACTCGATATTCACGCGGTAATTCACGGAATTCCACGATAAAAAACATCAAACCACCGCGATGTACTGTATGTTTTAACCTTGACCTATTACTCACTGATAAGCCCCCGCTGCAAAAGGAGTTCTTGCCTTTTTATTAGTAGTATAATGACTTCGTCATGTGCGGCAGGTTAGTTTGCTTCTAAAAACACTGTTTACCGTTCCAAAACATACAAAAGTAATTTTCTACCAGACAACCAGACTAGATACTTTCTCTCGGTGTAAGGATATTATCGCTATGAAATGGGTTCATACACTGTTGAGAAAATAATCCCGTTGGTTTGCTTAGTAACAATTTGAGCATGAATCAACACTGTACTGAAAATAATGTGCGTAATAAATATGAACGGTCTTCAAACAGTCGGTTTATAATTAGCGATACACAGGTACAGTGGCAAGTGTTATACTAAACAGACCTAATACCTCAAAAGTACCTACGCGCGAAATCCCAGATTTAAATACATGTAAAACAAAAAAAAATAGTGCCCGTGCGCGTGCCAGTAATAGAAAAACTAAGAGTTCGCGCATAAAAAATGCACGAACGTACCAGGCGCGATGTCATCCAGATGTAAACAGACACACAAATAAAACACTTTGTAATAATATTACTTAGTTTATCACAAAATTTCCATGATCAAAAACATCATTAACCGATTAAATAATCGGATATGCGATCTTCCGGACTGTACAAAAAAACACCGCACGTGAAAATCCCATTCGTATCGAGGTTATACTAGTAATTTAACGGCACATTTATTTAGCTGGATACAACACTTCTGATCTGACTTCTTCAACCTATTCATTATGATAGAGAATGGCCTTAGGCCTTTCGTGTAGGATCTAACGCTTCTGCATCTAGACGACCAACTCCGGATTACTGTCAGCAATTAGTTTAAAAAAACTAATTGATTTTTTGATCAACAGCCTACGGTGATGGAACTTAACCCCGATTTTACTTGTTAGTTAAAAGTCGTCACAAAGAAATTAGATATATGGAAATTTGGCTGTATTTGTGGGTAAGCTTTATGCCCATATTCTTGGTAAATTAAAAAGGGAAAGCTAAAAAAAGTGAAATAGCGATTATTCTAGAAACAATCACACCAGCAGTTATGTATCACGGAAATTGGGCTCTTATTATGTGTAGTTTAATGGTCGAGCGCGAGACATTAAGTAATATATTGATACTGCACGAGGCGATAGCCGAGTGTTGTTTCAATATATTACGCAATGTCTTAAGCGCGAGAGCATTAAACTTCTTAAAATTCAGACACTCGGTCACACTCCGCACGTGCGTTTGCAGTGAAAAACATCATGCCAGTAGTAATATTGAAATAATGTACTATTGGCAAGTTGCCCGTACATTATTTGAGATAATGGTACGCCAACATCAAAGGATGACGTCACATCTGTATTTTAAGCAGCAATAAAGAAGGCGGTAAAACATTGTTGATGTAGTTGAGAAAACAACACAGCTATCACGTTAAGATATTAAATTGCTCTCTTTAATTGTGAAGCTGACATTTAAGAACTAGTGCCTAGAAGTCGATAACTGACTGAACCAAGAAGAATCGTACGATAGAAACAAAGCGAAATGTCAGATTTATTACCACTCTGCCCACATTAATTTGCGTTTTATTTTTCATTATTTTACTCCGTTCAAAAGATCTTTTATATTTTTAATGCTTTGATTATCCATGATCGAATGTCTAATCCAAGTCAAAGGTACTATAATATGTCGTCGCGTGGTCAGAACTTCGACTTTTTACATGTTATCTTGAGTGGTCAGTCATATTAGCAAAACGAAAATAACATCTTAGAGGAGGATAGGGATCAACATAATAACAATATCTGCCGGTGTACAGGTCGTCTCTCTAGAACTTCAAAACCGATCAATAATCACATATATATATATTCAAACAACGTGCGATTAACATCGTTTTTGTGTTTTACGATAACAAGTATCTCAGATCAACAAAAATATAAAATTTTCCCAAGAGTGCAGTTAGTTCATGGAATAAATCGATTTTATACTTATTATTTAGTTGTATAATAACATCTTTTTTTACAAAACCGAACCTTTATAACCTGACTATCATTACGAAACAAGCTGCAACCAGCAATGTCACTTCTTACTTTCCATACGAATGACTTGATAGACTACCCCCACGCTCGTCTATTAGAAATAATTTTATTCATGGGTGTTTTGTTTAGAAATGTGCATTCTTGGAGTTCTGAACGGTATTTATATTTAAATCGACGGCAAATTTAATATTTATTTAAACATAAATCATGCAAGAGCTAAATCTGCCTTTGCAGGTCTTTCTTTAGGCCTGCAGACTGAATGAATGGATGAATGAAATAGGGTTTAACGTGCTACGCTTCTGCCCCTAACCTGGGCTAATTGAAGATGGGCATACGCAATACAGTGTGCTATGAGAGTAGTTTTGCCCGGTCAGCAACTTAATTCCAACTGCCAAGGAATCTTTTACGTGCACGCCAATGTGTACACGGGACCCCGGTTTTCCGTCACATCCGAACGACTAGGCAGCTGCCATTGTCAGGCCCTCCGTCTGAATCACTGCCAAGGGGAAACCACGTCGGAAAATCGAGATGCAAGGATTGAACACCCGAACTCCAGGCTAGCGAGCCATCACCTTACACACTAAGCCACGTGATCCCCAGGCCTGGAGAGAGAGAGAGAGGAAGAGAGGGAGATAGAGAGAGAGATAGGGAGAGAGAGAGAGAGAAATGGGTTTTAACGTCCACTCAACTCAACACATATGGTTTATTTTTATTTCAATAATTCGCTTGCGCGTAGGGGTCTTTAGCAGTGGGAGGAAACCCACGAGGTTGAGAAGGCGCCCCTATCTCCATGCCACATACGCTCACACCAGGGCTCGAAACCACAGCCGCAAGCCAGAGGCGGCCGGCCAGCTAGAGGTCGAAGCGCGGCACTCTAGACCACTAGGCCACCCACCCCCCCTGGAGAGAGAGGGAGAGAGAGAGAGAGAGAGAGCGAGAGATAGCTAGATATCGAGAGAGAGATGGGGTTTAATGTCCACAAAACACAAACTAGGTCATTTCGGGACTAACATATGGTTTAAATTTTATTTCAATAATTTATTTAATAAGTGAGTGGAATCCGGAGGACAGGCGACCCTACTCCCTGTCACGTACAACCGAGGATTCGAAACCACACCAGTTGACTTAATGACAGGCTTTATGATACAGCACACGCGTGCTAACCACTCGGCCACCCAACCCACTTTAGGGCTGGATATGAACTATTAATAAGACATTTATTAACATGAAAATACCTTAATCATGTGTTCGATTTTCATTTGATTTAAGTCAGATCTGCTGCTCAATACCTATTGATGATTAAAGGCAAAAGTGGATAATCGAGACTACATTTTTTATCGTACTGACTTTAGTAATATCTCCGTTCAGACTGGATCAATTTGACAGAAATTTTCAGCATATTCCCTTTACTGTTTACATTACCTAGTTTTTAACTGTTATATAGTGAGAACAAACCGTATCTCCCATAATGTCTCTTTAAGATTAGTATCTATAATTGCAACCACCTTTGCTATAAACGTTAAATTTGTGACAAAAAAATAAATCATTTGTGACTTTATTGCACTAATTGTTACTTGTATCGACAAGTTGTGTAATGACTGTTCAGTTCAGAAAAGAAAAGACAAATTGTAATTTATTTCAACTGAAAGAGCCCAGTACAATTTATGTGCGGGGGCTATGTGTAGGAAACTTACAAAAGTTCTATTTCTACTTCCGTATTGCAATTTTTTGGCATCCGAGTGTAAACACTAATAATTCAGCCTGTTTCTGCAACTGTTTCCGTTATCCTATTTTTATCGTCGTTTCTCATTGATCTAATACCTAATGATTGTTCGTCTAATTAAGTAAAGAAAGTTTTATTTAAGATTGGCAACAATAGTAAACGGTTCAAATAAAATTGGCTTCTGTTTACTGAGTAATGTCATTCAATCCATTTTGAATGCAAACAATTTCAAAGCAACCCGGCCTATTTAATCACTTTGCAAAGAAATAAATAAAACAACGAAGGTATTGTATTTGTGTAACATAACATCTTATCCAAATGAATAATCAGTCACAATGTCAAACTTAAAGTCACGTGTCCACTTTGACAAAGCTCACATTCCCAAATCATAAGGCGCAAATACCTGCGCACACCAAGATGTTGGCGACGAGAATTTGCCGGGTAAACCATTATGTACACACTTTACCAATTTTTATTGGCTATAGCTAGTTTTGGACAATTCGTCGGTCTTCGTAGTACAAAAAATAAGGTCGGTGGTAATCCTAAACAAGGGTATTTTTTATTTTCTGTTGCATTATATGACACAGCAATTTCTCGTTAACAATTTAACATAATGATATTCATTTTTTAAAACAACACACATCTACTCTAACAGTACATAAAGTTTATATTTAACTGGGGCAAGTTAGTGTAAAAACCTTGAACGTGAAACCTCATTTTATGTACTCCAATGCCATATCTGTGAACATGAACCAAAAAAGAAACCTTCAGTTTGATTTTTTATCCATTGATAGCATGAAATTCCACTTTTTTCATTATCTAAGAATATCTAAAATCTTATTCCAATTGCCAATCGACTTCTTATAACGATTCTTAATAAAAATCCTGGCCAGATGTACTATTGGTTTTTTTTTCTTGAGGAAATCCATATTTGATGTGAACGGCCAAGTTTTCATATCTGATTAAACTACAAGTCCCAGTAGGATCTGGAAGATTTGTTACATAAGCCGCGTTCTGGATGATTTAGGGAATTGGACAAGTAAATTGTTAGTTGGACTGAGTTCATTGCGGTCGGTGCTCGGAACTCGTAAGTAGCAATAGAAGACAAATCCAATCAAAACCCGCTCAAAAAATGCCTGGTAAATTGAATGAATTAAGTCACAGGGTAAAAAGCCTTTCATATGACCCCCCCCCCAACACACACACACACACACACACTACAATCGGCCATTGCTTGATATCCCTCGTTGAAACACTGCGGTTAATAAACCTAGTGAATGTAATCCGCCAAGTTGTTCACTAAATGCCCTTCAAAAATATAAAACACTGTCTTACTTTGAGTTTATCAGATTTGATCACCGTGCTGTACAGCAATTAAATACTTATTCTATGCATTTTCGAGAGTTGTTGTAACTTTGGCGATGTGTAGTGTCATAACCTGCTAGATCATGATGTTATTTTAAAGAAAGATGGGTATTAATTTGTTAGAATCGAACCTTGATTGCATCGACTGTGCAGGAAGATGTTTTATAACCTGTTGATATTGTTTTACTAGTCTTAAGTCTAAACCATATCGGAATCAAGGGGCGTGTATCAATTATTTGCCAAGTTATTACCTGTCACCTAAACCGTATAATTAACATTACAGTAGGCCAGATTTAAGACCTTTTTCATATTGTTATCAACAATATTGATAAGACTTTTAAAAACGTGCCAGACTCTGTGATTAAACGGAGGAAATATAAATTGGCAGAGGATAATCCAAGAATTAACTTAGGCTTCGACATTTATAGTAAATGGTCAGCGAATGTATGGGGCATACTAGAATAACTAGACGCTAGAAATTAACACTCGATTGTGATTCTTCTTTGATTGGCATTTAGTAATTGAACATAATAACACAAGGTACAATTTTATGGATACACAACTACTGAGTTTGATACTAAGCGACGTTTCGACGAGGATACTCTCGTTTTTATCAAGCAAATGAAACAAAATATATGAATGTGGGCAAATATATGCAGAATATGCAACAAAGAATAATAATGCAACAAAGACAATAATCCAATCCAATTAGATCTTAACACCTTTGATTAGGGGGCCATTAAGAGCTAAACCTACACAACGGAAATCTCTTGTTGAATGCTGTTAAAGATCAGTGTATTAACACTATTAATGGAAAACCAATTACCCTGAGCTATAGATAAATAATAAAGCAAGAGTGATCACTGATGCTGGTGTTAAGAAAATATTGATAATTAAATATTAAAAACAAGTTTATAAAATATGTTAATTCATTGAACAGAACACCATGAAAGATTTATTAAAAAATGTGTTATTAGACTGAAATTTTTTTTTAAAAAATAGAGCATTGTGAAACATATCTCCCGCTGTAAAAAAAAATTCTTGTTAAGTACTGCAATATAAGATATGGAAAATGTATAATCAGACTATGAGACCTGGGTAGGCACTGAAAAAGAAACAAAAGTATGGGATCAATTAGTAGGAAGTGCTGGAGGGAAAAACCTATTATTTTAGTGTAAACATGGAAGAAAGAAACCGTAAATATATTATTACTATGTATAAAGGTGAAAAAATAAGAATGCTCAAGTCAACTGAAATCAATAAATGGGAAATATTTCTTCAGGCTGTAAACTGGATAAGTGCTGAAAGTCAAGATATGTGCAATGTGAAATTAGAATGTGAAAACCGGATAAGTGCTGAAATAGAAATAAATTATTAGAATCATGGTATTAGTTGGTCATAGGCCCTTGGTATAAATAGTCCAACATCACGGTTTAGCTTGGGCTTGATACGTTTTGTGTTGATGGCCTCAAGAAGTTTCCTGGTTTTCTTCTGGTGATGGTGTACTGCAAGGGTTCTGGTTTGGTCCCACAAGATTGTATGATTTCTGTTGTTAATAATATGCTCTGCTACATCTGAGGGATTGACGGAAGCTAGTGACTTGTGTTTTTTCATTCTTACATCAAGTGGGCGCTTCGTTTCCCCCACGTACGATTGTGATTGCTGGCTTTTTTCGACGAGCATTGCTGATTTAAGATTGGGGTAAAAACGGAAACCACTGAATGTACATCAGTTTATATACATTCATATTACAGTATTGTTAGCGTTGCGACCAACTTTTGTGAATTTCTAGGTCCAAAATGTTAGCGATTTAGCTCCTTTAAAGTTGAATATTGAAATATAGTCAGTGTAGGTGAAGCCTATATTATACAAAACAAAACCGAAACAAAAAACCTTCAAACTACATAGACAATGCAAGTAATAAACAACACATATCAAATCAAGTGAATAGATAGATTCGGTGGTCAGCCGTACGCTATAAATGAAACTGGTCCTGCATATTTGAATGATATTTTCAGACTTTACCAACCACCAAGAAATTTTAGATCTCAGCCTCAACTTAATTTAGTTGTGCCTACATGGTAGTTGATTCATTTGGATTCAAGTCCTTGGAAGTTGCAGCTGCAATTAAGTGGAATTCACTACCCGTATTGTCTAAATGTAAAATCTTCCCCGTAACTAACAACACTTAAATCACGTTTAAAATTCCCCTAACTAATATTCAAGTTATATTTTTAAAATGTATTAAAATAAAGCCCTAAAACATATGGTATCTATAAACAGTCCTACCTTGTTAAAGAATAATCCTATTAATCCTATAATTCACTATTGCCAGTTGAGAAATTGGCAAAAATATCATTTTCAATTTCGAATCTCAACGTTGAGAAGAACTCGGTTTTAAAAACGACCACTGATCTCTCTATAAGGCAAGGGTGACACAAGGGAAGTAATTGTGTTATTATTTCCAATGTTAAATAAGCTATTATTAGCACCTGCTTAGAGGGTTGATGCTATATTGCATCCATTTAAAACACAAGAGGCTGTCAATCATTCTGGGCTAGTGGCTAGTATGACTCCTGTCACTTTGCTTTGGCTACAAAATAGTGTTAACCTACTTCCTTATGTAGACGTTGTTTTCCAGTGAAATGAAATGATATTATTACCAAGCAGGTCAGGCCGTGAAGAAAATATTTGATTTTTTTTTTATATGAATGGTTTTTAAGTGTTAGAATGATGCCTATGATCGTATAATAGTGACTTGACAACCTATTTAGTAAAAGACATTCAAATAATCATGTTTTAATTTTCCTAGAATAAATGTAATTTTCGCTTTAAAGGCATACCTGTTTGACACTTCATACAGATGAACTTAGTTTTGTTAGCGCTTTAGGCAGACACTTGTTCTTGAGTTTAGCTCAAAGGCGACTTTAAAAGTGATTTGATTTGGATTTCAGACGATTAGCCACACCGTGTAAGGATAGGAAGCAACTTAAAGGAGCTAAATCGCTAATATTTGGGACCTAGAAATTGACAAAAGTTGGTCGCAACGCATATAATACTGTATTAAGAATATATATAAACTGATTAACATTCAATGGTTTCCGTTTTTACTCCAATTTCAAATCAGTTATATTCGGCGAAAAAAACAACAGTCTCAATCGAGTGCAAATTGATAGCGTCTGGTTATTCCAGTCTACATACGCCATTTGATTTGGCGCAATATGTCTAGCCTCATCCCTTGTTACAACTTGGGCTGGAGCGCATTATTCGTGTACCAATGGTAAATTGTTTATTTTGTCTTAAATATTGGATATCAGAAGCCCATCTTTTCCCACAGCATCAATGACGATTTAAATTGACAAATAATTCTTGTTTTCAATGTTAAAGATTTTGGATGATATTGAGTTAAAGATTTAGCTACTTTAATTAAGGTCATTAGAATGACAATGTACACTCGTGTAAACATATTGTAACAAGTTTGTTAGCCAGTCTATTCTGACATTTATCATATTCTTAGTGGTAATATGATCATATTTACGATTTATTATGCGCTGTTACACTGACAACTGATAAAAGTCAATCAGGATTTACTGGAATGGCATTATGAACGTTTTCAAGTATTGTTTTTTTCTCTTGGGGTCTAATTTAGACCAAGATTGACGCTGGCATTTCAAAGGATCTAGGAGAAAATTATGTGCTTAAGCTAGAACTATGACTGTGCAAAACGAAGGGGAAAGAAATTGATCGACAGCATGCAGGGATTCAATCACGATCAAGAAAGGTGGCAAATGGTTTGAAATTTACAAAAAAGACCTTGCTTTGTAAACGAACATGAAAGAAATTGATTGGTAACGATCAAGAAAGGAAATATATCCTTAAACTACTGGTGGAAAATAGTTTGAAATTGTACAACGTTTTAATTTAAACACTGAAAAGCTTGTCCGACGATATAAAGTTGGCTAAGGGCTGGCAATATGTCAGGAAGACAGCAATTCAAAACTTAAATACCGTGCTGACAGTACTAATATGGTTCTTTTTATTGATACTATGGCATCATCAGGTATATGCCATTACATTTCAATTTTAACATGGAGTTTTTATTTGTTCTACCGTTCATATTCGGTGCCATCATTTCCAGAATGAATTAACGACACTTTATTATTATAGCTGATTATATTAATCTTAATTAATTATAGTATATTTAGTATAACCACCCGGTATCATCGGAATATAATGGGGTTTAACTTGTAAACTATTGTTCGGTTTGATTTGAGAATAACAATGTCATGCCATATTTATCTATCTTAACAAGTGTATCTATGTTTTGAAGCACTTAATGGAATGGATTGTAATTCTAGTCAGCAGACTGTATAGGTCACTCTGAGACTAGTATAATATGTAAGTATGCAATGTGGTTCCAACCCTGAGAGGGAGTTTATATACACTAGATATGCGTTGGCATTGTCGCAGGCGCCTACGTCACCACTAATAAAACATCCCAAAAGAGCTTTTTCATCCACACCAGAATTCGGTCCCGAGATATTCTACTTGTAAGTACAGTGTGCCAACCAAACACAATTAACAATGTTACGGTGATATATATGGACGTCTTCTCTGTAATTTGTTGCTTTTTTACTTCGAGCGTCTCTCTAGAGAATTCATGACGTCAAAAATAGGCACCATTTTGATATCACTGGATGGCTTTAATATTCATTTTTAATCATTTTTGATGAAGACTAGTGAAATATTGACCTGAACTGACGCGAATCATACCATCCTTCATTTATAATTCAATCTTCTCTTTTTATGCAAATCTTTATTAGATATGCCTTTCTTCCTCGGGCGATATAACTCCTGTCTTTGATGTTAGGTTATACATTCAATTTGTAAGATCTTGTAGCAGTATCTAGCAGTGTCAGTGCTTATCTATCAAGTGGCAGAAATTAAGGCACTCGGTAAACCCTCAGTCATGCCCGACATCAGAATGAATAAATCGAAGTGAGTGCAAGTTAAAGATAAGACTGGTGACATGTTGAACGGATTTAAATTAAATTATATTTTTAGTTTTAAGTAATAACAGTGTCATGCTGCGCAAATTGTCTACTCTTTACCATCTATTATTGTGGATGATTAAAATACCAGAAAATAGTTATAAAGCTAGTTAATATTCAAGCGGTGTTTACCAGCAGTTAAACCATACAAGTAGTAGAACACAACCGTTAGCCAGGTTATTTGAAATAAAAATCCTAAAGGCGGTTAATTTCCAATAACAACAGTGATACGGGGCATAGCCGCTTTACAATATCAGGAGTATCTATAATCTGTATTTGCGTCAAGATTAAATGGTCAACTCGCCGAAAGTTTTGTTGATAAGTGATCGTCTTTTATTATCTGACGTTGACAAATCTATCCGCTTGTACATACAGAATGAGAGGATTTAGCGTCCACTCAACACAGACTTAGTTATTTCGGGACTAACATGGTTCAATATTATTTAAATAATTCGTTTGCGCATAGGTGTCTTTAGCAGTGTGAAGGGGGGGGGGGGGCAACCGGGACCCAGAGAAAACCCATGTGGTTGGACAAGCAACGCCACTCGTTGCCACATACAAGCGGGGCATCGAAACAACACTTGACTTTGATCTAAGGCGCACGCGTTGATCATTTGCTCACTCCACCCTGTATTAAGACATAATTTAAATATCATTCAATTACTTTATTGAATTGTCAGATATTCTCTTACAGACCCATATAAAAAATGTTGGTCTTCGAAGGAAATATTGAGTGAGCATAAATTTAGCCGTTTGTCTGTTATCGCTCGCAGCTTCAGTCACTTATATCAGGCAGTAGCTGGTGTTTTCACTGTTGTTACGTCACTGCTGATTCAGTCAGCGTGTAATACTCAGCTATCGTAGCCATGTTCTCTGCGTTAAAAGTATATTTGGAATGTGTTTAACCAGTTCTATCACATATGTGATAATGACTGGTACCAATATTGTCCTTTAAATTAAATACACGGGTCTTCTTAATTTTTTTCCGTTCCAAGATTGACTTAGAGTCAACACAGTACATTTTCATCGACTACGATTCCAAAAGAATTTTGTTTATCATATCTCCATATGAGATGACACAATTCTACGGAATACAATTACTGGGATTTTTTACTAAACGACGTTTAGAATAATATTATATAGTCTTTATCACGCAACGAAAACCCGAAGCGAAAATTCATATCAATAATGAAGCGTAATTACATTCTATAGAATTGTGCCCTGTTTATTTCTAGTTCAAGTACTAAATTCCATTTAGACAACAACCCGTAAATTGTTTCAATGGCATTTAGTAATTGAACTGGAATTTACAGGTCACAATAATAATCTATGGAATAAAATTACTGCTGTGTCTGAGCGACGTTTCCACTAGTTTTTATCTGGTCATTATCGAGCAATGATATATCAGTACATGCAGTCTTTAATTCAAAGTTCAGGTTTTTGTTCCACTCTAATGAGTGAATTGTTACGCTTGAATGTAGGCTGCACGGACATGTCCAGTTTATCGCCTAATTCTTTTTGCGGATTCACCTGTGTTTTTTTTCTTTTTTCGATTTGTTATTTTGTATCGTTCAATGTTTAAGTTGCTGTCTGGTAGGCTTATACGTGATCGGCTGACTAATGTCCAATTAGCGAATTAATTAAAAGTAATGTTTCGTCTCACAATTCTATTTTAAACAACAACTAACTTAATTGCTTTCAAACAAGAGCTACAATGTGAGACGGGTGACGTGTCCTGTATATGACAGGTTATGCTTACTCGATCTGGAACACATGACAACACTTGTCATAAGTGTGAGATCTATTGGGCATCGTTAATATGGAATCCAAGTTTTCGTCATTATAACATTGGCTAACAAATAAGTTCAGCCCAATTTTATTCTATCCCACCCACGGTTAAGATGTTTTGTTTTTTTCGAAAAATACACTAATGGTCGGTCGAGTATCTAGAATAGCTAGAAGAAATACCAGCAATTCTGAACGACCAACTCAAACTTCGATTTTTAGCCCAAACGTTACTGTGTTAGAATTTACACATGGCTAGATTTGTGTGTACAAACCCCATTACAACTCACAATTTCCATAAAATGCGTCAAACTCGGTGGCCGTGTAGATATTTGATACCGGGACCTTCTAATCCCGAGTTCGGTGTCGTAACACCTTATTTAACGAATCTTCTTTTGGTGGGACAATTTTAGTTGTTAAAAGTAGTCACCAAAAATGGGTATATTTTAAGCGCAAACACTGTCGTCACACCTGTTAATGGCTTGGGCGTTTTGGAGCCAGAGACAGAAAAATTATTTTAAACAAAATAGCTATTATTTACTCGGGTTATTAGATTTGAATTTCAGATAGACCCCTAGTCTTGTTAACACACCCTTGCTACTGTACTGTATTATATTAATAGACAATATTATTAATGAGGTCTTATAAACCTATAACGGTACATCCCTTTGATCTTTAAAGTATATTTTATACCCGACATAACTTGCGGTCTGAAATTCGGGCGGCTTTGGATATATACAAGAGAATTTGGCGTTATTCATTTGAAAGTTTTTCTTTAACCCTGTAACGGGTTATTCTTCCAGTGTAGGTTTTTCTCCGTAAGACAACATGATATTATAAGGTTTTTCTTGTGGGAATTCTTGGATATTCTCATTTTGTGTATATGTAAACATAGCAAGCAAGTCCTCAACTTCGGAAATAATTGGGAAGAAAGACCAGAAAAAAACCTCGATAGAAAATTCTTTTCTTTTCCTTGGGTTATTTTTGTTCAGTCTTTCTTTCTCCAACATAACCTTAATCTTGTGCTTTATCCTACACAGAAAGTTTAAACTCTAGTAAACAAAATATATGTGTATGTCTTTCTGTTAGAATCTGCTCAACTAGAAGACAACTGTAACCTCATTAAGGGGAACATGTGTAATAATACCGTAGCATTTATATGACTATCATGCCAAATTCTGTTTGATTTCTTGAAACATAACTTAGTATTTGATGCGCATGAAAAGTATTGATTCTGTACAAGACCTTAAAGAGAATTGTTTGACTGTAAGCATTGTAATGAGAACAGATCAATGAACAATCTTCTCTTGAATGACACTTTGAAGTTAATACAGAAATAAAAATAAAACGCCTGCATGGAATAACAAAGCCTGCCTGCACTTTCTACATATTAGAAAATGGGCATACAAAGAAAATAATGATTAATATAAAGCAAAAATTAGAAAATATTAAAGAACACAAAAAAAAACATATAAAAGCCCGGGTGAGTGGACTGTAAATGATATTTGTGTATTTTTACTGTAAATTGACTGGCAGAAAATTGCCAGTAAATTGACTGTATTTTCACACTGACTATTAAATTTACAACCAAGTGGTAGATTTAGATTAACAAACCGTATGTAAATTTACAGTGAGTGTGAAATAACTTTTCTTGTAAATAGAAAGTGATGTAAATTTACGTTCACTGTAATTTTACACTGTGGTTGTAAATTTACCTTCACTCACTGTAAATTTACACTGTGGTTGTAAATTTACCTCAAAGTTATTTTACAATCACTGTAAATTTACGTGGTGTTTGTAACTCGAAATCTATCATTCAGGGGTACATTTAAAGTCAGTTATAAAATACATTGATTTTACTTGCTGCTTTCTGCAAGTCATTTTACGGTTAAAATACAACTTGAAGTATATATTTACTTGAAATATACTTTGAATGTGTTTGGCCTCACGTGTATTTGACCTTTCAGCCAAGTATGCAAAACAACATTCTATAATGGAAATAAATTAATTGAAATGGGGTTTAACGTCCTACTGTTCTGCTTCTTACAATGGAAATGATCATGATACGAAGCAAAATGTCCCACACAATCGTATGGCATATCACTGTCTTCATACGCCAAATTTTGAATAACAAATTTCTCTAAAATAGACTGATCTGACTGATATAACATTTTGCACAAAATTCGATATGTGGTCGAAGCGGAATAAGCGATTCGAACACTATTTGACAGTAAATTTACAATTTGTTGTAACCATACTATTTCAAATGGCATTTCTGTTAATATACAGCATCTTACCCTCTCATAAGTGGATTTTGTATAGACGAAAAGCAACGAAGCCTTAAAAGGTATATCATTGTTAAAGTTCTAAAGCGATGTACAATTACACGTTTCATGTAGATTGTACACAAATCCCGTATTTAAACATGTTTGAATAGAAGAATTAACTATAAAAACAGTTAAAGTGCAGCATACATGTACGTTAACAAACATAGTTACATTAATACAGATTGCATGTAATACAAATACAGTTCTAACATGTAAAACTACACTTGTATTGTTAATTTACCAATCTTTTACAGTAATCCCATGTTACCTCACTAATACGGTAAATTTATAGTATAACCAGCGGCTGCCAGGCAGGATACGCCCACATTTTCGAGAGATGGATAGAGAACAAGCAAAACCGAAAGTGATTTTTCCTACAATCAAAGGCCATAATTCATTAAGTTACAATTTGATATGCGCAAATATCGAAAAGTGTCAAGATATTTAGGTTATAAACACGCAATTTAAGTTTCATCAAAATCGAAATTAAAATTGTGACCTTTACAGGGTCCACAACCTTGAAATACCATTTTTTAACAGTATTCGCGTACAAACACCAGCCATTTTGTATTGTAATTTTGGTCCTATTTTCCCGAAATTTGAACTCAACCTTCCTTAGCTTGTAACGGTGATGTAATCAAACGATTTTTTAAATCGGATAATAATTGTGACCTCCAGAGAGACCACAAGCTAAACAATGGCGATTTTGCGTATAATCAGGGGCATTAATTCAGGAAGTTACGATCCGATATGCGCAAATATCAAAAGGACCCAAGATCTTTGGGTAATATCCATGCATTTCAGGTTTTGTCAAAATCGAATTAAAATTGGGACCTCTACAGGGTCGACGACCTTGATATACCATTTTTCAACAGTATTCGCATACGAACGGCGGCCATTTTGTATGGTAATTTTGGTCCAATTTTTCCGAAATTCAAACTCACCCTTCCTTGGGGTGTAACGGTGATATAATCAAACGATTTTTTTAAATCGGATCATAATTGTGACCTCTAGAGGAACCACAAGCTAAACAAAGGCGATTTTGCGTATAATCAGGGGCCATAATTCAGGACGTTACGATCCGATATGCGCAAATATCGAAAGGAACCAAGATCTTTGGGTTTTATCCATGCATTTCAAGTTTCATCAAAAACAAACTAAAATTGTGACCTATACAGGGCCCACAACATTGATATACCATTTTAAACAGTATTCGCGTACGATCCGCGGCCATCTAGTATGGCAATTTTGGTCCGATTTTTCCGAAATTCAAACTCAACCTTCTTTAGGGTATAACGGTGATATAATAAAACGATTTTTTAAATCAGATAATAATTGTGACCTCCAGAGGGACCACAAGCTAAACAAAGGCGATTTTACATATAATCAGGGGCCATAATTCAGGAAGTTACGATCCGATATGCGCAAATATCGAAAGGAACCAAGATCTATGGGTTATAACCATGCATTTCAAGTTTCATCAAACTTGAATTAAAATTGTGACCTCTACAGGGTCCACAACCTTGATATACCATTTTTTAACAGTACGAACGGCGGCCATTTTGTATGGTAATTTTGGCCCGATTTTCCCGAAATTTGAACTCGACCTTCCTTCGGATGTAACGGTGATATATTCGAACGTTTTTTTTAAATCGGATAATAATTGTGACCTCCAGAGGTACCACAAGCTAAAATAGGTGATTTTTCGGACAATCAGGGGCAATAATTCAGGAAATTACGTTCTGATAGGCGCAAATATCTAAAGGAACCAAGATCTTAGGGTTATTAACATGAATGTAAAGTTTCATCAAAATCGGTTCAAAATTGTGACCTCTATAGGGTCCACAAGCTAAAAACATGATTTTTCGTACAATCAGGGGCCATAATCCATGAAGTTTTGATCCGATACATGCCAATATCGAACGCAGCCGAGATCTTTGGGGGATAAACCTATATTTCAAGTTTCGTCAAAATCGGGTAAGAATTGTGACCTGTAGAGAGTCCACAAACAATTGTGGACGGACGTCCGGACGGACGGACGGACAGGGGCGACGACATAATACGTCCACATGAAAATGTGGACGTATAAAAACATGCAGTAGTATTTTTACAGCGTTAAATTACATATCTTTCACGTAATTTTACATTATTGTTTACAGTGCATGTAGTCATTTTCACACCCATCTGATCTAAAATTTCGTTATATTATGACAGCTCAAACACACTTGTCACGCTTCGGTAGGCTGATTAGTTACGATTTTCATTCATCTGTGAAAACAACCGGACCATAACAAATGTGGCCGTTTAAACCGGAGTTCCTTGCTCGGAAAATTCATTTGAAAACTATTTTTTTCTCTCGTTAAATTAGAAAAGTTTTTCTTATGCAGTCAACTTTTTTAAAAATGCAGTATCTGCCCAACAATGGCAACCACATAAATGTATACTTCAAGAGCAAATCGTAATCCAGATGTAAACAGACACACAAATAAAACAATATGAAATAATATTACTTAGTTTATCACAAAATTGCCATGATCAAAAACATCATTAACCGATTTAATAATCGGATATGCGATCTTCCAGACTGTACAATAAAACCGCACGTGAAAACACCATTTGTATGGAGGTTATACTAGTAAATTAAATGGCACATTTTTTTAGCTGGATACAACACTTCTGATCTGACTTCTTCAACCTAGTCATTATGATAGAGAATGGCCTTAGGCCTTTCATGTAGAATCTAACACTTCCGCATCTAGACGACCATATCCGGATTACTGTCAGCAATTAGTTGAAACAAACTAATTGATTTTTTGATCAACAGCCTACGGTGATGGAACTTAACCCCGATTTTACTTGTTAGTTAAAAGTCGTTACAAAGAAATTAAATATATGGAATTTTGGCTGTATTTGTGGACAAGCTTTATGCCCATATTCATGGTAAATTAAAAAGGGAAAGCTAAAAAAAAATGAATAAGCGATTATTCTAGAAACAATCACACCAGCAGTTATGTATCACGGAAATTGAGCTATTATTATTCAGCAATGAAGAAGGCGGTAAAATATTGGTGCTGTAGTTGAGAAAACAACACAGCTACCACGTTAAGATATTAAATTGCTCTCTTTAATTGTGAAGCTGACATTTAAGAACTAGTGCCTAGAAGTCGATAACTGACTGAACCAAGAAGAATCGTATGATAGAAACAATGCGAATTGTCAGATTTATTACCACTCTGCCCACATTAATTTGCGTTTTATTTTTCATTTGTTTACTCCGTTTAAAAGCTCTTTTACATTTTTTAATGCTTTGATTATCCATGATTGGATTCTAATCAAAGTCAAAGGTGATATACGTCGTCGCGTGGTCAGAACTTCGACTTTCTACATGTTATCTAGAGTGGCTAGTCATATTAGCAGAACGAAAATAACATCTAAGAGGAGGATAGGGATCAACATCAAAACAACATCTGCCGGTGTACAGGTAGTCTCTCTAGAACTTCAAAACCGATCAATAATCACATATATATATATTCAAACAACGTGCGATTAACATCGTTTTTGTGTTTTACGATAACATCTAAGAGGATGATGGGGATCAACATCATAACAATATCTGCCGGTGTACAGGTAGTCTCTCTCGAACTTCAAAACCGATCAATAATCACATATATTATTTCGAACAACGTGCGATTAACATCGTTTTTGTGTTTTACAATAACTTAAGTATCACAGATCAACAAAAAAAGAAAATTTTCCCCCCGTGACTCCCCCCCCCCCCCGCTCGTCTATAATAAATAATTTTATTCATGGGTGTTTTGATCAGAAATGTGCACTCTTAGAGAACAGGGTCGGTTGCTCAAAACTACGTTATTTTAACGATCCGTTAAACTCTAACGGACATATCTTGGTAACGTGTTGATAATAAGTGGGAGGACCCGGAGAAAACCCCCTTTAGGCCTGGATATGAACTATTATTTATGCATTTATTAACATGAAAATACCGTAATCATGTGTTCGATTTTCATTGGATTTGAGTCCGATCTGCTGCTCAATACCTTTTGATGATTAAAGGCAAAAACGTATAATCGAGACTACCTTTGTTATCGTATCAACTTTAGTAATATCTCGGTTCGGGCTGGATCAATTTGACAGAAATTTTCAGCATATTCCCTTTACTGTTTACATTACCTAGTTTCTAACTGTTATAGTGAGAACAAACCGTATCTCCCATAATGTCTCTTTAAGATTAGTTAATTTTGTGACAAAAAAATAAATCATTTGTGATTTTATTGCACTCGTTACTTGTATCGACCAGTTGTGTAATGACTGTTCAGTTCAGTTCAGTTCAGAAAAGACAAATTGTAATTTATTACAACTGAAAGAGCCCAGTACAATTTATGTGCGGGGGATAAGTGTAGGAAACTTACAAAAGTTATATTTCTGCGCCTGAGTAACGGCTATACACATTTAATGGCCATAAATCTCGTTTTCATTTATCTACTTCCGTATTGCAATTTTTTGGCATCTGAGTGTACACACTAATAATTCAGCCTGTTTCTGCAACTGTTTCCGTTATCCTTATTTTATCGTCGTTTCTCATTGATCTAATACCTGATGGTTGTTCGTCTAATTAAGTAAAGACAGTTTTATTTGAGATTGGCAACAATAGAAAACGGGTTAAATAAAATTGGCTTCTGGTTACTGAGTTATCTCATTAAATCCATGCTGAATGCAAACAATTTCAGAGCAACTCGATCTATTTAATCACTTTGCAAAGAAATAAATAAAATAACGATGCCTTAAGGTATTGTATTTTTGTAACCGAACAACGACCTAACATCTTATTCAAATCAAAAATCAGTCACAATTTCAAACTTAAAGAAACGTGTCGACTTTGATAAAGCCCACATTCCCAAAACATAAGATGCAAAGACCTGCGCACACCAAGATGTTGGCGACGGGAATTCGCCGGGTAAATCATTATGTACACACTTTACCAATTTCCATTGGCTATAGCTAGTTTTGGACAATTCGTCGGTCTTCGTAGTACAAAAAATAAGGTCGGTGGTAATCCTAAATAAGGGTATTTTTTTATTTTCTGTTGCATAATATGACACAGTAAAATATCGTTAACAATTTAACATAATAATATTCTTTTTTTTTAAAACAACACATATCTACTCTAACAGTACATAAAGTTTATATTAAACTGGGGCAAGTTAGTGCAAAAAGCTTGAACGTGAAACCTCATTTTGTGTATTCCAATGCCATATCTGGGAACATGAACCAAAGAAGAAAACTTCAGTTTGATGTTTTTTCCATTGATAGCATGAAAATTACACTTTTTAATTATCTAAGAATATCTCAAATGTTATTCCACATGACAGACAATTGCCAATCGACTTCTTATTACGATTCTTAATAAAAATCCTGGCCAGATGTACTATTGGGTTTATCTTGAGGAAATCCATATTTGATGTGAACGGCCAAGTTTTCTAATCTGATTAAACTACAAGCCCCATTTCGTTAGGATCTGGAAGATTTGTTACATAAGCCGCGTTCTGCGTGATTTAGGGAATTAGAAAAGGAAATTGTTAGTTGGACTGAGTCCATTGCGGTCGGTGCTCGGAACTCTTGAGTGGCAATAGAAGACAAATCAAATCAAAACTCGCTTAAAATACCTGGTTAATTGAATGAATTAAGCCTCTCATATGCCCCCCCCCCACACTACAACCGCTCATTCCCCGATATCCCTCGTTGAAACGCTGCGGTTAATAAACCTAGTGAATGTAATCCACAAAGTTATTGTTTTTATATAAATATATAGCTTTCACTAAATGCCCTTCATAAATATAAAACACTGCCTTACTTTGAATTTATCTGATTTGATCACACGGAAGGCCGTGTTGCACAGCAATTAAATACTTATTCTATGCATTTTCGAGAGTTGTTGTAACTTTGGCGATGTGTAGTATCATAACCTGCTAGATCATGATGTTTTTTGAAAGAAAGATGGGTATTACATTTGTTAGAATCGAACCTTGATTGCATCGACTGTGCAGGAAGATGTTTTGTAAACCTGTTGGAATTGTTTTACTAGTCTTAAGTCTGAACCATATCGGAATCAAGGGGCGTGTATCAATTATTTGCCAAGTTATTACCTATGTCACCTAAACCGTATAATTAACATTACAGTACGCCAGATTTAAGACCTTTTTCAGATTGTTATCGACAATATTGATAGACTTTTAAAAACGTGCCAGACTCTGTGATTAAACGGTGGAAATATAAATTGGCAGAGGATAATCCAAGAATTAACTTAGGCTTCGACATTTATAGTAAATGGTCAGCGAATGTATGGGCATACTAGAATAACTAGACGCTAGAAATTAACACTCGATTGTGATTCTTCTTTGATTGGCACTTAGTAATTGAACATAATAACACAAGGTACAATTTTATGGATACACAATTACTGAGTTTGATACTAAGCGACGTTTCGACGAGGATACTCTCGTCTTTATCAAGCAAATGATACAAAAACTATGAATGTGGGCAAATATATGCAGAATATGCAACAAAGAATAATAATGCAACAAAGACAATAATCCAATCCAATTAGATCTTAACACCTTTGAATAGGGGGGCATTAAGAACTAAACCTACACGACGGAAATCTCTTGTTTAATGCTGTTATATATAAAGATCAGTGTATTAACACTATTAATGGAAAACCAATTACCCGGAGCTATAGATAAACAATAAAGCAAGAGTGATCACTGATGCTGGTGTAAAGAAAATATTGATAATTAAAAATTAAAAACAAGTTTAAAAAAATGAACAAAACACCATAAAAGATTTATTAAAAAATGTGTTATTAGACTGAAAAAAAAAATAAAAAAATAGAGCATTGTGAAACATATCTCCCGCTGTAAAAAACTTTTTGTTAAGTACTGAAAAATAAGATATGGAAAATGTATAATTAGACTATGCGACCTGGGTAGGCACCGAAAAAGAAACAAAAGTAAGGGACCAATTAGTAGGAAGTGCTGGAGGGAAAAAGCTATTATTTTAGTGTAAACATGGAAGAAAGAAACCGTAAATATATTATTACTATGTATAAAGGTGAAACAATAAGAATGCTCAAGTCAACTGAAATCAATAAATGGGAAATATTTCTTCAGGCTGTAAACTGGATAAGTGTTGAAAGTCAAGATATGTGCAATGTGATATTAGAATGTGAAAACCGGATAAGTGCTGAAATAGAAATAAATTATTAGAATCATGGTATTAGTTGGTCATAGGCCCTTGATATAAATAGTCCAACATCACGGTTTAGCTTGGGCTTGATACGTTTTGTGTTGATGGCCTCAAGAAGTTTCCTGGTTTTCTTCTGGTGATGATGTACTGCGAGGGTTCTGGTTTTGTCCCACAAGATTGTATGATTTCTGCTGTTTATAATATACTCTGCTACGGCTGAGGGATTGGTGGAAGCAAGTGACTTGTGTTCTTTCATTCTTACAACAAGTGGGCGCTTCGTTTCCCCCACGTACGATTGTGATTGCTGGCTTTTTTCGACGAGCATTGCTGATTTGAGATTGGGCCCGGGTAAAAACGGAAACCACTGAATGTACATCATATATACATTCATATTACAGTATTGTATGCGTTGCGACCAACTTTTGGGAATTTCTAGGTCCAAAATGTTAGCGATTTAGCTTCTTTAAAGTTGAATATTGAAATATAGTCAGTGCACGTGAAGCCTATATACAAAACAAAACCGACACAAAAAAACCTGCAAACTACATAGACAATGCAAGTAATAAACAACATATCAAATAAAGTGAATAGAAGGATTCGGTGGTCAGCCGTAAGCTATAAATGAAACTGGTCCTGCATATTTGAATGCTATTTTCAGACTTTACCAACCACCAAGAAATTTTAGATCTCAGCCTCAACTTAATTTAGTTGTGCCTACATGGTAGTTGAATTCATTTGGATTCAAGTCCTTGGAAGTTGCAGCTGCAATTAAGTGGAATTCACTACCTGTATGTCTAAATGTAAAATCTTCTCCGTAACTAACAACACTTAAATCACGTTTAAAGACATACCTGTTTGACACTTCATACAGATGGACTTAGTTTTGTAAGCGCTTAAGGCAGACACTTGTTCTTGAGTTTAGCTCAAAGGCGACTTTCAAAGTGATTTTATTTGGATTTCAGACGATCAGCCACACCGTGTAAGGATAGGAAGCAACTTAAAGGAGCTAAATCGCTAATATTTGGGACCTAGAAATTGACAAAAGTGGGTTGCAACGCATATAATACTGTATAATGTATATAAACTAATTAACATTCAATGGTTTCCGTTTTTACTCCAATTTCAAATCAGTTATATTCGGCGAATAAACCAGCAGTCTCAATCGAGTGCAAATGTATAGCATCTGGTTATTCCAGTCTACATACGCCATTTAATTTGGCGCAATATGTCTAGCCTCATCCCTTGTTACAACTGGGGCTGGAGCGCATTAATCGTGTACCAATGGTAAAAAAAATAATTTTGTCTTAAATATTGGATATCAGAAGCCCATCCTTTTCCGATAGGGATACAGCATCAGTGACGATTTAAATTGACAAATAATTAGTGTTTTCAATGTTAAAGATGTTGGATGATATTGAGTTAGAGATTTAGCTACTTTAAGTAAGGTCATTAGAATGACTATGTACACTCGTGTTAACAGATTGTAACAAGTTTGTTAGCCAGTCTAATCTGGTATTTATCATATTCTTAGTGATAATATGATCATATTTACGTTTTATTATGCGCCGTTACACTGACAACTGATAAAAGTCAATCAGGATTTACTAGAATGGCATTATGAACGTTTTCAAGTATTGGTTTTTTTTTTCTTGAGGTCTAATTTAGACCAAGATTGACGCTGGTATTTCAAAGGATCTAGCAGAAAATTATGTGCTAAAGCTAGAACTATGACTGTGCAAAACGAACGGGAAAGAAGTTAATCGACAGCATGCAGGGATTCAATTACGATCAAGAAAGGGAACTGTCCTAAGATTAATGTTGGCAAATGGTTTGAAATTTTTAAAAAAGACCTTGCTTTGTAAACGAACATAAAATAAATTGATTCGGTAACGATCAAGAAAGGAAATATATTCTTAAACTGCTGGTGGCAAATGGTTTGAAATTGTACGACGTTTTAATTTAAACACTGTAAAGCTTGTCCGACCCTCGATATAAAGTTGGCTAAGGGCTGTCGTGGGTATCTGGCAATATGTCAGGAAGACAGCAATTCAAAACTTACCATTGGAATTTATTATGTCATAATACCGTGCTGGCAGTACTAATATGGTTCTTATTATTGATACTATGGCATCGTCAGGTATATGCCATTACATTTCATTTAGGGCTGTCGTGGGTATCTGGGACAACGCAAGAATAATCGAAGGAAAGGGGGGGGGGAGAGAAATGGGGTTTAACGTCCACTCGACATAAACTAGGCCATTTCGGGACTAACATATGGTTTAATTTTAATTCAATAATGCGATTGAGCGTAGGGGTCTTTAGCAGTGGGATGACCCTGAGAAAACCCACGAGGTTGGACAGGCGACCCCACTCCTTGTCACATACAACCTGAGATTCGAAACCACGCCAGTTGACTCAATGACAGGCTTAATGATACAGTGCGTACGTGCTTTCGGCCACCCCACCCCCTCGAAGGAAAGGGATCATATATGTGGGGGGTTCTTGAAGGGAAGGGATCAAACATATTTTGATCACTTTACATAAATTCCATATTTATGGCAGTACCACAAACAAGATTACTACCAGATTATTGACTCCGAAAATCAATTGTCTATCATAATATGATATATTGAATAACTTTTCTGCATTTGTCATATCGATTATGTTTAATTATGAGGAACGTTTGTTTCATCGAATTTACCTCCCATAATGTTTAGGGATAATGTCAAAATCAATGTTTAGTATGAAGCCAGGAAAGCTTTAAAATAGATACTCGATGGCAACTTCCTTTCTGTCTTGAAAACACATCATACACACCATCTGTGTATCGTTGCGCTTCCCAGGTTTGGCTTTATTAGATATTTGAACTTAAAAAGGGGGTAGTGGTATCAGGTGTTCTAAAAAGAGTAAGCATATCATTAATATTTCTGTACAGATTAAGTTTATTTCAAAATTATTAGGAATGGCTCTATTAATGGGCATATAACATGCTCGTACTAGTAATCAATTATCTAAAAACGTTGTCAGACATTTTTACTGTTCTGGGGAGTGATATTGGGGAGAATTTTTGAATAAACATTTCCGTCTTCCGAGATGATTTCCGAAGGTTGTAGTTATCCCAGCAGGTGTTCTCACATGCTTGACATTGAGATATTGGTATATTACAGATCGAAGACAAGCCATCCTTCATTTCTAAAAAAGAGAAGAAGTAGCTTGAAGTCTTGTAATTGTTGAAAGGTTGAAAATGATAGATATGTTATTGAATCAACGTTGAATAACACACTATTGAGAGTAGGAAAGTCCCAATTTATAATAATTAATTGTTAGTCTACTCTAATCATTTGCCTATGATAATTTTCGTATTAAATTAATTGATATGTATAATATTAATTACTGTATTCATAAATTATATGAAATTAATTGCATACCGCGTTTTGATCATTTGGGGGGTTAATATGGTGTAAATATACCAGGAATTTGGTAATTTCTGTTTAGTTCTTTTTAAAAGCCCGGCTGGGTACATATTTTTCACACTTTAATGAAATATGGAAAGATAAACAGGTGCGAGTTGCATCAAACATTAACAAAAATAGCCCTTGAAAGCCACATTTTTAAATGAAATTTGGTACGTGGTTCAAATTTCAAATCCAAGATAATTTATTTTTGTACAGAGAATTGACTCTAATTGAGTCAGACTTTATATCAAATAGCTTGTAGGTCTTTTAGGGATGGGTTGACCTGTTTGACATTAAGATTGAACATGGTTCATCGTTATGTTTTTCTTAATATGCCATTTCTTTAACGTCTATGTGGGCTTTTTTGCCATGGGGTCTGACTCTCTAGTTTTCAAGCCTTAGCCTGTGAATGTCTACAATTTTTGCTAAAATAATAAATAAGAGGAACAAGACATTTTTTAATTCGTCATATTTGGACATTGGTGTAGAAAAGTAGGACGTTAAACAAAATTTCATGTCATTTCGTATTTGGACGAGGGGAAGATATCTGTAAGTGTACACCATGCATTATCACAAGATATAATGATAATGATAATGATTTATTTTTAATATAGCGATTTACATAAAAGCATCTCAAACCGCTTTACATAAATATAGCAATTAACTAGCGTATAATTCAATGATAAACAGTACATAAAATAATTCTAAAAATAATACTAAATAAAATCATTTTAAAAATAACATTACATAAAATCATTCAGAAAATAACACTACATAAAATCTTTCTAAAAATAACACTTTCTAGACAATTTAACCTCATACTATAAAACTCTCGAGTTGCATATTAACAATGTATGGCATATTTCATAATCTTACGACCTCAACAATAAAATTTCCTAAATACGTGTGTTTTCAGTGCGGTTTTGAAGGTGGTGAACAAATCTATATCACGGAGAGAGGCTGGCAGGCTATTCCACAGGTGTGGTGCATAGTTGCAAAAAGCGCGGTCACCGTATGCTCGTGATGGTTTTGGTCTCATATTGTGATTAACCAGTTTTAGACTATCGCAACTTTTAGTGCAGATTTTCGGGACATGAATTTTAATTAATTTAGTCAGATAGAACGGTGCCGACTCACCATAATGGATCAGTTTAAATATGATGCATAGATTTTTGAATTCTATGCGCGCTTTCACTGGTAGCCAGTGAAGTTCATGTAGAATAGGTGTCATGTCCATATGACGTTCTACTTTTCGTCTGATTACCAGTCTAGCGGCAGAATTTTGTATGTGTTGCAGTTTTTTGATTTGTTTATCATACAGGCCGTAAAACAAACTGTTACAATAGTCTATCCGAGAGCTGACGAAAGCGTGGACTAATTTTTCGGTTGAGTCAATATCTAAAATATGTCTCAATTTACTGATCCGCCACAGTGAGTATGAAGCCGTTTTACATACATTAGCGATATGCGCCTCCATGGTTCCATTCGAGTCCACCATCACTCCCAGATCACGAACAGGCTGCGCAGAAGCGGCGACCTTAACATCACCAATCCTGACCTCCGTTGAAGTAGGCAAGGCTTCAGCTTTCTTGAAGCGAGAAGAAAACCACACAATTTCGGTTTTTGAGTGCGAGAAGATTTTCTCTCATCCACTCTCTGATCTCATCAACGCAGGCTTCGATTCGGCAGACCACGGAATAGTCAGTCTTATCGTCGCACGCGATGTAGAGTTGAGTATCGTCAGCGAAAATTACCGTGTCTAAGCCGTGGCGAGTGATGATGTCTTCAAGTGGAACCATGTACAGAGAAAAAAGGACTGGTCCGAGGACCGAGCCCTGGGGTACACCATAACGTAATGGATGTTTCTTCGACACAATCGATCCGATCGACACTTTTTGTGTTCTGCCATACAAGTAAGACCCCAGCCAATCCAACACTGAACCTTCCAACCCGAACCTCAAGCGCAAACGTCTAAGAAGTATCTCATGATCGATGATGTCGAAGGCCGCAGACAGGTCAAGTAATACAAGAATGTGGTCTCTCTGCCCATTGAGAGCGGACATGACGTCATTTTGCACTCTGAGGAGCGCAGTTTCCGTACTGTGGCCCTCTCGGTAGGCAGATTGGAACTTGCCATACAGCGAATTTGCCTGAAGATACAGGTGAAGTTGACTTAGAGCAGCTTTCTCCAAGAACTTGTCCAAAAATGGACAATTGGACACTGGGCGGTAGTTTTTCATGACCTCCTTATCAAGTCCAGCTTTTTTGAGGAGGGGACGAATGACTGCTTGTTTACAGATATCTGGAAATACACCAGTAGAAAACCAAGAATTTACGATACTAAGAAGGTGTGGAGCTAGTACATCAATACACGATTTGACAAGTTTAGTTGGCATGGGATCAAGCGAACATGATTTATCAGGCATGGCTTTGACTATCTTACGAACATCATCAATGTTTAGCAAACCAAAGGATTCCAGTCTGGTGTCACATTCAAAAACACTACCAGCTGATCCTGATCGAGTCACGTTCGCGCTCAATGCACTGTCCTCGTTCTGGGACATTACTGCACACGGGGTCATTAGGTCCGATCGAATGACCTCAATTTTCTGGGAGAAAAAGTCTGCAAAAATGTCCGGTAGAGTTGAATGGTCTTTGTCAGGCAAGACCGATGCTAGAGCTCTCTTGTGTCCAGATAAATTGTCCACAATTGCAAACAATTCCTTAGTGCTCGCTTCACTGATTTTCTTTCGATGGAAGCAAGATTTGGCGTCATTCAGTTGTCGCGAGTAAGCGGATCGTGTGTCAATTAATATCTGACGGTGAATCTCAAGTTGTGAACGAAGCCACTGGCGTTCCGTGCGTCTCAATTCTTGACGTCCCTCAATGAGTTCGTTATTAAACCATTCAGAACGTGGTTTATCAACCAAAACCCTCGTCTTACTAGGTGCATGCTCATCTAGAGCAGATCTTAGAGATGTATTGTACAAGGTTGCGAGATCATTGACATCATCAAATGACCTATTGACTGCCATCGAATTACGTATAGTGTCCCTAAATGAGTCAATGTCGAGGTTAGTTAGGACACGATGTTGTTTAGTGACCTTAGTGATCGGTGGGCGTTGAGTAGATGACGAAAAGTGCACTGCGGCATGATCTGAAGGCATTGTGTGATCGATCGAAAAATTACATACACATCGGTCCTCGGCCCGAAACAGCTGATCGGAACCTTGTGCTTAGATGAATACGGTGGTCTATAGATTAGGACGATGTGCAGAAGTTCACTACCACTTCGGATGTTGTAATCCATAACTTCCATCGACTGATACGAGCTGCACTTGTTTTTAGTAACCTTCAAGTTGGACCTCACTAATAGGGCTAGACCTTCTCCTCTGCGATTCGCCCTTGGTGCATGGTGTGATGTGAAACCACTGATCGACGAAACTAAATGGGCATCGGCGAAGGCAACTTTCTCAACAGTCATCCAGGACTCGCTGATCATAAATACATCAGTATGGTGTGATAGGATAGATGAACATAAAGCACCTACTTTTCCATCCATCGATCGTGCATTCCATAAGGATAAATTCAGACACTGACGAAGATTGTACGATGACTGACATTGGATTCTAGTACGCGTAGGAATACTGATATGGATTTGGATTGATTTCGATCACGAGAAAATATGTTCACAATGGAAGGAATTTTCGAAAGTTTTGACCGCAATTTAACACCTCCACTATGAAAGTTATATCCAGAATAACCAGAGGAAACCAAGGCTGCTAGAGTAATGTTATCGTTATCATGGAGCCATGTTTCAGACGGTGCTAGGATATCAATGTCTTTATCACAGATATAAGAGAGCGCCTTGCTAGAGGTTTCTTTTGAAATAAGAATACAAACCAGATTCTTGGGGTTACTGGAACTGGTCTTGTTGCATTTAATGTTTTCAGGAATATCACGGATAGTTAATCGAGTAGAAATGTAGTGGGTTTCTTTACGCCGTGTCGGTTTGTTTCTCAGCAGATGTTTTGATGAATTTTTAATTTCATTATATATTGTTTAAGAAGTAGATAGTGACACAGAATCTTTAAGCAGTAAGAGTTCTGAACGGTCATAACTCAGTGTTATACCTGATGATATGAGTTCACAATTGACTGACATGTTGAGAAGACTGAACAAAACAATAACACCAAACTTTAACATGCTCCACTGGTCACTATATGGTTCAGTTTAATGGATGATTAAACACAGATATTCAGCTGAAAGATTTCTGTTTTATCCAAATATCCTACCAATAAACATCCAAATTGTCACAAAGTTTATCAAAATGATGCACTGATATATGAGTAAGGTTTTAGACATAAAATATCCAACTAAAAACAATATAATCTTACAGAAAATGCAAAAACTATCTCAGAGCTCTGGGGAGCAGCCTACACGCTCGACTCAGCAATAACATATGTCCACATATAGTTCAATATTTATTTAATGTGACCGTGACCGTATTTCCATTAGATCTAAAGTATTTATATTCACCGGAAGTGAACTCTACTTCATTTGTATAAAAAAAAAACTTAATCTATTTTATCTTCAGTATATCGATCGTACAGTTGATATCACTTGGTATGCGACCCGATAAATTGTAAAAACTATGCGTACTTCGGTTGTTCTCCCACACAATTCCAACTCGATATGAGTTCTGGCATATTTTTAACATGGAGTTTTTATTTGTTCTACCGTTCATATTCAGTGCCATCATTTCCAGAATGAATTAACGACACTTTATTATTATATCTGATTATATTAATCTTAATTAATTATAGTATATTTAGTATAACCATCCGGTATCATCGGAATAGAATGGGGTTTAACTTGTAAAATATTGTTCGGTTATTTTGAGAATAACAATGTCATGCCATATTTATCTATTTTAACAAGTGTATCTATGTTTTGAAGCACTTAATGGAATGGATTGTAATTCTAGTCAGCAGACTGTATAGGTCACTCTGAGACTAGTATAATATGTAAGTATGCAATGTGGTGCCAACCCCGAGAGGGAGTTTATATACACTAATAATAATAATAATAATAGTTTATTCTTATATAGCGCATTACATAACAGCATAAAAAGGCATAAAATCTCAATGCGCTTTACAATAATAATAATAATAAAAACATAATAAATATTAAAACAAAACTTCCATTAAAATAAATTACATTGTATAAATAAAATTCAATGAACAAATACATGGATGAAATTTTCATTGTACAGTTAAAAAGATTTTAAAAATTAAATGTCACACAACAAATAAATTAGTGTGGATTAAAGAACAAAATGTCGTTTAAAAAGGATTGTTTTAATTGTGGATTTAAAAGCATCAATATTAGTTTCAGAACGTATTTGAGGAGGTAGAGAGTTCCATAGAGTAGGGGCATATTGACCAAATATTCTATCACCATAAAATTTATTTTTAGATTTTTTAGGAGGGTAAGCTAGAGACGGCGCTTGTGTAAACATAGTTGATACAAGTGGGTGTTTCACGGATACAAGTTCGTTCAGATATGCAGGGGCTTTATTATTGACAATTTTAAAAATAGTCAGAAGTACTTTAAATTCACATCTTTCAACAATTGGGAGCCAGTGCAGCTTATAAAGAATCGGAGTGATGGGATCAAACTTCCGTGACAGGGTAACCATTCTGGCAGTGGCATTCTGCAAACTTTGGAGTTTTTTAAATTGTGTGATACTCATATTATAATAAAGGGAATTACAATAGTCTAATCTAGATGTTATCATTGCATGAACAAGTTTTTATGTGGATTTCATGTCAAGAAGTCTACGAATTCTGCCAATTTTGAATAAAGCGAAAGATATACTTTTACATGTTTGAGACACAAAACTATCCATCGAGCAGTCAGAATCTAATGTCACTCCTTAATTCCGTACGGATGTGGACGGTGTGATGGCTTCATCACCGACACGAATAGATTCGATCGTTTGTGAGTCATCAAAACGTGACTTAAAGTGCATAACTTCTGTTTTAGCATCATTGAGAACTAGTCTATTTCCGTACATCCATGATCGGATTTCATCTAGGCATGCTTCAACTGAAGCAGTTACAGTGTCAGGACTTTTACATGCTATATAAACCTGTGTATCGTCCGCATATATCATGGATTCTAGCCCGTGTCTGGCAATGATGTCTTCTATGGGAGAGGTATACAGGGTGAAAAGAGCAGGACCCAAAACTGTCCCCTGTGGTACACCACGCTTCAAGTATTGCCGCGTAGAAGTGTGACCATTTCCAATAACAACAGACTGACTTCTATCTCTAAGGTATGATGAAAACCATCCGAGAGCAATTCCAGATATGCCAAAACGATTTTGCAGCCGTGTCAAGAGAATTTCATGATCAAAAGTATCAAAAGCAGCGCTCAGATCGAGCATCGATAGAATAACATGCGATCGCGAATCTAGGGCATTTACAATGTCACTGTGAACTCGTAGTAGTGCGGTTTCACAACTATGGTTAGGCCGATATGCACTTTGACACTTGGAATATAACGAATTGTCAGAGAGATAATTTCGTAGGCGGACCATAACAATTTTTTCAAGGATCTTGAACACAATAGGCAAGTTAGACACTGGTCGATAATTCTTAAGAATGTCTGGGTCCAAACCTGTCTTTTGAAGAAGTGGTCTCACTATGGCAGTTTTAAAAGTATCTGGTACGACTCATGTCAACAAGGATTCATTTACCAGGTCTGTAATGAAAGGTGCTAGGATATTCACATGCTTTTTCACCAGTTCTGTAGGCATTTGATCCAGTTCACAGGATTTAGAAGGCGCTGCTAAAATCAACTTTCTCACTTCTTCTAAAGAGGCTGGCTCGAAGACATCCAATCTTGAGTGACAGCTTTCTTTCTGTAATTCACTGAAGGTACTTGAATCAAATTCTTCACATAATTTGTCGATCTTCTCGATAAAGAAGTCTGAAAGCATTTCTGCAGCGGCCTGTTCTGATGATGCTGTGCTCGGAAAGATATTGCTGACAGTACTTTTTTGACCAATTAGTTTCTCACAAATCTTAAAGAGTCCTTTCGAGTCTGCTTCTTGGATCTGATTTCGATGGTATTCCATTCTGGTTTGTTCGAGAAGGTTGTTATATTTCTTCCTTTCAGCTTTGAAAATCTGTTTGTCAATCTCACGAGCATGGGATTTAAGCTGCCTCTCTGCTTTTCGCATAACTTTCCTGGCAGCTGACAGATCTGGAGTGAACCTCGGAGCTTTAGGTTTAACTGTTATAATCTTAGTTGACAGCGGTGCTAATTTGTCAAGGACAGCCTTAATGACCGATTCGTAGTGATCTGCCATACAACCAGAATAGGATTTGGGTTTATCCAATGATTCCGTTAAAGTGTCTTTCAATGAATTATGGTCTAAGTCTACCAGTTTTCTGCATTTGATAGTTTTCTTTTCATTAGCTGGTCTAGTTATGTTAAGGTTTATGAGAATTTCACTGTGGTCTGAAGGTAACTCATTTCCAATGTTAATGTGGCTTATGATATCACCTGAATCCCTTGTCAGCAGTAGATCTAGCATATGACCCTTGTCATGTGTAGCTTGCTTAATGTGCTGAATAAGCCCGAAAGAGGTAACTAGGTCCATCAATTTCAGTGCTTCGGGTTGAGACGATTCACAATGCACATTTAAGTCTCCTCCATTCAGTAGGTGGCCTGGTCGTAAGATAGAGACTTCTAAAAGTGATCTAAATTCAAATGTAAAGTCTTCAACTGTGAACTTGTTTTTTGACGAATAAGGTGGCCTGTACGCAATAAAAACATTAAATAACTCACTATTACAGTGAGTAGCTTCAAGGTATTGGAAAGATTTAAATTTCACCGATTTCCTTTTCTTTACTCTTAGATTTGTTCTGGTCAAGAGTCCAACACCTTCAAGGTATTGGAAAGATTTAAATTTCACCGATTTCCTTTTCTTTACTCTTAGATTTGTTCTGGTCAAGAGTCCAACACCACCTCCTTTTCGAAATTGACGATGTTCGTGAACAAAAGTATAACCAGACACACCATATAAAAGTTCACCGATTGTGGGGTCAATGTCATCCTTAGTCCAGGTTTTGGTTACCATGTAAAAATCGATTTGGTTGTTGATAACTGAAGTGGTGAAGGCGCCGAGTTTGTTGGTAAGAGAACGAGCATTCCAAAGTCCACAGTTGAGATTGGCTTTAACATTTTGAGATGATAGAAATTTGACTTGTTTTAAATTGGCCAGGTTAACTCCTCTGTTGTTTCTCTGTCTTCTAGTTTTATAGGTGATTCTTACTCTTGGTGTGAATTGTAAACTTTGGCTAGGTTTTAACTCAGGCAACTCACTAAACAATACAATCTTACTAAGGTTTTGATTAGAGTTCAGGGATAAAAGTTGTTGTTTGGTGTAGGTGATCATAATTAGTGTTCACTAAAATGACATTTAAAACTAAAACTGTCTATATCACAAAAAACACTTACAAATTTTAAACTCCAATTTCTGCTATCCAAAGTTATAGTCCTTAAAAAGTAGTATACAAAAAATAAATCCAGTACTTAAAACACAGTGTTAGAAAATTAACATATTGGTCACCACCAAGACACAGTACTACCCTCAGGCGGCCATCTTGATTATAACTAGATATGCGTTGGCATTGTCGCAGGCGCCTACGTCACCACTAATAAAACATCCCAAAAGAGCTTCTTCATCCACACGAGATATTCTACTTGTAAGTACAGTGTGCCGACCAAATACAATTAACAATGTTACGGTGATATATATGGACGTCTTCTCTGTAACGTGTTGCTCTTTTACTTCGAGCGTCTCTCTAGAGAATTCATGACGTCAAAAATAGGCACCATTTTGATATCACTGGATGGCTTTAATATTCATTTTTAATCATTTTTAATGAAGACTAGTAAAATATTGACCTGAACTGATACGAATCATACCATCCTTCATTTATAATTCAATCGACTAGCCAGATAATACATTCTTCTCTTTTGATGCAAATCTTTATTAGATATGCCTTTCTTCCTCGGGCGATATAACTCAGTATCTAGCAATGTCAGTGCTTATCTATCAAGTGGCAGAAATTAAGACACTCGGTAAACCCTCAGTCATGCCCGACATCAGTATGAATAAATCGAAGTGAGTGCAAGTTAAAGATAAGACTAGTGACATGTTGAACGGATTTAAATTAAATAATATTTTTAGTTTTAAGTAATAACAGTGTCATGCTGCGCAAATTGTCTACTCTTTACCATCTATTATTGTGGATGATTAAAATACCAGAAAATAGTTATAAAGCTAGGTAATATTCAAGCGGTGTTTACCAGAAGTTATACCATACAAGTTGTAGAAACCAACCGTTAGTCAGGTTATTTGAAATAATAATCCTAAAGGCGGTTAATTTCCAATAACAACAGTGATACGGGGCATAGCCACTTACAATATCAGGAGTATCTATAATCTGTATTTGCGTCAAGATTAAATGGTCAACTCGCCCAAAGTTTTGTTGATAAGTGATCGTCTTTTATTATCCGACATTGACAAATCTATCCGCTTGTACATACAGAGTGAGAGAATTTAGCGACCACTCAACACAGACTTGTTTATTTCGGGACCAACATGGTTCAATATTAGTTTAATAATTCGCTTGCGCATAGGTGTCTTTACCAGTGTGAAGGGGGAGGGGCAACCGGGGACCCGGAGAAAACCTATGTGGTTGGACAGGCAACACCACTCGTCGCCACATACAAGCGGGGAATTGAAACAACACTTGACTTTGATCTAAGGCGCACGCGTTGACCATTGGCCCACCCAACCCTGTATTAAGACATAATTTAAATGTAAGAAAACATTTGTTTTCGCATTTGTAATTTCAGGGGAATTTTTTCTTGTCAAAATGAATCACTTGCGCCTATCCTACTGGATAAAAAAAGCAACAATGAGTTATGTGTAGAAAATGTGAGATTTTGTTTTCTTTCTACAAAGAATGTAACTTAGGTTGTATTCGACATACCAAACCAACGAAATATAATGTACACATAATTTACAGTGAATAATATCACATAATTAGTTTCGATTTAGAATAAGTAATGAAAAAAGATCCAATTTCATTACTTATTAGTTTTTCATTTCCGAAAATAACCTTAGGATGGTTTGGTGATGGATTAATTTTACCATTGTTCAGAAACAAAATCGATGGTTTATAATTGTGTTTGATTTGTTACTTTTAATTCATTATTTAGATACATAGCAACAAATAAACAGATACAGAATAAAAAATCGATTTAAAACATACATGCACTGTTATACATTATTCTGTTAGAAACTAGAAAAAGTTCCGGCAGCTGGTTTACCAGAAAAAAAGTTATGTTACTTTTATTCTGGGCTCTTTTTTTAACAGGGGATATACAGAGAAAATATCTGGTAAATCAGCTGCAAGAACTTTTACTGTTGAGTTATAGAATTATCCTCTGTTAAAATAGGGCTAATGACACAAGATTTTTGTTCTTTAACATAATTATTTTTGTTAGATATAAAACAAAATCATCATAAAAAAATTATTAAAAATGAACAGAAATTAAGAGCAAGAAATCGTGTGATTTCTGAACGCCAGGCCAACTACTTTATGTCGCCTCTTCTCTTCTTGCAAATTTTGTTACCTTCAATACAAACAAAACGATGAAGCACATACAGGACATGAAATCAAAAGGTGTTAACTTTCCTACATATGTCATAGAGTATCCTCTCAGATACATCTTGTCAAGGCAACGGATATAACTGTTTAGGACTTAAGGTTATTTAACATGTACGGTCAATGGCACACAAGGTCCCAGTTGTTAGTCCGAATTGAACAAATTACATCCTGCGCCATTGACAAACAAGGGCAATTTGTCAAATAAATAGCACGGACAGCTTGTTTGGCAAATAGTTAATAATCCAGCACCATATTCTCTGAACCATCGCGTTTCTTATACTTTAATATTGTTTACATGGTGGATTTCATATTCACAATCCAACATACATTTGCATGGCCACAATGTTTATTGATCATAAATTCTAAACATAATAAAAACAGCAAATTCGCCTTCACAAATAGATATTACCTTCACATCTTATTGTTGATTTCCCGCTGTCATTTTTTCTGAATCGTCATCGATTCACAAATAGATATTATTAAGAAGATTTACCTTCACATCTTATTGTTAATTTCCCTCTGTTCTTTATTCTGAATCGTCATCGAACATTTACCGCAATACGTTAAGTCTGCTACGCGCATGCGTTATCCGAATCCAACTGTATAACTATGTGAAGTAACAGAATAGTACCGTTAATATACATGTATAAGTTATTCTTGAATATGACAGGGTTTTTTTAATTAATAATACGATTATTATTAAGCAGTTTCTATCAGCTTATATACTGAAACCTGTGTAAACATACAGACGGTTTTGTCCAAATACAGAAATACAACAAAAACAACAGATTTTATGGTAAAAATACGAGTTATTTATCTCAAATTACAGATATTCGGTGATAATACGGATATTTCCCTTAAAATAAGAAAAAGTTAGGATTTTAAAAACAGATATTTTTTTTTACAGTGTGGATACAATAAATTTATATCAAACTGAAATAATCTTCAATATTCAAACTTCTTTTATTTCAAAGTACAGTTTCAGCCTTCAAACTCCGGCCGTTTTGAAGTATAAAGAAAATGATATGCCCGAATGGTGATAACACATCGAGAAGAACTTTTTATATTTTTACTATGGTTTTGAGCAGAACGCACACGTATGCGGGTATGGGGCGGTACGGAGAGTGGGTTTTTCGACTGCTGCACTTTTTTTAAAATTAAATACACGGGTCTTCTTAATTCATTTCCGTTCCAAGATTGACTTCGGGTCAACACAGTACATTTTCATCGACTACGATTCGAAAAGATTTTTTTTTCTCATATCTCCATATGAGATGACACAATTCTACGGAATACAATTACTGTTTTTTAACTAGCCGACGTTTAGAATAAAATTATTATAGTCTTTAGCACGCAACGAAACCCCGAAGCGAAAATTCATATCAATAATGAAGCGTAATTACATTCTATAGAATGGTGCCCTGTTTATTTCAAGTTGAAGTACTAGATTCCATTTAGACAACAACCCGTAATTTGTTCCAATGGCATTTAGTAATTGAACTGAAATTTACAGTTCACAATAATTATATGGAATATAATGACTGCTATGTCTGAGTGACGTTTCGACTTGGTTTATCTGGTCATTATCGAGCAATGATATACCAGTACATACAGTCTTTAATTCAAAGTTCAGGTTTATGTTCCACTCTAATGTCTGAATTGTCACGCTTGAATGTAGGCTGCGCGGACATGTCCAGTTTATTGCCAAATTCTTTTTTCTTTGCGGATTCACCGGTGTTCGTTCAATGTTTAAGATGCTGTCTGGTAAGCTTATTCGTGATCGGGTTACTAATGTTCAATTAGCGAATTAATTAAAAGTAATGTTTAGTCTCACAATTCTATTTTAAACAACAAATAACTTAATTGCTGTGAAACAAGAGCTACAATGTGAGATGGGTGAGGTATCTTGTATATGACAGGTTATCTTACTCGATCTGAAACACATGAAAACACTTGTCATAAGTGTGAGATCTATTGGGCATCGTTAATATGGAATCCAAGTTTTCGTCATTATAACATTGGCTAACAAATAAGTTCAGCACAATTTTATTCTATTCCACCCACGGTTAACCCTTTCACTGCGTCTACCCGGTAGTACCGGGTATTATAAAATGTCGTCAAAATGCCCGTACCCGGTATTACCGGGTACTCAGTATAGCCCTCACTACAATTAGCACCGTAGCTGCAAGTGCCATCTATTGCATTTTCAATACACTAGAACATATTTCCACGTGCTTCAAAACGGCAAACAGTAAAATGGCGGAGTGCATAGTGACAACGTAGACGATGCAATCTCGGCGAAGTCGGGAATGAGATCTTCGTTGACCAAGCCAATTTCGAGGCGGGTATACTGATACACGTTATTCGTTTCCAGTTTGTTGATAATAATAGTATTCAGGACAGTGATTGGTGGTATGAAGTGTGTGATTTGTTGCGCGACCTTTCGCCTATAGCTATGTCTCCCGTGCATGATGAACAAGCCCAATGTGAACACGATAGCCCTATGTAGTAGCCTATTTGTCTTCAGTAGATTCTGACGATAATTCTGATGTTGATAATAATGCTGGCCTGCTGGATCGCAAAAGACGAAGGCAATTTATGAATCCCGATCTATTACAGCTATTGGCTGACTATAGTGATAATGATAGGATGAAAGTGAAAGTGAAAGTCAAAACAAGGTATTGCAATCCGCACGTGGTCATGGCAGTGGGAGACGTGGTGCGCGTGTTCGTGGTGACATTACTCGTGGCTGCTATTGATATTTGTGTTCATTTTATATATCTGTATCAAAATCCAGTGAAAAAAACAATATTCCATGAGTATTTCATAGAGAAAAATTCGTTTTCGTGTTAGTTTTAGTGAGAAATGAGAAATCCAAAATGGCCGCCATGACGTCACATGACCTCATAATTATGCAAATTTCTAAAATTCTATTTTTTCCTATTAGCCCAACCTCATGTCAATCCCAGCACACAAAAATAATTTTCATAAAAGCTTCCATAAATACTGTTTGGCATCTAGTTTCAAACCCACCTTTTTCCTCAAAAAAGTGTCTAGCACAGGCAGTGGATTTACGTCTAGCAGTGAAAGGGTTAAGATGTTTGTTTTTTCGAAAAATACACTAATGGTCGGTTCCAATGAATTAGGGATTATCGAGTATTTAGAATAGCAGAAGGAGACAAAACAATTAGAAGAAATACCAGCAATAAGAACGGAGAACTCAAACTTCGATTTTTAGCCCAATCGTTCCTGTGTTAGAATTTACAGAAATGGCTAGATTTGTGTGTACAAACTCCATTACAACTCACTTTTCCCATAAAATGCGTCAAGTTCGGAGTCCAATAGATGGCCGTGTAGATATTTGACACCGGGACCTTTGAATCCCGAGAGTTCGGTGTCGTAACACGTTATTTAAACGAATCTTCTTTTGGTGGGACAATTTTAGTTGTTAAAAGTAGTCACCCCAAAATGGGTATATTTTAAGCGCAAACACTGTCGTCACACATGTTAATGGCTTGGGCGTTTTGGAGCCAAAGACAGAAAAATTATTTTAACAAAATAGCTATTATTTACTCGAGTTATTAGAGTTGAATTTCAGATAGACCCATAGTCTTGTTAACACACCCTTGCTACTGTACTGTATTATATCAATAGACATTATTAAACCAGTTAGGGTATTTTATGAGGTCTTATAAACCTATAACAGTACATCCCTTTGATCTCTGGAGTATATTCTATACCCGGAATAACTTGCGGTCTGAATGTCGGGCGGCTTTGGATATATATAAAGAAGAATTTGGCGTTATTTATTTGAAAGTTTTTATTTAACCCTGTAACCAGGGCCGGATTAACCATGGGAAACCATGGGGCACAGGCCCCAGGGCCCCCCACAAAAAATCTCAGTTGCGTCCAGCTACCTCCTCTAGAAATGCCATCATTTAGACCTTACCGAGCGTGGTGGAGATCTATTCGCGGTTTATTCGCATTTATTAGCAGGGCCGGATTAACCATGGGGCACAGGCCCCAGGGCCCCCCACATTAGACCCCCCCCCCCCTTCTCATAAAAAATTTCAGTTGCGTCCAGCCCCCTCCTCTAGAAATGCCATCATTTCATAGCACTCGCATGGATTGGTCCACTGAAATAACGCCAGAATGCGCTAATTTTGTGGCAAATTTTATTTTTTTCTGGGGGAGGTACTTCTAAATGGCTCCACACAAGTGCCTGAAATGCCAGAAAATCATGTTTCCGGCTTCCAATTTCTGAAAATTTTCAAAAAAATAAGGCGCTCCCTCTAAAAAAATTGACAACCTTTCAATTATAAAATAATACACTTGATTATAATCATTGATGAGTCGGTCGGTTTTAATGGCGCCTACACCTGATCCAAACTTTCTTATATCTCTTATGTGGAGGCTATCGGGCGCCATCACAGGCCCGAACCCAAGGCACGGACACCAGAAGCAAATGCCTCTCCCAAATAATCTACTGCCATATAAAATACAAAATTGCCACTCGGATATCATCCCAATGGCAGAAAAACGTGTTTCCTGCATCGTTATTTTTCAAAATTTTCTGAGGGAGGACCCGAGACAAGGGTGGCGCCACATAGGCGAAGGGCCTCTCCTATCACCTCTTTCTGGATCGGCGTCTGACCCACCACATGACATTGAAGGGTTCGTTTTGGTCGCCCTAATTCACTTGACAGGACCTTGTTGGTCTTTGCGGGCGCCGCATCCAAATTACATGATTAGAGATTTTCGTTCTAAACGCCCTATCCACGTCGCCTTAAGGCGGCCACAGATCGAACTTACGACGCGACTCAACTGGTCGCCGACTGGTTTTCCGTTTCGCTAATAAGATGGAGATATTATGGAATAATTAGGCATATTTTGTATTTTTATTAGGAAAATTTGTGAGCGCGTACCTGCATTCTGTGTGGCGCCATTTTGAACAAGTCACATGATCTATTCGTGAGGACACCACAAGTCGGTGTATCGGTGTCGATGTGGGCGCGCTGGCGTTAAATCGTACGACCGAAAGCAACTGGTCGGCGATCATTGCTGAATTCGATCTGAGTGCAATCTACGATAGTCGCCGACAGTTGAGTCACGTCGCAAGGTCGATCTGGGCCCGCCTTAATGGTGTTTCGGACTAGTTCTAGTTTAGAGGATAAGGAGTTTGGTGTGCTTAACATCAAAATGAGAAATACCGCTGAGGAAATTGACACACGGGTGCGACGTTGATCGCAGCTCCAAGTGGGTGGAAAACGCGTTTGTAATAGTCTAATTTTCAAAATTTTCGGGGGGGAGGGGCTTCCAGACCCCCACCCGCACGTTCACACGCATTGTTCCGCACTCGGTAACTCGGGCATTATATTGGCGTCCCCAACACTGTGCTACACCCCCACTTTTGTGGGGCTTCGAGCTTTCGGCGATCGCGGTCGGTGATCAGGGGGCCCCCACATGTTCCAGGCCCCAGGGCTCCCACCATTGTTAATCCGGCGTTGCCTGTATCGGGTCATTCTTCCAGTGCAGGTTTTTTTCGTAAGAAAACATGATATTATAAGTTTTTTCTTGTGGGAATTCTGGGATATTCTCATTTTGTATATATGTAAACATAGCAAGCAAGTCCTCAACTTCGGAAATACTTGGGAAGAAAGACCAGAAAAAAACCTTGAATGAAAATCGTTTTCTTTTCCTTGGGTTTTTTCTTCGGTCTTTCTTTCTACAACATAACCTTAATCTCTAGCTGTATCCTACACAGAAAGTTTAAAAATAGTAAACAAAATATGTGGGTATGATATCCAATATCCAAACAAAATAAAGTATATTTGTACTGTAGGGTCACAAAACCTAGATAGGATCAAGAATAAAAGATATTACGTTAAGTGGCTTAAATGCTGTTCCGTAGTAATATCTTTCTGTTAAAATCTACTCGACTAGAAGACAGCTGTAACCTCATTCAGGAGAAAATGTGTAATAATACCGTAGCATTTAAGTGACTATCATGCCAAATTATGTTTGATTTCTTAAAACAGAACTTAGTTTTTGATGCGCATGAAAAGTATTGATTCTGTACAAGACATTAAAGAGAATTGTTTGACTGTAAGCATTGTAATGAGAACAGATCAATGATCAATCTTCTCTTGAATGACACTTTGAAGTTAATACAGAAATAAAAATAAAACGCCTGCATGGAATAACAAAGCCTGCCTGCATGGAATAACAAAGCCTGCCTGCACTATCATACATATTAGAAAATTGGCATACAAAGAAAATAATGAAGAACACAAAAAAACATATAAAAGCCCGAGTGAGTAGACTGTAAATGATATTTGAGTATTTTTACTGTAAATTGACTGCCAGAAAGTTGCCAGTATATTGACTGTATTTTCACACTGACTATTAAATTACATTCAAGTGGTAGATTTAGATTTACAAACAGCATGTAAATTTACAGTAAGTGTGAAATAACTTGTAAATAGAAAGTGAGGTAAATTGACAGTGAGTGTGAAATAATTTTCTTGTAAATAGATAGTGGGGTTAATTTACGTTCACTGTAAATTTACACTGTGGTTGTAAATTTACCTCAAAGTTATTTTACAATCACTGTAAATTTACGTGGTGTTTGTAAATCGAAATCTATCATTCAGGGGTACATTTATAAGTCAGTGTTACAATGCAGTGATTTTACTTGCTTCTTTCTGCAAGTCATTTTACAGTTAAAATACAATTTGAAGTGTATATTTACTTGAAATATACTTTAAATGTGTTTGTCACCACGTGTATTTGACCTTTCAGCCAAGTATGCAAAACAACATTCGATAATTGAAATGGGGTTTAACGTCCTACTGTTCTGCTTCTTATAACGGAAATGGTCATGATACATAGCAAAATGTCCCACACAACCCTATATGTACGGCATATCACTATCTTCATACGCCAGATTTTCGAATAACAAATTTCTCTAAAATAGACTGATCTGACTGGTATAACATTACATTTTTTGCACAAAATTCGATATGTGGTCGAAGCGGAATAAGCGATTCGAACACTATTTGACAGTAAATTTTACAATTTGTTGTAACCATCCTATTTCAAATGGCATTTCTGTTAATATACAGCATCTTACCCACTTACCCTCTCATAAGTGGACTTTTGTATAGACGAAAAGCAATGAAGCCTTAAAAGGCATATCATTGTTCAAGTTCTAAAGCGATGTACAATTACACGTTTCCTGTAAATTGTACACAAATCCTGAATTTAAACATGTTTGAATAGAAGAATTAACTATAAAAACAGTTAACGTGCAGCATACATGTACGTTAACAAACATAGTTGCATTAATACAGATTGCATGTAATACAAATACAGTTCTAACATGTAAAACTACACTTGTATTGTTAATTTACCAACCTTTTACAGTAATCCCATGTCACCTCACTAATACGGTAAATTTATAGTATAAAATCATGCAGTGGTATTTTTACAGCGTTAAGTTAAAGAAAATACATATCTTTCACGTAATTTTACATTATTTTTTACAGTGCATGGACGCCATTTTCACACCCATCTGATCTAAAAATTTCGTTATATTATGACAGCACAAACACACTTGTCTCGCTTCGGTAGGCTGATTAGTTACGATTTTCATTCATCTGTGAAAACAACCTGACCATAACAAATGTGGCCGTTTAAACCGGAGTTCCTTGCTCGGAAAATTCATTTGAAAAGGACACTATTTTTTTTCTCTCGTTAAATTAGAAAAGTTTTTCTTATGCAGTCAACTTTTTTAAAAATGCAGTATCTGCCCAACAATGGCAATCACATAAATGTATACTTCAAGCGCAAATCGTAATCCAGATGTAAACAGACACACAAATAAAACAATTTGTAAAAATATTACTTAGTTTATCACAAAATTTCATTGATCAAAAACATCATTAACCGATTTGATAATCGGATATGCGATCTTCCGGACTGTACAATAAAACCGCACGTGAAAATCCCATTCATAGGCTATCGAGGTTATACTAGTAATTAAACGGCACATTTATTTAGCTTGGTACAACACTTCTGATCTGACTTCTTCAACCTATTCATTATGATAGAGAATGGCCTTAGGCCTTTCATGTAGAATCTAACGCTTCCGCATCTAGACGACCATTTCCGGATTACTGTCAGCAATTAGTTTAAACAAACTAATTGATTTTTCGATCAACAGCCTATGGTGATCGAACTTAACCCCGATTTTACTTGTTAGTTAAAAGTCGTTACAAAGAAATTAAATATATGGAATTTTGGCTGTATTTGTGGACAAGCTTTATGCCCATATTCTTGGTAAATTAAAAAGGGAATGCTTAAAAAATGAATTAGAGATTATTCTAGAAACAATCACACCAGCAGTTATGTATCACGGAAATTGGGCTCTTATTATTTAACAATGAAGAAGGCGGTAAAATATTAGTGCTGTAGTTGAGAAAACAACACAGCTATCACGTTAAGATATTAAATTGCTCTCTTTAATTGTGAAGCTGACATTTAAGAACTAGTGCCTAGAAGTCGATAACTGACTGAACCAAGAAGAATTGTACGATAGAAACAATGCGAAATGTCAGATTTATTACCACTCTGCCCACATTAATTTGCGTTTTATTTTTCATTTGTTTACTCCGTTTAAAAGCTCTTTTACATTTTTTTAATGCTTTGATTATCCATGATTGGATTCTAATCAAAGTCAAAGGTGATATACGTCGTCGCGTGGTCAGAACTTCGACTTTATACATGTTATCTAGAGTGGCTAGTCATATTAGCAGAACGAAAATAACATCTAAGAGGAGGATAGGGATCAACATCAAAACAACATCTGCCGGTGTACAGGTAGTCTCTCTAGAACTTCACAACCGATCAATACATATATTATTTCGAACAACGTGCGATTAACATCGTTTTTGTGTTTTACAATAACAAGTATCACAGATCAACAAAAATAGAAAATTTTCCCAAGAGTGCTGTTAGTTCGTTGAATAAATCGATTTTATACTTATTATTTAGTTGTATAATAACATCTTATTTTACAAAAACCGAACCTTGATAACCTGACTATCATTACGAAACTAGCAACCAGCAATGTCACTTCTTACTTTCCATACGAATGACTTGATAGACGTTCCTGGTCATTCTTGGTGACTCCGTGACCAGTGCCGGCCAATGGCAAGTGGGCCTAAGCCGAAAAAAAATATGGGCCCAAGCCTCAAAGAAAAAAAGAAAAAAGAAAAAGTTAAAAAAAGAAAAGGAAAAGGTAGTAAAAGAGGGGAGGAGAGGAAACAGGGAAAGGAGGGAAAGAAAAGCAGAAAGATAGATTTCGTTGGAAGAAACAAATTCTACAACGGTGAAATTATGCTTAAATTCACGAGTTTAACCTCAAGATGTGACAGCATTATAAACCGACAATCTTTCTTCAGTCACTCCCAGTTCTCGATAAGTCATTAAAACCTGATAAATGGCCAAAAACTGGAATATTTTGTGAAAAAATAAAAATAAACTTCCGGGTTTCGATTTCACTTTCACTTTCGATTTTGATTACTGGAGACCTGGGTGGGGCCAGTTGCTCAAAGCTCTGTTATCTTTAATGATCCGTTAACGTTAACGGAGGGAAAGATTGTTGCTGGAAATAAAGGCCCCGAACATTCTGTGGTGCAAATTTTTACTACAGATTTATGCTAATATAAAAAATAAAGTATTTTATAGTGTTTTCTATAGTAAATTTAACGGAAAGTTATCAAACAACACATTACCAAGATATGTCCGTTAAAGTTAACGGGTCGTTAAAGATAACGGAGCTTTGAGCAACTGGCCCCAGGCAAATTGATGAAAATTCAACTTTTTTCGTAAGAAATCCAGATTTATTTGGTCTGAGCTTATCAGGAATGCGTCAAGATAATGGTAACGAAATAAGGGTTCTCTGAACTTTTTTTTTCAGTCAGTGAGCAGGGCAAAGTTAAACGTAGGTGGTTGAAGCCAAGATGATTGCCTTCAAAAAATGTTATGGGGTCAAGGTCGTAAGTCAAGGTCAAATGTCCCAAAATTGACTTTGAAAAGTTTGAGCTCAGTTTTCCGTAACATGACCTTGACCTACGACCTTGACCCACATACTTTTTTCTGAGGGACGTCGTCTCTGCTTTCACGTCGAACCTTAACTTTAATAAACGGCAAGAAATAAGGCAAGCATAAACGCAAAGGCCCCGATATGGATTGGAATTTTTGACTCGAGGTCAAAATCAAGGTCATGGCCTGAGGTGCTTGGAAAATGGGTTTGCGGCTGTCTATTTTTCCAAATTTTTTGGGCGGAGACCCCCCCCCTGACCCCCCTCAAGCGCTTGCGCCTTCGGCGCTCGTAGGCGGGCTTCGCCGGCTATTTGCTCGTGGGCCTTGTCACAGGTATGGCAAGTGGGCATTCGGCCCACCAGTCCGGCACTGTCCGTGACTCCCCCCACGCTCGTCTATTAGAAATAATTTTATTCATGGGTGTTTTGTTCAGAAATGTGCACTCTTAGAATTCAGGGGTCGGTTGCTCAAAACTACGTTATTTTAACGATCCGTTAAACTCTAACGGACATATCTTGGTAACGTGTTGATAATAGGTGGGAGGACCCGGAGAAAACCCACGAGGTTTGACAGGCGACCCTACTCCTTGCCGCGTACAGCCGGGGATTCGAAACCACACCAGTTGACTTAATGACAGGCTTTATGATACAGCACACGCGTGCTAACCACTCGGCCATCCAACCCCCTTTAGGCCTGGATATGAACTATTAAAAAGACATTTATTAACATAAAAATACCGTAATCATGTGTTCGATTTTCATTGGATTTGAGTCCGATCTGCTGCTCAATACTTATTGATGATTAAAGGCAAAAATGGATAATCGAGTCTACATTTGTTATCGTACCGACTTTAGCAATATCTCGGTTCAGACTGGATCAATTTGACAGACATTTTCAGCATATTCCCTTTACTGCTTACATTACCTAGTTTTTAACTGTTATAGTGAGAACAATCCGTATCTCCCATAATGCCTCTTTAAGATTAGTTAATTTTGTGACATTTATTGCACTCGTTACTTGTATCGACCAGTTGTGTAATGACTGTTCAGTTCGGTTCAGAAAAGACGAATTGTAATTTATTACAACTGAAAAAGACCAGTACAATTTATGTGCGGGGGCTAAGTGTAGGAAACTTACAAAAGTTCTATTTCTGCGCCTGAGTAACGGCTTTACACATTTAATGGCCATAAATCTCGTTTTCATTTATCTACTTCAGTATTGTAATTTTTTGGCATCCGAGTGTACACACTAATAATTCAGCCTGTTTCTGCAACTGTTTCCGTTATCCTATTTTTATCGTCGATTCTCATTGATCTAATACCTGATGGTTGTTCGTCTAATTAAGTAAAGAAAGTTTTATTTGAGATTGGCAACAATAGAAAACGGGTTAAATAAAATTGGCTTCTGGTTACTGAGTAATCTCATTAAATCCATGCTGAATGCAAACAATTTCAAAGCAACTCGATCTATTTAATCACTTTGCAAAGAAATTAATAAAATAACGATGCCTTAAGGAATTGTATTTTTGTAACCGAACAACGACCTAACATCTTATTCAAATGAATAATCAGTCACAATGTCAAACTTAAAGACACGTGTCGACTTTGATAAAGCCCACATTCCCAAAACATAAGATGCAAAGACCTGCGCACACCAAGATGTTGGCGACGGGAATTCGCCGGGTAAATTATTATGTACACACTTTACCAATTTTCATTGGCTATAGCTAGTTTTGGACAATTCGTCGGTCTTCGTAGTACAAAAAATAAGGTCGGTGGTAATCCTAAAAAAGGGTATTTTTTTTATTTTCTGTTGCATAATATGACACAGTAAATTCTCGTTAACAATTTAACATAATGATATTCTTTTTTTTAAAACAACACATATCTGCGCTAACAGTACATAAAGTTTATATTTAACTGGGGCAAGTTAGTGCAAAAAGCTTGAACGTGAAACCCCATTTTATGTATTCCAATGCCATATCTATGAACATGAACCAAAGAAGAAAACTTCAGATTGATTTTTTTTCCATCGATAGCATGAAATTCAATTTTTTTAATTATCTAAGAATATCTTAAATGTTATTCCACATGACAGACAATTGCCAATCGACTTTTTATAACGATTCTTAATAAAAAATCCTGGCCAGATGTACTATTGGGTTTATCTTGAGGAAATCCATATTTGATGTGAACGGCCAAGTTTTCCAATCTGATTAAACTACAAGTCCCATTTCGTTAGGATCTGGAAGATTTGTTACATACGCCGCGTTCTGGATGATTTAGGGAATTAGAAAAGGAAATTGTTAGTTGGACTGAGTCCATTGTGGTCGGTGCTCGGAACTCTTGAGTGGCAATAGAAGACAAATCAAATCAAAACTCGCTTAAAATGCCTGGTTAATTGAATGAATTAAGTCACAGTGCCAAAAGCCTCTCATATGCCCCCCCCCACACACACACTACAACCGGTCAATCCCCGATATCCCTCGTTGAAACGCTGCGGTTAATAAACCTAGTGAATGTAATCCACAAGGTTATTGTTTTTATATAAATATATAGCTTTCACTAAATGCCCTTCAAAAATATAAAACACTGTCTTACTTTGAATTTATCAGATTTGATCACACGGAAGGCCGTGTTGCACAGCAATTAAATACTTATTCTATGCATTTTCGAGAGTTGTTGTAGCTTTGGCGATGTGTAGTATCATAACCTGGTGTTATTTGAAAGAAATGTGGGTATTACATTTGTTAGAATCGAACCTTGATTCCATCGACTGTGCAGGAAAATGTTTTATAACCTGTTGATATTGTTTTACTAGTCTTAAGTCTGAACCATATCGGAATCCATGGACGTGTATCAATTATTTGCCGAGTTATTACCTGTCACCTAAACCGTATAATTTATTTTTTATGAACATTTTGGGATTGTTATCGACAATATTGATAGAGTTTTAAAAACGTGTGATTAAACGGTGGAAATAGAAATTGGCAGGGGATAATCCAAGAATTTACTTAGGCTTATGATCAGCGAATATAACGCTTGGGGTAGTATTTATAAAAATTAAAACGATTTGAGGGTGATTTGAAGTGAAATAATGTTAGTTTAATTTACAGCAAATCATATAGTTTGTAGTCGGGAAGGCATCTTTAAGCAATGTAGGAAATATTTTAATCCAAAGGATATAACTATAAGATACCTTACAATTTGGCTGATTATGTGGTGTTCTTTGTAGTCAGTAGTCTTGGTGATTTCAAAGAAATCTAATTACAATACGGTTCTTTTAAGTTACGGTGTTCTTCGTCTGTACGTAAATTTACTGGTATATTTATATGGTCAACTATGTATTTATTCACTCCAATGTGCTGTATAATATTCCACGTTTTTCATTAATTAATATCTCTTTCAAATTTCTGCGCGCACAAAATGTTTTAGTCGATATCAAGGAATATTTTATGGCTTAATGAGATGCATTTTGTTCTTAATAGCTGGAAAGATCTGTGAGCTGAAATCTGAAGACAAGAAACAGAATTAGATCTGTGTTTTATCCGGATATTTTTAGTTTTCCGAAGCTGCTGCTCATTGAAACTGTTGTTGTACGGATAGGCATAATGACCAGTCAGTTTTAGATAGTATTTATTATGTCATGGTTTGTTACAACCCCTATTGTAATAACAACCCCTATTGTAATAAATGTAATAAAATGTCAATCAACCCCTATTGTAATATCAACCCCTATTGTAATAAATGTATATAACCATACAATAAATTCGACATCTAAATGAAAAAGTCTATGAAATTTGATAACCATCTGAGTATCAATATCTAGAAGTAATGGCATGCGTTTACACTGCATAGAAATATTATTAAACACCGCAACCGAAAACATGATTAAAGGCCGGATAATTATTAAAATGGAATGTCCAATCCCTATTGCAATCAATGATATTTAAATAAACGTAAAGTTTTTTTATCATAATATTCTATACAGTATAAAGATATACCAGTACTCTTACATATTGATACTGATTTGGTGATCAAAATCCATCGACATTTAAAGTTAGGTGTCGACTGAAATTTTATTACATTTATTACAATAGGGGGTGTTATTACAATAGGGGTTGTAACAATGGTTTGTTATCAATCAGGCTAGAAGCTAGTTAGTTAAGTATAAATAAAATAAAAACCAAGAACGAACAATCCAAACCATATGACAAAATTCGAAGTCCTAAAAACGTTATAGGCAAAATAGTGTATTCAAGCACAATAGTGTAATCAGCAAATGGACTGCTCCTCGTGTACAAACTACACGACAATCAGTGGTAGCAGTTGTCCGGAAGAGTAAGCTTACCCTGCCTAGCGCCACACCCGCCATAGCTGCATCCAAACTACTAGGCGAAATGTCGGTAAAATAGCGTTTTTGGCCAATGAACTGTCGGTATGCAAATTTCAAGCGATGATCTGTTTTAACGATGTAATAGACATTATCAGGGAGATAGTAAAAGTATACGTGTCAATTAAATATATCTAGAATAATAGCCGAGAGACCCACGTTATATTCACCAATCAAATCAATATGACGGCCATAAAACTTTTTAAAGGTTTTAATAAGTTTAGTGCGCAGGTATCCTTGTTGTTGAAGCTTAGGTGACAAATGCCTCGATCTACTTAAGAAATCAGAATAAAGGAACAAGCTCTCGCGTAACGTTTAGCTCAGACACAAACACTCCATAAGCTAGTGATATCCATTATTTTTTAACCATGTCTAGTGATGCCAACACTTGAGCTTATCCATTTATAGTTAGAATATAAACAGATAAATTTACATCAATAGGCAAATTATTAGGTCACTCGACTTAGTATCTGATACGCCGGTCATCAACTGTGCTGGAAGTGTACATTGTGAGATATAAATTCCAGTAGTTAAAAGATTGAAAAACCATTCCAGACATATTAACAACTGAAGAACCAATCGGTTATATATGGTGCAGATTGGGGTAAGATCTTGAAAACCTTTCCCCAACAAGCCAAGCGAGTGGCCAACACCAAATAGAAGATGGAACCAGAAATACCTAAGGAAATGGATTGATATTCAGAAGCACACCTGTGGAGATAAAAAATAGAAATAATCATTTCTCAGTTACCTTAAAATGGAAAACACGGCAGCTCACAAGGACAACGCAAAATCGTCTAGTAGAAAGACAAAAGATATTCTTAGATGCCAGAAGTTTTTAAAAAAAGATGTGCCTTACTCAATAAAGAGAATACTTCAAATCAGATTAGTTCTCTGACTGTAGGTCCTGTTAAACAGGGGACGCGTTCAATAAAAGTCAGTGGATCCCAAACAGAGAGCAGGAATACGTCGGATAAAAATATTCAAGGTTAAACAAAAGTGGCCGCAGCAACAACACAGACCTTTGGTAATGAGCATATTCAAACAAATTTGGAAACATAGTCAGAAACCACACCACAGCCTGATATGCCGATAGATCCAATTGTACAAAAAAGAAGATGAAGTAATTCGTATACTGAATTTGAGTATCTAATTAAATAGATAAATAAACCACATGCAGCAAATATGTGCCATGGGTCTCGGAATATGATCTAGATGAGTATGGAATATTGTTGACTTCGGTAAACAAGAATAAGATTCCAGGACCATTTCCCAACTCAAAATGTGACATATACGAACTTCCAAAATCAGCAACACAGGCAGAAATCAGAATGTGTGAATGTGACGAAACAGTATATCCAAATCGTAAAGATTCAAGGCAAAATGCGCAAATGCCCAATTTTAAGACAAAGACACTGGTATACAGTATTTCCGGATTGAAAGGCAGATGTACAGAATTAGAACATTGATTGAGTGAGTGCTTCACTGAGTGGAATGGAGACAGAAAGTAATCAAAAGAAGATAAAGAATTTTATCAGAGAATGACACATTTCAATGTTCCAAGGATAGGTCTTAAGCCATGAAAACAAATTGCTAGATAACTGAACTGTCAATACATGGGAACAAGTTAATATTAGCCTGTGTTTTACTGTAGCAGTAGAAAGCAAATATACATTCTATGATAGTCTCTAATTTTTTGTTCATTATAATATTTTTATGACAGTCGAGGTTGACACATCGTGAAGGAGAGGTAGACCAGGCATAATGACTAGTCGGGTTTGGATAGCATTTAATGTGTTTGTTATCAGTCAGGGTAGAAGCTTATTAGTTAAGTATTAAATCCATTATTGTTTAAGTATGTTAATGTGTTTAGTGATAATCCTGTATAGTATATGTTTTGATGCCAACACTTCAGCTTATCAATTTATAAATAGAATATAAATAGATCGATAGGCAAGTCATTAGGTCACCCGACTTAGTATCAGCTACGTCGGTCATCCACTGTGCTGAAAGTGTACATTTTATGTAAAAAAAACAATTTAAATGGAAATAACAATCACTGGTTTATATAAATATAGCAGGACGTTTCGACAAGTATTCTTTTATCGTTATCAAGCACAAATGATAATTAGTTAAACTAAAAGGTAATATTTATAGTAATACAAAAAGAAGACATAGGCATATGTTGTTATAAATGTAATAAGCAATAAGTAAAGTAAACACAATTATAAAGCCATGTTAATAAGAAATGTATGACAATAGATATAGCTGTTATAATCTAAGATAATAGTAACATTAATGAAAGGGTAAATAACACTTAAATAATATTAAAATTAATAGGGGGTTAATAATAATCAGGGGGCAACAAAGACAAAAATATAATAAGACAATAAATAAACACAATTATGAGGCCCTGTTAATAAGAAAAGTGTAATAATGGATTAAACAGAAAAAACACATTGATTGTGAAGTAGGCATAATTACAAGTTTATAAACTGTATTATAGTTAATTATACATCACTGAACTGATTGGGGGGTTAAACAGTAACGAAAGCAAATTCATTGAGGTAGGCTCTGTAATAACTCTGAAAGTCCAATAGTGCTGTGGGCCAATTAAAAAATCTTATTTCTCCATCTTAATTAATTCATCATACGCCTTTGGTATGTCTCTATTCAGTTCTGGACTGTGACGTTTAATTTGGATAGCTTCTATGAAATTTCTGTTTTTCTTCTTGTGTTTGTACACGGCTAGAGTTTGGACATTGTTCCAGTCTGGTTTGTGGCCCTGGTTCTTGCTGACATGTTTAGTTATGGCGGATACATTAGTCTTGGCTCTGGATTTGTGTTCTGCAATACGCTTATCAAGGGGTCTCTTCGTTTCAACTATGTAATACATGTTGCAGGTGGAACAGTCAACTTTATATACCACTCCTTTTGGTTTACTTGGGTTGGTAGTTATTTCCCATTCGCCATTAGAATTCTTTTTAAAGTTGTGGAGGTGGTAAATGTTGTTCCTATATTGACTTTCTTCAACAGAAGAACCCAAAACTATTGAAGAACCCAGCGGTTATAGGTGTTTTCTTTTATAGTATCAAAGTCTGGATTACTTTTGTACATTTTTAAACTACGCGTTTCATGTCGGTATTTCCATATTTTACTCCCCCGCCCCTTTGAATGTCATGTATCAGAAAACATAATTTAATCAAATGTTTTATGATTCCATCAAAGATTTTGCCATGGAAAGGGGAAAGAGCTCATAATTGAATTCGTGATGTGTGTTTCCCGGATTTCAGCGAATGCGGGGGTGTTAAAATGTTGTTTGTTTACGACAAATTCAATGAACCAGGAAAGCTCCAAATTAGGAATAAACTTGAATCTTGATCTGACAACTGATATGGCATGTCTTAATTATATTTTTTTCACTAGGCGTGAGTACTTTAAAATAATACCGTCCTAACACAAAATAATTATGATGGGAATCGTGTATGAGTTATTGAGTATGCCGATATACTACAATCGCTACGTTGACACCATTTGCATTCTTTAAAAAATGGCTATAGTGTGTATTTGGTTTTTTGTGGCTCAGTTCCTACTAACATTTTTGTGGCTACTACACTCAATCCATCAGTAGTTCCCGGGACATTTATAAAAATATATATACATGTAAGAGTAAAAGGACGATCGCAAACACAATAGGGCGACAAAATCTAATACAGTCATACATAACTGATTTCGATCGTTTTCTGTAAAGCAGGAAAATTTCAAATATTTGATCAATTATATGTTTCCACCTTTAGTTAATATATATGTATTATATATTACCAAAGCCCAGCTTAGGCATGGGGCTGGGGGCTCAGGGCCCCGTGGTTCATGGCAAAAAGGGGAAAAAATAGTTTTCCTGATGAAATGAAATAAAACCAAGTACGAACAATCTAAACCATTAGACAAAATTCGAAGTCCTAAAAAAACGGTATAGGCAAAATAGTGTAATCTGGCAAAATAGTGTAATCAGCATATGGACTGTTCACCGTGTACAAAATACACGACAAACAGTGGTAACAGATTCACGTTATTCGATCTAGCGTCACGAGGCCGGAACTGATCTATCCCTCAACCTTCCATGTGAAGATCCACTCTGTGATGGGTCTAGGCTTCTAGACTTGTATGCCTTCGGAACTGAAAATATTTCGTACGTGATCAGATCTTATGTAATTATTCCTGTATTACAGACCGTTTTATTGTGTGAAACGCATGCATGTCATTCCAAAGGATATGAAATAATCTTTTCGTCGCGTTAGGTTCCCTGCGATTCTGGTCAGGCCCAGGGCCCCGTTCCGGTTTAGCGGGCTTTGTATGTTACTCTAATCTGAGTCACCACTATCATTGGTTAGGCTACTAAGTCACGCGGCATAACCTGCATTTAAATATATCCAAAGACTTTCTGCTTTCTGGAAAAACATTTAACATTTGTCGATGAGTGCACATAGTTCAATATAAATCTTCGTTAAAGTACGTTTCCTGCTATGTCAAAAAGCAGCAGTTTTACAGTTTCTGGGGAACAATAATCCATTCTATTTTATTTTGTAGCGGATTTGCCTGTTACAGCCTGACAGGACATATCAATCCCCTGATTACAATATATCTCTCGAAAACAATAACACAATTCATCGTTGATTTTAAACCGTGGATATCCTATTCAGGAGTGCGAACGGTTCACAAGTAGAAACAAAATAATATGGAGATTGTGTGGATTACTTTATGATGAATTCATCTTGTTTATTATTTACTGGAAGAAATTAATTTAAAATTGTAATTGCATATTTGCTTGAAGGAGATTATCGTATCACTATTAAATTGTAATGGAAACCATTCTAACACTTAAAGGAGCTAAATCGCTGATATTTGGGACAAAAATGGGTCGCAACGCATATAATACTGTAATGAATGTATATGAACTGGTTTACATTCATTGGTTTCCGTTTTTACTCCAATTTCAAATCAGTTATATCCAGCGAAATAAGCCTTGCAGTCTCAATCTAGTCCACGTTTCTAGCGTATAGCCTCGAGTCTCTCGATACAACTGGAGTTGAAGCGCATTATGGTACACGATTCGTGTACCAATGTTAAAAAAAATATTTTATCTTAAATATCGGATATCAGAAGCTCATCTTTTCCCAGTAAGTTTACATCATCAATGTTGATTTAAATTGACCAATAATTCGTGTTTTCAATGTCGAAGATTTTGGAGAATTTTGAGTTACGGATTTAGGTCCTTTAAAATGTATTCACATACAACTTTGAAATATTTCTACTCTACATGGTAGCCCCCTACTTATAATTTATGAAATAAAACCAAGTACGAACAACCCAAACCCTAAGACAAAATTAGAAGTCCTAAAAAACTTCTTCCAGATAATGGAAATCGGAAGTTACATTCACATAAAAATTTGAAATAGTTCCACTCGAAACGGTAGGTCGCTACTAAGAAATTGTATCATTTATATTCACTGAAAAGAAATATTTACATATTGGAAATGGGAAGATATCTCGATTGTTTAGGTCTGCGGTTAAACAGGTTAGGATGCCTCGTTTACGGTTAGTTCTAAGTACTATGGCCACCTGCAGTTATTGTCAAGGTCACGAAATATAAACTGGGCGTGCGCTTACTCTTTACCTAACACTAACCGACAATCACATGACATAACCTTTACATCTCATGCCCTTGACGAAATCAGTAAGTGACCTTAATATTAAGATCCGACCCTGGTTAACCGAGGCAAATAACCTCCCTTAGAAGGTAATTTTCTTATGGAACAGGTTTGGGTTGGTGCTAGCCCCATTTACATCTCGTGGCCTTGTCGAGTCGAAATCTACAGGTGACATTTATATTCAGACCTAACCATAGTCGATTTTTCAAAACCTCAAATGTAGGGTGCCCCACCATAAATAAATAGCTCGACAATTACACCACAATATTTATATTCCAATCTTTAAATCTGTTTGAAAGATGTGAAGTCACCGAATAAACGGCCATGTTGTACTTAATAAGCTATGATCATTTAACCATCTATAGTTGGACACAGGTCTCCAAATATTCAGGAAAAAGTTATTTTTAGTACTGACAAGAATAAGCCTGGTTGAAAAGATGGGTTTTAAGCTGAGATTTAAAGCTTTCTACAGACTTGGCCAGCCTAACTGACAAGGGTGCTATGGGGGAAATTTTGCACGGGTAGCAACTGAATTCCAACTGCCAAGGGATCTTTTACTTGCACGCCAATGTGTACACGGGGCCTCGATTTTTCGTCCCATCCGAACGACTAGGCAATTGTCCTTGTCAGACCCTCCGTCTGCATCACTGACAAGGGGAAACCACGCCGGAAAATCGAGATGAACTTTCTAGGCCATCGAACAACCGACCTCCAGGCTAGCGAGCTAGTACCTTACCCACGTGATCTCCCGTCAATTGGGAAACAATTAGTGACCTGTGGCCAAATAATGACTGAATAAATGGTTCCGAGTATCGTCCGTAACATCCAGACACTTTTGGGGTTACGTGCCCTTGTTTTGAAATTAGTCTCGCTTAACCAGACTACCGACCATTCTCCTTCTAACAGGCCGGGATTATCAAGACTACTTTTCTACGAAACATGACAGAAGGCTGGAACAATAAATTGAATTTAGAAATAACGTTCGGTGGGTAACCCAACAAATGTTTTAAGAATCATATAAAAGTTAAACGAAATTACTGTTAATAGCATGTTCCTATTAAACCCGAGTTTTTAGAGATATTATTTTTACTAAACCAAAAGATGCCGCTCCTAACGGTATAGTTAATGATTAAGCAATTTAAAAAAAGAAACGAACGTAATTTCAAAAGCTGCAGTAATACCCCAAAAGCTAAATATTACTGCTATTCAGAATCGTCAACAATGGTGTTTTTTACGGCTGTAATAGTTGATAGATTTGTTGAGAATTTCACGTGCGATGACTATATATAGGCTCAAAAAGGGTGCGAGACTTGCCCGAAATCACTTCGAGACAAGCCACTGACAGCACTGAAGCGTGCACATTCACTGTGCTGAGTACAACTTTTAGTAGTGTTTGCTCAACTGACAATAGCGAATTTTAGGATTAATAGAATTATTCGTTAACAGGACATGCCTCTGTATTGATTCCATGTGACTTAAGGCTTTTAAACTGTTTTTTTTTATACCCCCGTCAGACCGGGGTGCCGACCCTACTTCGTTGCTACGGCGATTGCAAATGAGTTTAGAGCGCATTAAGATCGCCATAAGCGTGGTGGAAACGCCAGTTATCGTGCTGTGGTCGCCAATGATCGCCGAGTCACGGCGTTTATTTTGAGTATGTCCAAAACAAACGCCATGGTTCTCCGAAGTAATACCTCCTTCAGACAGAGGTTGCGTCCTTACTGCGACGGAAAATGGCCGCAGAGCCCGCCACAAGCGCGGTTAAATCGTGATGGAAACGGCAGATACCGTGCCGTGGTCTCCATGATCGTGAATGATCGCCTAGTCACCGTGAGATCGGGTGGCGTCCTTACTGCGCTGCAGCGACCGTACGGCGATCAGAAAATGCACAACGTACGAAAATGTCCCAAAGTATCACAAACTCGAAAAATAATAATTGTGTTTTCACAGTCTTTCCACTGCAGATCGCAGAACCTTGGCATTTGTTTTGAACATGCTCAAAACAAACGCCGTGACTCGGCGATCATTTGCGAACATCGAGACCACAGCGCGATATCTGGCGTTTCCACCACGCTTTACCACGTTTATGGCGATCTTGACGGGTTCTGGGGCCAAATTCCGTCGCTGTAGCAGCGCAGTAAAGTCGCCAACCCGGTCTGACGGGGTAAAGAACGCGACTTCCTTCAAGTTTGTTAATTTTATGGACATTTTCTCGCGTTGTGTTTACGTTTACCGGCGACCTTGTAAATTTTCTAGTCGCAGCAGCGCAGTAAGGACGCCACTCGGTCTGACGGGGGCATTAGACCGACATATATTTGAAGTTTTTAGACTGAATGGCGGTTACCTAGCTCGGAATGAATTAATGAAATGGGTTTAACGTCCTACTATTATGCATCTAACCTGGGCTTATGGAAGACGGGCATACGCCATACAGTGTGCTATGAGGGAAAGTTTTGCCCGGGCAGCGGCTTTACGGCCTACTCTTATATCGAATTCCAACTGCCAAGGGATCTTTTACGTGCACTCCAATGTGTGCACGGGACCTCGTTTTCCGAACGACTAGGCAGCTGTCCTTTTCAAGCCTTCCTATTGCATCACTGACAAGGGGAAAGCACGCCGGAAAATCGAGATAAACTTTCTCGGCCAATGCAGGGATCTAACACCCGACCTTTACTGCTGTTCCGACACACTTCTGTTAAAACTCCAAAAGTCTGGTGGTTCAATAGATTTATAGTGTTTTGTTCGATAATGGTAGGGTATAGTTCTACTTTTTATTTATTATTCTAACCAAACCACGAAATCACAGTATAATAGACCCTATATTATACATAATATACATTATTTGGTATAAAATTAAATAGACATATTCAAATAGGCCGTTTACGTTGTATTTAGGAAGCTAGGAAGCTAAAGAAGCTCAGCGTCATAATTAGTAGCAACAAGTCTATCTGGGACAAGATATACCCAATCTTGGTAATAGATATCACTTACACCATTTGACCTACCGTCGTATCTGGTTTAGTTTTATCCGCATCACAATCGCACCATATTTTAACCATTTTTTAGTGCAATACGCTGGCAGTTACATGGTGCAATCCAAGATTACTACAGTAACGAAGTGTGTGATAATACACAAAGGAGAAAGAGAGAGGGACAGAGATGGGGTTTAACGTCCACTCAACACAACTAGGTCATTTCGGGACTAACTAGCTTGCGCGTAGGGATCTTTAGCAGTGGGAGGAAACCGGAGTGCCCGGAGAAAACCCCACGTGGTTGAGAAGGCGCCCCTATCTCCATACCACTGCCCTAGCGGTAAGGATAACATGTCATTGTAACCTTCATACACTTAAATCTAATATCGTAGATTTTAAGACAAAATCATTTATTCGCTCTAATGGAGAGAAAGGGAGAGATAGAGATGAACTTTCGTTATTATTGGTTATACATCCCCCCCCGGCACCCTTAATACTTTGAATAATAATCTAAAGAAAATTCATGATTGATTAGAAAAGTGAAAGGTCGAATTCACCCAGACAAAACTATCAGTAAATGGAACAATCACGTGGATTTTTTAATTAAGAAAACCTCAATCACGTTTTTCTATGGTGAAAGACAATTCCAATTTATCCATTGTAAACTGCGTGATAATAACAGTGATTTAAGATACCATAAGTTCCTAATGCATATATTTGCAATCCTCGATGTGACTGTGATCTCGACGTTGAAAGTGAAACCACTGAACACTTTTTACTCTGCTGTCTATATTACACACTTCAGCTAATTAATACAATTGACTTATTACCAATGTATTTTAGAAATACCACTTGCTTACTCTAAGGTAATGTCGAATTATCTTCACTAATGTCGAATTATCTTCGAAGTCAACAGCGATATTTTTGAAAATTCTCACAAATAATTATATTAAAGCGGCCCTAACAGTTATATTTTTAAAATGTATTAAAAAAAAGCCCTAAAAGATATGGTATCTATAAACAGCCTACCTTGTTAAAGAATAATCATTTTAATCCTATAATTCACTATTGCCAGTTGAGAAATTGGCAAAAATATCATTTTCAATTTTGAATCTCAACGTTGAGAAGAACTTTGTTTTAAAAACGATCACTGGTCTCTCTATAAGGCAGAGTGACACAAGGGAAGTAATTGTATTATTATTTCCAATGTTAAATAAGCTATTATTAGCACCTGCTTAGTGGGTTGATGCTATATTGCATCCATTTAAAACACAAAAAGGGTGTCAATCATTCTGGGCTAAAGGCTAGTATGACGCCTGTCACTTTGCTTTGGCTACAAAATAGTGTTAACCTACTTCCTTATGTAGACGTTGTTTTCCAGTGAAAAATATTTCATTTTTTTTATATGAATGGTTTTTAAGTGTTAGAATGATGCCTATGATCGTATAATAGTGAGTTGACAACCTATTTAGTAAAAGACATTCAAATAATCATGTTTTAATTTTCTTAGAATAAATGTAATATTCGCTTTAAAGTTACGAAACATTTTACTCCGTAAAATACAACCTTGGGATGATGATTTTATTTATTATTATTTGTTTTTAAATCTTTTTTAATATATTTATTTTTCTTTTTTGTTTATTTATTTATTCAAAATTTCAAAAATATGTATCTGCTTATTTATACCATAACTTAAATAATATAATGAGTTTTTTTTTGCCTGTACCATATATATAATTCGACATTATACATATTATTACACGCCCAAACCAAACGGAAGCAAATTAATATAAGCCTACTTGGCTTGTTTTTGTGTCCTATTATTTATGCTTTTTATATTGTATATAATATTCTCGAAATAAATGCTGTTTAAACCAACCTACAATCGACATAAACTAGGGCATTTCGATACTAACACACGGTTCACATTTCGATAATTCACCTGCGCGTAGGATTTTTTTCGCCAACGCGTAAGATGTTTTAGCAGGGGGGGGGGCTGTAGAAAACCCACGAGGTTGGAGGCGACCCTACTTCTTGTCACGTACAACCGGGAAATCTAAACTACGCTAGTTGACCAAAAGAAAGGCCTTATGGTAGAGCGCGCACGTGCTAACCATTCACCCCTTCTCGCTCTAATGGAGTTTCGGACCCCCAAAAAATACGTCTCGGATTATAGGACTGACCTCTAATTAAAATGAGTTTTACGAAATGAAATGGGGTTTACCGTCCAACAGTTCTGCTTCGAACTGGGCTAATTAAGACGGAATATGAGGTTTACAATTCCTTTCAGTTAACATAATCAGAAACAAAAACTCCACGACAGCATAATTAAAGACTGAGTTTATTATTAATGTTCCTAAATAGTTCAGATCGGCAAGCCAAAAAAGCCAGATTCGACTATCCGATTGTATTTGCAACATTTGAATGCCCAACATAGAAGTAAACATCGTCTGGATGAATTTACCGGTTTCCGGTTACTTTTCTCGCTGGCTATTCAACTTCAATGTACTCCACACAATATATTAATCATCATTGAATCATATTCGCGGGATCATACACACTCAAGATATTATCCTGATTGCCATCAGAATATGGACACCTAACAATGCCTTGAAGGTTTGATTGCTTCCGTGATATCTGTCTGAGCTCGTATTCATCATTGACCAAATCATATCTAAATTAAGCTTGAAAACTGTTTCTAAATCTCTAAACGGATCTATTTTCCCCGGGAAAATTCCGATGAACTTTCTCGGCCAATGAAGGGGAGCAACATGCGACCTCCAGGCTATATTATGAATACCATAACGATATGGTATTTAAACATGGCTAATAAAAATATGCTTTAAGCGTTATGTCTAATGTTTGTCTCTGAATATGTCCTACTTGTACTCCATGTTAAATCGCACATTGACATTGTCTAGCTTATTTGGGATAATAAAATATGAAGTGAAGATAGTAGTAAACGCCCATACAAGCAATGTACAAATCTAGCAGATAGTTGCGACTATAGTGACGATGGGGGGAGCAATAAAATAAACAAATCAATGGTGTGAAATGATAGTCCAGGCCAAAAGATGGGTGTTTCTTGCCCATCCCTACACACAAATCAGAAATCCATCCATGACATCTTTTACATAACTATTATTACCACTACCTGATGGGGGATAAATAAATCAACGTGTTTGTCGAATAAAAGTTTTAAGGATGCGGGGAGAGAATGCATGTTCTTCAAACCCAATGTTTTTTTCCCGAATTTTCGTTGGGTAGAACGCTTTCTACCGCAGATGGAGCAACATGTGGTAAACTCTTGTCCTGTAGCATGTATGAGGTTAACCATGAAAAACTCGAGATACACAAGCTGGAAGTAAAGACCATAAAGATGCATTTTTCGGCCCTACATTTCAACCTAACCAATACCTCAACTCTCATATCCGTCCAGATCAATATCATGAATATTCAACAAAACCTGGCAGAAAATGTATTTCCAAACCCTTTTCTTCGATTCTATACCAACAACTTAACAAAAATCGCCATGCAAAGGGGGAGGGGAGAAAGAATAAACATAGCTCTGGCCCTTGTTTGGTGAGCTGTGTACATATTGAATGTGTAAATATCGAGAGTGACTTCTCTAAGGCCTAGCTTATGTCGCCCTACGATGCATTGTCTGTGGAATCTCTTAGGTGGAAGTGGACGTTAAAAAAAGCTATTTCACGCATACACGCCCTACGATGCGATAAAACTGACGGCGGCTAACGGCAATTACCAGCTTAAAGACCGGAGCCCAGGGTGTAAACCCAGTGCGGTTGCTGAAACATTGTTTTGTTCAAACGTTTTTTGCTTAAAAAATCAATTTCTTGTAACCGCAGTTTACCGCTTCTTCCATACATGCTAGGTATCAGTATTCTACGCATCCTGGCAACAATTTTTTTTTTTAGAACACGATAACAGTTCCGGCTAATCTATTCTAGTTGGGGTCCGTGGCATTGTGTGCGTGTCTGTTAGGGGTAACCCAGCGCACAAACTGATTCCTGATTCCCGTGGTGGTACTGAACAACTCGAAGGCTGTTTAAGGTGATACAGATTTCAGCTAATCTAGCCTAGCTATTGACTTGAAATTAGGTAACTCTTGTCAGAGATACTCAGCCACTACAAATGTTTGGTAATTACATAGCTCTGTCAGGAGTACCCCACCACTAGAAATGTCTGTCAGGGTGTTTTTGTGATACCTGAAGATGTACGGTACACTTTTGAGCTAATCTAGACTAATTTTGAGGATACCAAATATACATAATTTGATACTATAACGGAGAAAATTGGTACACGCTCTATTAGTCACTAGGACTGAATTTATCCAGGACTGGTCGCAATCACGAGCAACCAGTTAATCACAGTCGTAAGCGCGCTTATGTCGCCCGGCGTTAGATGAAGAATCGGAGTCACAACTGACCACATGACTGACACGTGATGACCTCCAGAAAGGCCTCATTCCATGGTTGTTACCGCCCCCTGGGCACCACTTGACTAAATACCCGTATCCCGTTGGCTACGCTGGTAGGCGCCGATTCAAGCCAATCGTAGGTGCGCTTATGTCGCTTGCGATTAGAGTCAACTAGTTGTCTCCAGTCGTAGTAGTAAAACATGTGGGACTCGGAGAAACTGGACGGTGACTGGTTTGCGCCCGACTAACACCAGTTGTCAGATCACTGAGGTCGCCCAAGTAGTCACGACTAATTAGTTCCACTTGATCGTAGACCAAGTATTATTGCGTGGTAGGGCGACATAAGCTAGGCTTTAGACTAATGAGAATCCTTTTTTTTTGTCAGGTTGACATTTGTCTTCGGTTTGTCTGGCTAAATGTTTACAAATGTAAGTAAAATTCAATGTTGATTGGGGGAAATGCCTATTTCGCCAGTTACCTAGTTTGCCTGGATGCCTCCTTTGGGCGACTACGTGACAATTTAATGTAATAATTCAGCTCCACATACCAAGCAAAACTTTGGTGGGGGGGATCTAATGATTTAACACCTGCGCAAGAAATCGCAAGATTTATCATTGAGTCCAGTAGCGGGGTTTTCATTCTTTGCTTGTCCAGCCTCATGGGTTTTCTTCGGGTCCTCCAGTTCCCTCAAACAGCTCAAGACCCCTACGCGCAGCTGAAATAAAATTGAACCATATTTTAGCCCTGAAATGCCATAGTCTATGCTGGTTAGACGTTAGACCCCATTGCTTTCTCTCACGAAACAAAACGTAACAACAGGCTGTTGCCGTCGGACCTGCTAAGAGCATCAAAATATACTCCCTCAAAGAAATTTGCCGACAGTAATAGTCTTTGAAGAAGATTTACTATTAGATGTGTAGTTTGCTCACCCACTTTTGACAACGCCTTCCACTTTTTTAATAATCAAGTCAAGACTCTGGCCTTACAAACTGATCATGAAAATTGTTAAAATCGTTGTGCAAATCATGTCCGAAATGTAACTTTATCACAAGAGTGAACAAACGTTGCATGAAAGGTCTTTCAAATAACCACAGCTTATTGGGGATTCCGATCATAATGAGTTACCGGTAACGTTAATGAAAGACAGTCACGCTACAGACACATCACATACTTGATTGCTAACGGTATGAGATTAGAAATGATTAAAAGCATGTATATAATGCTCTAAAGGCTTTAAAGGTATAATGCTCTAAAGGTTTTAGTGTCTTTTACGTAAAGTCGGTTGATTGAAAATATCAAGTGCCGATTGCCTCCTTTCCTCGGATATCAGGTGATCCATCTTCGCACCCGAAGGAAAGCTACGAGCTCGGAAAGGTGACCCTACTCTTTGACACGTGCAAGCTGAAGATCGAAACCGAATTTTAGCGTGGGTTGTATTGTCTTGTTCAAGCCTATTTAAAAGTTTCAGTAGTAAAGTAAAGACATACATTGAGAAAACAATTATAGCATCAGAAAAAGTCATTCATTCAAAGCCTCGTGATGTACAAAAAAAAAATAATTAGATAATAATACAATGGAATAATGCGGTGGTATATATAGTTTGTCGTTTTTTCTTTTAAAAAAGTTCTAAAGAAAATTGTTTACGAAGTTCTACAAAAGAAAACAGTCTTTGTAAATGATTTGTGAATGTTGATCTAACGCGGCCTACACACGCTCAAAATTTTTGACAAAAGGGTTGACGTCAAATTTTTTGACAGGTTTTTTAATCGTCTATGGGTGATATTGATTACCGTAAAAGATTGACATTCTCCATCCGAATGTCTTCGCGTGCACATCAACATAGTCCTAACAAACCAAGAAAAAAGGTTCCTACTGGAGTAACTGGAGGTCATTGATCGCTATAGACAGCACCCCGCACTTTGGAAAATCAAAAGCGGTGATTACGATGAAACTAGCCAAATTTTTTATTATTAGTGTTTTTTTCTCTGATATTTTAATTTTATTCATATAAAAATATATATATATACGTCCAGTGTCCCATAGACCCTCATAGTCGTTCGATGTTCTATTTAATTGAGTTTTTAACTAGATTATGATATGTAAATGTTCATCGTCTGACACTTTAATAAACACTTCTTCTGTTTATCCTAACCCTATAAAACCCTTCATAAACCACTGGCCAGAATCTGGCGGGGATGTGGAGAACCCCAGCTACTATAGGACCAAGAACCTTCACGGTTGTTATTATCAATTATTTCAACATCGTCTCATATATCATTCAACCTAATTGAGAAGACATATCATGCGGATAGTTAACTTGGTAGCTGTTTATCAGAATTATTTGTTTAAGTAAAATATTAGGCTTTTCAGCTACATGGTTTCTGTTTAAATGCCACACAGGAGTGTAGATATGTGTCTTTACTTAATGTATTTGTTTTTATTTAATTGGACTTGATAGTTCTGAAGTAAAACAAAATAATATCGAATCGTGCAGCAAACACAACTCAAATATTAAAAATATTGAAATGTATGAACGAGTACAGAAAGTGCACAATTACGAACCGGAATTTACTCAGCCGGTCCCCTTATATTCCCCACCAAGCATATAATCCAAAGACATATCTATAACACGTACGCAACTAACGTGACGAAAACTAAATGTTAGCTGGCTTTTTTTTCGCACGTACACAGTGAATGGCCATTTTTCGCACTAATCCCAGCCAGAATTTGGCTATTTTGTTTAAAGTGCTATAAAGATTAAAAAATTTGTTTTGAACTGAAATCTATAAGTCAATCCCCACGCTAAAAACATTAAAATAATTGATTGTGTATATCTGAAATAGACCCGACCGAAGCACAAAAATATCCAAGATGTCAGCGCCCATGAGCGCAGAGTTTCGGGACGCTATAAATTTTCAAATTCGAAGTTAGGAGTTACAAACTTAAATTCGAAGGAAAAACAAGTGGAGGGATTACATGCTTGTTATGAAGGTCGCGACTGTGTAGCTGTATTACTATGGAAGCCTATAACTACTATTCATATTTCTACTTTTCGCCCCTTCAAAACACGAAAGTGGAAAAGTAGAGAGTCGCCAAGACGGTATACAAGCCAAAATCAACGCGAAAAAAGGAAATTAAGAAAACAATTTTTTTTCCTAATTTCGACTTGTATTTTGGCGACTTTCTACTTTCGACTTTTCCACTTTCGTGTTTTGAAGGGGCGAAAAGTAAAAATTATGAATGGTAGTTATAGGCTTCCATAAATTACAGCTACAGACGTTGGTCATTACAAGACGAACGAGTCTAGTTATAAGAAAAGAAACTTACCGTCGCTCCTGTCCCCATTTCTTGTAATCATATTGCTAAAGCCCCGTTTACACTTGGCGGCGATAAGCGTGCCGTACTGGGCACGGTACCAGGCCGCGATATTCAAGAAATTAACCAGTTTACATTACTCTAAAAAAACGTGTCAAGCACGCCAAATGTGAAACTTTTAACAGCAAAGTTAATGCCAGTAGCTGTGAAAATTACCCGGATGAAAAAAAAATATGAAGGTTGATTTAGTTTGAGCAGTCATCTTGACAGAACTGATGACAGTTTGCGGGCGAAAGGGTTAAGGTTTGTTTCGCGCATGCTCAGTGATCCGTACTGAAACCGTGCTCAGATCGAAGTGTGCCGTACCAAATTACATGTATCGCCAAGGTGTCATCAAGAGATTTGGGGGTTTTGCTTTGTATCCACGATCTTATGAAAACCGACGGCCCAACTATTGAAATTTGACAAAGCGGTTTAATACCGTCGGTTAAAAGCTTACATTGAGTGCAAGGACCGGATCATGAATGTTGGTAACACAAATATATGACCACATTAAATGCAAACAAAACAAACTTTGGCACTGCAATTTAATCAAGACTAGCAATGATAATCAATCGCGTATAACTGTAGGTTATAAAATGTGTTACAGCTTGAAATATCGATGCGTCCTTTTTTGGTATGTTGAAGAAACAGGTGTGGTGTTCAAGAATTTAATTGACAGCTGTACTTATCCTCATGTATCACCACAGGCCCAAGATATTTATCTACTTATATAAGCCAGTTCGAAGCAGAAATGTTATAAATCGAAAATCCTTGAGGATAAAATTCACAATGGAAACAGAAACGGATGGCATTCTCCCATTTCTTGATGTATGAGTGACCAAACCTGACAACAAATTATCCACTGCTGTTTATAGGAAACCAACTCACACTGATCAATACATTCACTATAATTCAAATCATTCACATCATATTAAGAAATCAATCGTCACCATGCTAACCAGACGTGTCACCAAGATATGTGATGAAGGAAGTTTACCCGCAGAATTAGAACTTTTAAGGAACGTCTTCACAAACAATAACAGTTACCCCAACCAACTTGTCAATGACATCATCATCACCACCATAGAGAACCAAATTAGAAGGTTGATTAAACAAGAAGTGGGTATAGACGTGACCTTCTCTAGCGGCAAAATCATACATAATTTACTGCAAGCCAATGGTAGATCAACACAAACCAAACCCCCAACAGCCCAAAAGATGTATTTACGAGATAACTTGCTCCTGCAATGAAAAGTACGTGGGGGAAACGCAGCGCCCACTTGATGTAAGAATGAAAGAACACAAGTCACTAGCTTCCACCAATCCCTCAGCCGTAGCAGATCATATTATTAACAACAGAAATCATACAATCTTGTGGGACCAAACCAGAACCCTTACAGTACATCATTACCAGAAGAAAACCAGGAAACTTCTTGAGGCCATCAACATAAAACGTATCAAGCCAAAGCTAAACCGTGATGTTGAACTATTTATACCAAGGGCCTATGACCAACTCATACAATGATTCTAATAATTTATTTCTATTTCAGCACTTATCCGGTTTTCACAGTCTAATTTCACATTGCACATATCTTTACTTTCAGCACTTATCCAGTTTACAGCCTGAAGATATATTTCCCATTTATTGATTTCAGTTGACTGGAGCATTCTTATTTTTTCACCTTTATACATAGTAATAATATATTTACGGTTTCTTTCTTCCACGTTTACACTAAAATAATAGGTTTTCCCTCCAGCACTTCCTACTAATTGATCCCATACTTTTGTTTCTTTTTCAGTGCCTACCCCCAGGTCCCATAGTCTTATTATACATTTCCAATATCTTATTTTTCAGTACTTAACAAAAAGTATTTTACAGCGGGAGATATGTTTCACAATGCACTATTATTTTTTTTTCAGTCTAATAACACATTTTTTAATATATCTTTCATGGTGTTCTGTTCATTGAATTAACATATTTTATAAACCTGTTTTTAATTTTTAATTATCAATATTTTCTTAACACCAGCATCAGTGATCACTCTTGCTTTATTGTTTATCTATAGCTCAGGTTAATTGGTTTTCCATTAATAGTGTTAATACACTGATCCTTATATATAATAGCATTCAACAAGAGATTTCCGTTGTGTAGATTTAGTTCTTAATGGCCCCCTAATCAAAGGTGTTAAGATCTAAATGGATTGGATTATTGTCTTTGCTGCATTATTATTCTTTGTTGCATATTCTGTATATATTTGCCCACATTCATATTTTTTGTATCATTTGCTTGATACAGACGAGAGTATCCTCGCCGAAACGTCGCTTAGTATCAAACTCAGTAATTGTGTATCCATAACATTGTACCTTGTGGTACTTATCCTCATGTATCACCACCGGCCCAAGATATTTATCTACTTATATGAGCCAGTTCGAAGCAGAAAGGTTATAAATCGAAAATCCTTCAGAGAAAAATGGGCTTTAACTTTAAAGAGAAACTAACACTCTTGCTGGCTTGACAGCTCCAGACAATAAAAAATAGCCTAATTCTAAGGACTAGATATTGAAGTGTCTTTCCTGTTGGGTAAAGTATCCATTACATCCTATTTTACATGTCCAGAGGGTTCGAAAATATTTTAAAATCCAAGTTACATTTGAAAAGGTTTACGTTAGACTTTTCAAACCATTTAGTTGAAATTTTCCATTTTTTTAAAATTAGGTGAGTTAAGATGAAATTTGTATTAGCAATTAGTTGGAAAATTGAAAAATAGTACAAATTGTTGACCAGATTGGAACATATTATTCAGTTACAACAAGAGTGGTATTGAGCATTTAAATCGACACTAACCAGAGCATAATATACATGTATACATCATTATTTCAAAAGTTTGTTTGCCTAAACTACATAAAGATATAACCGGTTCTACTGAAAGGTCACGAATCCCTCACGTCGTATAGAACGCTGGTGTAGTAAAGACAAGGAAAACGAAATGTCATATTCCTCCCCACGTAAAGAAATTTGGGAACGAAACCACGCCAATTGGATAAATGACAGGCCTTTAGATGTAAAGTCCAATAATTTCTAGACTCATTGTATTGATATTCTTTAGTTTGGTGAGATTACTACAACGTACACACTATAATACACCTGCAAATAAACTGTTGAATACATGATGATGCATTCACGTAACAGTCGAACGCTTGTATAAAGGGGGGTAATTACGAGTTTACAGACGGAGGCAGACCACTATTCAATTCCGTCATTGACTTCAATGTTAATTCTGGTCTCTTTGCATGGCTCAAACTTTTCCCCGAATTTGTCACTACATGCAGAGAAACAAATGGCTATGTCTTTTCACAAAAACTTTTGAGATTCACAACCTTGAAGAAGCATACTAAAACCATGTAACTATTCGCCGTAACCAACCTGTTAATTTTCCTTTCGCCTCTAAATCTGGCAGACAATGTAAACCCGTGTAGTCCATTCTAGACCATAAACTTATCAAAAAACGGACATGCAAAGAGGGGGGGGGGGGTCGCTATAAGTAAGCCAACTACAATTTAATGATGTGTCTATCTCACAGATCACCAATTATTTCCACATTGACTTTGAAGTTAATTTTTGTCTCTTAGACAGCTCTACCTTTTTCCAAATTTTTTGTATGTGACAACCCCATGTTCAATAGCAGGTGTGAGTTCAGCATGGAAAACTTGAGATACAGAAACTAGAATAAGAGACAAGTAAACATGCAACTTTCATCCCGCATTTCAACCTAACCAACTTCTTAAGTATAGTATCTTTCCGCTTCATAATCATAAAGAAGGGGAGAAAAAGACTAAAAATAACTTTGGCTCATCGTAGGAATTGGCCTGTCCAAAAAGGCCTCATATATTTCACTGCCAATTTGTTATACCAACTGCACTGCAGGTTTGACGGTTAATAACTGCAACTTATAGGTTTCTACCCAAGTGACTACAGATAAATGTGTTTTACACAACTGGACTCGGTTAAAGTTACTCATTTAGGAGATAAACACTTACTGTTTGGCATTTAGAGGGGTGTTATTTTCCAATAGACATGTACTGGGATCATTAGGACCCAAGACGCCAAACAGGAGGTGTTTATGGACATTGTAACACGCCATTTAGGATTTTTACTAAAACAGAGGGGTGTTATTGTCCAATATACAGTGTCTAATTGACCATTCAAAACGCGAGGTTAACTCTTAAGGATGTTACATCAACCTGCAACGTGTTGTTTTAGCATGTGCACAGGGGATCATTTGAGGAAAAGTAGTTGCCCATAAGGAACTCCCCAATACATTAAACCGGTGATTACGGAAAAAAAGACCATGCATTTTAATGCGTGTGCGATATTAGAAATAACACGATACACAAAATTAACAATAAATATACATTTAAAGGATTTATAGCTGGTGAAATAGTAACATTAGCAAAAAAACCCATTCAATACTAAAACGAACAAATATACAAAACCTAACGAACTGTGATAAACTTCAGTTGGGTTATTTATTCTTAGACATTTTTAACCTTTTCATTTGGATGTCTATTCTAACTACAATACCATTCCCACGTGCCAATTTTTCCCATCCGTATAGAGTTAGATTACCCTGTGGTAAACGAATCGTGAATGAAAAACGTATTCCTGTTAATGCGGCATACCCAGTTCCCACTAAATAAATATTAAATTATCCATTGGCCAAGATTTTAACGAAACATACATCCAGCAGCAACTTCTACATCTGGGCAGTTAACAAGGGGTTTCGCATAGCAAATGAGCGTCAATCCGACACCTGGAGACTTTACGGCTGGTGCCACTACAATATGTCGCATACTTACATGACGGTAGCAACAGTATAAAATGATGAATTAAAGCGTTAAAGTACTTCATAGAAAACGACAAACAAATTTGTTTTATTTGCATATCATGTGCGGAGTTATTGTGTCGATTCCGAGTCATTTACGGATAATATTTTGCGGCTCAGTGTGCGATATAGGGGAGATAACCCTATTTTAAGACTAGATCTATTTAGGACTAAGACTAGTAATTATTTGCCTATTTTTATAGTGCGAATTATTTAAAAGCAATTTTTCCCCTTTTTCTCCCCTCTTCCTACATTTTTGGGTTGACTTTTTGGTCTAGAATCTGAGAAAAGGGATCAAATTTGCAATTTTATAGTAAATGTAGGATGACTGCACTACACGCAAAACAAACAAAAAAAATCTACAAGATAAACCTGCGGACAAGACAGAAAATAGACATTGCAAAAACTAAACAATTATCAAATCAAGAGAATGGATCCGAGGGGCCAGCCGTAAGCGTCCACTGGGCTGTACAGTCCTAGACCTGTTTTGGTACAGGCTGCAGCTTTGGAGACACATTTCCAAAATTTCGTGTAAAAAAGGGTTTGCAATACGTATATAACCAAAATCTTCAATTTATTCAGTTATACAAATCGCCAGCCACATGTCGTTTTAAATAGACCCCACCCCCCTCAAGGATAATTGAGGAAACCAATGATTTGCTTGAAAGCATTTGAATGAACTTAACCCATTTGATTTTCGTAATCTTACAAAACTACTCCCGAACAAAAACCTAGAACTCCAAAGAGCCCTGAAGTGTTTTGGAGCGCCAGGTTACGCCAACATTATTGAGTATTGTAAGATTCAATAACTATTAAATGAAACACATGTCATTTTGAAGTTATACTTCAAGACCGAACATTTTGATATTAATTGTTAGTAGACCTGACGGTCATGTCACCAGATAGAAGTTAAAAAGTAGAAAAATATTCAAAGAGAAACCGGAAGAAAACGAAATTAAAACATCGGCTCCCTAAAGATTGTTACCATTTTGAGTTGGCTCAACACAAACAAGCGGTTGCCAGGCAACACACGCCCAGATTTTGCAAGAGATGGATAGAGAGCAAGCTACAAACAAAAGCGATTTTTCGTAAATAAGGCATATTAAGGCCAGAAAGTGATGTTCTAAAATGCGCAAATATCGTAACGGACTGGGGTCTTTCGGATATGAAGATATATTTAAAGTTTCATCAAAACCGGATAAAAATTATGACCTATAGAGGATCCGCTACCTTCGTACCACATACTTTTACACACTCTGCGTACAAAGAGCGTCCATTATGTCTGACAGTTTGTTTCAATTTGCCCCTTAATTATGATGGAATAGTCATGTAATTAAACTTTTTTTAAAATCGATACAAATTTGTGACCTCTAGAGAATCCACAAACTAAAAAGAATGAATGTCCGTATAAACAGGGGCTGTCATCCAGGAAGTTACTGTCTCATATGCGTGAAGAGCGAAACGGACCAAGTTCTTTGGGATATAAACATAATGTTTTATGTTTCATTACAATCGGACAACAATTGTGACTTCAAGACGGTCCATAACTTCGCTATGACATACTTTTATACACTATTTGCGTGTATACAGGAAGAAGGCATTTTGTCAGACACGGCGTAACGGTGATAAATATAAACATTTTTTTCTAAATTGGATACAAATTGTGACCTCTAGAGTGTCCCCAAGCTAAAACCGTGATTATTCGTACACTCAGGTGCAGTAATCCAGGAAGTTACAGTCCGATATGCGCAAATATCTAAAGGTACATGTACATCGTTGAATTATAAACATACATTTCCAGTTTCATCAAAATCGGATAAAAACTATGGCTTCTAGAGAGTCCACAACCTCGATATACATACTTTTACAATATTTGCGTACAAGGATCAGCCAGTATGTCCAGCAGTTTCGGTCAGATTTTTTTTAAAATTCGAACACAAACTTTATTGATATGTAAGCGGGATATACTAGTACGTAAACGGTTTTTAAAATTGAATACAAATCATGACTTCTAGTGGGTCCACAAGGGTATAGTCGATTATCGAAAGGAACCAAGTTCTTTGTGATGTAACAATAAATTTAAAATTTTCATCAAAATCGTTAAAAATATGTATCCTCCAGAGTGTTCACAACCCTAATATACCACATGTTTACACTATTTGCGTACGAGCGGCTGCTATTTTGTCCGGTGTAACGGTGATATATTTCAACGGTTTATTTTTTAAATCGGATAATAATTGGGATCTCTAGCGGTCCTACAAGCTATACCCGGCATTTTTCGTACAATCAGGGGCCATCATTCAGGGTTAAGGTCCGATATGTGCGAATATTCAGTATACATTGAAATCAGTGAATCCATGAAATCGACCGAACCCATGAGGCTGTTATATGATTTTGCCTTATCCCAGCGTTTGGCGGAATTTTGGTCAAGACAGGATGACGGCACGATTAACATACCACCTGACAACACAAATCTTTTATATCTTTTTCCTCTTACAACTGACACTTTGGCAAACGATCTGTGCGCACTGTCCCAAGGAAAGGATGTCACGTTCTTTCAGCTTCAGTATCAAAGCTCGTGAAGAAATTATCATCAATAGCCTTCTAGTTCCTTCCTTCGGGGAGAGTTGAGCAACGTTTTACCACCACATCCCCAGAGACACCGATGCTTTGCTGTGTTGTTTCATGACTGCGTCCTTCATAAATGTCAAAATCGTAGAGCTGTCCAGAAATTCCACAACCACACCATATTCTTGAATCCCCATTTATGAGGTTTGTAATACATGTACTGTTCACACTACTAAATTTCCCTTTGAACGGGACCATTTGTTCGTCAATTAAGTTGAACTCCCCTGGCACTAGTTTCAAAAAAATTTCACGGAATTCAGTAAGCCATGGTCTAATCTTCCAGAGCTTATCGCGTTTTTGATCTTCGGTTGTTGTTAAATTGTTCACGAAATGAAGCAGTGCATCAATGTTCAGAAATCTATTCCTGCTCATAATGTCTGCGACTGGGGCAAAGCGAGTGTCTAACTCACGATACATTCTGCTACTAGGCATTCGTACAAGTCCCATCCTGAGGAACATTCCTAGGACTTGTTCGAGTTCCATCACCGAGGTGTCTTATGGTTTACCAAATTGTTGTAGGACATATATATTGGTAGTTTCAGCTACATCTTGGAGCATGTCGGTATTGATCAATCGTTGAAAGTGCTCCAATGGTGTGACTATATTATCTGGAACATCTAGTGCCTCACCAGTAAAAGTAGAATCAGGAGGAGCGTAATCTTTTTTCTCTACAACAACATTAAAAATGATGCTAAAATAAAAGTGATTCTATAAAATACGCAACAATTTAGTATTGTAGGTACGCCCTAATATTATATACCCATAAAAACAAGATATATGACAAGTTCAGCACTCACCTGATATTTGTACAGTAAGGGTCCAAAGATGAGGCAGTAACACCGCTAGAATTCACATGGAGACGACCATATTGTGAGGCCTAGTTACCATAGTGACTGCATGTTGCTACTATGCAAACTCTTGGTTATCAGGGTTGCAGTGGATATTAGGGAAAAAATGTGTTGTTAATATGAGTTTCTGAACTTTGCAACGGGATATATGTTGGATACCCGAAGCCCATCTTTTCGCAGTAAGATCACAACATTAATGTTGATTTAAATTGATAAATAATTTGTGTTTTCAATATCGTAGACAAGTCCTCTTACGCAGCAAATGGCGTAAAATTATGTAATACCACACCTGAAGCCATAGCCCGATGAATCTCTCCCTGGGATTACATGACCTAAACGAAACACTGCAATTTTGCTGCAACTTTAAATGTATGTTTATTATCCAAAGATCTCGGTCCCAGTCGATTTTCGCGCATATCGGGCATAACTTCCTGGATTATGACACCCTTCCTCTCGGTCTTCTTTCAACGTCTGGGCGTATCTTGCATGACAACCGCTTGTTTAAAGTGTGACGCTTTCAGTTAACGAGAGGACGAAATGTATCGATATATTAGCCTTATATACTTATCCGTTTTAGAGTTACTTCCATTTGCCGAAAATTCTGTATGCGATAGGGACTACAGCTTTTAACAGGTTTTTTTGTTCAAAACAGATGTGGTGCTTTTGAACAATGAGAGAAAGGATGGGCAGTGCCGTTTATCCCAGTTTTTCGTCTAACAAAATGGCGTATTTTGCATGGCAACCGTTTGTTTATTTGGAAGTAGTCTAAATCCTTTTTGAGATTAACTTAAACTCATTAAGCGAACTGAGAAATGTGTAGTGTCTAATTTCCCTACGATTTAGTACATGTTAGAGTAAACCAGGAAGGATGGGGATAACTCCGTGATTTGTGATAAGATATATTCGGGAATTCATTTGGAAGTTTATTACACTTTGTTGTTTGAAATATACCAATAATAGCGGGCTATTGACCGAGATTTAAAACTCATAATAGTATAAACGTTTCACTAATGTTACTAAATAAATGCTATTTTAATTTGTTTAGGGACAATGATCATTATATGACTAGAAACCCAAACTCACTCGTATGGCTGGGAACAAATTTAGAGATTTTAAGGGTTAACTTTAGTTGGTTGTAAAATGCGATTGTATTCTGCCTTTCATGTGCATTACACAACTTTGGTAGAAAATATAAAAACAAAAATCTTGGGGTAGTTGGAATCTGATGTAAAAACTGGAAGAACCCATTTGCCTAGCATTGAACAGAGCGATAAGAAATCTGCATAATAATATGTGGTGTCAACATGACCAACGTACTGCATAAAACCAGTTTTCGTCGCCTTATCATTCACGCCAAAGTAAGATTACCATTTCAAATCATAGAAGAAAGTGTTATATTTGCCATGCAATTTCATTGAACGTATGGATTTTCATTGACAAGTAGTGGCAAGCATATCATGTCTTAGAGCTCGAATCAAGTTTCTTCCTGGCATCATGTGAATTGTGTCTTAATTTGTAGAACATGATTTGGTATCCTTGTACATGTAGTAGGACAGCAAGATTTAAACCCACGTGTATCAATGTCCATGCTTCTTAGTAACCTAACAGTAGAACATCCAACATGTCTATGTTTCTATCATTTTCCAATAAATCCTGGCAGTAACAATTACGCAAGAGTACATAACCAATTTAATCAAATGTTTCAGAGATTTAAATCGAAGATTGAATCTTACCAATATTTAACGTCAAGATAATAGTCTAGAAAATAACTTAACTAGCCATTAAATAATACGGTAAACTAAAAATGATACCCTGGCCAACATGATAATTAACGTTTAAAAGGGTCAATTTTCAAGACAGATTTCGGTACAAATGAAACGATAATCGGTGGCTGGAGGCAGTGGGCTTGCATTAAAAACAAGGAATGATTTGTCCGAAGGATACCGAAGCCACTTCTTTTCGGGACTTGGAGCTATTAATAATTGACATTGGAATTGAACTCCTAACTCAATTTCTACTGAAGTAGGTCCGCTGAAATAATCATCAATCTCCAAAGATTTAAAAGTCGCACCAAATGAAAATCGCTTATTGCCTTGGGGTGGATGACAGTTCTTATAATATGGCACTATATTGTCTTTACATTTGTCCCTCTTTCCGCCTCTATTATCACTTTACATTTTATGTATGGCGGATAGTTGTTTTTTTTAAAACAATATTTATTCACAGAAACTGGATTGGAGAACAGGCAGAAGCCTATAGACCCCCTCTCCATAAAAGTACAAACATAAATATATATTGAAAAGTGAAGTAAAGTAAAGTAGAGGAACAATTAAATTATATGATGGCTATTTAAATTATATGATGGCTATTTAAATTATATGATGGCTATCTGGCGGATAGTCAGAAAGATATACACGACCCTCATACGATTTTTATACGCCCACATTTTCATGTGGACGTATTATGTCGTCGCCCCTGTTTGTCCGTCCGTCTGTCTGTCCGTCCACAATTTGTTTGTGGACCCTCTACAGGTCACAATTTTTATCCGATTTCACCGAAACTTGAAATATAGCTTTATCTCTCCAAGATCTCGGTTCTTTTCGATATTGGCATGTATCGGACTGTAACTTCATGGATTATGGCCCCTGATTGTACGAAAAATTGCGTTTTTAGGCTTGTGGACCCTTTAGAGGTCACACTTGTGAACCGATTTTGATGAAACTTGACATGCATGTTTATAACCCAAAGATCTTGATTCCTTTCGATATTTTCACCCATCGTAAGGTAACTTCTTGAATTATGGCCCCTGATTGTCTGAAAAATCACGTTTTTTAGCTTGTGGTCACTCTGCAGGTCACAATTATTATCTTATTTTAAAAACCGTCTGATTATATCACCGTTACACTGTAAGGAAGGTTGAGTTCAAATTTCGTGAAAATCGGACCAACATTGACGGACAAAATGGCCGCCGTTTGAATACGAAAAGTGTAATAATATGGTTTATCAAGGTTGTGGACTCTCAACAGGTCACAATTCTTATCCAATTTTGACGAAACTTTAAATATAGGTTTATCCCATATAGATAGCGGCTGCTTTTGTTATTGGCGTGTATCGGATTTGAAACTTCATGGATCATGGCCCCTGTTTGTAGGAAAAATCACGTTTTTAGCTTGTGGACCCTATAGAGGTCACAATTTTGAAACAATTTTGATAAAACTTAACATGCATGTTTAAAACCCAAAGATCTTGGTTCCTTTCCATACTTGCGCCCATCAGAACGTAACTGTTTGAATTATGGCCCCTGATTGTCAGAAAAATCACATTATTTAGCTTGTGGTCCCTCTGGAAGTCACAATTATTATCCGATTTGAAAAAACGTCCTGATTATATCACTGTTACACCAAAATGAAAGTTGAGTTCGAATTTCGTGAAAATCGAACCACAATTGACAGACAAAATGGCCGCCGTTTGAACGCAAAAAAGTGTAAAAATATTGTATATCAAGGTTATGGACTCTCTACAGGTCACAATTTGTATCCAATTTTGACGAAACTTGAAATATAGGTTTATCCCGAAATGATCTTGACTGCTTTTGATATTGGCATGTATTGGATCAAAACTTAATGGATTATGGCCCGTGATTGTACGAAAAATCACGTTTTTAGGTTGTGGACCCTATTATAGAGGTCACAATTTTGAAACGATTTTCATGAAACTTGACATGCATGTTTATAACCCAAAGATCTTGATTCCTTGCAATATTTGCGCATATCAAATTGTAACCTAATGAATTATGGCCTTTGATTGTAGGAAAAATCACTTTTAATATTGTTTGTTCTATATCCACCTCTCGAAAATGTGGGCGTATCCTGCCTGGCAGTGCCAGCTTACTATCTTTTTTTTATCCAACCACTTACAACAACCTCTATGGGATGTCTGGGAGTGATACTGGTGTTGTTGTAGACACGGCGTGTAAGATTTAAGGTACATTATTTGAAAAGGCAATGGAAGGGGCGTTTGTTAGAACATTCGGCAATATATTTTGCTATAATTCTATTTTCCAAAATCGAAGTACTCTGTTAAAATTGATTAAAGGATTTTTCGGGATATCAGATCGGCGAGGGTTATATACGGTTGCAAATCTGAACGATGCCAGACCCGCATACGATTTACTCACCCAAATTGGCGTACGAATTAAAAGTTCGTTAGATATGACGGTTGGAATTCAAATAAAGAAAAGGCTGTAGCGCCACTGCCCGGGCACATTTTTCCTCATAGCACACTGTATGGTGTATGCCTGTCTTTATTAGTCTAGTCGATGCAGAACATCCCTACCCCTTCTTGAATACTGCGTTCACATTTGAAGTTTCAATAGCGAGCCGATTCAAATTACATAATTAGTAACAGAAGTTCTTCAAAGACTTAACGTTAATCTATGAAATTTTAAATCTCGTGACAAACTTTTAAATATTCGTCAAAAGAAATACCAAAATGAAGCCCCGTGCACATTAAGTGTGTGGTGTGGGATGTTTAAAGCCTGTGTGGGTTAGCATTTAAAATGGATTTGCATGATCTACTTCCAGGCTATCTTTCATAATATATGAATTTTGGTCTGATTCCGCAAATTTACATTTCAAGTATTTAGAGTCACTTCCCTTTAATCGCTTCATTGTTGAGAAGACCAAGCTCGCTGTCCTTGATGCGAGGACCAGAAGATCAAATGCTCGATTTATTTCGATGTATATTGAAAAAAACTTAAGTCAAAAAACTAAAGATACAACACTGTGAGAGAAACCGACCTTTTACCACTGCGCTTTTGATAGTGGAAGGAACACAGTACAAAGGGCACTCGTAAAGGAAAGTCACCTCGTTCTGCTCAGCGTATGTATGTCTATTTCTATTCCCGTCCCAGCGTACAGCAATTCAAATCTACGCTTGATGTTTACTGAATTGTCTCAAAGTAATTATCAGTGACATTTAATAGGATATATTTAAATGTGTACTGAAAGATACTATACTCTAAAATCTAGGTTTAGTTGGCGATTTATGATCAAAGTCCAAGTTATTCATGCACGTTTGTGTGGTCACATTACAAAGTAGTTTTGTTTATTGCAATTTCAATTCCAAGGTTAAAAACATCCCTGGTGTCGAAATGTCATGTCTGACTCTCTATGGTTGCATCTTGTACTGAACAGCGTTATTAAATGTTTTTATGTCGTAATTGCCATTTTCATATTAAGTAATGTTACCGTTTTATCTAACTCGTATTTGTAAGACCAAACTTCTTCGCCCCCCCCCCCTCCCTTGGTATACAGACGGGATATTTTCGTGCACACATAATACAAGAGACAGTAATTGTTTAAACATCGATTTCAAATAAAACGTATAGCTGTAAATCCGAGCCCGACAAAACACTGATCCCATCCTCATTAATTACTGATATCAAATTACTTTACGATATTGGAAGTCAACGAATCAATACGTATGCCCAGGAGTGTATTCCGTCGTCTTTCAACCTCTTACTGTATTTTATTCTCTTCAAATCACAAACTTGACTAACATTTGTCGATTACGGTTCGTGCAAGGGTGATAGATCGCACGTGTTCAATTGAAAGGCCTCGGTCTACTGGTAGTATTGATTTGCTTGTACCACTGAAAGCGTACGGCGAATTGAAAGACTAGAGACGGCAATACCTTAATATGTCACCATTAAATGGGAATCGATAGAAATTTGTGTGATTTATGGAAGTGGATTCATGTAGGGTTAGGATCATTCTAGAAAAGCTTTTGTAACAATTGCGCGTTTCTCGGCAAGTGGAAGCCGGGCGTCTTTTAGGAAAGGTCATAGGCATAAATGGACGACCGTGGACAATAGGACGAGAACGGAATGGAGCTCAGTCCTCCATCTTGGCGTCATTTCCCATGGGGATATTAATGATTGGTGAAAATAGATTAGGGTTACGTGAAAGATTGTTCATTTATAACTAACAAGGCATCATAGCTGTAATAATTTTTCGCGCGAAACCGGCATGATCTGTACCGCACGCGCAATCGATGTTCATTGCATTCGTTGTCATAGAAACAATATCTTGCCGCTAAGATTGTTTTCAATCTGTGAAAGGTTAACTGCCCAGACGCGTGTTAAGTATTTCAATATCGGTTTACTGACAGTTATCGATCTAAAATGTTTGTCTGCTTTCAATTCAAGAGCTTTTATCTGGGCCTTATTCGATCAATGAAATACATGACTTTCTATCTTCTAGCTCATGTATGCAATCTACACCACTAATAGCTCTTAGACTCTGTAAATACTCGAGGCAGTGTAGTGTGTCGCAGGTAAACAATAATTACACCAATGCTGTCTAAATATTTACTCTCCTACTCCAATAAATCTTAACCAATATGAAATCACATGCCAACCTTCACAAATCCCAAATATTAATATTTGCCCTGTCGCGTGGATGATAGTTTATTCCAACACGGTCGCTATATTTAATTTAATGTTCAAAAATATTGAAAAAAATGTAGCCCACAGATGAAATAAAGAAAAAATGTGGAACCCGTGTAAACAAATATGAGCCCTTTTGAGACATGTACTTAAGCCACTCTAATCCGAGATAAAGTCGTGGATTTGTGAAATTGTTCTTTCGCAAGGTTACCTTAGGCTTATTGACACAGCCATCATATTTCTGTCATAAAGACACTGTAAACTCATGTACAACCAAATACATAATAACAATACAGGCAGTTTCAACAGAGAAACCTTTTTTTTAAATAATTTAGATCTATATGGTATTATATTGAATATTGCATAGATTCCCAGAACCTTATTCCTATTAAACTCATTTATAAAATCAAAGTTCTCAGAGACCTTGGTTCAATGATATAAGTCTGTAGATAAAAAAAATCACTTTGACATTTGCCTACTTCGAATTTTATTCCATTTGGATTAGGCTTGGAGAAAGAAAGCTTTCAATTTTTGTTTTCTTCAAATTTTTCCAAAATCTTGAGAAAGCGTCATTCTGGTACACAGTGTATTCATTCCACCGGTATAAAATTCACCTTTTCAGATAGCCACTAATTAAAACCCTCCACTCTTAACTTCAAACGGGTGCGAAGATTACATCAGAAGTTTAAATTGGTTCGATAATCGTGTGTAAAAATATCCTATCAATGAAAATTAGATTTGATAACATCAATAAGTGATTTATCTTGCTCACCGACAGCAATATGTTCATAAATAGAAAATGATTAACGTACTTTATAGCTTTGACCACTTTTAAGAGACTGATGAAGTCAAAGTAGTATGTAATGTGAACAGCACTTTGAACGACTGATCCAGCCGACATTTTAATGATGAATGTAATTATACTGCGTGCCGTGGTATTGATTGCTCTTAGACAATGGATTTAATAAAGACACACGGAGAGCTCATGTAGAACGAATTTGTTAGGTTGATTATTTGAAAGGCAATATTACCATGCTGTCGCGCCAAGTGGTGTGGAAAATATCGCATCATTATGACACTTAAATCCCACGGGAGATAACCCCACTGACACGTGCATTGGACAAGACCGGCACGTGTTTTTGGAAACCACATACACACATAAATCCGGTTTGTTTATGTCTGCATAAATTCAAACTCATGGAGCGTGGTCATTAATTAAAACACTAATCTTCTGCGCATAATCTTTATTTGGTGTGAACTGCAAATTACTTACGGCTTAGGGTATTTCAAATAAATTTGGTATCTCGCCCCTCCTTTGTGGAAGTATTTCGTAGCACTAATCAAACGGAGTATCGTCTTTTCTGCAAAAAAAGAACGCCATGAAGTGTGCTGTGGCGGTGTACACGGAATCTGGGTTTTGTTTTCGTGCCATCCGAACGACTTTGCCAATCCATTCGTACTGCACCACTGGTAATTGAAAACTACGCGAGAAAATCCGGGAAACTTTCTCGGCCAACGCCGTGGTCTATCCCGAGAAATCCGTTGACCTCTGGTAGAACTCGCCCCTTGTTGGCTGGGTTTGCTTGAATGAGGTGCTACCAATGTCTCGAAAATTAGGCATACAATAAATATTGGAACATTTTCCTACATCTTAACATCAAACGTTCATTCGAAAACAGCCGTTTTGATGAGTTATGTTACGCGCAATTTAAGCGCCATCTCGGGTATTTCCGAAACGACCGACGGGAGGATACATCACGGGACGTTCAAGATGACCGACGTATGGCCTGTAAGTTTTCCCAGAGATAAACAAAGGGTAAGTTTATGTTTGTGAGCCGTGATTGCACCTCACCAACGGAGCCACGATTCTTCAAAGAGAAGTAGATAAATTTAGACCCGATTCTCGCAAAAATGGAGTTTTAAAGGAAATGTTTTCTGAAAATCAGCAAACCTAATAACTATATTCCTCTAACCGCTTCTTCCAATTTAGTATGACAATTGATTGGAATCAACGCCAATAACAATGTGATGGAATCCAAATTGCCACTGTTCGTGCAACTTGGTGGTTAGATCATAATTTATTTGTGTCAGTTGCCAATTTTACTTTCTAATATCTGCGTTAAAAGCACGTTCCAGACTAGATATAATGACAAAAGTGCATGTGAGGTGGTGCTGAGATAACTGGACGATTTGTGGCCTACTTTCCAACAGGACAGTTTCGTAGATGTATGTCCACGCCTTCTTTGATCAATAATAATAATATACCCAAATCGGACATGACCTTTATTCATACTTAATGCCTTGGAACTTTTGTGTGATGAATTTGTCTTTGATAATCGAGTTGGGCGTAAAGTACATTTCCGAAATGGCTTTAATCGGAGCAGTTGGCACTTTCTCATTTCAGTTGTATTCTTCGAGCTACATTAGCTTATCTTTAGTGTATATGATCGATCCTATCATTGATACAGATGCTTATTAAGCGTATTGTTAATGATTATGGGTACAAGCGACTTTATTCGGATTACTCTTCTTGTCTTATCCATTCATAATCTACGATCGAATTCCAAGGAAATGAATAATCTTGAAAGAATTGAGATTTTGTGTGACCTGGCTTCAGTGAACCACAAAAATTATTCGAAATATATAACCCAATTAAAAACCAAAGCAATAGCAAACGAATTTGTTCGATCGTTATCGGAAGTTGGGATACTGGAAACGCATATATGTATACAGACTTATCTAAAAATAGAATTTATATCTACTGCATAGTAAATTAATAATAAGCATTTATGACATTCTGACAACCAAGGGTTGTTGCTGGTTAATTTGACGTAAAAATCAATCAGTGTTGATTAATATCGATCAGGATATTAAGAGAATAATCACCACTAACCCAAGAGAGTGATTACAATGTGCTATATTGCTCTTCTATGGGCACCAGCATGTATTGATCATACGGGTTATGGTCACAACAAAAGAAGACGTCCTTTTGTTGCCAGAAAACATTGGTGTTTTAGACCACGCAAAGGGCCCGTTAAATAGAAGGATTTTATTGAGTAAGAAAGATGGGAGAATATCTTGATTGAAGAGATACGACCCATTTAAGAATCGATAAAAGACTAATGCATCATTTTTTTTTCGTAGGATGTTCGACAAAGACGCGTGATGTCACAAGTCGTTTAATTGTGACGTTTGTTTAAGGAATTGATTAGTGATTCTAAGTGTGATATTAAAACCTCTATTCTGCTCGTCAACCAATGTTTATATAATCTTTCCAATAGTCCTGTAAATATTGGTTTTGTACAGCAATGTATATTGACTCTTGTTCATCATTCGTCTAAATCGCTAGTTCTATTGGGCATAGATTATATCCACAATACAAATTTCCCGACCACTGTTTATTGACTTTCATCAAGCTTGGGCAAACACTGGTCTTTAATGAATACATAACTTATTATTACAACAAAAACCTTGTTTGAACAGGTTTGTTTCTCTGTGCTATTGAATGGGTTGTGCGAAAATCGATATTCCTTTATTCGCAAGTGATTATGACATTTACTTGAATCCCGCATTATAATTAATCATTTTTCTGTTCAGAGTCTAGAAAAACGTTCAATGTACCTACATGTGTACTTCAGGCGACCTCTTGATAATTTGCCAGCATCTATTATGAAAGGGTTAATGTTTTAATACACATACTTGTATCTCTAATGGCTTATACAAAAGAACACAATAACCTCCTGTACACTAGTGATGTAAATGGAAACCCTGGTGTATAATTCTATACTTGTTATAGCTCTGAGACCAATTGAGTTGCTCTGCAAGAAAAAAAAACTCCTTTGGGCACTACACATAAAATAGTTTGGTCTCAAGTCATCGAAAGCAACGACCTAGAAATCGTTTCAACAGCTCATCAACAACGTCACTTTGATAATCCCGGCGAACCCTCCAGGCCTTAACATTACAGGAGAGACCATGTGGGTGCTCCTTTCGGCCTCAATGGCCTCTTCACAAGCCCAAAATCATTCTCCAAGCCATACAAATACAGCTCTTTAGTTAAGAAGGGGCGAAGTGAAGACGATAATGATGGAAACGGAGTGGTCACGTGATATTAACAACTCTCGACATTTCTCGTTAAGTGCTCTCGAGATTGCAAGAAGATTAGCATCTCTTTTTCAATCAAATTCTGTCAGATATTCAATGTCCTATTTTCATCCATTTAGTTATGACAAGAGTTTTTGGCTATGAATCGAACCGAAGTAAGAGGGATCGCTCAGTCGTTAGCTAAGCCAATCGGATCACCCTCGAGACAACCCGTGAGCCAAGTCATGGACATAGAGAGCCTGTTGTACCTGGTTGTAATGTTCTTAACGTCAACACGACTGATTGCGTCTGCTTAGACATTAGAACAATATTGACAATAGAGATAATGAGACGAATATGGATAGTAATGCGTCTTATCCACGCAGATCCGGTAACGAGGTATAAGCTCTTTAGTCGACCTTATTATTGACAATTGGGTGATAAAAAATGAGAAGATTAAAGTAAAAGATGATACGGTATAAAACACATTGTGAACTTGTGTCTTTAAATCCATATAATTTATATGGAAAACAAATCAGTTCTGTCAACTACACGAACGAGTGGCGCATTAAATTTAATTCACTGGGGAAAGATGAATATAATAACGAGGTCGAGGTCTTGCCTATACCACGAATATCCCCAGACAATGCAGAGTTTGCTATAATTTTAATCGTTGTCTATACAATTTATAATAGACAGGTTCTTGCAATATAGAAATAAATATGTTTCATATTGTATTGGTAGTTGCACATTTAACAAGGATTATGTAGGATTTAGAAAAGGGACTAACAATTATTGTTATAATAGTTTGACATTAGATGATGAATTGGGAATATGGCAGTATTTGCGTCTGGTTGTTCCAGTCTACGCCGGTACTATACTCATGTGATCGGTGGGGTATGCTTAGACTCATTCATCGAGTTGCGTTATTACAAACACCACTGGAAAGCATTCTGACACCCAATTTTTTTATTTTGTCTTAAGATATTGGATATCAGAAGCCAAGCTTTCCACGGTATGATAACATCAATGTTGATTTAAATTGACCAATAAGTCGAAGGGGAATTTAGCTTTTGATTAATGTCCCTTTAAACATACATTATACCAAGGTTAAATCTGCCTATGGCAGGTCTTTCTTTGATATATAAACTATAAATTAGACATTTATTAACATGACAAGATAATAATCAACTCTCGGTGCCATCGGATATTCTCGATATTAGGTAGATTTTGATTTAATGTATGCATTATCTATTTATATACTACTATAACAAGAAGGGCCAGCAGCTCTTTACCTAAATGTTAAAAGATGTATCTTTAAATAAATATCAAGTAAGTCGTATCTTTAAATAAATATCAAGTAAGTCGTATCTTTAAATAAATATCAATTAAGTCCTGGCTTCGCAGATACATCCAGTTTTATTAAACTATTGTATACAGTCCATGTTTACCACAAGGCATGGGATACTACCATCCTTTTAAAATCTGAATGGTTTTACCCACAAGAACCACCATGCAACTCAAGTAATTAAAACTAACAACATATAGCAGTGTCAGTACCAACAAATGTCCAGTGGAATGCGATGGTGCAATTATTTTTTAATAGTACGCAAATATAGAAATAAAAAGCTGAAAACAAATTTGTAAATACATAGAGGCTGATTTGCTTTTAAAGCTGTATGAATTGTCGAGTGTATGTGTGTTTGAGGAATTCGGTAACCATTACAAATGAACAATTTATAGACTAAAGACTAAAGAACATAGAACTTCAATTTCGTGTATGGTCACCATTGGCAGTCTATTGAAATCAATGTTTTGCAAGACAAACAGCGAATTATCTAGTGGTTAAAAGTGAACGTTACGGATACATCGTTGTCCACACCTATGAAGTTCGTCGGGAATGCAATCTGGGAATCGGAGTGGCCACTGTTAAACATGCGCTGTGGTTGGACTTCGTCATATTGAAACACAACATTGCATTAGTTATTGAATTCAATGTTGCGGTGTCGAACGGTAGGGACAATTTCTGGGCATGCGTAAGTGGTCAACTGCTGAACTCCTCAAGTCAGTCGCAATGATTTCGGCACCACTGAAGTAGATATATGTGATAATAAAAGAAAATGAGCCCCGATATCTGCTCTACCCTATCGGTTTAACATGGTGATTCCCAGGAGACTGGACAACAGACGTGGTGGATGAGACAGATAATATAATGTTACGCAGGTCGGAAGTGGATAAAGCATGTCACGTTCTATATTATAGGATATTATCAAAATTGTGTCTTGGTTAGGCGATATATCTTTTTTGCTGTATATCGATTTGATCACCTCTGACGTTGTGACTCGTAGACCACATAAAATAAACGAGCGTCGATTATAATGAAATGGAGTTTAACGTCCTAACCTACTGCGACTGGGATAATAAAGACGGGGTCGTTGATTGAACATTAATATATATCCGATAAATTTAATTTTTTTATCTTCTTAACTAATCGAGGAACATTTTTTTGTTTGGCTAAGTCACCCACAACTGCCACTGTCTTGTGACACTGCCCAAGAGGATCGGGGCATGCATCAAAATAAATAGTTCCTGTCTTTGCGGTAGAAGGAATAAATATGCAAAGTTTCAAGATAATCCATTCAGAATTGCAGCCTGTGGACGATAAATACAAAACAAACCTGTAGAGTAATTACAGATAACTAACATAAAGGTGGGTGCGGTACCACACTTCGAGTCTAAGGAGGTATGCTAGGTTTCAAAAGGAGCTGTTAAGTATTGCCTTTAGGCGAAACACAAAACACAAAAATTAGGGGTGGCTCTGTCCCACGGCATGCATGAATAATTGCGGCCTGTAAGTGACACACAGATACACAAAATAGGCGTGGCTCTGTCCCGGAGGGGGGGGGATCCATCACAAAAATAGGGATGTTCCTTAGGATAGAAGGAATAAGTATACGTGAAGAAATGTCGCCTGTAGATGACAAACAAATAAAATAAAGGGGTGTGGCTCTGTTCCAGGGGATCGGTCATGCACCAAAAACAACAGGGATTATCTTCAAGGTATAAAGAATAAATATGAACATTTTTTCTGGACGATCGATTAAGAATTGTGGCCTGTAGGACTCAGAAATGGAGATGTATTACTCTACTGAAAACCTTGGAGCCTGGATATATCTTGTCGGGCAGAAAATAATTTTCAACTAAGGCTATTCTAGATTTGAAGCCTAACGACACATAATAATTATTTCTCTGCAACAACTGACATACTGAGTATGGTCTATAAAGCCTTATTACAGTTATACAGGTGAAAACATAAGTGAAGGATTAAAAGATGCAGTCCAACCTTTGGATCTAGATGAAGGGAAGCAGACCTGTATAGCAATCTATAATGGTAAACGTGTGTGGATTAAATGCTGGCTAAGAGTTCGGTGTTTGCACACAGACTGCACCTTGCCTTAAATGATAGAATAAATCGTGATAAAGAGGTCTGTAAGAAGAATGTATCCTTTTTATCATATAGTTAGTTGGAAGAAGAGACTTGAACTAACAAAATGACAAGGTAAACCAAGCCTCCCAATACACTCGCTTATAACAGACTGTGATACCAAGTGGGACTTGTCAGCAAATAATGTCGGGTGGGAAAATGCTGTTACAGTTGTATTAATGAATGATCGTGAAAGTTCTTCCCGAGTCCCAAAATGACAATCTTGAAACATGAGAGGTGATGATTAAAACATTGAAGCCCTTGGCTGAACTCGCTGATGCTTTGAGTAGCGAAAAGTATGTAAGTTCTTCAAATGGGTGTATTAAAAAAGGAAATGCTTGTTTACCAATCCACCCAAACGTCATGAAACTAGGGAAGTGTTTCAAAAACTGGTAATCAAAAAAGTACCTAAATTTCCATAGAGAAAGAGTTGACCCAGTTTCTGTTTCTGCCATTTCAAGACTATGAAAGTGACCCTCTGGAATGGTGGAAGGATCACCGTGTTTTCCTTTTTTTAACGCTGTCTGAACTTGCTAAGAAATACATGTGTCCAGGCGAACAGTTAGGCATCGTAACATATATTTTCCACCAGTGGAAATATTGTCTCTTGGAAAAGAAGAGGATTAAATCAATAAATAAATCAAACCATGTGTTGTATGGTTTAGGTTTAGTCAAACTCAAATCCTATGAATTGATTTACAGAAGTGTATTCCATGGTGTTTAGTTAAACTTGAACCTAAATTTGTATTTTATTCTTCTGTTACTGATAAGTGACAAACAATTTCAGCCACAACCTTTAATAGGTCCTTAGATGCAACCTAAAAGACTAGAGATGTAGGCCTATCATAGATATAAAACAGCAAGTGTGTCAATTTTGGGAATACAGTTTCGTCATTCTTTTTTTATTTTAATGATCATATAATTGACAGAACCAAACGACGTAGATGTGAAAGTAAACAAGGTGGGTCCTAACAACGAAACTTTTCGATGACTTTATCACCAATGACATCACACTAGTTTCGCTCTTTTAGTTGGTCCGAAATAGCAGTCAAAAACCCAATTTGCGGTTATGTCGTTTCAGGTGTTGTTGTGATATCAGTCACTCGGGAGCATACAATTTGTATTTTGGATAACGGCGTTTAGCACTAGATAGCGTATTTTACCTAAATATCAAAACGAGTTACTATGAATCCTACATTATGCAACATTACGGAATCTACCATTGCCTCGTCGGCATGCGGCGATGGTTGGAGAGTGGATAAAGGGAAGTATTTGCTACATACGATGCCCTATCTCTAGTGTTTAAACATCTTCTCCCTAAAAAATAATACAGTAGCTTTGGCTCTTTTTTTTTTAGAAATTATCTTGCTATTGGTTTAGATCACATGCAACTCAAGTGATTGTCTGGTGCGTGAATGGTAAAATATCACAACATAGTTCAATACCTTACTGTCAGCATTTCATTCAATTCCAGTTGGACGTTAAACCCCATATCACATATTCATTTGTGTTCTATCTTGGAAAGGTGAACACCATTTTATTGTGTGTAGAGTCGTGTGTTGAATTGTTTCTGGAACTGGTGTCGCGGACTTAATAAATATGTATTGTGATGCAGCGCGTTTATTCATGATGTTACATGTATATGTTCGTTACAGGGTCTTTGGTTCTGCCGAAGTGCTACTTTCTGGGGGTTGTAGCTTATTGCATCACTTTCGACAAAAACTCAGATAAATAGTAAAAATTGTACTTTTAATAACGAGTGTCCAAAACTGGCTAACGGTCAAAATAACGAGATAGGTATCGCTAGGGTGAGCCGGTCGCCAAGACTAAAGTTACAATAGAATACTGAACATATATACAAGCTTAGGATTAAAATAATTATATAATAATATTTGATATAATGTTAAATTTCAAATAGGAAACAGATGTTTAAATACAGAAGGAGATATGGACATAGCAAAATTGCGTGTTAACTATAATTACGTAATATATATCGTTACATTAAGTATAAACTCAAACAGTTAAACGACTTGAAAGATTAGTGAGATATCAATTCGGACATTGGTCAATTACTACTTTAACAAAAATTATATCATAACATATATACAAAGATACACTACAACAACACCCCGTCGCCCCGAAGAACGCTTTTCTCCGTAAAAGCAAACAATAAATCACACACAGTAGGTGTTTAATTGATTAAAGACTAATTCAATTAATAAGATAAAACCTACAAAATACGTCAGACTAATTATAACACTAATAGATGAACAATTTAAATCTAAAATGGTGAACTTAAAAGGTACATATTAATGAAATATTAATGTAACACTTATAAAATCTCAATAGGAAGGACATAATGACAAGGACATAACCGGGATAAATTCACATAATGAATCGGTTGTTAATTCTGAAATCAATACCCTAAAAGCAAATAAATTAATTTATATCGATTTTAAAAAAATAAAACAAGCGAGCACAAATCTTATATACAATATATTTACACAAATTGTCTTATCAAATTATGGATACGTCCGACCATTATGCCACACCTGCTGCCGCATTCGTGCATGGTGATGTTGCAGATATGCAACATTCTGACCATATCGAGCGTTAAACGGATCACTTAGCTTAGGTCCAGGTATTTCCTTCGCGTGGTTCTTAATATATATTTTAGCAAGGTTATCCAAATCTTCCTCGGGCACCCACGAATTCCGCATTGTGGGGAGACCATTCCAACGAATAAAATATTCCTGTTTATCCCTTTTAATTCGTTTTCTGATAACTTCCCGAGTTAATTTGGTTGTTGTGCTCCGTTTACGAAGGTTGTTTACATCAGCATTCACATTTTCCCTCATAGTCCATTGATTTACATTTAGACAAACGCTGTCTGTATTCGCTGTTCCTCCGACGTCCGTTTGACAACCTTGATTCACACTTTCCACAGAACACATCGTTTCCACCGAAACCAAAGGCAACGAGTCGGTCTCAACGGCCACTTCAACAGTTTTAGGCACCATGGGCCTATTTATATCACTTCGTTTAGAAGAAATTAACGATACCTGCTGAATGTCACTTTTCTTAGATAGAAAATCTTGACGACGCCGTTGATCACGCTCTATCTTTGCTGAAGAACGATGCTTCTTCTCTTGATGCCGATGTATAGAATTGCTCCACTTAAAACATATTTCTGTGGTACTGTTATCCTGTCTCAGGCTCCAAGTTACTGGTAACGTGTCCATATACCTGATGACGGCCAAAGCTGCTGCTGGAAAATAGCGTTCCATATCCATGTCGTTCTGACTTAACTCGCTGAGAGGGTTTACCGGAAAACATGAGTAGCTGAATACTCTATACCCGGCATCTCCACCAATTGCCGAAGTGCTACTTTCTGGGGGTTGTAGCTTATTGCATCACTTACGACAAAAACTCAGATAAATAGTAAAAATTGTACTTTTAATAACGAGTGTCCAAAACTGGCTAACGGTCAAAATAACGAGAAAGGTATCGCTAGGGTGAGCCGGTCGCCAAGACTAAAGTTACAATAGAATACAGAACATATATACAAGCTTAGGATTAAAATAATTATATAATAATATTTGATATAATGTTAAATTTCAAATAGGAAACAGATGTTTAAATACAGAAAAAGATATGGACATAGCAAAATTGCGTGTTAACTATAATTACGTAATATATATCGTTACATTAAGTATAAACTCAAACAGTTAAACGACTTGAAAGATTAGTGAGATATCAATTCGGACATTGGTCAATTACTACTTTAACAAAAATTATATCATAACATATATACAAAGATACACTACAACAGTTCTAAGCTTTCACTTCTCTGGTGTAATCATTAATGTCCCTATTTCAAATTTTCAAGTTATTTTTTTTTTAAATGTATTAAAATAAAGTCTTAAAATAGACGGTATTCATAAACAGTCCTACCTTGCTAAAGAATAATCCTGTACCGCACTATTGCCAGCTGAGAAATTGGCAAAAATATCATATTCAACTTCAAATTTAAATATTTGGAGTTGGCTAATGCATGGAGGGCAATGGAGGTAATTGTGTTATTAGTTCCTGTGGATGGGAAATAATGCCCGTGGTCATATAATAGTGAGTTGAGCAAAAGACAAAGTAATAATTATGTTTTGACTTTCTTGGAAAATATGAAAAAATAATGATTCCAATTAACCAAAATTTTATATACTCTTCGTATTGCAGAATTTGCGAATACAATATTTCAAGTCATCCAATGCGAGATTTCGGGTTGTTTTTTTTAAATTTAGATTAATACAGAAGGCTGTCTACTGTTGTCACAGTTTGGATGTGATTGATAAATTGAGTGGTATTTATTGGTCACAGACTAGGCTGCTGTGTTTAAACACGAAACTCAAGTAGCTGGAATAAACACAGGGGGCTAAATACACGGAGCGTGAAGTGCTACGATTCTATTATTTTTCCATTATCAAGACAGGACCTTAGGTCAGAAACAACGACTTTTGATTGTTTTGAAATCATAGAAAATGCGTCATTTCGACAAGGACAAATGACTCATTCTTCTCAGTTTAATGATTTGTTGGAATTTGTACCAATGCAATTCTCGCCAAACCAATACAAATTCCTTCTCGAATCCTGGATGATTTAAGTTGGATATTGACTCTGTCATCGAGTATTGACTTAAAATAGATATAAATGATTTGAGGTTTTAGTTGTATTTTGAAACTAGAAATATTGGCTCCTGAAAAAATTGATATGTCCATTCAAAAATTGTTATGTTATCGATGCAAATATCGTAAACACAGATTTGTTAATTTTATGTTGATCCATGCCTTCTGCGTATCCCTAATTGTGAATTTGTGATTTGGTAACTTCTGTTTAGCGTTTAAAACTGTTAAATGCATCGATCTTTTTATATCTTGTTAATTTCTAAACTCCATTAACAGGTCAACTAAAAAACCCTAGTTGATAATCGTCATCCCTGTAATTATATTTATCGTCGATTAACTCAGTTGTCACTATGCAATAAATAGTACCTGGATGAGTTCGCGATTGAAAAATAATACCAATCAGTCAGATCGAAGTGATATTGCGGTTGTCAGGGACGTGTGCACTAAAAAAAAGATCAAAGGGGAATGGGGTATGTCACGGCGAGACTGACCACGGAGCCTCGATGGAGGTATGGGGCTATCCCCTGAGAAAAGTCTATTTTCTTGCATCTTGAAAGACATTTACACATTTAAATGAAATGAAATGTGGTTAAACGTCCTACTGATCTCCTCCTCTTTTAAATGTATGCTTTCTCCAATCTGATTAAAATACACATCTATATTTCGTTTCGGTTTTTTTATTTTAATACTTTCGATGGCCTACACTACATATCCATGGAGATCTGACAAGTTGTACTCAAACGTCGTGTCAGGGGTCATACGGGAGGCTTTTGACGGTCAAAATTTGACCCCATGCCGTCATACATTGATTAATCAATCGGCGTTAGCGTTTCTAATGGTACCCACAGTTCCGAGCATGGCACGCCAAGAAGTCGCCGTAACAGACCGTTTCATTGGCTAATCCGTCACTTCATCCTGAACACCAAGTGTAGTAAAGACAAGTAAAACCTAGTTTTGAACTGAACGAAACGAAATAGGATATGTGTTTTAATCAGACAAAAACTTTACGTGGAGCCTATAAAGGCGACATGATCAGGGTAGTACCAGTGAAATTCACTTTATAAAGTGAATTTTACTTTAAAAAGTGTATTCCACTGGTACTACCCTGTTCATGTGCAGCTTGGTGTCACGCTAACGGGTCACCTAAAAGTACAAAACATTACCTTGATATTGGATTAAAAAAATTGACGCAATAACAGAAAGTAGGTCTTGCTGAAATGAAATTAATAACCCGAGCTGGCTTATGATATGGCTTCTAACCTCCGGGAGGCGACATGTAAGCTGTCATATATTTTGTATATGGAAGATACTTTATGTACGATTAGATAAACTGCTAGGTGTTTTTGCTATAATGGTTTGGAACAGGGCTAATTTTTCCTTGGAGACCAACTTGCCTAAATGCTAGCCCTCGTCCCGACTCTTTTCTGTAAGCAGTATTGTGTACCCTGGTGAAACACATCTGATTTATTGTTTAAATTCGATCTATATAATACATTCTTCGATTTGTGAACAAGAAAAAGGCAGTCTATACATTCATATTTCTTGTAACATATAGCAGACTCGTGCTGACATTTCACAATGGTTTCTCTGGGTTATATCCCTGATAGTTTTTCAAATTTGAGTGCATTCTCTATCACTTCAGGCCAGAGACTGCACAACGCAGTGGACGCTTACGGCTATCCCCTGGATCCATTTGTGGTGTAAAATATGTGTGGTGCAGTTCCCCTTAACTTCCTTTATAACATATGCAAAACGAACATTGGAAGCCATATAGAAACTGAAAAAAAATTTAAGTTCTGTAGCGAGTGTTTCTAGAGCTGAGTTTCCCGACCTTAATTAGCCACTTAATCGTAGAAGTGCGGGATCTAAAATCTTGTTTCTTTGTTTTCATGATACGTTGAATTAACATATTGCATACCTTCAGAAAAGAAATAAAAACTAGCTTGTTGGAAGTAGATCAACGTAGTGTTGATACAAAACGCGGTCAAAAAATACAAATAGGGGGTTTGGGACATTTCAAGAAGCAATTGCATATCTAAGATACCAATACCTAGCTTTTTTAAAGTGACTTGACATATCTACATAGAAGACAAAATTAAAACTAAAATTAGAAAAACTGAAACAAACATTTTACAATCTAGAGCTTGTCACAATACAAATCTTAATATCACACCAGATCAACACCAATGGTTTATTTTGACGTTAATCAAATAGGGTTAACGTCGTCAGTAATGCGAAATTGAAATACGAAATTTCATGCATCCTTCTTTAGGCAGAGATAACATATGGGAGGATTTGTTTTTTAATCGTTGTCGTGGAATAAATGTGCTGAGTTGACGTTCTTGATTTGACGGCGAGATCTCATTCTTGTTGGCAAACAAAGAAGACTCACGGTGAGAAACCCAAATAGCCGGTGGGGAGGGGGGGGGGGGTATTTTCATATTGCAGCTCAATAGGGACGAACATGAAAGGTAAGAGGATATCGTCCGATGTAATATCATTAACATAAAAATTCAATTTGATGTGGACGTATTATGTTGTCACCCCTGTCTTAGCGTCCGTCCATCCACAAAGATCTCAGTTCCTTTCGATATTGACATGTATCGGACCATAACGTCACGGATTATTGCCCCTGGTTGTACGAAAAATAACATTTTTGCTTGTGGACACTCTAGTGGTCACAATTTTCGTCTGATTTTGTTAAAACTTGAAATGCATGTTTATAACCCATAGATCTTGGTTCCTGTCGATATTCGAGCATAATATGGGGTTGTAACATCCAGAGTACTGGCCCCTCATTGAAAAATCGCGTTTCTAGCTTGTGGTCCCTCTAGAAGTCACATTTTTTATCAGAATTAACAACCGTTACACCCAAATGACGGTTGAGAATATCTGACCAGAACAAAATGGCCACCCCTCGTGCGCATATATTGTAAACGTATTGTACATCAAAATTTGTCTGCGATATCACTTAAGTGGAAGCAGACGTTAAACACAAAAAAGAAGAAGAAGACATCAAGATTATGGATCTTCTGGGGGCCATAACTGTGATCTGAATATGGTGAAACCGCGCATATCCGAATCTAACTACCTGAATAAGGCCTCTGGTTGTTCGATAAAGCTCATTTTAGCTTGTGGACCCGTTAGAAGTCACAATTTGCATTCAATTTGAATACTCGTTTAAATATGTCACCATTAAGCACCAATTAAGGACGAGTTTGGGTTTTGTAAAAATGTTACCGAAACTGCCAGACAAAATGGCCGCGCCTTGTACGCAAAGGGGTAAAGGTGGGTAATACCAAGACTGTGAACACTCTAGAAGTGTCACAATTTTTATTCCATTTTGATGAAACTTGAAATGTATAATTATAATCCAAATATCTTGGTTCCTTTTGATAATATCCTGGATTATGGTCTCTGATTGTACGAAATTATACCCCACCCCCAATATGAAGCATGCTTTAAACCAGGTGTTTTTGGCGCCTCCGTGATGAAGGCCCTGACTGGCTAATCTGGAGGTCCTGGGTTCGATACCCGGTCAGTAGTTGGCTGGATTCTCTGGCATGATTAGTGATGTAGGACGGTGGCATGGCAAAGAACGGGGTCTGGTACGAAAATCCGCAATGCCCTGTGTAAACATTGGCGTGCACGTAAAAGAATCCATGACAGATGCATTCGAAGTATCCCGCGAGGCAATATTTCATATCACACTCCATGGGGTATTGCACGACTTCATTAGCCCGGAAAGAGGAGAAATGTAGGGCGTTAAATTTCATTTCATTTCCAACATCTCTTGGAAATTACTTCGTCTTCGCGCCATGCCAGAGCAAATTTGACAGAAATCGGGGAGTGGTTTATATCTTGACAGCTACGTGTCAATACCACGTGCCATACGTTGAAACCAACCAATCAAATACCATAGCCTATATATGTGTATTAAGGAGTAATGTGGGTAATCAAGGGAGATATTCCATATTATATCAATATTAGACTGGCCTATATTCTATATTCTTTTGCATTTCAATATAAATATATTTCAATATAGCGATCCTTATTTGTAATCGTTTTGAGTTTCATAAGATGTATACAGATGTTAACATTTACTGATCATATATATATAGGTATATGTATTTTGATTTTACAATCAGAAATAAGCTTGCATTGGAGTATCATTGGAGTATTGGTTTTGTTTTAAAATATCTATATTTGCACAATACACAACACAATACTATTTCTGAGATTAGTTCTATTTATGTGATCAGGGCAGCCTTATCGAGAATGTAAACAAAGTCACGTTACTTTGAGTGACAGTAATTCATGCACAAAATGTTGGTTTATTTGTGTGGTTTGTACGAAACCATGCCTTCAACAAAACTATTGGTTGAATTCTGTGCATAAGTTATTAACCCACGTGGTCTACTAACCGAAGAGAATATGGCGTCCCTCGTTGATAGGGCCAATCATTCGTTTCCATATATGGAAAGTTATATTTGCTTTCTGCCATTGTTACTTGAATCTAATACGGCGCTTTAGATTATGTTGATGCGTGTGGTATTTTAACGGCCTGTTCACACGGAGTTTTTTCTTGCCTTTTGATATGGAGACAATTTGTGTAGAATAGCAGTGCGATATACCCCCTTATGATATACAAGTTCATCTACATACACAATTGTTGCATTCTCTGTCTGTATCGTTAGCCGTCGTGAACGAAGCGATGTGTTGTGCTAATTCTGTGAATTATCGTTAAATGAAGGATACCATCAAGACACGTTCTCTACTCGGTGTATTATAGTTCACTGGATTATCGAACGCCAGAAAAAAACGACCCGACATTTCTTCTGTTGATGGTGTTGTTTTTTGTGTGTTATCGTGACTAGATGGCTGTTATGGATTAAGATACGGACATATTTTGTTGGATATTTTTACACCATTGGAGGGATTGAGATTAACAAACAAACAATATGTACCCTAATCGGCATGTAAGTCTTTTTTTGCCATTCTATCTAAGCTGTTTTGATTTGTTAAGTCAACCATGACTGATGACTTGGTCAGAGGTGTGGTGTTACACCGTTAAATGTTGGGTCCATATAACGGGACTTTGGTTCCACTTGAGTGATAACCTAGATAAACAGAGGTTATGAATCAGTGCATTACTTCCTTCACTGTAAATCTAGGTTCAGGAATCACAGCGCTTGAGTTTCACTAAGGATGTGAATCTGCAGTTATTGGTTTTATGTTCTATCTAGGATAAGTCTGGCTCACTCAAGAGGCTGTTTTGCAATGTTTACGTCCAGCCTACATCCCATTCACCCACTAGGTCTAGTTATTATTAGTTCATTTGATTGTGAATAAGGTCAAGAACGAATACAATCCACAATTTAGCAGACAGTTAGTGTGATACAGTGAGTTAAATACTAGTTGAGTACCCAATATTACCTTGCTGTGTTATTACTGGCTGTTTATCTAATGTTTGTTATTTATCTTTATCTATATAGACTGAAAAAACATGGTATAATTATATACTGGTATCATTTTATGTTTACTTAACTCATCTTATCTTTACCTACATATAATTACATTTATACATACATACACGTAGCCAAATAGATAACATAATTATATGCGGGAACATAGCAATTATTGATAGACCAACCTTTAAGTTGGTCGAACTGAGTCAAATCTGTTTTGCATGCTTCACTGCATTTCTCACGGCTGTTATTTTTATGTGGAGTTAATTGATACAACCTGTAATGTGGGATAAACTAATTGAAATATTCTAGAACATACAGGACTAATTAAACACGATGTTCATGTACATCAGTTCATTGGATTTTCAAATGAAAAAGAATTTCTTTAACTGATATCTGGCAATCAGGGATCGTACAAGAAACCTGACATCACTGTACATTTACAAAAAGTCAGCAACGTGCAAGTTGGTTGTCGATATGCCCCATATAGCGCGCTGGAACTACATGTAGTTACGTGTCTTCCAGATATTGTTTACAAATGGAAAGACATCGGGTTTCTATAGACGAAGAGAGACTGGGAGGCAATTGGTTATACAGGGCAGTTTGCACTAACCACTCTTGTATTCCTGGTTTGGTTCCCAACACCTCTTCGCATGTCCTGGAATTATGGGTTGTGTGGAATTTGTTTAAAAGGTCGATTTAATAGCATATTTAATACGTGTTTACAGTTGGCAAGACTAATCTGCCAATAGACTTAATTAAATTAGATATAAGTATTGCTTTTGGGTGGCTGAGAGCATACATGTATCTAACTGACCAATAGTTAATAGAATATACTGCCTTCAACTATCAGAGTAGAAATATGAGATTGGATTTAAAAGAATGTATTATGATAAAATGACTTCTGTTCACCCTTTTCTATAAGCCATCCCACATTTTAATCTAATGGAAGATTAATTTAGGATCAGTCGAGTCATTTATCAATGTGCAGCGAGGGAAATAATTTGCACTAGTCCATAAATAGACCAATATCCAATAACCGTAAACTAATCTTTAGCATTTCAATCATTTGCTCTTCTGTGATAATAGGTCATGTTTAACGGTTGTGAAATATTATGAGTATATACTTTTAGTAATGAAGTTTACCCTTTGATGGGACAGCTTTGAAATTTGAACACTATTTTCAAATAATATAATATAGTATTAGTGGCCTATAGAATTGAAACTCAAACAACACTGACAGTGACCCGGTGTTGGAGGTTCTTTTATATTGAATAAAATCAAATTGAAAATTCATTAATTCTGCCTCATATAGAGGAAATACCAGGGGATCAATTAATAGACAGGATTATATGGTCCCGGTACATTCAACACAAAACACGGCTCAGCATGCATCATTGACCACTAACTGTTCAGTCTCTGTTTTCCAGAAGTGTCTGGCTTAACGCTCGAACGAGTTGGTTATTGTCAAGCTGGATAATCAGAGCTTACTAATCAATAGGAAACTTGTTGAATCTACCGATCTGTTATTCAATTGTAGCAAGTCATATACATAAATAGAAGGATATTTTCTATGGTGTATTGATTTGAATAAGGTCAACCATATAGACAGAGGTTTTAACATAAACAGGATCTGGTTGTTATTCCAAACACAATTAGTTGTTAGTCACTTAATTGGATTTTTATTGGCTTTCACTTAGTTTATATTTGATCTGAAGCCTACTTTCTGGTGCTTTCATTTATAATTACAAGATTTTCTTCTCGTAGTTCGTCTATACTTAATGTCAAATACTACTTTGTGTCACCACAAGTAAAGTCATTTGTATATTAAAGTTGCATGTTTAGTGTTACCAGGACAACGCCCTGAAATTTGAAATTTTGCACAGTACCTTAATTGTCGATCTTTATAGATTGTAAAAATCATACCAGGAACCGACACTAGCTTGGCAGCCACGTAAGCTCAGCCAGGAAGGCGATGGTTCACTAACCAAGGGTATACAGGGTTCGGATCCTTGCCTAGTAATTTCCCAGCATGATTTCCCCTCCCCTTATTAGTTGCACAGGACCTGACACGGAACAGACTATCATTTCATTTCATTGATCACAATGACAAATAAAGGGGGTTATTGATCACTGACCGTGTTTACCGAAAACACCTCTTCGTAAATTGTTAAACAGTCTTTAAATAAAATCCAGGATTGTGACGAATTAACTCCCTACTTACTTTAATAAACATTCTTTGTAGAGTTTTGGCTATGGATACATGTACATGTAGAAAATCAACATAGTCACCTTGAAACGCGTTATTTCAACGAAACGTCAACACAGGGGTTGCTGAACTAGAAAATGTAATCCCGTCACAAATTGCCATTGGTCATTAGACCGTTTATCGATCAATCAAATGATTCGTGGTGCAAATATGGAATCCAGATTAACCCGGGCGTTTACGGGTATGAGAGCCGGTTGTAGACAACTCCAAGAAAACGTTCGATTCAAAGAAACCGACGTTTAGGTGACCAAGACTACTCGTCGACCAATCGACAATTCAAAGTAAAAGGTAAACAGTAGCAATTAGTGTTCATGTAAAAATACTTCTATTAAAGAAGACATATTTGATGTACTAGAAGACTACACGCGGCGGTACTCCATCATTGAAAAATACAAGAGCGATGTGTTAGCTATTACAGCTGTGCAGATGAAATTAATCAAACGAAACTCTGTACGTTTAATCACGGGATAGCGAATCACGTAAATACCAGAGGTATTGGACACTAAACGTATACAGGTGATAAGCTGTATTAACAAGGTTTAGTAAAGATAATGGGGGCCGCGGTGGGTCATTGAGTAAGACGCTGTTTCGCTAACCTGGAGGTTCGTTGTTGGAACCGGTGATGACGAGAAAATTCATCCGGGAGGGTGGAGAGTCTGCAGGGATTAGCGTCTAGTCGTTCGTAAGGTACGAAATAAGTTAAATAACCAAGATCCCATGCACATAAAAGAACCCTTGACAGATGCAATTTAATTGTTGTCCGTGCCAAACTGTTATCATAGCACATTCCATGGTGTATGCCCGTCTTCATTATCCCGTTTGGGGCAGAAAATTGGGACGTTAAAAGCTATTTAATTCCTTCATCATCCATACACGTCATTTACGTTCAGTGCCGAGTGCTTTCCTTCTGGAAACATACGTTAAACAAAAGTTATTTCACACGGGTTACAGCTTTGATATGAAACACTCTTTTAATGGATATCGCAAATTATATTGGGTTAAGTGTCTTGTCAACACACTACTTGTGACACACTTTTATGGTTCCGTTTGTAATGCCAGGTAGAGATATTTTGCTGGGACAGCGGCGTTTTGCTGCCAACCCTTCTTCGATTTAATTTTAAACTGTCAGGGGGATCTACTACTTACATACTAATACGAACCTTGCATTCTCGTACTATCCGAAAGACCAGAAACATTTCCCTTGTCAGTCTGAGTGCTGCCACCACTAGAAGTGAGGATCGGACTGGAAAAATCTCGTCTTCTCGGCCCACCCTAGGATTCCGACTCTTAACTTTAAAGTAGCCGATCATACACCCCTCCCCGCCAACTCTGCGAAAGGAGGGGTGTCCGTCAGCGATGCGAATTGGTATAGTGTCATCACGATTATCGTATCTTTAATTTTGTGACGATTATATTACAATATGAACTGAAATGAACTCCCTATCAGGTCTAAGGTCAATAGCTCCTCTGTGGACTTCCTTACTATGTTAATAGATAAGTGTTCTGAAAACCATACTGTATTATAATAGTTTATACTAAGCTTAACTCTTTGTGGTTGTTGAAAAACACACCAGGAAAACATACTTTGTCGCATTATTCTTGTTTAACCGGACTGAAAAATATGACTTTGTCCAAACCCTTTGCTATGGCAAGCACATTATGCGACCATAGTTTCTTGCCATGTACACCACAGATAAACATCTAACGCTGGTGTGATGTGACGTGGTGATAGTTCGACTGGACACAGGGCTAGGTATGTTTAACGAGTCATTCATCAGATCGACAAAAAAATGGCACAGTAATTATTCTAGCAGTGAAGTATGACATGTTCCATGAAAGTTGCAGTTGGTCAATATAATGCATGGACATTTAACATGTTGGCCTGGGTGGGGATTGAATTACAGATGGCTACCGATTTCAAGAACATAGTATATTTCGGTACACTAGCCATGCTTAAATAATTTGAACCCGTCTACACTATCAATCTGGCCATTTTACAATTAAAGGCCATTAAATGGCGTTCTTACTATTCTATAGACAGACATGCTTCTGGTGAAATAGAAATAGGTAATCGAATCAGTATTTAACTTTACAGGCACACAACAGTTCAGTAAGATTGATAACAAATTTAGCTCTACATTGCTTTTAAATGGTGTGAATCCGTCTGTCACTTATCACTTACAGGGGAGATTTAAGTCAAGCTCATTGCATTATTTTACATAGAATGCATCTGTTAATGTGGATTGACACTGTATTCCAGATTTGATAAGCTTGATTCGGTCATCGGTATTCCAGTTAATTAATTATATCACTTCCTTGTATGACCCACACTTTTCCTAAAGGGACTTCAAAAATTCCAATTTCAGTTCGATGTTTTATCTTATAATTGGTCTAGGGGGAATGAATACTATTAACAGAAGAGGATTTGACCAAAGGAACTTCTAGCAATGTATATTCCACACATCTGCCCTCTAGTATTACATTTGCACCTCCGGTTTTCTTGCCACAACTTACCCATACATCTTCATATACGCCACAATATTACCGAACTTGGATCTGAATTTTGAATCTTTCAAAGTCACAACTGCTTCCTACCACAATACAGTGTGTCTAGGGTATCAATAAATGTCTTGATGAATGCTTTACATATTATTTACTAGTCGAAATAGAGTAACATCAACGCTTATAACAGATTATTTGCTGGTGACAGCTTGATTGTACGTCGGACCAATGGTCATCGATGATTAATATTCAGTGAAACTGGTTCCGGAATTACTTTAGCCATATATGTAGTATAACAAAAATAACAACACATTTTTTATGAGTTTGTTTGCTCATAATAAAAATCAATTCATTATTAATTTATTGATTAATATAATAATATCCCCAATAAATAATGCTAAGAGAGTTTGCAGATACAGTTATAGTATACTGTAATGGGTTCATGATTCAGCTAAATTAAAACTAAAGCCTTTTCTACTATACTGATCGAATTCAATAGTCTAGTGTAAATAATATATTAAATGCCTACAGGTAAAATTATCATTCACTATGATCAAGTATTAGTCATTAGTCATCCATTTCTTATCGCTTGACACATTTATCCAATTCAATGAATCAAGTTTAACTTTTAAAATTTCTTTCTTTGGGTCTTAAGGAAAAGGTCATAGTTTTGTCTATATATAGATGTCTTCGACCAGGATTCCTCATCTATTATTTATCATAAACTTATATTTGGAAGTTGGTGGCACTGAGCCACTAGTGACTTTTGGTCCTGAGGTTCCGAGGTTATCTCTATCCAGTAGCATCGTTGACTAGCACTCGAAGTTGTATAGTCCAAACTATCACCACTTCATTCAAAAATAATAAAAATATAATAAATGTCTTGTGCGAGTCCGGGTGTGCTTATGTTTTTAGAACTCTTGACGTCATTTCTTTCTGTTAGAACCTTTTTTATGTAATTTTTAAAGAGGGGCACTATTCACGACCACAATCACAATCACCTTACTTAAAAGAGCGTTAATACATTATATCAAGATAGCGAATATTTTGTCAATGGTTTAGTCCGGAAAATATTTAATCAACTTTATAATACGTGTACATTTTAGAAGCACTATTGTCACTAATTCATTTATTAAAAAAACAATCGAGATTATGTTTTTTATAGTACTGACTTTCGTAATGAGGATCGAGGCTAGGTCTAAAATTCAATCGCTAAATTCTCGGTTGAGAGTGGATCAATTTACAGCAAATTCGCTTCGCATTATCCGGTTTTAACTATTATAGTGACAACTGCCTGCTCTTTATCTAGTCCCCATAATGTATCTTTAAGAATCTACTTAGGCCTCAAAAGGTATGGCAAAGGAATAGTAAGTAGTAAAAAATACATTCCGAAAACTGAACCCTCCCACAATGAAGTAACGTGACAGCCATTGCGTCTTAACAACAGTTTATTTATAGTTATATACATTACGCGGCGAATACAAAGTACTGAGAGAGATTTAATTAGATTGTATATTATGTTTTAGTCCAAATATATCATCTAATCACACAGTTTGTATGAACGCGGGAAAGTATCTTTAAAACATGCTATATATATATGGTGATCTGCAATCTTTATGAATCTTGCAAATCTCCACATTTTCTCATATCAAGTACAACGTTAGAAAACTCGAATTCTTAAATTGACAGGCTACCAAAATAAGGTTTGTTTACAGTAGTACTATGGAAGTCTGTTGCGGCCATTTTATATTCTCATAGCGGGGAGTCGAGATCAACAAGCCGAAGGGTGTACAGTCAAGGCAAAGATTTTCAAATGCAAAAAAGCAAGATTTCGATAAGTTTATGATGATGGAGAGAGAAATGAAGATTGCACAAAGGCCGCAACAGGTTTCCATAGTTAACAGTAAGCAGTATTATAGAAATAAAAACAATGAACATTATTACAGACGAAAGCAAGTACCAAACCTTAAACTGTTAGAATTTCTAAATTAATATGCATATCCAACAAGTAGTATGATTATAAGCTGATTTACATGTATGACGACTAAATATTTTGTCATGACTCATTATCGCTTCAAGTAATGTAAATTAAAACATCACACCCGATGCAATGATTAGAACATATTGGAATTGAGTAACTGAAGAAGCCTTTTTGATACGAATAGGTTCACGAAAAGTTGTCTGTGTAGGACCATGTCCCAAGACTTCATTAGCGGTAAGTTGCGATGGGTGTTGTGTACTTGATAGAGTATACTTACACTTTCTCGACAACCTGCTTCCATTTGGTAACCTCACATGGTTAGCAATGACTGTTGTATCCTGAGATCAATAAATGTGATACTTTCTAGTAATCGATAAACAATAATACATGGGACTTCTATAACAAATATGTACTCTTTGTTTCTGTTAACACCCGCGAAGTAAATAAGGTCTTTTTATGGCTCATAAATCATAAAAGTTGTTGCAATCAAACACTTAGTTACATGTATCAGACATACCCTCCTCGGCAAAACAATCTGTTATTCACTACTTTCAAGACAGACAAGGACTGTTATTAAACATTTATAGAATAATGCGTCTATTTGCTCTGTGTGTAAACTATGTCAAGGGTTATGATTGGCAAGGGGTGTGGGGTCGGAGGGATGGGAGTGGAAATGCACATCCGCACACGCAATAAAAATCCCCACTCTCACATCACTTTTATTGGGCCCCACTTATTAATTGTTCTTAATATTCATTTTTCAACTTTGAGATTTAACATGCATTATGCAAGAAGCTAACATTGTATATAAATTATTAATTAGACATTGATAAACTTACCCAGACCATAATCAACTCATGCAGTATTTAACGTAAAAATGGTTAATCGAGTCTTTGTTTATTATCTTACCAACGGTAGTAATGACGACCGAGAATAGCCCATTATTGGATCAGTAAGTTCTCAATTCAGATTGAAGCAGTTTTGCTGAAATTTTCTGCATATTCTGTTTTTTATCTATTGTTTAACTATTATAGAGATAAATATCAGCTCTTTATCTAATCCTACATAATGCCACTTTAAGTATGTCTTATTTAAAAGAAAACACTGGTGGAATAAAAGTTCCCATTATTGGCTTATATCTAAGCACTAATTGACAATTATGACTTCTGTGAATCTTCAAGCAAAATCTAGTATTAAACAAACGACTCATAGTTGATGACCGTAAATAGTATCATGTGTTTTCGAGAGTGATAAGAATTGTCCCATATTTCTGAAACCTCGGACATATTCTATGCCATTCAATAACATTAAGATTGAATTAAACTCATACATAAACTAACTTAAAATCTGTTTATTACTTTGATCTAATATCAGATCGGTTTAATGTATTAAAAATAAAGTCAAATATTAAACCACATATCATAATATATTCATGTAATAACGCTGCAGGCTGACTATTTGACATTATTTTTCTCCAAGCTCTTAATCATAACTATTCCTTTAATGTGAAATGTAATCATTTGGATATTTTAATAATAATTATTTTAATGAGGGCTGTCAAAATATAATTAAAGATATAAATACTTTTAATGTGATATTGACGAATTAAAGAAATTAGACATTGTATTTGCGTGATATTGACTGGTTTAACAAAACATTGATACATAATAGGATTTTATGATCAATATTAGGAACAATCATTATTTTCTTTGAATTTATTACAAATGGTGTATTTTAAGCGCATTTAGGAATATAAAATATTATTAATATGTTTCTGTATTTGTGTTGTCGGTTAAATATTGTATTTGAAAGATATAATCGGCTGTTATCTTATTGCAATAAACTGTTCTGTCCCCTTCAATATAGATTAATTTTGAATTATGATGTAATATGCATACTGGTGTATCCCATTGTTTTGATATATGAATCAAGTGATTGCTATCATCGAATAGTTCGATCTGATACACAATAATAAATGACGTAGGAATATCGAGCATTCAGAACAGGATGTATATCGCATTTAGAATCATGCATGTTAATGTTATCGTATATATATACTCACGTGCATGTCTGTATCCTGTATATAATGGTGATTAATATCGATATCAACTAAACTGATCGATTTGAATTATTTATATTGATGAATTGATTTTATAGATATCTAATCGATAGAGTATTAGTATCGTCATCAAAATTCCTGTTTATGCAGAAAAGTAATCTTGTATATAAATGAGAATCGAATTCAAATACCGATCTATATTTCGTTTCGTTTTATACTTTCGATGACCTACACTACATGTAGATCTAACACGTTATAATGGGAGTTCACGTCAGGTGTCAAGTAAGCGACATGTGTCCCTATAATGTCAGTCATGCGATTAACTAATCAGATTCGATGTTGCAAGTGGCAATAAAATAAAACCAAGTACGAACAATCCAAACCATTAGACAAAATTCGAAGTCCTAAAAACGGTATAGGCAAAAATGTGTAAAAACGCAAAATAGTGTAATCAGCAATGCTTTGCTTTGTTTTGATTTATATCGCTGCTAATGTCTACCCACAGCTCCGCGCAAAAAAGGTCATGCACTCGAGTTCGACATAGTCTTTGATTGACTGACCCTTCATTGCATGCAGAACACGAGTTAAATAACAAGTCTACAAAACACGAGCTAAATAACAAGTCTACCAGATACCAGTGTAGTAAAAACCAGTAAAACGAAACTTTGAACTATAAAAACGAAACGAAATAAGATCTATGTTTTAATTAGATTATATCAATATGGAACATCGAAATAATAACTTATAATTAATTTTAACAGGGCTATTGAATAAAACAGTTTAATACTTATAAAATAGATTGATATCAATAGAACAATATCGATTCAATTGGCCAATATTATGCTAAAAATGGAAGTAGGTCTATGAACTCAGAATAGTGTGTCGCCATTTATCAGCCATTAATCATAATAGTTTTTAAACATGCATATTTAATTTATCAATTCGAACAATTTAAGCCCCAGTACTTACAGTTTTCTTGCATATAATACCTATCATGTATCTCTCTATAACCTAATGTACATGTAATGTAAACAAATTTAAGAATTAGGGGTTTTCAAACTTTTATTTAAAAAATGTGGAATATAGTATGGTTTAACTTCATGTCGATATAGTTACTTGTTTCCACAAGGTTCGAAAGTTGCCTCGATTTTCTGTATCATCCAAGAGACTAAACACCTTTCTTTCCCAAACTCCCCGCCCTGCATCACTGGGCAATGGAAACCAAATATACCCCGCAGGAACTTCGGGTGAAAGAACAACGGTAATAGTATTAATGTTTTATAATTATTGGTAAAAACTATTTCGCCCATATTATTCTCGTTGAACATTAATAAAATAAAATTAATAAACTATATTATAAATAACTATTTTCACCCATATCATTCTCATTTAAGGTTAATAAAATAAATCTAATAAACTATATATAAATAACTATTTTCACCCATATCATTCTCATTTAAGGTTAATAAAATACAATTAATAAACTATATATAAATAACTATGTGAGTATTGATTTATGTGGAGTGGTCTTAAATTCGGCTTTGGTGACCAGATGTTCCAATAAGTTTTATATTGAATTTGTTAACAAACATACAGAGAATATTAACTTAACTACTATACAAAGAATGTTAATTTGACTACTTTTTATTGCTGAACTCTTAAACTGAACTACAAAAGAAACGCCGCCATAAACTTGTAGATGTGCAACATCGGGAAACGCTTTTCATTAAGTATTCTAGTGCGCTCATAATTGAATTGTGGTAAATTGGCAACTAACTGATTAGTTACATCTTCCACAAGTAACCATGACAAATAATGACACTTTAGCCTTCTATACCAATTTAATATAACTCAGTTTCGCCATCGTATATTCATTAAAGCTAACAATCACCGATTGTACTTATATAGGTAAAACATTGAGCCAATACCACTTTAAGTATCCGCTGGTCAAAACTAGCCTTCGATACAGTACTTTGTGGTTACAAATATTGCGTACGAGATAGACTGTGTTTACTATTATTATATCACCCAGAGCCACTTCAAATTTAATAGGTTCATTTTGATGTACATTTAAATGTGAGCCGTTTCTTTTTTTTAACAGACATCATGTTTGATAGTGTTCGCTATAATAGGCATAAATAAAAGTCAATTCCAAACTGGTTGAAACACTTAACCAAGCATGTAGAGAAATAAGTGCTTAACATCTGTTTCCAGTATTGTCACTCAATCTACCAATACCTCACCTTAATGAGAAAATAATGGCCAAGAACGTGTCTCCTGTTCTCTATCGATAAGCTTTCTGAAATTCTACATTCATGAATAATTTTGGTTTAATAATTTACAGATATCTGAATGTCTGTTATCGACGTTTTTTTTTTAAAGTTTCCAGATAACTCTGTGATTATATTAAGCTGAACATCATAACGACCCTAAAATCTATGTTCGCCAAATGTTATCTATCAACAATTATTACAGCATTTACATTAAAAACAACATTATGAGACGAAAAATCGATATATAACATTATTTGTTGCATACCTGTTTCAAGTGATTATATTCCCAGTGGTAATAATGGGGCGCATCATTTGCGTAAATACTCAACTGGAAACAATAGGCTAGACATTGATCCGGTATTCATATTCAATTACACACACATATTTTATTCTTTTGAATATTAAGCCATAAAATAAAAGCTTCATTAATGTTTATCTTTTGAGTGTACATACATAATGTCTGGATAATAGAGATATCAGCCATTCACTCTAATTCTACGCCTCCTTTATTTTTGTGTATTCGCAGACAAGTCCCAAACACTATTTTTAATTATTTTAATAATTTGCTCTGTCTTTTGTTGTTTTGCAGAATACACCAGGCCAGCCAATAAAATTCACTGTATCTGAATCATGTGATCGTATCAAAGAAGAATTCAGTTTTCTACAGGCCCAGTATCACAAGTAAGTAGGGGAGATAACTTCTGTCAAGGCATTCTTATTGGAATCATAATATGGTGTTCATGAATTCCACTTTGGGTCATCAACCACTAAATTTAATTAATATAACTATGCGATCTTTAGCAGTATGCAACCCTTTTGTATATAAACACGGTGGGAGAACGCTAGATCGAAGACGGTCCTTAGCATTTTATGACGTCATATATGGATTGTGGGTTAGGATAAGGGTTAGGGTAAGGGCTAGGACCTGCAGATTTCTTGATGTAGATAGGCCTAGTCCTAACCCTACCCCTGGACCAAGCCTAACCCTTACCCTAACCCACCCATATTTTACATTTGACGTCATAAAATGCTAAGGACCGTCTTCGATGTAGCGTTCTCCAACACAGTGCTTTTTGCTATTTTGGGGAATATTTATATGTTTACATTAGGTCAATATACATCTATTTTAAAATATTTCTTTCTTTTTCAGTTTAAAGATGGATTGTGAGAAGCTGGCTCAAGAGAAAACTGAAATGCAGCGTCATTATGTTATGGTACGTATATTGATTTTTTTTAGCTGTGTACAGTTGCTAAGATAAGAATTCGTATCTGTATCAAAAAGAGATTTATGCCATTATTCATATAAAAACATCTGCTTCCCATTATAATTTATAAATATATCATATAATTGTCCTAAACTGGACTCAAATACAAAGTTTCGACATCTTGAATTCATTGCATATCTTAAGAGGTGATCTTGGATCTTAACTATTTAAATTAGAATTCGTGTATTATTGTTGTCCCCGAGATATTTCCCAAGACATTCATTAGTCATGCTTTCTTGTATTAGAATCAGTCCGCCATTGTGAAGTGATATAACAGACATTTTAAAGATTTTTTTGTGTTTTGTTTTGTTTTGTAATCGTCGTGTACACCTGCTCTTCAATTGTTTTTGGACTACTTCACTGATGTCCGATGAAGCCTCACTGAAAATAGCAGGCAGGCAATAAATGCATAATTTAGATACAAGACCGTGTGTATTCACGCAAAAGACGAGATAATTTCCATCATGAGAGGCCCTTATCTTTATCTAAGTGGTGCTCTGATGTTCTTTATACCAAGCTGCTCTAATCTTTAGTCGTTTGCGAAGAGACTCGACTAGGAAGGAATAACCATAGCACAGCTTTAATTTTCTGATTACATTGCACCGTCGACTGGCGTGTATTAAACTCGGCTACCTCATATTGATTTTTCCACCAAGCTTTTATCTTTTCTCCTTCGCTGCTCAACCCAATCTTGGGACTGAATAATTATATCTAACTGCACATATTGGCTTTTGGGAGGGATTAATTTGCCTCCGACATGAAAGCTTGCATGTTGCGAATGTTGATTGGGCTATCTATTGTGTTGAGACTTGTCATCCTCGTGCTGTGATTGATAACAAAACAAAGATAAAACTATTGATATACTCAGATAAGAGATATTTCAAGACAAGACAATGGCCAAGAAACCCTTTCTTCATTACTTAGCTATATTATTCTTCATAATTTTCATAGCAATGTCGAGACAATTAGATGGATTAAGATTAATGGGGATATCTGAATATTACAAGAGTCTTAATTAATGAAGCAAACCGCGAAGTATGCCGTGCATGATTACGTGAATATTTCATAATTAATATGACGGATCGATCTTCTTGTAATTACACGCTTGTTAATAATCACCAGCATTAACAATAATCTTATTACTCGAGAAAAAAAGCCATGTAATAGTCATATCAGAATCATAAAACCACTAATTAACCAGATCATTATAACGGTATTATAGTAATAAGTATAGCACGTTGCCAATATGTATGCTTGTAACCGTATGAATGAAATATGGCTTAACGTCCTACTTATATGCCGAAACATGGTTAATGAAGACGGACAAATCCCCAGGCAGCAATTTAATGCATGCCAATGTGTACCTAGGACACCCCTTCCTTGCCAGGCTCTCCACCATGCCTGTAACCATGAAATTAATTAGTGGTACATGTAGTAGTTGCTTTTTCGAAAAGTATGCATACTTCGCCCCGACCCGACACCCACTTCCCATATGCATGTGAACAATAAAAGTGAAATTAAAATAAATCAAAAATCCATTGAGGTATCAAGTTTCCAACACTTGTATATATTTCAGAAAACACAAAAATATGACCTTTAATATAGTAAGTTCAGGAGGACCACACAAAACGCTAACGAACCTGCGTTCAAGACAAAAACTATACAGTCATTTTGTACATCTTCAATATTATGGGGCTATAACTTGCCTATAACTATTATCAGTTATTGAACACCAATAGTGGTTTTTTTTCATTACAGTATTATGAAATGTCTTATGGTTTAAATGTAGAGATGCATAAACAGGTAAGACATCCATTTATATATACTTTGTTATGGCGATTTTAACCTTTTTATATAAAACTATTACCCCCACCCCAACCCCACCACTTTGTTTTTGAGCGAGAGTTTCATTCAGCTTTTTTATACGCCCACATAGAAATGTGGTCGTATATTGCCGTCGCCCCCGTCCGTCCGTCCGTCCGTCCGTCCGTCCGTCGTCCACAATTTCTTGTGAACGCTCTAGGGGCTAAAATTAATATCCGATTGACTTTAAATTGATACACAGTGTTTAAGGTCATGAGAGGAAGACCCCTATAGATTTTCAGTGATTTCCGATAATTGCTGTCAGAGTTATGGCCCTTGATCACTTCAAAAAATCTTGTGAACGCACTAGAGGCTAAAGTTAATATCCGATTGACTTTAAATTTATACACAGTGTTAAAGGTCATCAGAGGAAATCCCCTATTGATTTTCAGCGATATCCGATAATTGCATCCAGAATTATGGCCCTTGATCGCTTTGAAAATCTTGTGAACGGTCTAGAGGCTAAAGTTAATATCTGATTGAATTAAGATTTATACACAGTGTTTAAAGCCATGCGACAAAGAAGCCTATTGATTTTCAGCGATATCCGATAATTGCATCCAGAGTTATGGCCCTTGATCGCTTTGAAAAATCTTGTGAACGCTCTAGAGGCTGAAGTTAATATCTGATTGAATTAAGATTTTTACACAGTGTTTAAATCCATGAGATAAAGAAGCCTAGGGATTTTCAGCGATATCCGATAATTGCATCCAGAGTTATGGCCCTTGATCACTTTGAAAAATCTTGTGAACGCTCTAGAGGCTAAAGTTAATATCTGATTGAATTAAGATTTATAAACAGTGTTTAAGGCCATGAGACAAAGAAGCCTAGGGATTTTCAGCGATATCCGATAATTACTGCAAGAGTTATGGCCCTTGATCACTTTGAAAAATCTTGTGAAAGCTCTAGAGGCTAAAGGTAAAATCCGATTGAATTTAAATTTATACACAGTGTTTAGGGTCATGAGACGAAGAAGCCTTTTGATTTTCAGCGATTTCTAATAATTGCTGTCAGAGTTATGGCCCTTGATCTCTTCAAAAAAATCTTGTGGACTCTCCAGAGGATAAAGTTAATAACCGATTGACTTTAAATTTATACACAGTCTTGAGGTTCATGAAACAAAGAAGCCTAGGGATTTTCAGCGATTCCCGATAATTACTGTTAGAGTTATGGCCCTTGATCACTTCAAAAAATCTTGTGGATGCTCTAGAGGCTAAAGTTAATATCCGATTGACTTGAAATTTATACACAGTATTGAAGGTCATGAGACGAAGAAGCCTATTGATTTTCAGAATATTAAGTGTTTCTTATACTAAACGTTAGCATGGAGGAGAACTTTATCAAAGCCAAACAAATTCGAATTATTTTCTGATAATTACATAATGAGTTGTTACTTGTTATATGATTTTAGTGTATTATAAATGTTTCATTACTGAAAAAAGTAAAATATGCGACAACTCTTGTTGACTACCCGGACGATTTAGCTGCTGTGGGCGTATGTTTCGTTGCCAGGCAACCTATCTTATTAGTTTTATGAATTATGCTTTTTCAAGAATATTTTGGGGTGAATAAGAAAATAAACTTCAAATATATACATTATATGATGCGACAGGCTAAATCGCGTTAAATATTATTAAGTATGCTAAAGCTTCATTCATTCTTTTAATTGGCACAAAAGCACCATCCATTCTATTAATGGGTACATTCTAGACTGTTTAGCTACAAACATTCATGGTTCACTTACATGAAAACGCTACTCTGCTATTCAGAATAATTAGTTTCCGAGATTTCTCTCCTGAATCGTCGAATCAGTCACCTTGATCTAATCTAATATCACAAATGCTTGGAGTTCGTTGTCACATAATGATTACTTGTAATGAATTAAGAAGCCTTTATTGTTTTCCAATTGTCGATGTATCATCTTTAATTCATGGATGCGTGGTAGAGGCACGCAGTATTACCGATCACAAGCAGTGGCCAAGGGTCCAACTGGAGCTATAATTATGCATAAACTCGATCAATAAATGGTCTGTGTATAGGTTCATTATGAACTCTTTTCTTGTAACTAGCATACATCCTGTCTTTAAACACTGATTTAATTACCTATATCGAACAACATACTGTGGCATTAATAATATTATGTTGATGTTTTATAACTATACAATCTGCGATTAGATACAACATCTGGTTTATAAAATTGATGAATAATTAATCATACGAAGGTAAATAATACGATTTACCTCACCTGCACATTTTTAGATATTTGGTAGTGACAAAAACGGTCATCACCGCCATCTTGGAATTGCGACGCCTTATCAAAATCGAAATCCGCCAATCGATGCGCAATAAGTTGTCAAAGGTACAATTATGCCAAGTTTCATGTCCCCAAGAACAACACGGTAAGTAGGGCTTGGGGGTCGAGATCCTTATTTTCAAAATAATCAATATGTAACCGAGGGTACCAAAGCAGCATTCGATAGAGGAAGCTCGTCGTTTTCGTTTTATCCTGGTAATCTTTTAATGAAGCGCACAATGAAGTGACTTTTGTTCACATATTTTGTTTTCACTTCCTTTTTTTGTTCTCGTTTCTTTTTCACCCAAGAAATTAGATTATTTTTTTTTAATCTTCAAGCGAAGCTCGAAAAAAATGACGTTCACAACTTTTTAAAATAAATTATTCATATCAGCCATGAAATTGTTATTGACAATAGACAACAACAATTAACAATTCATACAGCCGTACATATCAGTCGATACTGTTTTAAAATGCCAAAAGATATTGTACAGCCTAACAAATTCATTGATTCTGTGTAGCTGTGTAGTTAAATTGAGAATTAAAATAGGATTGTGTAAAAATAAACAGAAGAACTACTGTCTTTTATCCGATCTGTTATAATAATAACATTGATGAAAGCTCAAAGCCGGGGTTAATTCGCGCGGTTTCTGCTTACCCGTCAAATATTTGCACACTGACAACAACACCATCGTCAGGGCCGCGTTAAATACACGCCCGCCATCGTCCTGTTTCTGTAGGACTTCGCAAATGATGCACATGAAATTAAGTTGAAATAGATAACAAAGTTGGAAGCACAAAGCGTTGTCGGCACGTTGCTGAAGACTGAGAATGTCAATAGGCAACACAAAGAAGCAAATACTTGGAACTAAACGAAAACACTGCCTGGATCTAAGAGCCATTTTACATCGAAATTATATGCTTTGTAAATATTGACCGAACAGAACAAACATTTCCTTCTTTAGCCATTAGCTATCAGCTCATTATTCGTATTTTGTGTGATTTGTGTCCTATTCAACTCGAGTATTTGCTTTTATATTCACATAGATTTTGTAATGCTAACAATCTACGAAGAAAACGTGTCGACATGTGTGCTCATTCGCCAATATAAATAAAACAAGCTTGAAATATTAAACCTACATCTATTTGGTGTTTAAGCTGTTTTCATATAGGATCAATAGGCTGTCTATTGGAGGATAGCTCTTTGTGTAAGCATTATGGAGTTTGCACAGCTCTTTGAAGTTTTGTTATTACAATTTACGTCAGTATGGCTAAGCCTTGTTTAATAAAGTCTAGCATATTTGTTTCATAAACTTTTATTGTTAATGCATCTATTTCGTTTTCTATTAAAATAATCCGAACAGTGTCCACCTAAAGATATTTCTGGCTTGCGACTATTGAGTTAATATGACAAGTGGTACTGAATCAGGGAAACATGCTTCAAAGCCAATGATGAGCTTTGCTCCATGGAACCGGTCGTAATAAATCAATGACATGCATATAGGCTTTAGGCTGGGCAAGTTTAATTACAACTGTCAGTCATGTGTCAAAGAGAAAGAAATGTATAATACTTGTTTGGGATGGACATGCAAATCGTTCGTGCAAATAGGCTGTGTTCAGATTGATTAGAGTTATATCAGACAATACTCAGCCGATAAAATAAATGAAGAATCACTTGTGATTTAGCAAACAGCTGAGTATATTTATCTTGAGCTAATTTCTTCATATCAATATAGAATTATTTGTGTTTTATTATTCCTATCTTGGGATGATGTAAAGGTTGCGCCATCACCATAGTATGGGTGAATTTTGAAGAACTAGACGTTACAAGTAAAATCACCATAGTATCTGGAAGCCAGCTTTTGGGATTTTGAAGACCTAGAGAATTTTAAGTAAAATTTTATTTTTGCCAATCTTATTTTAACAAAGTAGACCTGGATCGTTAAAACATCTTCACACCAGAGCCAGATGGATTAGTTTTAATCGACATCAGAACATGTTATTGTGTTGTCAGTGACATCTGTACAAACATAATTCTATCATTATCTATCAATTTTCCAAAATCTCTCTTATACATTTGGCTTAATGTGCGGATTCGGCTTCTGAATCGTCAGTCTTAACTATCGCTCAATACAGCTTTTATGAGTGGCGGGTGTTATTCACCGAGCATGGTATTTTTTGTTTTTCTTTCTAGAACATTTAACGTCGTATGCCGTTTATTTTTACTTTTATACTCTTGCTGGTTTTTTTTTGTAATCCACGAATTCTTCCGGGTTGATGAATACGTCTTTAAATCTACAGATGTAATGAACTTTTTCTCAGAAATCAAATTTAATCTAAATTTCCAATAAACAAGGCATCACGGAATTTCTATTATTCGTTTCCTTTCTTGTAAATTTGCATGCTGTAGTCCATGCACACCATAATACGTCAGGACGACTGATGGAAGTCTTTTACAAAAAAACTTTCATGTTTTTCTCACTGTCATTTACAATCTTTAATGAAAATTGTTTGTAGTTTATCATCGCTAATGTCTTCTTTTCATTTCTCTGGAGGAAGTTATTTCTTCGCATTGGTTGTTGTGTGTTTCATGTAATCAGTATTCAAGTAATAAAACCATGCCGTTCTAGTCTCGGGAGATTGCCATTATAATAACAATTCCACAGAAAGCTAGCCGGACTGATGGTCCCCTGGGTAGTGACTGGTAAATCCTGCTATAACATCCCCCGAGTTGCTCTTCCAGAACAATCCTTCACACTTGACAATTATTCTCTTATGGTATCTCTGTTTTCCAGACCTATTCTGACCACGAACTTGGTTATTTAACACAAATCCATTTACTTATTACCAATAATAGACATGTGTTTCCGATGCGATCCATCTGCAAGGACTAACTGTTTGCTTTGAATAATCTGAATTTTTAAGATGAAAGATTTTATTAAGACGGCCGTTTTAATTATGTACAACTCTGACTTTACACATAATTTATTCACACTTCGATCAACGATTCAATCAAGCTCCCAATCGGGAAGTTACATCTGATGGAATGACATTCCGGCAATATGACTTATTGTTGTTAAAAACAAATGTACATGTAAATCTAAAAGTGTAAAGAGAGAAATGGGGTTCAACGTCCACTCGAAACAAACTGAGTTATTTCGGGACTAACATATGGTTCAATTTTATTTCAATAATTCGCTTGCGGGTAGGAGTCTTTAGCAGTGTGGGGAAACCGGGGAATCCGGAAAAAAACCCACAATGTTAGACAGACGACCCTACTCATTGTCCCGTACAACCGGGGATTCGAAACCACGTCAGTTGGCTAAACGACATGCTTTAAGATACAGCGCGCGCACGCTAACCATTCAGCCACCCACCCCCACCCACCCCAACCCCCTACCCCCCTAAAATCTTAAAACAGACTTATTGCAGTTAACACACACAATTACAGATTTGTGATGTTGTGGTGAAAAGGGTAAGCATACCCTGATCCGTGCAAGCAACCTACTGCTTTGTGGCTGAATTTCAGAAGCCAAAGCTACATGAATCCAAAATATTTCAATTAAAGAAACTTTGGCCAAACTATCAACTTCAAACCATGAATAGTGACAAACAAGGAACAGTTAATAACTATCAATCATTGATTTTATTTTATATCATTAGAAAGGTTTTATCTCTAGACCAAGTGCACTTATATGTTTGTATATACAATTTCAGTTATGAAAAGAACCTTTATTTTATCTCCTTAAATTATCTTATTTATAAATAATAAAATTGACCTAATTTACTTGACTGTTAATCACACCACGTATTGTTTAATTAATATTTTATCTATGTACCTCATCTATTCACCTTGTGATCGGTAGATACCATCCAATTAATTTATTATGTGTTTTAATGATTTAGCGACCGATAAGGTTAAGAGACAGAATTAATCTTCATTTGTAAGAAAGGTAATAAGAATGGACACGGCTGGGTAATGGTTTGGCTTAGATTCCAATTACCAAAGAACGCAGGAAGTCATATATAAACCTAAATAACAAAACTAAACTAGAGTATTTGAGACTAGAGTTCTTGTAGGGGTTTCCTGATCAAGTACTTGATTTGCATTGAAATATAAAAATGTTGAATGTAATAAGACAGTCTACAAAACACATGAGTAATTATTGACATTTGAAAGAGGTCTCTACCTCTCACGTAAATTTTTTATAGATTTGGCAGAGGCATTATCACGAAAGGACAAAAAGATGTCTAGGAAAAACGAAAGAATACGTCTGGCTGAAAGCACTTGTGATAGATACAGACGTGCTTCTAATTCAAGAGATACATCATGACTTCAAAAAAACTAATTTCTAGACGGAACTGATCAGAATGACAGTGTGTTTGGAATGTATTATAGATGTACCAAGGGACGCCAGTCGGAAAGTAATTACGTTAGCAGGCATTCTCTGAGGACATTTACTGGCCAGAATTATCTTCAAGATGATTGTTTGAAAAATGGTTGAAGGGATTAGAAAGTATAATTAATAGTCTCAGGAGGATCACTATTGTCATTGATTGGTGATTTCTAAAAAGATGAGGTGCAAATGGATTGGATTGTCTTTGAGCGGAGGTGTTTGGTTGAGAATATTTAGTTGACTTAAGCAGATGCACTGTTAGAGACCTCATCTTCGACCACGGATCAAATTATATACTCCACTGTCACCTCATCGCAGCAAATTAATGTAGCTCAATTAGATGTTTGAAGAACTAGCTTTGTCAATCGAAGAATTGATTATTTCTTTGAAGCGCCAGTACTGTTAGTGGAGTTAAAACATACGGCTAAGGATACTTGAGAAGCAAACAAAAAGCAATATTTCTTTTAAACGTATATAGCCATAAGAAATTCTGCAGACACGTTTAAATCTCAAAACGATAATTAACGTATTCTTTGTGGGTTATTTACGGATTGTGATGTTCGGATAAAGTATTACTCGATTTTATCCATACTTTTTAATAAATTGAAATGTTGATTTATTGATGGAATCAACTGTCATTAGTTGTGTGTTCATCTGCCATTATTTAATAAGTGTAAAATGACATTGTATGATGGTAATATAATACTGTATGGTATCATCTTGTCCAGTTCTTGTAAATCGATATGATTAGGAATCAAACGGGAAACTCTATAAGCTCTATCGACTTTCTTTAAGACAATCTCGGTTACATTCATTAGGAAGTTACAGGGCATCTTTCTCCGTCTCACACTGTCTTCTTTTTTTCTTTATTTCCCTAAATAAATGGGTTGTAAATGATCGAAACTTTTCCGGAACACTTGTAAAAGTCAAGGTCGATATTATAGTCAATAGAATAGAAACATCAGATATAAGCGAATATTCAATCCACCGATAACAATACCGATTAGGAGGCTATCTCTAGATAAATTATGGTAACACAGTCTTGACTTTTATTTAAGAATTAGAGATCACAAATTGAGCCGAGGACTACGAAGGCGTTGATTCATTGCTAGAGATTTCGGGGTCCGATCCCAAGGATCTTCCAACGTAGATTTCACTTTTCAATGATAAAGGACGGTGGTGGGGGCTCGAAAAGAACAGAGTCTAGTTGTACACCTTGGCGAAGACGTAAATGGACCCTTAAAAGTTGAACTGTAATCCGGGCAAACTTGCCTTCATAGCACACTGCATGACGTATACCCGTCTTTGGAGCAGAGCAGTAGGACTTTAAACCACAATTCTTTCATTCCTACCAGACCCCGAGTTCACAAAGCATTATCGGGCGTAAGTTAAGAATTTACTCAAAATTGTTCGGCTTATTTTAACTAAAATATAGCCCTTTTTAAACTTTTGTTGTTTTAATGTATCAAATCCAGAATGAGAAAGTATGTGCAGAATTTTGGGTTTCTGAATCAAAGATATTTCTCGTAAACAGTAACTTAAATCTGAGAATGATTTGTGAACTTGGGGCCCGATTAGCGGCGGGTGCCTGGGGCTGATTTTTTACAAGAATAATCGGAAATATAGGTTTATGAAGGTCTATCCTGTTCTATTAAATCTACAATGCGTTTTTTTTTTTGCCCACAGTCTGCCGTCGTTACACGCCCATAATAAAATGTGGCTGCATGTTGCCGCCGACAATCTTTGGACAATCTTTGTCAGCCTGTCATTAAGGAACGCTACGGGTCAAAGTTATTAACAAATCTTTTAGAGTAGTCTTGACATTAGTCCGACAAAAATGTCAGATGTCAGAAAGATACATTCAAGTTAAAGGTTTCCATAGCTAAACAGAACCCTGTGGACACATTAGAGACAATCATAATTATCTACTAGACATAGTTTATATATTATTAATAATTAAACAAACACGGTTCTTTTATATTGATGCAGTAGTCTCTCCATTTTCCAGGAGTCATCGTTTATTTGATATACGAATCAAGTATTTCTCTTTTAATCTGACGGAAGACATAATGACCGTTATCGACAAACGGACGGTTTAGTTGGTGGTGGGCTTTTATTTGGTTAGCAAGGTATCTTTTTTATTTCGCCCATAGGGCGAAGATCCTTTCATCTGCCAAGCTGTTCAGCTGCGTGTGAGATATGGTGCATATATAGATGAGAATCGTTCAATCATTACAAGACTGGCCTATTTAAACCTCCCCGGATATTCGACGTAAATCACCCAGATCGAGCGATGACACATAAAACTCCAATTCATTTCATTTCCATAAAAACAGACAAATCAAGCCAATATCCCAGACGATTTAACTTTCGCTCAAAAACAATTTATTAATCCCCCTTTAAAATATACGATCCGATGTAGACAGTTTTCATGTCTGTATAAACCTAGATAAAAGCTGAAATAGATCTCTATTTGTCTACTTTCTATATATTGATACATTTATTTTTAATATTTATCATCACATTATATTGACTGACTGGACCCGCCAGAGATAATCTAATACAATGAAATGTAATCTTTATTAATAAGACCATTGTTACCGAGAATGTGTGTTTTTATCGATTTTTCCTCTTCCTTATTATAGACTGAAATTGCCAAGAGGCTGAATGCGATATGTGCTCAAGTTATTCCATTTTTGTCCCAAGAGGTAGGTTTCATGTTTGTGTGTAATCTATTATCATTATATCTTGATAGTGTGGCTGGTCATCAAGGTGTTTTTTAGTAGAATACCATCCATTAGTAGGTGTTCGGTATTATTGTGTATTAATAAAGTATATATATATTATACAAATGGTATTCAGAATAACCTTAATTATACTAAATGATGAGTATATGTACGAAGGGCGTTTCACGTGTATATAGAGCATAATATGTGATATCAAATAGCATAATATATAGGTATCATACATGATATATATCATAGAGCATAATATGTTATATTATATAGCATAGGTGGCGTCAGTGGGGCCTGACACAGAAGTTGTGCCTAGCCGTTAATATAGAACAAAAAACATAAGGTCTAATTTTGAGCGCACATCAAAGTACCTTTAGAATTGGAAATTCAAACAGAGTAGTGGAAAACGTCGCTGTCTGGCAAAATTCGTCCATCTGGAATTGTACGCATATATAGAAATAAAAATTACGATACGTTGGCGAGATAAGAACCATCATTCCATTCCATTTATCCATGGCTAGCGTGACGTAGCGGAGAACTAATACCCGGGTAATCTGTTTCTACAAAACTTTAATTTAAATTGTGTACTTTTTCTAGCTAAGTTATTACGTTTAAAATAATGAAGTTATTCATTTCTATTACTAGCATCAACAGCAGGTGGCAGCAGCAGTAGAGCGAGCCAAACAGGTCACCATGCAGGAATTAAACGCAATTATAGGGGTAAGTGCCACTTACTGGTGGTATCGATTATACATTTTCCTCCATATTATTTTTTATGGACACTTACGACTGGTCTCACCTCTTTAAAACGCGACACGAATACAAGGGGGTTTTAACATGATCTCCTGACTTAGGAACTACTGAAAATGGCATTAAAAAAAAATATCAGAATTGTTGTCACCCACCTTTGATTTTAGCACAAGGCCGTAATTTGCAAATAGTTTCGCCAACAACTTGTTTGTGAGGAATTACGTCATTATTACCCCAACCCTAACCCTTGCATCCCTCACAAAAAGTTTGATTTTGAAATTATTGACACATATCCACAAGGCCAACAGTCGCTGAACATGTATTCGTTTATTAGGTGTTATATAATTTGCTGAATATCAGACTAAAAACTTACCCATACGTGTAAAACATTTAACACTCAAAAGTGTTAATTGTATCACGCTCTTGGGATTAGCCTAATAAATGAGGTTAGCATGTTTACCATACAAAATATTCCTATAATACATTTTAAGCCTCCATACCGAATCCTGTCCCATGACATATTAAAAGTTACAGGGAGTACAAATTATATCTTTCCGAGGTTACCAATAATATTACTATAGTATTCAAAATCTAATAATGGCGTTTATTTGTATCAAGTCAGGGGTATCTCTGTATGAAAATTGCCTAAATATATCCAAGCTGCCTGTCTGGTTTAAATCGACATGGTTAAGCTGACAACTGTGTTTTCTTTTACAGCAACAAATGCAGGCTCAACATCTACCACATGCTCATGCTCCACCCATTCCGATGACCCCACACCCAGCCGGTCTCCAGGCACCAATACCTCCAGTTTCAGCATCAGGACTTTTAGCTCTCTCACAGAGTTCATTCTCAGCATTGGCACATAGTCATGGCTTGCTCAAGGAAGACAAACGTAAGTATATTTGAAATTCGTTAAACGTCAGTAGTATTACTTGTAATTTGAATTACCTAGGTTTTTAGTTACAAACCGAGTTCTTTCGTTTTAAGCCATCAATGCCACAGATCAATAATATCCCAGTCTGTTTTTTTAGCCTTCGAATTTATGATTACACACCTAATTTAGTTAAATCCATACGAGCGAATCAATTGCTCAGAGGCAAAATATAAATTTAAAAAAAACATATCGATTGTTACAAATTAAATTATATGAAATTTATTAATAATATTTCATTATTTGTTTAGAATGTACGTATTTATACTAATAATTATAATTATTTCATAAATCAATTTCAAATGTTCTTTCTCATTACAGATGATAAGCATGTAAGTAAACACTTAGTTCTTTAAAGCAACACTGTCAACCTAGATACATGTCTGTCTGTTCGATCCCTCATCTCAATGTTGTATTCAGGGGGGTTGATGGTCGAATGGTTAGCACGTGCGTGCTGAATCATAAAACCTGTCATTGGGTCAACTGGCGTGGTTTCGAATCCCCTGTTGTACGTGCAAGGAGTAGGACCGCATTTCCAACCTCGTGGGTTTTCTCCGGGTCCTCCTGTTTCCCCCACTGCTAAAAATCCATACTCGCAAGCGAATTATTGAAATAAATTAAACCAGTCCCGAAATGACCTAGTTTGTGTCGAGGGGACGTTAAAACCCCATCTCTCTGTCTCTGTATCTGTCTCTCTCTCTCTCGGTCCCTCATCTCATTGTTGTATTCAGCACTATATATATATACTTGACACAAATCTACTCAACAAGCTTCCTGTCTATTTAAATCAAATTAGATGTTACTTACAAACTCAGTATATATTTTGTCATACATCATACATACTTGGATGGACGATAAACGAGTTAATGTAAGAAATGTCAAATCAACTACTTTGTGACGTTATGACTTTAAACAAAAGTTGTGCAGATTAACAGTGACTGTAACCAAATTTTTGAGGTTTATCCTTTGTATGCCATGTTTTTGTTTTTATTACTCTAAATTAAATAGCATTATGTTCCTGTTTTGAAATAATATTATACGAAATTTATCATACCATATTTGAGGTCATTTATCACCTTTTTCCAACAACATAAACGACCCCACACAACCAAAGCGATCAATGCATTTCTATTGTTTTTCTTTTTATAATTATAATATAAAACAAACATGCATCTTTGGCGTCCAAAAACGAATAAATCATGAAATGTTCATTTAAAGATAGAATTAGTTGAAAGAAAATCGTGTCTTTTTTGCTAGAATTTATGCCAAATCCACCCTTTTAGCAACTATATCTGATACCAAAAATAATTTTTTTTTTAAAACATAAGTGCAGTGCACAAATCTGTCGATTTTCATCTTGTTGTTTGATTTTTAATTCGTCTGGTTGCAAAGTGACTATTTTCAATTTTGGACTGTGATTGGCGATTTGGTTCGTCCCTTGAACACCGAATGAAGGATACATTGATCGGTTTAATTATTATTTTAAAAAATGTGTTGGGGGCGCGAATGGTTTGTGCGTGTGCGTTGTATCATAAGGTCTGTCATTGAGTTAACTGGCGTAGTTTGGATTATCAGGTTCTACGTGACAAGGAGTAGGGACCACGGGTCACCCAGTTTCCTCCAACTGCTAAAGATCTCTCTCCCGCTTATAAAAGTAGGGAACATTATAAGGAAAAATCATACTTTTATAATAATTTAAATCGATCAATTTCATCAACTTTAAATTCTCAAAGCAATATAGTGATTTTAACGACTGATATTACGCATTTCCCAAATATGCAGCTATTGTTGTTGAAGTACTTACGTAAATACGAATAGGCATTAAATTACACTTACAATTACTTATTGTGTGTAACTTAACCTACATATTGTATAACCTTTGTGAGATAATCAGACGCACGTTCAATTGTTAAAACAGTAGACGTGAAAATCAATAAATTCGCCTCTTCAACAAATCTGATGTATCTAATTTGATTACGGAGAATGTGTGCTCAGCCATACTGACATTAATATATAACTCGAGAGAAAATAACCACTTTTTTTAAATAAGTATACCCGGTCCCCAAAATGTCTTTCATCTTTGTAAAATTTGTTTTCCGTAAAAAGATTTGTAGGATATAACAAGGCGTTTAAAATGCTTAGTATTGTGACCCCGCAGTGTCAATATTTTGCCCACTTGGTGAGTATTGTACTAGGCAGGCGATGAAGTTTACCTCAGTTATTTGTTCATCCATCACCTTGCACCAAAGGCAAAAATTAGTTTGCCTTGCAGTATGGGGTATTTTGTTCATGAAGTAAATAGAAGTCGGCTACAGAGATTTTTCTTGGGGTTGCCGGAGTTAGCAATCTAGTACAATGTCAAAGTGTGAAGTGTAAATATTGGGCAACGTAGAGTGTTGTTAGAAGATATTAACTGTTTACCCTTCTTCCTCTACGACAATATTTAATGTCTGTGGAGCGCAATTCATGTTCTCTACGTTTTTCTATTCTCTCCTGTAGTTGCATGAATGAGAGGCTGTTTAAACAAATATGGCCGCTTCTTCTGTCCACATGCAGTGTTTGGTCTTCCTGGTGACAAAGGATTACTTCTAGCTTGCTGAGAAATGAGTTTATTTTGCCCAATGAGCTTTTCTTATTTACAATAGGGGTCTATAATTCTCAAGTTTCAGATAAAAATAAGATAAAAGGGAAATCAAATATTTTGTATGTTCTTTACAAGAAGTTTAGTTCTACCTTAGTTAATATTCTTTATCAAATAAAACATAAACACGGTACCTTAGTACCCCAAACAAAGATTTAGATACTACCTAAGTACCCCAAACAAAGATTTAGATACTACCTTAGTACCCCAAACAAAGATTTAGATGATATGTGTTTGTTATTTTAGGATTTTATGTGAAAAGTATAACATTATTTCATGATACATCAAGCGATAAATAGAGAATCTCAAAAAAAAAAGAATTATTATGGTTTGTTAAATGTATTTGCTTCGTTGATCCGTTGTTTTGTTGGGTTTTTTCTACTTTTTATAGTGGACGTGTTATGTTGAAAACCTCCATCTTGAAATGGATTAGATCCTCTTAATGGGTATAAATAGAACGAAAGAGGAAATTATAAACCCCTGTTTCTGTAATACCAATACAAAGGTCCAAATCAAATAATCGGCTGTGCAAATAGTTTGAGATAAGCCAAATAACAGGGCAACTGACTGAATAGGAAAAGTTCAAGCATCATGTGTTTATCTTAAGTCTTTTCTATATTTACCGAGAGTTGTCGATGTTAGTTTAGTCGAGGGAGTTCGGTCCAAACATACATTAGGTAGATATACACCATCTATCTTCCATTGCACACCTCAAGTTACTAGGCAAGTGTTTACTTTATAATGATTACCCCGAGCGAGGATTTTTTCTCGACTAGCAACCTTTTAATCTCTATTATTACAAGCTTATTCTAGACGAGTCAAAGATCAGAATTAGAAAGAAATGTAAACATGGCTCATATTATTAATCTACAGTCAAGTTGAAGGCTGGTAGTACATTAATCTAAATATTAGCAAAGAGGCAGGCCAGATAAGGCATTATCTTGCATTTGTATTAAATGCATTGACTGGGACATATTTCAATAAATGAGATAGAGATATACTATATTTGAATTGAATTGAATGCTCACTCAATAAAACGCATTAGTGGTATAGCCGAAGAATGGAGATTATTAAGTGCAGTGTCATTAACAGAAAAAAGTATAAAGAACTTTGAATAAATATTACATGCTTTTTTGCTGGTGTATCCATTAGAGGGGCGTATTTGTGTATTTTTATTGAGATGGAATTCAATAAAATTTATATGTCAATAAATATAAATCACAAATGTATTGCCATTGGATATAAAACAAAATTTAAAAACGAAGTCCAATATACTTAAATTTATATATAGGTGGTAATTTATTTTTTGTACACCCACTTCAAAATATCTTGTGACCGCTCTAGAGACTAAAGTTAATATCCGATTGACTTTAAATTTATACACAGTGTTTAAGAACAAAGAATCCTGTTGATAATAACTGTCATAGTTATGGCCCTTAATCACTTCAAAAAATCTAATGGGCGCTCTAGAGGCCAAAGTTAATACCCGATTGACTTATACGGTTTTTAAGGTCAGGAGACGATAAGCCCATTGATTTTCAGCGATTTGAGATAATTACTGTTAGAGTTATGACTCTTGATTATTTCAAAATATTTTGTGGACGCTCTAAAGGTCAAAGTTAATATCAGATTTACTTTAAATTTATACACAGTGTTTAAGGTCATGAGACGAAGAAGCGATTTCTGATAATTACTGCCAGAGTTATGGCCCTTGATCACTCAAAACAATATTGTGGACGCTCTAGGGGCTAAAGTTATGGGACGAAGAATCCTGGCACACGTTGCTAGTTACCGCATCTTTAAGTAGCACCAGTGCTGGTCACCTATGACCATTAAATAACTTTAGTTAAAATGAATATACTGCCGAATCTATCATGGGCCTCGCCCTGTACAATCTTCAATATCTTTCTGCAAAGTATAAGAATTATACATAATCAAGCACAAAGTAGTGAAATTCGAGTAACGTTGGTGTACTGTATATGGCCTGTAAAGAATAAAATGTCTTTGTAATACAGATTATTACTGTTTATGATATCATTCAGGATATCCTATGAGGAATTAATGTGTCAGATTGACGAGGTTGGTATGACCGTGTGACCATTGCTCTGTGTTTCTATTGCTGTACTTGTTTTTGTGAGTAGCATAAAAGAGTCTTAAAATTTACCATCATTACGGAAAAAAACCTAATTTTGATGTTTGGGTCGTAGAGTTACTTCCTGCTTTAGTAATTCTGAGAACAATCTAAATAAATCTTTGGGAAATACATTGAAATTCATCTCATTTTGGAAACCTATTTCTAAGAAATATACCAAGCAGGATATCGAACCAAATGGTACCGCTTCATGGTTTCTATTCGTGATAGGAAGTGAACTCTTCGTTCGCAAATAATTGTTTGAAAATAATCTTGAAGACATTATTGAATAACGGGTCTTATCTTAGCGGAAGAGTGGTATTTGAATTCGCAATAGTAAATGTTGGCACTCATCTACATATCTACTTCATACATCCGCCGTGACTCGTTTCCTGCCCAATATGTAATTATCTTCATTATATCTATTCTATGAGTCATGTATTGTGTCTCCAGTGAATTAGCTATTTGTCTGGTTTTGCGATTGTCTCTTACTTGTTGTTGTATTGAAAAGAGGTTCCGGGTTTCGAATCCTGCTGGTGGTGAACGTCGATATTCCGGGGATGTGACACATTAGCAGAATATCACATATGTTATCTTCTCTTGAGTGTTTAAACTTGACCAATATACTCAATATCTGTAAATAAATCTAATGCCACAACTTCATAATAATCATAAACCAACGCCCCTTCTTGAATCGGCTTATATAGATTGCCATCATCCCTGATCCCATTTCTTATGGACATGTGGACATTCTCTTAAGAATTCATGTTCATTGTTCATAAGGAATACTTAAATTAAATTACCTTTGAGGTTCCCGGTTTTACGTGGGAATGAGTAGGGTCGCCTGTCCAGCCTCGTGGGATTTCTCCGGGTCCTCCGGTTTCCTCCAACTACTAAAGACCCCTACGCGCAAGCAAATAATTGAAATAAAATTAAGCCATATGTTAGTCCCAAAATGACCTATTTTGTGTCGAGTGGACGTTAAACCCCATTTCTCTCTATCTCTCTCTCCTGGAGGTTGACATTACCCCTGACCCGTCTCTTTATGAACACTCTCTTTAAAAACCATTGTACAGTGTTTATAAGTATTTTATTCTGAAAATCCTGAGCTACGGGTGTGACACATCATCCCCTCAGATGACGTTGCCATTGACGTAGCTGTTCATGGTGGTCCCACCCGTCGTTGACTGGCAACAAGCTATATTTAGAATTTAAAGCAGAAATTGTCCATATAGTAGAATGATTGCATATTAATTTTACGCCAAGGGTTTTATTATGAATTGCGTTGTGTTATTAATGACATATATAAATTATTATATCCCGTTTTAATAACCATCATAAGCAAATTATTATCAATCTTAACACAATTACAACATTCTGTCGCTGCATTTTAGCGTTTGGCAGCTGTTTCTTTTTATTCCATTATTATGTTTGCTCTTTTTAAGACAGATTAATTTGCACTGAGTAACACGTCAAGTAGGAAACTTATTGACTCTAAAAGATAAAGAAGGGAATTTGTCCAGCTATCCTGTCTTGTATTCTTAGCCCCATATCGAGTATACTTATAAATCGTGCACAAGCTGTATTGAAGATCTTAAGTAAATATCAACTTTGAGTTATGTGTTAGATTAAGCTTCTGTAAATAAACCCCGAGTGTTTACCAAGTTCAAAATTCATAGGTTGTTAGTTAAGGTTCTCGGGTTATACACTGTATTTAATTTTGTTGACAGACGCTTGCAATATTTTCAACTTGTTTTATCCTTCTTAACACCAGATGTAATTTGAAATTTCCAACCTAAAAAATTAAATGTCGAGATTAGTCAGATTGTATTTTGGAGAGGACCTTCATCCATATGTGAAGAGAAGATAACACAAGGGGCGCTTAAAATGGAGCGTAATTTATTTTTTGTTAGGTGTAGGCCCATCCCTACAGTTATATGAACTCGATTGATAATGGTGTTTTAAGGTTTTCTGTTCTGGTGAATTATTGGCCTCTGATATGTGGGCCCTATTTGGATTTGTCAGTACGGATTTTAACATGTTTGATTGTCTTTTTTACTTAATCAAGGGAATAACAATAATGATAAAGACGTCTTATACTGCAATGCTCTATGTAAGCGAAAATTTTCATGTATCCATGCTCTTAACGCATGATCGATTATGGCGCCCGGGCTTCCTGTTGTTGGGTACTGTTAGGTAGGGTTTGAAATAGCAATAGATGCAATAGCTTTGATCAACGAACAATGGATTTGCATCACATGTTATGAAAATGGAGTTTTTAATAAATATGAAAGCTCTACGAACTTAATGCGAATTCAATCTATTTACTCATTAGCTGTTTTTTAATGCCCATGTAAATCAACAATGAATTATAAATACCGTGGGACACCCGGTGTTGTGATCTCTTTGAAATATCTCATATTTATTGGTATGGATTGGGGTTTTTTTGTGAAAAAATAATCGAAAGAACACCACGGTATCGATTATTGGTTACGATACAATGTAAATACTTATAATTATGTTTTAACAGTTATCGACCAATACAGTCGAGTTTCAACGAGGGCAATAAAATGCATGTAAATATTGAACTCCGTAATGTTTTCTTTCGAAAGTAATTACTATCAAAATTTACCTCGTCTCCAAAGCCTGATTAGAGATTGTTTAACGTCTTTCTGTTCTGCTCCGAACTCGGCTAATGAAGACAGTGTACTATGAGGGGAATTTTGCCCGGACAGCGGTGCTACGGCCTACTCTTATATCCAAAGCCTGATTAGAGATTGTTTAACGTCTTTCTGTTCTGCTCCGAACTCGGCTAATGAAGACAGTGTACTATGAGGGGAATTTTGCCCGGACATCGGTGCTACGGCCTACTCTTATATCGAATTACAACTGTCAATGGATCTTTTATGCGCACGCTGATGTTTACACGAGACCTCGGTATTTCGTCCCATCCGATCGACTAGACTGCTGTCCGTGACAGTCCATCCGTCCTGCTTCCCTGACAAGGGGGAATCACGCCAGAAAATCTGGATGAACTTTCTCGGCTTATGCAGGGATGGAACACCCGTCTTTCAGGCTAGCGAGCCAGCGTCTTACCCACTTAGCCACCGTGATCCCGATTAAACGATGCTGTTTGAGATTTATTCAAATAAACTATAGGTTAGGCCGGACTTGGTTTTCCGTTGATTTGTTACCTGTGTTGGTTTGTTTCAATAACATGGCTAAATCATATCCAGGTTGCACTAGAGGCATTTTAAAACAGGGCATTCATAATCATATTGTTCCCCCAAACCATGGGATTCCAAATTCCAATATTCATAACACAAAATATGATAAACTTCATAATTAACTTAAATGATAAAATGAGATAAAACATTGGTCGTTTTTATTAACATATCATGGAAAAAATAATCAATATAAATATGTCTGCTGTTATTTATGTTGGATTTAATTTTATTTTATTGATAATTACAGCGATCTTCCGTATCTCCTGGAGACAGGGACAAATTTCGTCATCGTAGCCGATCTCCTGAAGCCACCAATTCTACAAATTCTAAAAAACGACGAACAGATGAAAAAGGAGCTGTAAGGCTTTGATTTGTATTCGATATAGCAGTATTGTCAACAGTTTCTACAATTATATCATTAGAATAATTAGCTATAATTAGCGAGTAATTATCGCCGTAGATTTTTTGTCTGAGTTTGTACTTGTAATAAGCTAATTATGATGCTAGATGATGTCATTATGGTAACAATCAATAGGTGCTAATTATAGATAAATGTGTAAAGATGATTTAACTTACATATAATATACTAATGTTTTTTTAGGATAGTGACGGTGAAAAGAGTGATCAGGATCTCGTTGTTGATGTAAGTATAGGTACTGAAACATTGTTAGGAATTGACATACGCCTTATTGATACTAAACTGCTACTATCAGTGTCAAAGGAAATGCTGATACCTTTGCATGAATTGTACAATATGTGTAAGGGTGTTTAGAACAAAATAAGTTAACAAAATGACCCCATCGAACTCTTCTAAAGTCTTAAAAATTAACAATGTGTTTATTAAAGTATTCCACTGTAGAACTGATCCCCAAAAAGTACCACCCCCAGTCTTATAGTCTTATATTCGGCTTGTCCCGTAAACGCTATGGGATTTGGTGTAAAGGTAACTTCCTGTGAGAATCTGATATGCAGGCTTACCCCATATCCCTGAAGCAATGGCCCGAGAAATCCCTCTCTGGCCATTGCTGGATTGGCGTCTGATACTTGAACTTTTGATGGAAAATGTCTATTCTTCCCTTTCAACGCAGTTGGCGATTGGTAGTTAATCGGACAATTGACCAATCATAATTTAAAACAAGAATTTCCCCTCTTTCCAGCAGTGAGTAGTGGGATTAGCTCTAATCAAACGGAACACTGCAAGGAGTATGGCTGACCCCTTGCATTGTATTGTATATTAGCCTAGCTAGGTGAAATCAATAACCCCAATCAATAATAATTTGTATATTCTGTGTTTCAGGATGCTGTCTCTCCTGTTAATGGTGACCTGTCACCAAGAGAAAAGTCAAAAGAAACAAATCATAAAAAAGAAGAACGGAATACAGGAAGTCCTAGAAGTGATGCATCATCGCATGCCAGTTCCTCATCATCAAAACATAAAGAGGTAAAGATAAAACAGAATTAATTTTAAACATTTAGGTTAATTTATTTATACTTTTTTCGTCGTTTCCGTTCTCGGGGCCTTCACGATAGATTTCCATCGATAACCGTCCTAAACTACCTATTTCGCCCCGCCCAATGAGTTACCAAAGGTCTTTAATTCAGAGATGAGGTCTCTTCTTTAGGTTGTCCCTGAACGTTTTTGTTTTCGCTTGTCTTGTGGGTTCTACTCAAAAATAGAATGAGGTCGATGCAAGTAATGGTTCAACCAAAAGGGATATTTCTTGAACGTTGAGCCAAGAATGGTGTTAAATTTATTGCTTCTTGAATGAAGGTTTTATTTTGAAGCTGAAACAATAAAGCATTTGCACAGTCAGAAACAATTTCAAATTATAAGAGCATATTTCCAAAACACACATGACAGGTGCATAATCTCCCTGTGTTTTCTAATGATATCTTTATTTGTGTTTGCATTTGAAAAACTTGTTCAGCATGGTGTATAAAATTTGAGGTCGACCTACAGGTGTTACGTCATATGATACTATCAATATATATTCACAAAAAATATCGCGTATTTTCATTTTAATTCATTTATGAAATAATATCCAACTACCAAATTAAAATAAAACAAATTTCCTACATAAATAAATTATGTTATTTTTTCGTTTTAGAATGACAAGTCCGCCACCCCTGTTTCTAAATGTGCGACCCCCACTAGTTCTGGTAATACGACTCCTGGACCATCTGCCAATTCAAAACCAGGTTTGTTTATAAAAAACTTCTTACTCTGGCTTCTCATCATGCATGTAAAATGTCTAATGTGTGATAATCTAGACAAGCGTCTTCATGATTGAGACGTTGTTAGTCCATCAAAACGTATCATAAGCATATGCAATTGCCAGTATCTCCAATAGGTTTAGATAATTGAATAAATCTAATTATTGAATCTATTACATGCAATTGATAGATAGCACCGCCATCCAAAAGGAGTCTTTATGATTGGGACTATTTGTTCTAAAACAATACATACCACGATTGTTTGTGCTATTAATGATAAGGAATACCTTTTAATATTTGGATATTTATGATTATTGGACCATTGAAAAGCGTGTGTATTCTGTAACATGCAAGAATGGAATCAAACTTAATTTACGTATACATGTATGTACATCACATGCCTTTTTATTAGCAGGAGCATTCCCATTTTTACCAAGCGCCAGTCATGCTGGATTACCGACAGACCTTAGTGCTAGTGGAGCGTTTGCTAATCACGTATTACACAATAATATTTCTCCTGGTCCGTTGAATAACTTCCCAAGACCATTGGTAAGATTTTTCTCTAGTTACCTTGCTTGCGAATGACATCTCAATTATGCATTAAAGCTTGATAAAACCCATATTTAGATAGCATGCATATTTCATAAGACAGTCACCTGCCAGACAAAAGGCAGCCGTCACTAGGTGTCATCTGTATACATAATTCATACACCCTCGTTATAGATTGGGACATTATGATGGCGTCTATATTTAAGGTGTTGCTTTTATTCTTTAAAAAAAACCAAAATGCTCATTTTCTGGGTATTTTCAACAATGCAATTTGGAAAGGAATTTGGCAGTCCCCCAAACCACTAATAATTCTAGATGACCGTGGATGTTTAATAACAATAATGATTCACAAATGTCTGTTTAAAACAATAATAATCAATAAAAGTGTTTTTGCAGAAAGGACTATCTTGAATAATCAGGCGCTTTACCGTCTTGAGCGCATAATGTACATTTTACTACTTCAAACCTAAGACAGAATTGTATAATACAATTAGAATATTTATAAGTGAGTCAGCTCAACTCAGGGTGCTAATTTGTAAAACGGTTGTTGGAATTGAAATTGATCACCTTCCAAAGACGTTATTTAAATATTTATCTTATTGTAAGGATGAATTATTTTCACGAAAAACTCTTCAATTGTAAATATGTTAATATTATATAGATAATAATACATTCAAATAGTAGGCGAAAACAATATAAGTGCGCAGCATGTGGGCGTAGCATATTAAGTCAGCTATCTTTTTTTTTTACGTTTGTTGCTATGGTTTAGGCATAATTACATGTATTGTGATTTTTATAGGTTGGATTTGAACCCCACACACCAATCAGACCGTCTCTTGGTAATATCCCGGGAGGAAAACCGTAAGTAATGATGTCTTTAGTCATTAATGAATAAGATAGAAAAAAGAACACGGTGATGAAGAAGAGTGTATATAAATAACTGTTTATGATAAACGGTAATTAGCACTTTAGCTATAAGCCATTAGCAAAATGCGGTTAATGAGTTCTTTCAAAAAAATATTTTTTTCAGGGCGTATTCTTTTCACGTGAGTGGTGATGGTCAGATGCAGCCTGTGCCGTTCCCACCAGACGCTTTAATTGGTCCCGGAATTCCTCGTCATGCTCGTCAGATTAATACTTTAAATCATGGAGAAGTTGTTTGTGCGGTAACTGTTAGCAACCCGACCAGACATGTATATACGGGTGGAAAGGTAAATAAGCTTTTTGCAAGACACAGTTCTTAAACGTTCGAAAGGGAGGGACTGCCGAGGTAGTGACCAATGTTTATCCTGAAAGCTGCTGTGATTTATTCACATTGGTCATCGCTGGTTAACATTTTCAATTGTTCCATTGTTAATAACTAACTGTTGTATATGAAATCAAAAATAAACAGTCAATTGCGATAGTAATTTCACATTATGTAAGGTCTGGAAAAGATCCTTTTAAAATCATAAATATGGAAGTTCAAATATTAACTGAGTAACGACTCTCTTATTTGAAATCAAAAGAAAGATTATTTGAATATAGAAGTATAGTGCATATAACCAGAAGTTATGTACTGGTTATCGGTGACGGTATTATATTAAATATCCTCATTGGCAGACAATAAAGATCGTTAGAAATCGTAGAATTCCACATTACGAGCAATAGTAATTGGAACGTGTGATTGGGTTAGCCTTGTCCAAGTAATTTAACTGGTTTAATATTGGGTTAATATCTATTATTCACTGTTTTATGCAAATTGAGAGAATTAATATAATAAGAACCCCTTCTGTGGAAACATCATTGACCATTAGTATTCCCAACTGAGTTATACGAATGACCAATAATTCAGTTACTATAAATGTAGTGAAATCTGGATAATGGATAGTCTGATGGAACTTGTATTAAATGCTGGCTAATTTAAAAGGATTTTGGATTAGGTTAATCATAATGAATTATCAATTCCATTTCAGGTAATAATTATTTATTTTAGGGTTGCGTAAAAGTGTTGAATATCATGTTATGCATTTTGTAGGGTTGTGTATAAGTGTGGAATATCATGTTATGCATAATGTAGGGTTATGTCAAAGCGTGGAATATTATGTTATTATGTATTTAATAGGGTTGTGTAAAAGTGTGGAATTTTATGTTATTATGTATTTAATAGGGTTGTGTAAAAGTGTGGAATATTATGTTATTATGTATTTTTCAGGGTTGTGTAAAAGTGTGGGATATAAGTCAACCTGGTAATAAAAGTCCAGTTTCACAACTCGATTGTTTGGTAAGTCTGAATAGGATATTGGTTTGATTTGATCTTATTGTCGACAATTATTTAAACATGCATTATGCAAGCGCTAAATCTGCCTATTACAGTCTTTCTTTAGGCCTGAAATTTTATCTCAATTATTAATTAACTTATCCAGATCATAATGAACTCTCGATGTCAACGCTAGCCTTCGATATTGACTGGATTAGAATCATATATGCTGCTTAACAATCATTGATAATTAAATCAGAAAATGGATAATCGAGACTATGCCTTTTATTATACTGACTTTAGTAATAATGATCGAGGCTAGATGGAAATTTGATTCGCTTTTGTCTCCGTTCATAGCGGATCGATTTGACTGACATTTTCAACAAATTACCTTTACATTATCTATTATCTAATCGCCCATAATGTATCTTTAATATAAAGTTGGTATGAAATGTACACTTAAATACATATCTGTAACAAAAGACATAATTTTCAAATAATGCGGTTTTAGTTCCTAGTTTATACCCCTGGTTCCGAGCAGTATATGTCTACAGTTAAACCCTGTTATAACGAACGTCATAATCTTGTTCGTTTAATTCGAGAAAAAACGAGATTTGTGTAATACAATTTGTCAAAAAGGTATGGAATAACCGATTGTATAAAAACTTGTCTTCTCTTTGCAGCAAAAAGATAATTATATTAGATCTATCAAATTATTACAAGATGGCAGAACTTTAATTGTTGGGGGTGAAGCCAGTACATTATCTATATGGGATTTAGCCGCTGTAAGTTCCATCTTTTTTTCTCAACAATTATCAGATTTTAGGTGGATTTATTTTACTGATTTACACTTAGCTTCTTGTTTTATTCCTTTGACATCTTAAAAATTCCTAATTGTTTGTAAGATCGAAAGACTAACACTAATTTCAGCATTCAATTCTTCTTCTTTTTTTGCAGTCCACGCCCAGAATCAAGGCTGAATTAACATCAAGTGCTCCAGCATGTTATGCTCTGGCTTTAAGTCCTGATAATAAAGTATGTTTTAGTTGTTGTAGTGATGGTAATATAGCTGTATGGGATCTTCATAATCAGACATTAGTCAGGTAATATTATAATATAGTACTATTCTTTATTTCATTCTTCTATATTATCATTCATTCAGTATATATCTTATATTACCATCAACAAATGGATATCATTTATATCATCTATTTTAATTGTCTATCCACTTCCACATTTCAACCCCAGATATTACTTAATATCATATTTAATACTTAAAATATTCTTTTTTTGACCTTCAGACAATTTCAAGGTCATACAGATGGGGCTAGCTGTATTGATATTTCTCCAGACGGAACCAAATTATGGACGGGTGGTTTAGATAATACTGTTAGATCCTGGGATTTAAGAGAGGTAATTTATAATTAATTTCCAAAATAATGCTAAACAAAATTCTTATATATTGTCATATTGTATTTTTTAAAATTATGTAGGCCTAATTATACAGCCTAATGTCTGTTTTAATTATGTTTTAATATCTCTGTTTCTTATCTTAGTACCAATATGATTGATGTGCGAGCATTTATGCAAGGCACTGATCAATGATTGTTTGAACATATTGTTAATTAGGTTTTCTATTGTCATCATCATCATTGTTGATAGTACAAGTAGGCTACAGACATTATTATTATTATTATTATTATTATTATATGGTTCCATTTGTAATTTAGGGGAGACAACTCCAACAACATGATTTTACGTCTCAGATCTTCTCATTAGGATATTGTCCAACTGGAGATTGGTTAGCTGTGGGGTAAGTTTAAGTTTGACCATCAAATGTAAATGACTGGAAGGGTGCATATTGACCTTTGCTGAAATTGTGTTGAACAGTATAGAATATTTCATGCGAATTTTCTGCCTGAAGTAGGCAAGAAGGTTAGAGTCTCACCGATCAATGCCTTAATAATAACCTGGTCTGTTTTTTTTAAACAAAGAAATGTCAACAACAACAGAATCGAAATAACAAATTGAATCAAGGGCTCTTAAACTCAGAGTAAACCACTTAAGCGATACTGTTCGATCAATGCAAGAATATATTCATATTAGAAGTAGTTATTAGTACAAAACGTTATCCGTTATATTAAACTTCTAAACAATGAATTATCAAAACTCGTATGTCTCCAATCAAAATTATATATCTATTCTCGTTTTGAATTCAATACCACTGTATATTTAAAACATTGCACTGAAAAGAAAACAGGAATGTTTTTCATCGTAATCGATTGTGTAATTGATTGTATTCACTGTGAAATATAAAACATTCGCCACCATTGTTTACATCACATATCTACTCCATTAAAATGCAGGACTTTACAAAATAACATTGACGAGTATAAATTGACGATAATTAACATACTATTTGTCTTCATGTTAGTTTTATTTGTTTATATTTTATATTTAATAACAATGTAAGATTGACAATGTTATGGTTGGAAAATTATTCAATAGATCATCTGCGATAATGCAAAACAAAATGGTGTGATAATGATTTGGGAACAATGGTTGCTTGTTTCTTACATCAATAAAATCTTATCACTGCGCAAGATCTAATCTATTTCAAACATGAAATCATTCATAAATTTTAATATGCAAATTTGTAAATCAGTTTTATAATAAGGTTTGGTTCATCAAACACATTAAGTGCTGTTTTTGTTATATAGGTTCTGGGGTATGCATAAACATTTTGCAAAATAGATGAATTAATTTATTCCAATTATGTTTCAGTATGGAGAGCAGTAATGTGGAAGTTTTACATCATGCTAAACCTGATAAATATCAACTACATCTACATGAAAGTTGTGTTCTTTCTCTTAAATTTGCATATTGTGGTAAATGGTTCGTGAGTACAGGAAAAGATAATTTACTGAATGCCTGGAGGACACCTTATGGTGCCAGTATCTTTCAGGTATGTATAATATATACATGGTTCGGCTGATTTATACACTTTCGAATAACTTATTTTTATCTTTGGGCTACTCTTATATATTGTATACTCAAGTATATCAGTAACGTCCAGGTTTCGATACCAGGGTTGGCTGAGAAATTTCCCCGGGATATGCCAGCGTGATTTTCCAGTCGTCCGAATGGGGTTAGAAACCTAGTTCCAGTGTACACGTTGTCGCACAAGTTGTACACGTACAAGAGCACTTGCCCATTCGAACAATGTTGCAACCCGGGCGATTACACGTGTTCATTATCTCGTTTTGTGCAAAAAAAATGACGTTAAACCCTATTTCATTTTTCCATTGATTTGCATTGAATAAGGATAACAAATCATTTGACCTGTATTACATGATACAAAGATAATAAATAAGCTAGGATCACGACCCGATCAAATTTTGTTAAAAGAAAAACACTGACACGTCATTGTTGTGATATCAGTTATTCTCAAAGTTGAAAGGTTGGTAAGTGCTCATGAAGTCATGACGTAGGCTTCAGAATAATACTCTTAAGACGTCGTTGTCTGGACTGTCTTTCATCTCGGACATTAACTTGTAATATACATTACATTATTATACATGTCTTTGAGTCGTCACGATTTTTTATTTTTTTTTGATTTGCTTGATATTACATGTTTAATATAATGGTATCGTGATCTCAATGTCCTGTAAAGCTTAGTAAATTAAAGCTATGAAACACATGTCTGGAGTATTTGTGTCAGATAAAGATTATCCACACAAATCTATAAATCGATTTTTTTGTTCTGTGTTATTGTAACATTGTCTCATGTCTGTATATCTTTCGAATTCATATATATATATACAAACTAATACAGGTCTTTTCCCAATCCCCGTATTTAAAATGGCTTATTTGTTTCTGGTTTCTTATTTCAGTCTAAAGAATCATCTTCTGTGTTGAGTTGCGACATATCTGGTGATGATAAATATATTGTTACGGGATCAGGAGATAAAAAAGCCACATTATACGAAGTAATATTCTGATCATCACTCAATTCATGGACAAAAATAGAAATTGATTATATCGTGTCTCGTTACACCTGGTTCAGATACAGTATAGCCACGGTGTACTACAGCTAATGACACTAAGATATAGTGTCGAGATCAGTGACGTCAACATCATAAATGTGTGTAATGGGTAACGATGTTTTAACTGTCACTGTTAATTCTCTCGTTATATACTCAAGTTAGGTATTTATATAGTTTCACATCCATTTAATGTTTGTAATTTTCAAATGGAGAGAAGTCTTAAATGGATCTACTCTTGAACTTCTCGCTGTGTTCATTCGCTTATTATTTTTTTAATGTGTACTATTCTTTGACAATCAGGATATCAGAAATATTTTCTGAAACGATAAAGACAAAAAAGTGGTGTAGTAGTTTGTGAATAGTAGTGCTATCTTTTAATGCATTTAATTATGAGTAATACTTATTGTTGGTTATAAACACATTATAATATATTTTTATTTTGTACATTGTTCTAAATGTATTTAAATTGTTTTCTCAGTGTGCTTGTATGGACTTTATTATCATTTACAATTTGTAAATTTCGAGATTCTAATATAGATTTTGATTAATATATAAACCCGAAACGTTTGTCCAAATGTTCAGTATGGCCCAAAATTTAAAGGAATCTCTTTTGAGACTAAATACTGTTCTGATTCCTCAATCCTTATTTTTAAAAGCCATATATTTATTCCTATTAGTACATTTAAAAAAAATATTGAAACATGATCGACTTCAAGTATTAATGTTTAAAACTGAACATTTTCAGAAGGGTTATAGCTTGCATGCATATAAAATTATGAATCCATGCACAGGGTTATAGCGTGGCTACCAAAAAAAGAACAATTTTATCAGTTTAGTTTTATCATTAGTTATTGTAGAACAGAAATTGTACATTCCAAGCTGAACTAAAGTTGGTTCTTTTTATCATATATTGTATTTTTGAAAAGAAAAGACTATAAACATGTTACCTGTATAGTAAGTTATGTTAGTTATTTTCTGTGTTTTTTACACCTTGTTTTGTGTTAAATATTAATTAATATATAAATATATATAAATAAATAATAATATTATACAAGATACATCATATCTTTTAATTGTTAATGGTACATTTTTGTCAATTATTTTTCAATTTTAAAAAGAGTTATTCTTTGTAGGTATTCAATCTGGCTTTTTTTAAGGACCCTTTTTATGTTTTAAGTATTTTGATGATTTTTGAATGGTAATAGTTTTTAGGGTGTATACTTTCCAAGTCCTAAACATTTTCTGGGCACTTCTCAATATAACTAGTAAATTACTCTTCTTTTGATCAACTTAACACCTGATGTGGTTGGGACTTTATTCAGATTGGATTACATTTTTAAAAACACCTCTTAACTATCATTAATTCTGTATCAGTAAATTTGACTTCTAAGCGATTTATTCATCAATAGACTATATTTTGTAAATTTAATTCATTGTATGTTTGAAATGATAGTAAATGTACATCAATATATACCGTCTGGGGCCACAGTAAAGATCCTACTTCAAACAACAGGAGTGTAGGAGGCGATCTATTGTGGCCCCACACAACAATGATCATCATTATAGTCTTGTTGTTTTCTACCTCGGTTAATTTTAACACTTTCACCATATTTTCCATAATGTCACGATGTTTACAGTTAGTTTCTAATTGTGACCTGGTGCTTTATATTGTTCATGGTAAATAAATGTGCAAACGAAAAGACCCAAACGATTTGTTTTATTTTTTAACCAAATGAAATTAAATGGGGTTTATGTCTTCCTTTTCTGCACCAACCGGTCTAATGCTGAGTGCTACAAGGGAAATTTTTCCCGACAAGGGGCGATATAGCTTACTTTTAGTTCGATTTTCAATTTCCAGGGAATCTATATTCTGCTGACAATGACAAACTTGTGCTCTCCGTTTTAGTCGCGTGGAATGACTAGACGCCTTTTCGGTCACAGGCCCTTGGTCCTGCATCCCTGACAGGATGGGTGTGGGGGGATGAACCTGGTATTTACTCAGCCAGTTCCATATACCCTGAGTCATATAATTATATGTAGCAGAAAGGTTAATAGCCTAACAACTTTGTGCTGTCAGCTACATAAATATTGTGATTTTATTGCTCTGCTTGTTGATCTATGTAATATGGTTAGATATTACATTAGCTGGTTCAGATATTCCAGTATTAATATCGAGGAACAATGAAGTTTTTAAACGCCTGGGTGTACTTGAATAAAGCTGAAAATGAGAAAGCCAGCCGTTGCAATTTGTGTATATTATTCATTATCAATATGATATTAAAATAGTTTAAACATGCACAACAAAGCAATTTGACTTTAATGAGGACAAGAGTTTGTGTTTAAGAGTCGCGAGTGTCTACCTCCCAAGTCGGGAAATCAGTTGATTGTTGAATAAGCACATGGTGTGCATTAACGCGACTTTAGTGCGTCGATTATTTTTGTCTTTGCAAGAAATGTAGGGTTTTTTTTAGATCCCTTTTCTCAGTGAAAGTGCCAGGCGTTAAATAGGTCCTGTGTCCCCAGAAGTATTTTAAGAAATGAACTCTAATTCCTACAAGGATAAGGAGCTCTTTTACTTTACATCAAAAGATGGTCCGTCCCTGCTTGAGTTTAAGAATTGCTTAGGGTGTATCCACCCACTAAGTCACTTGTTTACAGAGTAAGTAAACCGTCACTGACCTGTGTGTTAATTCTCTACTTAAAATCGACGACACGATTTGTATTTTAATTTGTGCATTCTGAAACTAAATTGATGTTAGTCGTTCACCAATTCATCAAGCTTCCAAAAAAGGTGAAATCGGGATAAACAATATTAAATTTACAACCTGTTATTAATAATCTCTTTACCCTGCCACAATCTTAGTGATTTAACTTTAGCATATAAATCACCCTTAATGTACATTTAGCACACCGAGAAGAATGATTATTTATTTTTCAAATTATCTTATACCTGAGATGACTTCGGGAACAGTAAATCACATTGATCTATCGGTGCCTTAGGCAGGACATTCGTCATATGGATTAACTCAGGGATTACAAACCATGCGGCTTTTATTGATTACATAATATTGATCGTAATTACAGGTAAATACCTGTCAAATCCCACACCAATAACCCGACAGATTATCTCCATCATTAAAAACAAATCATTAAATCAGTATTACCAACAGCCAAACGACATATAAAATCTAGTTTCAAGAGCTGCCATCTAGAAGAAGTGTCCCTTTGATCAAACAAATCCATTTATTTACATGTAGAAACTAAAGGTGCTTGGTGTTTTGGTTCAGTCTTCTTTGCTAGAAATGTAGAATTGTACACTAGGGAGGTCTTTTCCACAATCTTGGAGATGGCCACTTAGCTCTTAACCAAATATTTATCCAACAAACGACTACGGTTATTTGCTTGGCCCAAACACCCATTTACGCACAGACCCATAAACTAGTGTTGTTCTTGTCGCCTAGTTGATGTCCTATCCACATCTATTGACATTTTTAATCAATCTAAACGGTGTAAACGCGGGTAGATAAGTACTGGGTTCCATGTTTGTCTATCCACATGTATATATAGTTTATATATATATATATAAGTTAGTCAATATGGGCTGACTCAGGGTTCATCTTTCATTGCTTAGCTCTTCTATGTCTTTGAAGTTGACATTCGTTATTTGTTGGTATTCAAGTGTACGTTTTTTTATTTTATCGCGTAGGCCCCAAGGGGACCGATTCACATTCAAACTTTTTGACCTTTCTCAAGTAAATCTCAAATTGTTTGCCGAATGTAATTTAGTCTTTGTAGTTGAACTTTAGGTGTAAACTGCAACACGTCAAATTGTTCGTGGAGTTTAATATGTACACCTTAAAAGGTACTGCGTGAACCCTGGTAAATACAAGCACTTGACTTGTGTAAATATTATCTTTATAAATGTATATTTGTTATGGTGCGACTTAAATTATCAATTATAATACTAGAGCAAATAATAGAAATACGAACGTAATTGAAATATTAAGGAGATTCATGTCAATATTAACCAAAACGAGGCCTTCATATCGTGATATATTATTAAGATATTAAAAATCCCATAAGAATAGGTGAGTAAGATAAATCGAGCTTAAAAATCAATGAAAACGCATTATTCCTGCTTGCAGATGGTAAATTAATATAAGTCTGGGTTTAGAATTTGAAATTATGAAAAAGTTTAATATGGAATAATCTTCGTTTTAAGTGTCGTCTCTACAAGTATCATTGTTGTTCAGCTCAGGGTGTGTTTTGGCGTTTGAATTAAGAAGACTGGTAAATTAAATTTCTGTGGCATCATTTATTCCGTTTGTGAAGGATTTGGTACTATTTTAGATTATATTGAGTGGTGGCGGATCATTTTAAGTACTATATATAAGGATTATGTTGTCACCATTATACTTTATATAACAGTTTATATAATCTAACAACGTTGACACATCGTAAATTATATATATGAGATATGATTGATCTATACTATAAACCTAAATTAATCAAGATAATGTCATTATTAAACTGACAGTCTTATCCATGTATCAATCTCAGATTTAAATGGATTTAACTAAGAAACTCAGTATCTATTTATATGAAGGGTATCCACCACCCTTCTTTTTGTTACCCTCACTCATTAAAACTTAAAGTAACTGCATGTTTAAAAAAACAAAATTATATCAATTAGATCGGCAGCTGGTCCTTTTGTAATGTCGATTTTTAGATCTCTCCCTGAAGTCTTGGATACGCACGCGTACGTGCCCGATGGGTGTTTTGGGCAAGACCTCAAATGTCGCCCCACCCACATTCTGACCCGTCCGTCTATAGCCACTGTAGGTGTCTATCCTTGGATTTGCGAACCTGTCGTTTCTCAAAAAGTGATTGCTTGCTACCTGGAAGTTCATATAACATAAATCAAAACTCACTATACCAAATGCAAATGTAATGAATATTCTGTCCATATGTCCCTACAACTGGGTTCTGGGGTCTCTAATTATAGGTAAGCACGCCTGATATATTGCAACAATTGAAGCACCGTTAGAAGTAAAATTGCTGATCCTATAAATATAAAAAATGAGATAATCTCGACTATCCTAAGATTACCGACAGCTGCAACATAACCAGACGATTCAGCTTAAAAAAAAACGATAACAAGCAGAAGGCTCGACTCCAAGCTGTCGTTGGCTTTCACAGTATCATCACCGGCTGGTTTATTGACAACAAACAAAGTCTTTTAAAAGTTGGTAAACAAAAGTGTGACTGGGAGAATGACATGGAACAAACCGTTACTCTGTTTAGATTAGTTTGTTTTACTGGTACAACTAACGAGAAGATGTAACACTGAAGATACCAGAGACAAATATTAACAACATACCATAACCATGTTGATTCAGAAGAGAATGACAAGAACTTCAGTTATTTTGTCAGTCTTGGCGGCAGTTTTACAGGTTGATTTTGAATTACTCGATGACACAGTCACAGTGTTTTGTTTTTTTGTCTTACATAGTCCTGTCAAAAAGGAGAATTGCAACAAGTACTGCAAATATATGTGGAAACATCATTTGTTTGTTTTATTTTAAAACTAGTTAGGGGTGCGTTTAGTCGTGACCTTTAATGGATTTGGTCAATCGATTTCTACTACTAGACGGCAACGAAATATCGATAAAAATATTCCAAAATCATCAAAATTTATCCGAAGAGAACATCTTTTTCTAGTTTGGTGAGTATCGTGCTGGCTCACTATCCAGGAGGTCTCGGGTTTGATCCCGGTTTTACAAGTAAATGTGTACAGTAGCTCGGATGAGAAGAAAAACAACCGAGGTCTCGTGATACCATTTAGTGCAGGTGAAAGACCCCTCGGTGCAATTGTACTCTGTAGCTCACAATTTATGTTGTTGCACTTTGCGCATCTTCATTGGCCTAGTTAGAGTATAAAACTAAACCAAGACGTTTAAATCCCCTTTTTATTTAATAAATTACGTGGACGAAATGCCTCAGAAATTTAGATTCTCTAATATATTTGTATAGTGTCCGATATTCGATACCCACATTATCATACCTGTAATTCGATTAACGTCGCTGTTAAATAGCTGTCAACTAATCATGTATAATCTTTTTTACAGGGTCGTGAATCCTTTAAGAGTTGGAAAATCAATTAAGGCTTTTTACACCACAGTGTATTAAGTAACATCATTATCTCTGCTACAATAGATCGACAATACCCTATATTATTTATCTATTATCCAAGTACTGAAGACGGTTAAATAGAGTTGGCTATTTTATCGCGATTCATAATATCACGTTCCTTTGTACTGTATACTTTAGATTAGAAGAAACATTATAGTGTACAGTAAGTATATAAGATTGATACGATTTGGGGAATTTACCTATACACTAAGTTTAGGGATGAAGAACGAGTAAATAAACTAATGCTTATATCGGTTCATCGGATATTGGTGACCGTGGCGTATAGCTAATTCAAATTAAGACATAGTAGTGAAGAATGGATGTCACTCATTAATTACTTGTACCTTTATCTCTTTAAAATAATCTAGCATTAAAATGGTTTATAGGAACGATGAGTAACTAATTTGGATACGTATGTTGGGTCACGTGACCTTCCTTGATCCCATGATTAGTAACAGAAGGCTTCTGACTTCTGTAATTCTGCTTAAACCTTATCTGACTTGCATTTGTAATGTGGTGGTAAAGGGAAAATATTCATTACGGTGGGCTTACGTCGTTATCGTTTAACTTAAACAGGAACTACCCGATACGGGTACGTAATGTAGCCAGATTGATGCGCTGCTCGGTAACATTATTTTGGTTAGGTACAGCACATGGATAATAGATTAACACACTCTACGGTCGTCTACGGACATAACCAAAAGTAGCCACTATAATGATGTTTTATTTCTCTTCAGCACAATGGATATAGGTCATGGAGAAATATTACTGCGAAGGAACGGTTGAATAATACTAATCGTTCGTTTCGCTGTTTAAAGTTGGCTGGCAGCAGTGCATAACGATAAATATAAATATTGGCATTGTACTCCCCAGTTAATCAGATAATATCTCTTGAAATATCTCTTTTTTTAATAATGAATGGTTTATTTTGTAATTTGAAAGTCGTGTTATCCTTTCTTTAATTTAACGTAAACATTATTCTGGAAATGGCGGATGATGATACCCTTGACTAATTATGTAAGGTAATTATTTATTTACGTTTAGCTGTAACAGATGATAAGGCTACATGCTGTAACGTACACGACTTATCTTTATTAACCTGAGATAACTCCCATTATCTTTTAATCACATTTATCCAGCATCGGGTCCGGGTATTTACTTAGTCGTGTCAATTGGATATAAACTATAATCATCTTTGTTTAGCACTGACATTCTTTATCGTGTGATTAAAGTCGCCCATATTTTGTTAAGCTGGAATAAATGAAATTAAAAAGATTTCGTTTACTCTAGCTGTCATCATAGATGATAATATATTGCAGACACGTCAATCATTTCACACTATTTGTTTACATAATACATGCCAAGAATAACCAGACGATTGTGTCTGCAAGGATGAACCGCGCGCATTGGGTTCAAAGGGCCCGCAAGAGCTATTTGTCGTCTGTCGGTTTCAGCACCAGATAAGAATTTGTAAACCGAGCTAGTTTAATTTTTGTCTTTTGTTTTCAAATGAATAAGGGCGTGTTGAGTGCCCATGTATTTACGTTGGTGCCACATGCCTTTAACCTTCGAGTTGACTTTAGCTTTTAATAATTAGGAACACTATGTTTTCTGTGGCGAAGCTAGCTCAGTAGACTTTCGAGATTAGTAAATTCTTCAAAAACTCTTTGGATATTTAAAGTGGGTGATGCAGTCTTAAACATAACCAAGGCGTTATCCAAATCCAATCAGATAAGGACTACCCGGTGTTAATTTGTTTTAACTTTCATCAACTGTCAATATATATGATATCCGGTTTGACAAGAATTTAAAAGTTGGTAACCTTATCAAAGACATTTGGATATAAGAAATCAGTGCTGACAGTAGTGAGATACTTCAGAAACTCAAGTCGGGTAATGTTTCCACTTGTAAGGAATGAATGCATAGGTTGGTAATAGTGCCCCCGTTCTGCATGGAGAGTTTAGCCGATTAGGCGGAAATAGTGTAGTGGGTGAGAAGACACCTAATCGTCGGGATACTTAAGGAGTTAATGACAGTCCGAAAGGCTTGAGCTGCTTAAGACTGGGGTTGACACAGCACCACCAGAAGCATGCGCAACAGATATTCACAACTGCCACAAAACCAAATATACGTTTTTGATGAAGGCTAATGGCGTTGTATTCTTCTTTTGGGAAAAAAAGACATTTTCCGCCTGTACACGCGAATTATATTTGCACTTCTTTCTATCGGTCGAGATCGACTACCGTTCGACCGCCTGAAGTAGACATTTTCTAATGGAGTGGGTATACATTGCACACTGAAAACAATAAACTTAGCTGAAGCTCAGATATATCAAATACAACACACTTTCAGCCAGAGAAAACAAACAATCACCAATGACCTTTAAGCAGGTGATATTTTATCTGTTAGATTCTACAATGATCACACATTCGTACATTATGTTCAGGCTTGGTAACGTATGAGTTGGAATGAATTACATACATCCGCTTAATAATAGACGACGTATTGGCAACAACATCTTTCACAAGATATCAATCTTTTCTTGACTAGGTTTCGTTTGAATCAGCGATTGTGTCTGGCTATTTGGATGCACTTACTAACAGTTATTCAATCTGTAATAAGTGTAACCGAAGTGACCTTCGCCAACGATAGGCTTTTCTTTCCTTCTTATCTGTTGTTATAACTTACAAACAACTCTCTGGTTTCCTCTACGATAAGACATCATTCAGTTAACAACTTACAGTCCTATATGCACGTGTTTATATGAATATAGACGAACATTAGCCCACACATGGCAATGGAAGAAATCTGGAAACATCGAGGACCCCAGGGTAAACAGGTTGTCTGATTACTATAACAGTTAAATAGTAGGATCTGAAGAAAATACATCTGCTATTCTTAACACGATTTGCACTCAATTTCTACTGTACCAAAAACCACGAAATGTGGTACATTAGCGATGTGAAAAGATTATTTAACCTTTACAAATGAAACATAAATAAGCAATGGTCGCATGTTATGGGAATTTAAGGCGTTGGTTCCTTGTTTGTTGAATACACGCAGCTTAACGCGTTTACATAACAAACAACGGAAATGACATCATCAGGCAATGGCTGAAAATAGCAGTCATGTTAAAACCTGGGCAAAAATGTTATAACATTAACTCTGATTTGCCTTGATATAAACGAACTAAATTCCACCCTGCTTAGATTTTTGTATGTAGCGCACTTTCTAAACATACATAAACTATTTTCATCGCTTTGCTTCTATAGCTAGGCTGTCTGTTAATTCTAAAGAATAATGACTGCGACCACCTACCTTTAAAAAAGTGCCAGTAATAACTTCACAAACAATCTGATATCTTTTGATAAGTGCCAGACTACAGCTGGATGTCAAGTACCAATATTTATTTATAAAGCCAAAATGGCATGTATTTGATGGATTTCCAGACTTGAGCATCTTCAAAAGTGACTCTTTATATGACCACTTTATGAAAGTGGGTACTTAATAATGAGTTCACATATAATTCAGGCTATATTCTTCTTACCAGTAATTAATTAGGACGTCTTGCATTCCATGAGCAACGTAGTTTGGAAATCCCGGAAAAGATGTCCATTTAAAATATAGCCCTAACGCATGTATGCTTACAAGATGATTTTGAAACTATGCGTAAGTCTGTCACTTGGTAGATGCGGGGGTACGCAACAGCGACTGCTTTTTAACTGCTGGAACATCAATTTAATAAGCGTACTTAAAGTGATATTGTAGACTGACAACAGACAACTCTTGTGTCTGCGTGGAAAGACCTGCACAAGTTATATGAACCGGGACCTGGTTGGGTTGGTGCCATCTTAAGTCGGAATATCAGCTGTGGAGTAAATGTATTTATGTTAAAACACTAGATGATAAATAATTACTGTTAGTTGGGCAGTATTTCTCAGGAGTTAATTAAAATATTGTTTTGCACTGCAGAACCTCTGCGTAGAATTTCATATTTTAAGTTTTAAGGAGAACCGGAAATAGAGCATTATCATTAACATGGGTGTCAGGATTTCTATGTGTATCCTTGATTTAGTTTGATGTATACATGTACAAACGTATGATGAAACAAATATCAGCAATGTGAACTGGGTGAACGTTCTCGAAATGGCCATACTCCTCGCAGTGTTCCGTTTGATTAGAGCTAACCCCGGCCCATTGCTCCAGGAACATGCGAAATGGTAAGCTTTGGCAGGACAATTGATTCCTACTAAAAACATGTTGTTACAGTCCATCTAGAAACATTACTTAATGGTCAGATACACATTCTTCTATTAGTTCAATTCCATTCAAAGCTGATTTTCCAAATGATTTTAAATTTACTTACAGATCAAATCTATGCCGAAATGCAATGTGTTTTTTTTTTTTTAAATATTTTCTAAAATAATCAATATGTGTATATTAATGTCTATAAATATCACCATGGTCAGTGTACATGCGTCTTGTTTATCGATTATTTTTTATAATCGGTCATTGTTTACGGCTTGTTTTTATATCACGTAAAGCCGATCATACTACATATATCATGTAGGCTTCTTATTATTTTTAGCTGTTAACAATACAAGGGTTTTAAGACGAACTTGAGTAACCATTTATTTCACGATTTCAATCCCGCAACGCCTCATTAGATGGCTCTTTCAAACAAGGCGTTATTGATAGCCATATTTATTCAGTATGGAATATAATACCTACTTTATTCTGTATTAGAGTCTTAACAAGAGTATTAGTCATGCTGGATGGGTTAATCAACCACACAAACAGGATTGGGTGGATTCCCTTATTTTCTGCTTGGCAAATTCGTCAATTGGACCATCAAGAGAAAAAGAGTTTCTTTGTACTGAAAGTAACAACTGAGCTTATTCCAATTACCCATTTGGTCTGATTAGGTATCCGACATTAAAATCGAAGGCATTTGGCGCTCTAACTGTGTATTTTTATCTGGCTAAGTAAACTATACCATGTGTTGAGTGTTGTGTAGGCTTGTTCAGCGTGAGGTATAGTATTACTATCATAACACGCACTATGTTAGTATACAATCGTTGAATTTTTCATTCCTCTCTAGATGGAAAGAGCGTGAACTTTAAGGCAGATGTAGACTGTTTTACAGATAACATTTCAGATCAGCTGGGTACCTCACATCCATTCTTACTAACATTCTCAATATGTTAACACTTCGCTGATTGGCTGTTTGCAAGAACCAACTACAACTTATAATCTTTTCAGTGCGTATAATTGAATGTTAGGTGTTATTGGAGATGTTTCAAGAGGCTTTAATTGACAGCGTCAGTTGTTCTTTAAAACTCGCAAACCACGCCCTTTCCGTTCAACGTTGAAACTTTGCTCACAACCTCACGGGGGTCACGAACACTGAAACAGAAATATGTGAATAACAAGGTTGAACATTTAAACTCTACATATTTACTTTGATCAAAATCACGACAATTGCGTCATTATTCAATAACCGTCAACTTATTTGGCCCTTGGCAAACTGAATGTCTAAGTCATTGTATTTAGACAATGGTATCTTTACGGAAAGTACTGTTGTAGAAACTTTATTGTATAAACACCTCACATGGTTATTTGCATATTATGAATAATAGACTATACATGAAACAAACAAACCAAACGTTAGATACACGGACATAAATTTTTGGTATATAAAAGCATTTTAATAGTTCTACATTTTTATTCAGCATACATATTATAAATGTTGTTGCCCCAAAAGGGGCTCTTTTTCCTGTTATAGATTTATGTTCCAAACTAAAGAAAGGGTATGCAACAAGTTGTTTCGTTATGTCACCCAGCACCCCAATCTGAACGCCAGACTCACCCTACCTGCAGAAAAAAAGCCAGCTACAATAAACTTCGTCACGTTAGTTACGTACGCCGGCACCCGTCATGCCAATCTTAAATACTAGTAGTGTCTGTTTAACCCAGGAAGGGAATCTTAGTAGAAGATGTCGTCATATTAAAACATGGACACATATTTACGTAAGCCTGAGATCAAGCTGTATCTAGTATTTATCCATATTGATCTTCACCAGTTTAAAAGGTAAAACGCCAACGCTTATTAACCGCCAACTTTTCAATGGGTGTTAACTTAGGGATTGTTTTATAAGGATTATATTAGGGAGTAAGTGCGGTAAATAATCCATTTTACATTGTTACTTCTAGTCAGTAAAAACAGTAAACGAGACACCAAAATTCAATTAATTCCTGCATACAATAAAGGACAATCATTTGGATAAAGTAAGTGCCCACCTTACCAATTGTAAAACAAATCTAGTCCGTCCAATTTATTGGGATATTTATGAGTTGCGTCAGTCAATGCACAGCTCTTTCAATGACAATTAAAACTAGGGGCTTCACATATTCATCGTATCTATGAAGTAATCAAATCACGGAAAAATAAATTATCTGCCTAAAATATCGGTCAATGATAATGGTATGGGTATTCTGGTGAGTATATAACTATAGTATGGTATTTTGAGGAAGAGCATTCTTGTGTTCTAGATCTAAAGGCCTACTATTAATCATGATGTTACCGTATTAATATACTGATCAAGTCCAATATCGCTGGTATATCGACTCTTTTCTAAGCGTGTCTAATACACTGAATTATCATTTAACCAAGCGAACTTATTAAACTTGTGTAGATCAAACTACGATCTACCTTGCCAAGTAATCCCAGTAATCCGAGTCACGTGTTTGTTAGATTATTATTTTACTGTTTATTACCTTTAGACCTCTGCTTATTGCCTTCAAACTCCACTTGTGGTTCTACCAGAGCGGTAAATAGATATTCCATAGACCAATTCATACATCTGTCACATCTTAGTCAGAATCACGTAGTTTTTCTTCTAATGAGTAGACATGCCAATCAAGTTAATGGGCGGGGATCTGGTTTCTATTATCACCACACTCTCTCCACATTAGATTAGATTACAGTTTTAGAAATTAAGTGAATTTACAAAAAGTAATGATGCTAATGAATGCCAGGAATTAGAATGGGGGTTTAAAAAATGTAACCGATTACATCGGAGCATATGAAATATCAGAAGCATTATACCGTAAAGAGATTCTTTTCTTCCTGATTTCAGTACAGATGTATTCCCTTTTTTTCAAAATTAAAAACATCGTCGAACCTATCAATGAAATTTTCATTATACCCATTATCCACGCCTGCTTAGCTATGATATATAACGAATTGGTACTGCAGATTTACGGAAAACGAAAAGTAAGTGGTGAGATCTTGCTCGCAGGACTAGTCTCGGTCACCTAGAACCTCATAGTCTTCAACATACCTAGAACATTTTTCTGGCTGGTTGAGACTATCACAGGACAAGTGACACGTGACACAGGGTTCCACGTAATCTCTGAAACACATGGTCTCGGATAGCCAGACCCCCTAGTCTTCAAGATATGTGTCAGTTGTCAAGATTTGACGAAAATTTACTGGATAATCAACCAAATATAAAAAAAAAAACCTCCCGGTTACGCATTGGCAATGGAACTTTTAGCTCCTGACAAGAAAGAGTTTCACCTCTTCCCAAAATAAATCCTATTTTATTCATGCATTATTATAGATAAACATGAAACATAACGACAAATTAGGATAATAAAAACCATACATAGATGTGATCCTTGAAGAGAGAAATGTTTCAATAAAATGTTTAGGAATGTTGTATATTGAACAGGCAATGCAAGCGCCAAAACATTTTTTTTTTCAAACGGCAATTCTTAAATTAATTTCATGGACGTCGACATCTTGATTTAGGACTATTACCTCCCTTATTACGATCTTTGTTTGACACGTGAAAGACTTGATAATCTAGCTAATGACCTAGTTTTTCTCAAATGATCTCAACCCACCCAGCCTAATACCCGTAGAATATTTGTCTGAAGGATAGAGATTAGTTTTCGTCGTAACCTAAAATATAAGCCAATTAGCTGATCATAACACATAATCATTTAGTCTGAAAATTGACTAGTTGCTTCCAGACTGCTGTTTTTATTAATAATTTCCAATGTAATGGACCAAAAGACTAGTGGAATGGGCTATGGAACAAGCTTACTCAGTGGCTATCGTGTAAAACTAAAGTTTATGGGAGTAAGATAAATAGCTATTTCAAGACACACTAGAATAACTTATGGTTTTAGGTTCATTGAAAATATCAGCCGTAAAGGTTGGCTTTGATCTAGATGTGTGGTGCGATACTAAATACGACATGGGCAGACTTTATATGTTTGAAAGGCTGATGAAATACAAAAACACTCTCTACAGAACCGATATAGAATGGCATGATTGGGAAGAAGGGGGCGTTTCGATGTGTTCCATCTCTGTTGTGGCATCTCATCTGTCTTACTACAATCAGATATGATGACAGAGATATCTAGATTGGAAATTGCAGTACCCAATCGACCACCAAGAGTGAATTATGTTCTGCCTGTGTTTACAAAATATAGCAGATCGCATTCAACTGCAGAAGACGTTTTTCCACAGAAAACAATCCGCTACATTGAAATAAAACCCTTGCCAAAGATATCTGTTGCTAATGTTACAAAGTAAACAATTAGATCTTGGGCGGTCCTTGCCGATGATATAAACTTCTTTATTTTCTATCAACAAACATGCTTCAATATGGAGTCTCTGATAGACATGTTATGTAACATTTGAAGACAAGGTAGTAGAGATTTATAAAATAAACCCATTCTATTCCTAGATCACATTGTTATTACAGATGGTATGGACGTTAATCATATATACAACCACGGTAACTTATTTCTGTATAGCGTATATATTCAGAATGTTACCTGGGTATGCATTAACAGCAGATCTAGGTGTATGACATTGGAGGAAGATTCGCGAGGAGAGGACTTGAGGTGAAGTTTGGCCGTTAAGGTCAAATTCTCTGAATTTTACAATTATAATACCTATGAGCAAGGTTGTATTGTGGATAGCCCTTTTATGTGAAAAGGCTTTATTTAACTACAAGTGGCTGGTCCTAGATTCCTCCATAAATTGGTGGTTAGGTGTGACAGGACGATCTGATACCGGTTCTTACATGAACAGTTTACCCAGCCATGAGTAGTCCCGAAATGACCTAGTTGTGTTCAGTGGACGTTATACCCTATTTCTCTCTCTCCCAGCCATGAGAGAGACAGGGAGTTTAACGTCTATTCGACCCAAACTAGGTCATTTTGGCTCAATTTTAGCAGTGGGAGGAAACCGAAGGACCCGAAAAAAAACCACCAGGTTGGACAGGCGATCATAGTCTTTCTCATGTTCAAGCGGGGAATCTAAACCACGCCACTTGATTCGTTGACATACATTTTGATTCAACACGCACGCGTTAACCATTCTTCCACCCCCCCTATGGATTTAAACCAAAGACAGAGAAACAGAGATTGAGTACTTCCCCACACATGTGAGAACCCCGTCTCCAACAACAGCAGAATGTTTAAAGACCCATTACCGCCTTTTAAACCAATTTAATTACCTTCCTCCTTAATCGTATAGTTGTATGAATACTAAAAGGGCACTTAGTCTATCGCTAAATCAGATAACATTTCAAAACATATTTGACAATTTACAAAATAAACAGGAAATGACGCCATATTGTTTTTATCTCATCACGTTGGAGGTTAGCACTTATAAGATGAACAAGATATATTGTTGGTCGTCACGAAATATATTACACCTTTTTTTTCTGTTTTGTGACGTTATAAAAATTGTTATTTTTCTTGCAATAGAACTGGTGATATGATCAGAAAGATCGTCTCCTGGTTTACACCCTTTCATAAAATTATATTCTTAAATTAGTTTTACCAAGGGCGATAATGCGCGGACTCAAAAGAATGTTTGTGATGTCGTTTTCCCGATTTGATAACTATCTAACAATGATCGTTCTGTGTCGCGCTCCTTATCTGGGCATCGAAGCAGAACATATAATTTTTCTCTCTTTTATAGTTAACAATTTACACGTATCACCAACATGTACATTAACAAAGTAGGTTTGAAATGTAAGAAACCAAGCGTGACGCCAAAAAAGCCCCAGGGTGCAATCGGTTAAAATCTTTCTAGTAAACGCTGTAGTTGATGTTTAACATGGTTACTGTGGTAACGTGATTTGGGATTTGTTTTATATCAGTGTTTGGTCTGGTTATAAATCAAAGGATTTCCCGGTTGTCGTGTGGGTGTGGCGCAATCACAGACGGGAAGCGGTTAAGGGTCATCTCTTTGCTGAAGGGGACACAGATTTATGCATACCGTGAATATTTAAAATTACACTCATTAAAAAAACTGATTAGCTTTTAAAAAATGGGACAATAGTTCGCCGATTCCAAAAGGATGTGTTCACCCAACCCTTAAAAATTCCATGTGTATAATGTGGAGCATGTCCCGATAAAGAGGAAGTTGTGTCTGTAAGGACGGGGTATTAGACAGTGGCTAAAACCAATATAATAATTCATTTTCTATCAGCCTTAACATACAAAGACTCTTGTATTCAATAGAATGCTTTGTATTAATGACTATTTCCAGACGCTTCAATTATTGAATGTATATATTTTTTTTATCAAAATAATTGCGTTTTGGTCTATCATGGATCAAGAGAGTCGATACAGCGGAAAGGAGGTAATAAATCTAATTAGTGGGGCGTGGCCTCCATGTGTGACAGTTTACCTTCCTTTTGTACCGATATAAAATGTGACAGGTACAGTTCTGACAACCTGTTTCAAAAGGTGGGGGACCAGCACGCCCATTTCTACTCTCAAGTAACCAATCAGAGTTACAAATCTTCACAGAGCAATTAGAAACATTCAGGCTGGTTGGATCTCACGACTTGTATTATGGGGCAACCAAACACATAGTGAGCAACCCCTAAAGACACGCTTCGTTTACCCTCTATACAAATCGAGATAATGTGACCAAGGGGCTTTGAGTTTCATGGGCTTTATTCGCCCTGAGCGATATATATGTTGTGTTTACTTCAATGTGTGGTGTAGAATAAGGGGGTGAAATTACAACTACTTAATCACCTGTGAATATTTCTTCTTCAAGATTCTTTCTTCTTTTGTTGGCAGGTAATCCGGTGCACCCCATGAGAGTGTGGTGTGTGTTGTTTGTTCATATCATTACTAAAGGCTATATTTTGAAGAGTACACTGATCTACGGTGCACACCTGATTATTCTCGACTGCTAATCACAATTCGTTAGCATATTATTTTCTGACACCAACTAATAAAGAATTACATTCAAACCAGCTTAATCTTTTTTGTGGGAATGGAGAATCGTAATTAAGTTCGTGAATATATATGTAGGCCTACCATAAGTCCTCATAATTATATTTTACACAGATACGCCATCGAAACGATTATGTGGGTTTATTAATTATATGAGAAATAAACTGTCCTCAAAACGACAAAATTAATTGAGTGGCTCGGTTGTTAGGTGCAGAAATAATTTGGTTGTTACGTGGTTGGTAAGGGCGGTAATGAGAGACCAATAAGAAATTAATGTCAAATTGAAAGGTTCCCGCCCCTTTCACGAATAATTGACATGCGACGGTCTCTTGCCCCTGGCGATATTTACAATGCTTTCGCTATTTCTGTGGTGTATTTTCACCGTGAGATAACAAACATAATCCCCTTTGGTGGCAAGTGTTCACCCAAACGTGACATATTTTTCACGCCTTTGAGGTTGACAGGACTACAAGTAATATGAGGTACTTAGGTCTGAAGGGATGGACGCGCTTGACCAGTCAAATGGAAAGACTGGCTTGTCGGGCTTACAATAAGCTCATCTGTTAGGCAAACTGTGTGGTGTTACTGAGTGCTTACTCGATCAACGATCAAGGAAAATTACTAGCCCTATTTTTCTTTCTTCCCACTTAAACATCAAAATATACCTCACACACCTAAAGGTCATGTATACAATATTTACGACCACAGGGTTGTTTGGCGAACTTGAAAGATTTCTAACCATTTTCTTCTTCCCACAAAAATAAATTTCTCAGCAAGACTGGTTGTTTAATAAGCCATTGTTACAGGACACTACAGTCGAGTTAAGAAGATAATTTCGGGGCGCCGTCAAGCTTGAAGGGGGGAGTAATTATGTTAGCATGATTATAATCATTTGTGGATGATTATGTGTGCCGAGGATGAAGTATGTATTATGTCATAGCTATCAACAGCTGGTAAATAGGGTTTAAACAGATTAAACACGCCAACAAAGACACTACTATCCAAACAAAGAAACCTTCAAGGCCAATTGAATCTTGGTGGGATGAAGTTTCTTTTAATTTAAAGATTTTCATTTCAGCTATCGTAATGACACGGTTGGAAGATATCAAGTACATGTATGTAATTCGACCATGGTGTAATATAACTATTTAATTGAAACGATTCGTAAATTTCTAATAATAAAGGTATGGAAATGTGAAACTGTTATTCAACTAATGGTAATGAATAAATAATTATATAGATCAACTGTAATAGTAAACTTAGATTCATGTTATTAGTTGCATTTGTTTCCTAACTGTCATTCATTCACTTTCAAAATATCTGGCATTAACTTATAATTCTTTAAAATATCTGAAATATATCTGGCATGATCTAATCGCATCTCAACGCAAATGGATGAGATGCGACATTAGCTGAGAGAATTGCCCCAGGATTTTCCAGCTTTACGTCCCCTTGTCAGCAGTGCAGAATAGGGGGCCTGGCAAGGATCAGTGCCTAGTTATTTGGGAGGTAAAAAAAACAAGGTCCTGTGTACAATTTGGCATGCACATAAAAGATGCATTGACAGTTGGAATTCAAAATAAATGGATTCTTCCTCATTAACAGCCATTGGTATATTCTGAAGCTTTAACTCGCTTGCACAGATATCTTCAAGAATATGTACAATTACTACATTTAGATATATACGTTTATTTACATTATATACATTAACATTATGTCAATAAAAAGCGTATTAAATTTATGATAACTAACATATATTGTACCTTCCTACATACAAACTGTGTGATATGATGATATATTTGGACTACAAACATATTCAAACTAATAAATGTATCAAGAATTGCTTTAAATCCCTCTCAAAACTTTGTATCCGCGAGGGGATACCCCAAGCTATTAAACAAATCTATTTTTAGAAGCCATGTTTGTCCCCTAACTTCTCAGAACGGCTACATGACATATGATGATCATAAGGTCCAATTTTTAAAAAAAGCATTTTGTAAGAGCTAAATATGCCTAATGTAGGATTGTTTTTTCTTCAATTTGACAATTATTCACAAAAATATTGGTGGGTTTAGATATTGAGTGAATTAGACAGTGTCCATTATAGCTTCATAAACAGTAACATGGTAGGCACTCATAACAACTGAAAATCGAGGTCACGAGGTGACAATAAGCTTTCTACCAAATCTGACTGAAATCCATCAAGCCAATTAGGAGTAAAATGTCCCAATTTTGTCATTTAATTTAAGCTAACCCACCTGTATGTGGTCAAGTAAATTTCTTCTGAAACAAAATCTTATTATTAAAGGAGTAACAAATTTTTGATATCTTATAGGTAAAAATATCTACATTGTACCATTCTATTTGGGCCAAAATGATTTATTTTTTTTAAAAAAGTACTCTTTATTGTGCATGGTCTGAACGAATCATTTGGGGCTTTAAGAGAGTTACTTATTATCTAAAATCGATATAAAACCTAAATAACACAAACATCAAACAGCATCATTAGTCTTTGAGTTTTCTGCATTTTCTTGTTTTTTGAGCCATGATTTAGGTAGTTTTTTTGTCCATAATCCATTTTTGATTCTATATTCCTTACTTTGATGTGACGTGGCTCCATATTGGAGCTGAAAATTACACAATGCAACTAGTGGTTTAGTTAAAATCTGAAAAGTAGAAACAAAACAAAATATTTTCTTGGGTTGAAATAATCCATACATAATGATTAGGATTGGAGAGAGGGAGAGAGAAATGGGGTTTAACATCTACTCCACACAAACTAGGTCATTTTGGGACTAACACATGGCTTAATTTTATTTCAATAATTCGCTTGCGCATAGGGGTCTTTAGCAATGGGAGGAAACCTGAGGACCCGAAGAAAACCCACAAGGTTGGACAGGCGACCCAACTCCTTGTCACGTACAACCAGGGATTTTGAAACCACGCCAGTTGACTCAATTACAGGCTTTATGATACAACGCACGTTCTAACCTTTTGGCCATCCAACCCCCTGATTAGAATTGGGGTTTACCATTGATAGAGACAAAATCACAATGGGAGCCATGGTGGCTAAATGGGTAAATGCTGGCTAGCTAGCCTGGAGGTCGGGTGCTCGATCCCTGCATTGGCTAAGAAAGTTCATCAAGATTTTACGATGTGGTTTCCCCTTGTCAGTGGTGCAGGATGGAGAACCTGACAAGGACAGCTGTCTTGTCATTCAGATGGGACCAAAAAAATGCGGTCTCGTGTATACATTGGCATACACATTGGCAGTTGGAATTTGATACAAGAGTAGGTCATAGTGACACTGCCCGGGCAAAATGTCCCTCATAGCACTCTGTAAGGTGTATGCCCATCTTCATTAGCCCAGTCGAAGCCAAACAGTAGAACGTTAAACCCGATTTCATTTCATATTCAATCAGGGGTCGATTAATCATGGGGCACAGGCCCCAGGGCCCCCCCACAAAAATCTCAGATGCACCCAGAAAAAAAAGAGGCAACCCGAGAAATGGTGCCCCCTCCAGAAAAAATTGACAACCTTTCAATTATAAAATAATACACTTGATAAAGATCACACAGTGATGCTCTTAAGGCACCGATGAGTCGGTCGGTTTTAATGGCGCCTGCATCTGATCCAAACTTTCTTATATCTCGTATGTGGAGGCTATTGGGTGCCACCACGGGCGCGGAGCCAAGGTGCGAGCACCAGGAGCAAATGCCTCTTTCTTGGGGCGCCTGACCCACCACATGACATTAAAGGGTTGGTTTTGGTCACCCTTATTCACATTTGACAGGGCCTTGTCGGTCTTTGGGGGCGCCGCCACCAAATGACATGATTAGGCATTTGTTCACATAGCCTTATGGTGTTTCGGATTAGTTCTAGTTTAGAGGATAAGGTGTTTCTGATTTTGGTGGGCTTAACATCAAAATGAGAAATAGTGCTGCCGAAATTGACACACAGGAGTGACTTTGATTGCAGCTCCAAGTGGGTGGAAAAAGCGTTTGTGACAGTCTAATTTTCCAGATTTTCTGGGGGAGGGGCTCCAGACCCCCCGCCCCGCACACACGCACCGCTCCGCACTCAGTAACCCAGGCATTATATTGGCGCCTCCAACATTCTGCTGCACCTCCGCTTTTAAAATCCTACATACGGGCATACGGCCCTGCACCTTCGGCACTTGCGGTCGGTGGTCAGGGGCCCCCCCCACATGTTCCAGGCCCCAGGGTCCCCCACCATGGTTAATTCGGTGTTGTATTCAATATATATATATATAACTTCAAGAAATTAACAAAAAAAATCATGAATGTTGTATTGATAACCATCATGTACATGTGTTGTTCATTGACTGCAACAATTTTAAGAATATATTCCAATATTCCATGACTGTGACCATGATGATGATTTTCACAGTGATTGGATCATGATTATCACTGTGATCATGATTATCACGGTGATCATGATTATCACTGTGTTCATGATTATCACTGTGATCATGATTATCACTGTGATCATGATTATCACTGTGATCATGATGCTCTTTATGACTGTGACTATGATGATATAACTAATGATGATCATGTATCGGACTGTAGTCAGTCGACAGTGAACTATTTCTTTGCCGTTTGATCGTCTTGGCTACGGTCATAAACACCATCAAGATCATAGTGATAAATATCATAAATATCACCATGATGAAAGTGATAAACATGACTAATCAAAGTAGATGATCACTATCAGTTACATATACATTGTTAGTATATGACAATGATAAGCTACCCGAATATCATAATTAATAACAGGAGTTATTTTACTAACTAATGGAAGTAACTTAAGAACCATATTGAATTTTCCTACATGACATATATAATAGTCAAAAGCAAGACATTATCGCTCATAATATTAGACTTGGGTTTCCAAAAAAGAACCATCAGATCTCTTGGTTTTCAATTTTAAAAAAATAAATATTTTTATAAAGTGATAAATCTAAAATATGAGGAGGTACAATTCAATTTTAATCTAATTGCATAATGATGAAAATAAATGCAACTTACATCTATAATATCTGGTTTATTTTCTAAGATAGATAAAGCTACTGCTGCTGACTCGAGGGTAGATAAAGAACTGTCATTGGGTTGGGTTCGGATAATATATTTACTTTTACTGCTATAATTTATCTGGACCTGGGAGATAAAAAGAAATAAGTGTAAATGATACAATGATGAAAAGGATTTGAATTCATTTCTTAATAATAACTTAGTCTATTCTCTTATCTGCCATGTTTAAGTAAGATTGTCGATGTTTTTGGAAGCTGCATGTTTTATTAGGATATATAACACTGTTGATTTGTCTAATGTAATATGTAAATATGTATTATCTCTTTGTTATTACTAACCACATGTTAATATCAGGCAAAAACAAATAAATCTAAAGGGCTTTTAAACACAGGAATGCATGTGATCTTCTTATATAAATACTTTTATGTTGTTAAGTGACTCACTGGTTTGTAGTCAATGATATACCCATGCCTATATGATACTTGGGTTATAATAAAATATAAAATCTCATATTACCGAGAAAACAGAACGCTTTAGGGCAATGTCAAGGCTTTCTTTTGCACTCTTTGGCAAAATAATCTTTCAGCTTGTTTTATTCAAAATGAATTAAAGGAAAGGCATGTTGAAGTAGTATTTTCTGAAGTTCAGACGGTAAATTTGGCTTTTAGAGCAATAACAACATGACGATGCCTGATACACAGCCAACCAAAAAGTTTATAGATTTTCAATGACTTTTAATAAATTTCCAGAATTTCCCCTACATTTGTTTCTGAGTCACTGGATGGCTAACATGGAAGTTTTGGGTTACATTCCGGTGTTGGCCATGAAAGTGCTTGGTTTCACCTTGTCAGTGGTGCGAAATGGAGAGAGAGAAAAATAGGGTTTAATGTCCACTCGACGCAAACTAGGTCTTTTCAGGACTAACACTTGGCTCAATTTTATTTTAACAATTTTGCTTATGAGTAGCAGTGGGAGGTAACCGGAGAAAACCAACGAGGATGGTCAGTTCACCCAATGACAGACCTTATGATACAGCATGCACATGCCAACCTTCGGCCAGTGGCACTACATTCTACATTTATATCAAATTCCACCTGTTAAGGGATCTTTTACGTGCATGCCAATGTGTACTTGGGAC